>VZSR01000520.1:33994220-34185660 GCA_013398615.1 Brachypodius melanocephalos
GCAGAGGGATTAGCAGATTCAACAACAAAAAAAAGGAGGATCAAGGTACAGAGAGAACACAAACAATGAAAAAAATGAGAGGGGGATGGGAAGATACCAGAGGAAGTGGGAGCAAGAGCATCCAAGCAAGTGCAATTTTGGGCATGTACTGCCTGTTTCTCCCTATTTCTACTCTGATGTTACTCCATCCAGCAGGAGAGGGAACGCCACACGTGGCAGCCGGAGGGTGTGCAGAAAATGTGGGGCATGTGGAACATGCAAGTGGCTGTTTTTCCCAACTCCAGCAACATCCTCAGTAAGAAAAGGTAGAATGCTAAATTGACACTATTGAGGCACTGTTTTGTTATTAACTTTATATTTTATGAACTATGGTGCCTCTGGAGGATGGTGAAACAAAATGAGGAAGGAAACCATGTATGAAACATATCCCAAGTGAGAGCAGACTTTTACAATTTAAATCAAAACTAGTTTTCTATAGGCACTTGTTAGCAGGGACTTTGGGGTCTCTCATTCACAAGCTTAAAACGTAATTTGAAAAGCATATACGTATAGCAAAGTTTTTCGAAGGGACAGAAATGAGACTATTTTAGGCAAGTAAGACTTAATTTCCATCCTTGATCTAAGGCAAGTTAAAATCTCTCTCCCTTCATGATTATGACTGTTCCCAAAGATTAACAGCCATAAGTTTCCAAGTACACTCACTAGCTGTATAAAACTAAGAATGTCTAGAAATTGAGACATTTAAAAATACATCTAAAGAGAGGTTCATAACCACTACCGTGCACACTGATATTCCCTGTGTGGCCACATGAATGAGTGACCATTTATAAGGCATGCTAAAACCAGACATAATATGAAAAAGTGATTACAGCAATGTCATAGATGATAAATAGGTTGATGATTCTCTTATTGAACACAGGGGGATTTGTGGTGCAGTAATGAATTGAAAACGCTGTTCAGCAAGAAAGAGAATTGATAAAAGACAGAAATGAAGAGGAAATTTAATGGTAGTAGTTGTCTACCCCAAAGTGTAGTGAAGAGAATAAATCCTCTGACATCAGCTGCATCGTTCTGCAAGTCAGATTCCTGGGAAAATATTTTAAATCCTTTAATTAAACTTACAAGTTTATTTTTAACTCCCTATATTCTAGAAAACAGTTAAGCCTTCATCTTCTAAATATTTCTCCTATTTTTATGCCCATGGACAAATGAAGTAGGCAAATTTGCCACGGCTTGGAACCAAACTATTTAGAGGACATGAAAGCAAGTAAAGCTCATAAATCCAGCACACATGTGCCTTTTCCTATACAAAAGCCCAAGTGCTACTGCATTTTTTGTGATGGCAGCTCTGTTTTTCCAATAATCTCATATTCAAAGCAGAGCTGCAGAAGCCCTCAGTAGTCCCAACTGGTGAGTGCCAAATGGAAGCTGAATAGCAAGAACAGTATTCACAGCCTCAGCGCTATTTAGTTTATAATTTAATGCCTGTAACACTCCTTTTACTGTGTTTTAGAAGGCAAAAGTAAAATTTCTGAAAAGCACGCACAGCAAAACATCACATGGGTTTCTCACAAGAAATAAGTCACTGAAATTGTACACAGTGAATCAGATCTAACAGCTCTCTGGTCTTGGATCTGTGGAGACAATAGAGTCACTAAGAGCCTTCCCAGCTCAAACAGTACAAAGCAATATTGGATTTGTTCCAGGAATGTGACCGTGGGATTCGTATGTCTTCCTCTGATCAAGAGAGATCTTTCAGTGAGATAGCTTAGCTACAGAATGGGGAAAGCAAAATTGAGGTTTCATCACTGCCTCACTAAGAGAGAGAATATCTCTGATTTGCTTGTTTTTCCCCTCCCAAGTGCTCCTGCCTTCCTCTGACTCCTCTCTGCAGGGCAGTAACAAAGACATCATCACCTGGTCATCACTCACACTGCTCATCACATCCTATTCCTTCATTCAGCTTTTTGCATTGGCTTTACCACCTTGGCCTCAGCTATCTCATTCCTGTTCCCTCTTTCTGAGCTTCCCATTAGCTCTCAGCCAGGTTCTTCTTCCTGAGGGAAGTTCTGGTTCTCCACTTCTCTAATCATTTCTCCTGCATGTCCTACCAGTGAATGCCTACCCAACACTAAGATTAAGATTAGTTTTTCAGACACTCTCCTCCTTAAATATATTCTTTAAAGCAAATACATCTGGAGTCTTCCTTTACTCACCACCTTCTTCGGTTGTGTCTAAGCTGGGACTGGTTCTCAAATATTATAACATGGCTAAATGAGAAATCTGGGGTTTTTTTGCACACATACCCCATCAATTTTAGATGTTACAATTCAGAAGTTACATTTTTGCATTTTTTATCCTTTCTTCTCATGTTCTGTCCAAATAATGCCAGTGATAAGCAATGGGGAAAACAAAAGACATTAAAAAAAAAACAACGAAAAAAAAACAACAAACCCAAACCCACAAAAAACCACCACCCTTTAGAAGATCTCAGAAAGAGAAGAAAATTTTCTGGTTATAATGAAAAGATCTAGAAGACAGGAACACATGTCTGACCAATCTCTTTCCTACAAGAGACATAGGTACTTTCTTCAAAGAGAGACCTAAGGTGCTGACAAAAGCCAGCAGGCCAATGATGGCAAATTATAGCTGAATGCAGGACAGCTTTCAAATGTGTGCTTTCCCAGGAACCAAAACTGTATTTACCACATTGATCTCCTGCCAGCTGTCACTCAGGAATGGCAGTGACAAGAAACCAGCCAGCCTTTCCCACTGACACTAAGCCAGCAGAGATATTGCCTTGCTGGCCCAGATGCTTCTATTCAGTAGCACTCCTGATGCTAGGCAGCCCATTGCCAATATGACCGAGAAGAACAACAGCTCTTGTATTTTGACTTTCTTCCTTGGCCATAACAGTAGCCTGTACAGCACAATTAAGACTTGCAGACTTTATTCTGATTGCTGAAGAAGAGGATTCTTACTCTCAGCTCGATTTTAACACAGAAGTGCAAAGATTATGAGTTTCAGTGATCCAACATCAGCTAATATTCTTTTCTGACAAATGCTTTTTTGTACATACACACTCTACAGCTGCTAAGAGCAGCAAAATTGAATTTTCTGCCAAGATTTCTGCCCTTTGTTTGTTCTGGAGATGTTGATTACCATGTCATTCCCTATCACTGCTGACACAGGGTTCATGTAGTTTACCTTCTTTGGTAAAAACAAATACAATGTCCTTGGCACTAGCACTGGGCTCGGGCAGAGATAGAACAGGCATGCAAAAAGAAAAAAAAAAGTAGAGAAACACAGCAACAAAATTTGCCATTTCAGAAATGTGCTTCAAAGACGTCAACTCAATTTTCAGTCTAAACAGCTTTCCTTTTGTCTCACCAAAAGCACTGGACTCTGGACATGAGCTCACTGGCTTACTTCTGACGTGATACTTCATGCAACAGATCTCATTGTCTAAACAACCTAGTCAGACAAATGTTTTTCTTTCTGTCCATTCTCTTCCTCACTTTTTCCTGTTTTTTCATATATGTATTTTTTTCTCCATCCTCATTTATATTTCTTCCCACATTTCATTTGCAACAGTTTCTTCACACCTTATGGCAATTCTGCAAGACTCTGGTGTGTATGTATAGCAAGAACTAAACTCATTATACAGGCACACAGAACACCAGGAGGACAACACATCCTTGTCCTATGGCAGACTAGATCCTGGGTCACTTGCAGTAAGGGGTGAAGAGACACAACTTTCAAACAAAGAAACAGCTGCTATTCTGGCTTTGGCAAGAACTCACTCATCACACATGTATGTGCACCACATGCAAATACCCATGTATATTTATTAATATGTACTGGTATATAAATACCTCAGTGTTGCATTCTAGACACATAAAGTTGTGAGATTTAGAGATGCTCAAATATTTTTGTAGTTTGCCTAGAAGTACATACAGTTTATTAAAAAGCATGTTTGTATTATGGCCTGTTTAGGAGACTGACTGCCAGAGTCCCTTAGGAGCAGCTCTCAGTCTGAACAGTTAAATCCAGCTAGTGGCCAGCCACAAGTGGGTTCCCCAGTGCCCAGTATTGAGGCCAGCCCCATTTAATGTCTTCATCAATGATTTGGACAAGGGGATTGAGGGCACCCTCAGATGACAACAAATTGGGTGGGAGGGTTGATGTGCTGGAGGGTTAAGAAGGTTCCGCAGAGGGATCTGGACAAGCTGGATCAATGGGCTGAGGCCAGTGATACGAGGTTCAAAGCAGTAAAGATCCTGCCCTTGGATCAATAACAATCCCAGGCATCACTACAGGCTGGGGGCAGAGTGGCTGGAAAGTGGCCCTGGGGAAAAGGACCTGGGGGTGCCATTTGACAGCAGCTGGACATGAGCCAGCAGTGCCCAGGTGGCCAAGCAGGCCAATGGCATCCTGGCATGTGTCAGCAATAGCGTGGCCAGCAGGACAAGGGCAGGGATTGTCCCACTGTACTTGTACACCACCTTGGCCCTGGTGAGGTGCTATAAGAAAGACACTGAGGTGCTGAAACGTGTCCAGAGAAGGGCAATGGAGCCGGGGAAGGTTCTGGACCGTAAGTCTGACAAGGAACTGCTGAGGGAGCTGGGGGTGTTTAGCCTGGAGAAAAGGAAGCTCTGGGGGACGTTATTGCTCTCTACAACTACCTGAAAGGATGTTGTAGTGAGGTGGAGGTTGGTCTGTTCTCCCAAATAACAAGCAATAGGTCAAGAGGAAGCGACCTCAAAGTTGCACCAAGGGAGGCTTAAGAATACTCTTACAGTTACTAGGAAAAATTTCTTCACTGAAACAGTGGTCAAGAATTGGAACAGAATGCCTGGGGACGTGGTTGAGTCACCATCCCTGGAAGCATATGAAAGACACAGATGTGGTGTTTAGGGACACAGTTTAGTGTTAAGGGCTGGACTCTTTAAGGTGTTTTTTCAACCTAAATTAGAACAGAATTACAGAATCATTTAACAAAATCATAAAACAAAATCCCCAAATTTTATTTAGTATTACAGAAGAGACGGGTGAAGAAACCAACGAACTACTCACCAGAAAGAGGATCTTTGCCAATCATTAAAACATTTGGTAAATTCATTACAATCAGCTGCTGAAGGACCTCCTGAACAAAAGAGAACAACAGACAAAGTTCAGTGTGAAGGAATCCAAATCAATCCCACCACAAAGAGTACAAAGCTCCATCAGTTACAAAGCTTTTAACATACTGACAGGTCAGAGGTCACAGGAGGAAGCCCCACTTGAGAGAGAAATCACTATTTGAAGATAGCATCAGGTTGCACAGCTAACATACACTAATCGCCTCTTTTAACAATGGCTAATATGGAACTTAAAGGGTCCCATGGCACTAATCAGGATAAATGCATGACCATGCCAGGCACACCAATCATTCATGCCTTTACCCCAGACAAGACTTGTATTCATCTGATGTGCAACATACAGCTGCTGCCAGGTTTCAGGGCATATAGATGCAGCTGGTTCAAAGGCACCTAAAACACTCAGTGAAGTTTGAGTAACTCAAATAATTGGTTAAATTATTTCATCATTCTGAAAATTTAACAATGGGCTGGGGAAGTGGATGTTGGGAAAAGCACTTGACCAGGCATCTGGCACTGCTCAGAGAAAATGGATATAAAGTTCTAGATTTATTTTCATTGTTTTTAATCAGGAGTACAACAGAATTAAAATATATTCATTACATACTTAAAGGTCATTTTATTTTGGGGGAGACGACAGAAGGGAGGTGCATCAGCTTCAACATCTAAATGCCAGCTGTCTGAAGCTGCTCTGAAATCACAGAGGGAAGAAAGGCTACAAGCCCTGGGGCAGGCAAAATGCTTAAAGTTGTTCAAATAAATACATTGCAAAGGGGACTCTGTACAGTAATACAATCAGCCACGCATCCCAGAAACAAAGACCAGAGCAGTACAGTTGTTAGCTTTGACTTGTAGTTACCAGCATCCACTTACGATGATCTGGATAAAACATTTTGCAGGCAGGTTTTTATTGCACATAAAAAGCCTTGGAGAAAAACAGTTGTATGACTGAAACGCTGTGCTGAGATTCAGGAAACAAAAGTTCACAGATACAACTCTACCAAATGTTTGGCAGGTACCTTTTTCCGGCTTGTCTCCACTTCCCAGACTACCCCCAGGCCACTGGAAGGGCACATCCATTGATACTTGCAAAGCATTCAGACCAGGGGAAGAAAGCACCACAGCCCAGCAGAGAAACACACTTCCTGAAACAACCACCCATTCACCTAAACACTTCCCCTCACAGCTACCCATTGTTATTTCTCTGCTTTCACAGTTATACCACAGGAGGAAAACTAAGCCTGATTGAAGGAGGAAATAATTCAGAGAGCCTGCAGCCTTTGATAAGCAATCAGAGTGCATATTCTAAAAAAAATTGTTTGGACTCAACACATTTAATTTTTTTCTTCTGACTCATACCAAAACACACTCCTTGGCAGCTCTGTTTTTTGATAAAGTAGAGCTATCTCACTGTCACACCTAATAGGATTTTTGGAGCTGTTAATAAAAAAGATTCTACAGTCCTTTATATGTAATGCAAAGCTTGGGTAATGCAGACCAAACATTCGCTGACTCATTAGCCAACTGCATTTTGTATTTTGGGGAATCTGAGACACATTAAACAATGTTTGCATCAGTTACCAAAACAGGTGTAAAATCTATTGGATGTAAGAGCACATGGCTGGACTGCAATATGTGCCGTGACAATACTGCATGGCACTGAGGCTTTAAATGAAACAACAACAACAAAAAAATCAGACTTTGCATATACTGAAGTATTGAGCTTTAACCAGCAATTTCCATGGCAAAAAAGAGGAGAAAGAATTCTGCTTCCAGTCACCCAGCACGTGGAGCAGCATTGAGGCAGGAATGCATAAGGAATTTGTGTGTCTTTGTGTAAATCATCAGATCACTAGCTATTTAACTGGCAGACACAAAAGACATTACCGCTAACCTTTATGCTGCTAACATTCCCATGAGCTCCTCCTGCAAAATTATTTGAGTATACCACCCAACACAACCATGACCGAACTCCCCCATAATTCTCTGAGCTCAGTATCTTCCGGAAAGAATCTTCTATTCAGTCACCGAATAGAAGCTAAAATGGCCCCAAGCTTGGAAGAGTGATTTGTTAATTCAGATTGAAAGATTCCAATTGTTTCAAGAGGTGGTACTCTCACCCGTTTATTTTTAAAGTAAAATATTTGAACAGATAATTATCTGTATTATTCTAAAAGCCTCTGCCTTCAGATTAGTGCTTGTGATAACACCTGACTGTTATGCAGTGCAGGTCGCCAGCAGATCTCAACACTTTATAAAGGAAAGTCAATGCCAGTGCTCTCCTTTTTCAAGCTCAAGAAAGCAAGTCAGAGAGAGTCACTTCAGTTTAACAAACTATCATTTGTGAACCAATGTACCAGTGAACCATCCACTCACTCATCTGCAAGTGTGAGGTAAAAGTGTTAAAGGAAAGCTCCTATACTGATGAACTTAGCGCAGATTTTGTCCAGAATGAAACCCCAGAAAATTAGTTGAAGCTCAGCTGACACTCAGTGACTGATAGGGATAATGTGACCATGTGTCAGATTGATTGTTCAAAATCCTACATCTGGAAATAGAACTAACATTCCCCCTCACCTAAGAGCAACTTGGGAACTCTTCAGTTTCTATAATTTTTCAATGTTTTCTTGTTTTCCCTCTCTGAAACAGCAATAACACAGATTATGATGCAATAAAGACATTTTACACAAGTAAAATGCTGTGCCTCAGGCTGGCCTCTCAGCTCCCCTCACATCTTATCATTCCTCCTTGAACATCCCATGAAGTCAAACCTAGGCTTCAGGCAGGGAGCTGGGCTGTTTCCAGCCTGTGAACTGGGCCCCATGGACCCAACCATCTCACAGGGTACAGCTACTCTGGGCATTGGGTTAAGCTGGACACACTGCTGACACCCGGACAGACAGAAATGGTAGATAAAATGACCTATTTCCACACAGGGGCAGCAAGTTATATAATTGCATTACATATAAAGGATGCTGTTATGCTTGAAATCAAACACAGCTGTGAGACTCCACAGCAGAGGTGGTGTGTGTGTGTCTCCTTCTGCCTCAGGCAACCAGCATGGCTAGGGGCAACACATCCAGGCAGGAGAGGGAAACAGGGTTTTCAAACATTTTAAATAGCCCACAGCAACCCAGAGTACCCTGGAGAGCAACTGTACAAGCAAAAAGTCTAATTCCTCCAGTGAGAAGACTTTTAATCATTTTTACAGCACAACTAAAGTTTTGTTAAAGCACTAAAGGTTACAACAACACCTGGTAACAATTTCCCAGATTATTAAAACCATTACAAACTGAGTTGCCAGATTTACAGCTTATCCAACTCAGAAGCCAGCTACTTCAAGTCAGCAATCACCTCCCTCAGACTACGGTTCATTTATTTTTTGTTGCTAGTAAGATTTCCATGAAAAATAATGTTGGTATCAGAAGTGTTACTTAAGGAATTAAAACACATCCCTGTCAGATCTCACGGCAGTGCCTGTAGGTTTCTGAAATGCTCCTCATCCAAAGATGAGGATATTTTAAGCTTGAGGAGATTTGTCCAATGTCTTTTGACAGCAGCAATGGTTGCAAGAAAAGATACTTCTAGGCACATCCAACACCATGATTACAAAATGTAAGGACCAGCACCCAAGTCTTGCACTCCTTGAGCCAGACACCCAAACTCAGTAGATAAAGCCCACAAAGGTTTTAGCAGGCAGTAACATGACCCTGTATTGACAGGCAGAGCTTTTCAAGTGAGGGTCACACTGAGTGTTCAGACCTTGACTGCTGTGCTTGCTCACACAGATAGGGAGACTGCAGCCGGCTGGGACAACCGTGGCACCCCAGCAACAGGAGGGATACTGCCTAAATCAAAGGTGAAAGTACTTTTGCTGAAAGCACCCAGGCACTCCAGGACTGGTGCACCAAGAAACATCAGTGAGTTACCCAGAAATCATAAGGTTAAACATAAACGCTCTGTTTCTCTCAGCAGCCTTGTGATGTCTAAGCCCTTGCTGTGAACTTGCTTGACATCTGCAAGCTCTTTGCAATCACTTTTTTAAAAAGAAGCTTAAGACAAAATAAAGCCAAAATTCCCCCACATTGATTCCAACAGTCAAGGGCCTCAGGAAAAATCAAGAGATATACATGATTAAGGATAAAATTCTAAGCACCAAATTAAGCATTTAGGCTTACTAGATTGCATGAATAAACACTTTCGTTCCCTCCATCTGAAAGTTTCTAATTATTCCTGGAGTGCCGAGGCATATTCTACATCCTCTTTTCATCCCTGCAAGATCAGACACACAGGATGTTTGCTCTTTGCCTTAGATCCTCAGAAGAGATGCAGTGGAAGCTCTCCCTGTCAAGCCACCATAGTCAAATATTAACACTCTATTTACCTGTAACAGGGTAAGTGGGCTTCTTGTAATTTTGTAGGAACAAAGTCTCCTTGGTCCATACTATACTTCAATACATATTTGCTTCTTAAAAATACATGTGCAACAGCATGGAATAAAATGGTCTTAAGGTATTATTCTTGGACGCACTTTTTTAGCCCCAGTTTAAGTGTGCCAACAGCTCTTGCAAAGAAGGAATTGCTAGGAACGGAGTAGGTAAAATTGTCCTTTCCACTGCTGAGAGACCCAGCAAGCACAAGTTTTACACAAAACCCATCTCCTGAATTACCATACAGCACAGCATTAATGTAGCTTCTCATGCAGAATTAAATTAACCTCTGCCTGAATCCTAAACAAGAAGCGAGTACTAAATAAATTATGTAAGGAGAGAGGCAGTCTAACAGTCATTGTAATTCAATGCTCAAGCCAAGCAATTCCGTTTAAGTATATTGCTTAGCTATAAAATGCTAATTGCCCAGCTGACTGGAAGCCAAATGGTGCTTTTCTACTTAAAATGCCCATGAGGAAAAACCATCATCAGCTTTATTTATACCAGCAAAAGCAAACAGTACCTAGCCAGGGAATCTGGCTTACATTTTAGCTGCAACTCAGGCCAACAGAGCAGGAAAGCTCAGAAGAGTCCTATCTGGGCAGCACAGCCAACACCTTACTCTGATAACCTCGGTCTGGATCTGATCTCACAAACATCCTTGGAGTGGGAAACATTTGGTGAAACACCGAATGCTTAGAGAAGGTCTCAGCAGGAGTCAGTGGCCATCTGCACCAGCCCAACACCTCCCAGCAGCAGGATGGTAGGGCAGCTTTGCCCCTACACATTTTAAGGGCACTTTGGATACTGCCACACAGACAGGCTGGGAGCTGCATTTCCCAGGCAAAGTGCACTCCAAGTCCAAGGGACAATCAAATACAAGCTTTTCTGGAACACTGTAATGAATAACCTTTAAAATAAAACGCATATTAAACTTACAAGGGTAAGTATGCTTTTCCAAAGTTTCCAGTTTTGTATTAAAATAATAAAAAGCTATTTTGCAGTCTACAAAGAGGTTATATTTTAGACAAAAGATATATTTGTCTTCCAATAGATACAAACTTTGTAAAGGTTGGGAGGGTTGCTGTAATTATCTAAGGAGTTCATTAATGGTTTCAGAGAAATCATACCAAGATTCTGTGAACTGTATGGCAGGGTCTCAGGGAAGATTAGACAAGATGAAACAAGTTGTTGCACAGGAATTACAAGGAAGTGAAACACTAATGTTTTATTGACATATTTTCCATGTACATCTTACCATGCAAGCACGCCTGATGACACCATGTATGTGACTCAGTACTGTTTCCCTGCCAACACATTATATACATGACAAAATTTGATTAAAAACTTTGCTCATCTCTGCAACAATTGTTATGTGATGGACTAGACGATTAGCTGTTTGTAAAAGGATTTTTTTTCCTTCCGAAAACCCAGCAAATTACAAAGCACATTTCTAAAGACTCTTCAAGTGGAAACCCAAAAGCCACTAAAATAACTGTGGCCTCATCTGCTGAAAATAATCAGTTCTGACAATCGTAGACTGGAATCTCAGTGGGAGGGGATGTGAAGGAATCATACCTACTCTTAACTGTGCTCAGTCTGTGGAGGATGCAGACAACCCACTAAATGACAAAACTACACTCAGTGTATAAATACATCATGTAAGACCAGATTTGGTTTAAAAAAATTACACGTATTTGGATAACATATAACAGACTATCATATAAAACCGCTCAAAAACCCAGAAGGACCCAGGCATAACCATCCACCCAATCATTGTTATGGCTCAGGTTTTGCTATCTGTACTACAGTAGCACAGAGGTCCCATCCAGGAGCAAAATCTAATCCACTGAAGCTGTACGAACAGTGAGACATGCCTCGAACAAAGCACTTGTTATATATACCCAACTGTTGGTAAGCTAGTAACAAGTTTAAAAAAAAAATAGTAACAAGCAATGGAGGAAGGAAATGAAAATAAGAGTCTGTGGCTATAATATGATCCATTGCGTACATTCTCACTACTTTATGAACTGGTTAAATCGACTCATCCAGACTGGAGAGAACTAAATCACTCCAAATATCATAGGGCATGGGAAGCAAAACAAGTCCTGATAAACACATTTTGCTTTAAGATTAAATTGTTCACAGTGCACATTGTTCACATCACCAAAAAAAAAAAAAACTATATGTATTTAAATAAAGGGGTTTTTATATGTAAAAAGCATTTTATGACACAATTAGTTTTACTTCTAGTCCAGTGGAATAAATAATGGAGAAGCCAACACACATCAGTCTCACAGGAATTTTATTTTTTAATCGAACTAAATACAAAAGTATACATTTACTTCTGAACAATTACATGTATAGCAGCAGATTTTTTTATCCTAGTTTCACTAACTCCAGGCTGAATCACCTATGTTAATAAAACATACAGCTCTATGGTTGTGCCTAGTGGCAATATTGACTTGACCCAGAGAAGAGAAAATCCAATTGTGGAGCACTGTGTTTTCCTGCTTTTATTGCCAGCAGCACCTTTGACTAATTTACCTACTTTTGTTGCAAATAAAAAGCCTATTTGATTTATCCTCAACTTCTCTTTTCAAATCATGTGCAAGTGACTACACATGTTTGTAATAGTGTCCTGACAAATTACTCTTGACTTCTATTTTATTTCATCTTAGATTTGTCCTGCGGTGGTTTATGCAGTAACAGGGAATATGAAATGTGCTGTGTTAAAGGCTTGTCACTTGACATTACAAATCTAACCAGCTAAAATGCAATCCATCTGTTGAACACACTTCCAGCTAATCTACAGTGGTCTCTAAGGACCATAACAATTCACCTTAACTCACAGTAAAAAAAAACACCACAGGCCATCAGAACAGACTTAAAGCACCACTGAATTCTCTGAAACTCAGCACCAAGCACACTCACTTGTTTTAAAAGGAAGACAGTTTTTCCCAAACACTGGGCATATTTTATTGGGATAATCAAAACATTTCACATCAAACTCTAAAACTGAGCAACTATATTTAACACTGAAGCCTGATACCAAAACACATTAGCCATGCAGAGCTCCAAGGCACAAACTCTGCTCCACTGCCCTTGATCACTGGAGTGAAAACAATTATATTAAAATACAGCTTGTTATCAAGAAACAAACACAAAAGCTTCTCTAAGGAAGACTATGTGTAAGATCTGGGTTTTTGCCATTTCCCCTATTACAAGCATTTCTAAAACTTGAGGGTCTTACATGTTTATATAAAACATACAGAGAAAACACCTAACTGGGCACGTGATACCAGTTCACATAAAATACACTGAATTTCTTAACATAATTGCTACACTGCCATGAAGAAGACCAAAATTAATTAACCCAAGGCAAGTATATGGCCAGTTGTGAGGCTTACTTAGAGAGGTTCAGAACTCAAGATCTGTATTGCAACTTCAACACTGCAGTGGGGGTCCAGGATCTGAAAAATTGCCAAGACTCTAAAGAAGCAGGCGACCACTCGAGTGACAATTGTGACAATTACTGAAAAAGCAGCAGCCAAAAGTAGAAGAAAAAAGGAGTTCAATATGGGAAGATATAGGAATACCAGTTACACATAATAGCAATACTGCTTTCCCAAAGATGAATAATGAGCATGAGCTAGGTAGCACAAATGTATACTTTTTGCATTTTTGACAGTATCAAGTAATTTATTAGTACAAATGTTGCTTGAAAAAGAATGTGTTTTCTTGGGGAAAACTCTAAAACAAACTGTTAATTCTGAGGGCACAGGGACGTGTCACAGGAATAATTTTGAGGTTTCTCTAGTACAAATATTGAAAAGCAAAGACAAAGCTGAAGTTTAAATAAGAAAACAAATCTGTCAAACTAAAAAAAAAAATAAAGCAGAGAGGGGACAAAAATGGGATAATGTCATGATTTCTAGTATTATGAAAAATATTTTAGCAGCAAACAGAAGGCCTAACAGATGCAAATGACTTTAATGTGAATGTATGAGTCAAATTTCATCAGTGACTAAGGGTAATAGAAGTAAGACAAACATCCAAGTTGACTGTTACCAATCTGATACTATTATGTGCTGTTTGAAGCAGGAACTCATGAAAAACTTTTCATCTACCTCTCAGTCCCCAAAAGAAACCAGCTGCTTTACCCTGCCACTCTTACTAATGCTGAGTAACATCCTACTATCTCAGCCATCTTGACTGCCATGGGGTCAGCTCACAGAGAAAACTATTTCTCATTAGCAAAAGGTGCCATGATTTGCCTTCACTAGATCCAAACATCCTCAGAGCTGCTCAAATATAAGGTTGTTAAAGGCACAGAAACAAGCACAAACATGTCTTTCCAGGATAATACTCCCTGAACAAACAAGATTTAATTCACGTTACATTGGTAAACCATTTTGAGAAACCTGAATGGGTAGCACTGGAGAAACACATAGAATGACACCTAGAAACTGAGCAACTATAAATGCGTGGACAGTAAGCAAGCAGTGATGACCAACAGGAACTTTATGGAATAAGCATTTAGGTTGTTGTTAAGGTCACTTTGAAACACATGAAAATCTTTGTCTCTAACTCAGGATAAACAATATTTCAAGAACAATTTTTTTCTCCCAGTGAAGAAAAGGGTTGTGACAGTGCTTGAGGAATACAGGTTAGAGAACTGAGCAACTGGTGTGTCAGCACCCGTCCTACTTTTTCTGCCTAGCATGTTTATAAATGTGAAGGGAAAAAAATCAATTAAGTTTAATTTAAACCAACTATTTTCCAAAAGCTAATTTTAAAGGTTTTTAACCATGAGTTTCCAACAAGCTTGAAACTTGTGTTTGGATGCTTACACACAACCTAGTATTGGACAGTAAATTAATGTTTCAGGAAGCATGCACACAGTCACTATGTCATCAGCTTATTATCTAACTGCAACAGAGAATGCAGCCTAGGCAAGAGAGGTCCTTGAGGCAATTGCAGATAACCATGCAAAAATCCATGTTGGATTTACAGAAGAGAGAAGTTTTCAGCTGGTTTGAAGAGGAGAGGGTACAGGGAACAAGCTATTCCACCCTACAAGGATGCCTGATCCAACAGTATGGTGCTGTGGGACAAATAAGGTGACTGGGGAAGAAGAGGGAACAGAAGGTTTTACTGGTAAGGTCAGCAGGCTAAAACAAAACCAAAAGAATCCGTACTTGCTAAACATTTGATTATGTTAGGTGCTTTCTGCTACAACCACCCGAAGTTCCCTTCTAGGCAAACTCCCATTACCAACCAGTTACCCGGGGCACTAAACACCTAAATACCAGTAATGCAGAGTCCTTGAAGTTCAGGCACGCTCCTTTCAAGTACTCCTAAAAAACCTTTAACGGGTATCATTGCAGTTTAATGTTATGAGCTTTCCAACTACTCTGAAGCAAAATTTATAACCAACATCATTACTTCAACGTGTCACTGCATTATCACTATCATCTAACTTCCCCAATATTAACAAGTCCAACAAACACCCACACATCCCTCACCAAATGCTTTGCCACTGTAGCAAGAGTCTCAATTTTTTTTTCTTACATTTAGTAAAGAGAGAAGCTTCAAGTGAGATCAGATAATTTTCCCATGCACTACAGTGGTGTTTCTCTTTATAGCTAGCAGATTGCCCCAGGAAGGGAACACGCAGGGAATTTTCAGGACCATCAACACTTCTTGCACTGTACAGGTGGAGAAGCTGCAACAAATCTCATGTGACTTTCTCAAGGTAACCTAAGCACCCTTGGGGAAAAAACCACTCCCAGCATTTACTGTGATAATAATCAGTTTTACCATTAGCACTGAGTTGCAGTTACAATAGAAGAAAAAAAGGAGAAAAAGAAAGATAACCTCGGAATCTAGCAGTGAATAAAATGAGAGGGTAGGAAAAGGAAGTCATGTCCTCAAAATAGCCTCTGGGCTCTCATCATTCCCTTTCTGGATTTTCTATGTTCATTTGTTTTCAAAGGCAAACAACCTTTCCATCTGGAGTTACTCGGAGGGGGGTGCAGGTACCAACGGAGAGCAGATACAGCTATTTGCAGCAGACACTCGGCTATTTAGAGTTTACTGCCAGTAATTTGCACCTCGGTAAAGCCAGGTCAGGCGCAACCCACAGGCAATTACCAGGTCAAGCTGCCAAGAACAGCCTCCCTGATTTGTCCAAGTTGTTGCCGCCGGGGAGGTGACAGAGGAGCCTCGTCCTCAGTCCCACCCCACGGAGACCTCTCACTGGCATCTGATCCCCTTTGCCAGCCTGCAGCTACCAGGACAAAAGGCGATGGTGCTTCACGATGCTGTGCTCAGCACTCATCCAAAGCAAGCGGGTCCTGGAGGGGATCTGGGGCAGCCTCAGGATATCCTCTATCCCAGGACACTGGGGCATTTGCCCTCTCCTCTGCCATCCCCATTTCACGTTGCCCCTGCCTTCTGGGCATCCCATAGTAAAAAAAATAGTGTGCTCTAACAAAAAAAAAAAAAAAAAAAAAAAAAGGATATACGTATATATATCTGTATATATCTGCACATACTGAGTTTTATGTATATGTGTTTCTGCCATTTCTCCCCGCTGTTACTCTGGGATTATTATAACTGCTCAAACCTATAACAGACAAAATCCTTCTGGAAGCCCCATCTGATTTGCTATAAGCAAGATGTTCAATCTTTTGGAGTCCCCATGGCTCAGCTGTAAGAGCATCAGTTGTCTCACCCCGCACCACACAGCAACAAGGTGGCTTCCTAAACACACAACACTGAAAAGTCTGCTAAAGTGATAAAAAACCCCCTGTGACACGTTGTACACTCGATGAAATTTAATGTTAGTCTTTCAGGGTCAGGTCAATTATCCAACTTACCTTGAGTCTGAGAATTTACACCGAAAAATAGTTGCTATAACGCTTTTAAAAAATGAACGCACAAACATTTTGAACAAATACGGAAAATCATAACACAGGGTGCTGTGGCACATTAAGATTTTACATCTGCATTTATCAATTTTTTCTTTATGATAAATTCACCCTCTACACACTTACAAACACCACTCACCGTCCACATTCTATTTCACATACGTGCAAGAGAAAGCCATTAAAAATTAATGCTGAAAAGCCATGAAGTCACACTGAGTCCACAATTAAAAGAGCAGTTAATGTCACAGGATAACAAAGATCTCCTTACTGCACAGCAGGGGAAATATTTCACAAAAAGAGAGTTATGACCAGAAACAGATAAAAGGAAAAAGTCTCTTCCAACAGCTGCCACAATTTCACCTATACACAGAACAGGAAATAGCCAATATCCCTGTGTGGTAGCTGCCAGGCAAAATTTACTTATCAATGGTAATCCAGGCTATGCATTCACACACGTATGCATACTCGCACATGCAAACATTCTTCTCAAGAAGAACTTTGTCTTGCCAGCTCTTAACAGTGCTCCTCTAAGTATCTGAAAGGACTGATTAACCCTGCTTAATACAATCTGTGTAATCTACTGTGAATCTTGGAGATAATTCATAACTGTTAACATTAATTAACTCAGCAGAGCTTTACCCTTCTTGCTCCCCTACCAGCCTCATAGCACAGAGCTCGATTTAAGTGTTCTTTCACTACGGCCCTAGCAAATGGTGAGCTTCTGACACAGAAAACTCAGTTAAGTAATGATTCTGTTTTAAGAGAAGACTTTTCCCCACATTTAATACTTCTCTTCATCAGTACTGATCAGTAGTCACAGCACACACTCTATGCACACTACACTCTGGAAATACCCATGGTAAGATAAAAAATGCGAAGGATATTGCTGCATCCTAGAAAACCCTTTTATGCTACCTGTGAGAGAAACAGACATAAACTGTGTCACTATGTTACTACTAACATTTAGGATAAATTAACTTCTAACACTACACTATGCCCGGTTTTAGGCTTCTGACCACTGATGTTTTTATGTCAACAAAATACAATTTCCTTCTAAGCTGTCACGTTTTCCTGAGAGAGGATGTCAATCTATCATACGTTCAAACAAAAGCCTCATCTTTAGCTGAAAGAAAAAGCAACTTTCAAGACCTTGTATTTACTGAGGAAAACCTTTTAAAATAGTCACAAAAGACTCAAAGTCAGCAAGGGCCTCCAAACACAAGGAGCTGCCTTGGCTATAGGTAGAAAAAGCAGAACTATGCATAATACCAACCCCCTTCTTTATTACTAGTGCCATTTCTTCAACCATATGACTTAATTTTCAGTGTCCTTGAAGGGCACACAAAGGTGGCAGGCATGTATGGTTCTCAGGAATTTCCAAGCTGTCTCACACGTGGCCCATATCCCTTACCTCCATCAGCAGAGCTCAGGTTTATTATTTAAGCAACATAATGGAGGGAAACCCAATATGAAGGATCAAGTGACTTTGAGCTCCCTATCAACCAGATCACAAATCAACAGCAGCACAACCTTTGCTAGCTGGAAGCAGAGGATGGGAGCGTAAATCCCCAGAAAAATTGCTCCAGGCAAGAGAAATTCAAGCCTCAGGCTGCAAAGAACAGCAACACCTCCCATCCAGTACATCTGGGCTTCATTGCTCCGCAGAAATAAAGATTATTAGTGTTCCAGAAGATATGGGTTATACAAAAGTTTATATTATTGTTGCATCTACTGAGCACCAGATCTAAGCCTAGCAGTACTCAAAGCATGCTGAACCTCCTTGGTGGTCTGGAAGAAGTCTGATTCCTAGAAGCAGCTTCCAA
Source organism: Brachypodius melanocephalos (assembly GCA_013398615.1). Classification (NCBI taxonomy): domain Eukaryota; kingdom Metazoa; phylum Chordata; class Aves; order Passeriformes; family Pycnonotidae; genus Brachypodius; species Brachypodius melanocephalos. The sequence continues at coordinate 34,012,547 of VZSR01000520.1, forward strand.
TTAAATTTTAAGGGATGCTCCAATCAGAAAAATGTAGCACAAGCAATATTTTATCTATAAAGACAGTGTTTACGCCCTTCATCTCAGTAAAGTACAAAACCTTGGCAAGGAGTTCCACTATAAAATATGAAAAGGAACCATGTGAGCTCCACTGCAAACTCTGGAATGACAATGATGTTAAATGCAGGAGTAAGGATTATCTTAGTCTGGTTTAGTAGCAGCTTTTCATGTAACTTATTAAAATGGCTCTGCATCATTGTTTAAACATACTTTGGTGCGGGCATTGAATTACTCTGACAAACCTGTTTGCCTCAGAGTACCGTGAATTAGTTCAGTGATGAATGGCTGATCAGAAACTGGAGCCCTATGGGAACTGGCACAGTCACTCACCAAAAGAATGTTACAGTAAAACAAATAGTGCTCTTCAAACCTATAGTAATAGTCTGCATTTTGAAGCTGGGCATCCAAACTAATGGTCTTACTTCACAGTGCTCAGAAAACATACAGCTTCCACAAATTATAAAAGGAGAAATAGATGCTTAGTACCTGAAGGAAGCAATCAGAGAAATCCAGCAGTTATAATACAGTATGTGGCACCTCTGTTGCAGTACCCAAGTCCACTGTTCCTCTAAATCTCAGCATAATGCAAAGTTTGTATTTCCACAACATTAAGATACACAGTAAATACAGGGTGCTAAAATCAGGCATTTTAACTTGAAACTCCAAACGAAGCAGTTTGATAGTAGAAATATGCAGAAGCTCTGCTAAGTTGAACATTAACACACAGCAGTTAAGATCAGAATTTCCCCCAAATTAAATTTGTATTCACTGATGTTACTTTCTAAGCAGCAATACAAAACCAGGCACAACTGAAAATAAAAAGAGTATTTGCTGCATTTCAGACTAGTAGATACACGATTCCTTGTGAGTTTTGACTGGAAGTGATTCTCACGAGGTAGAGGCAACAGGCCCTTTGAAACTGGCTCAGCACAATGCAGGCAGGAACTAAGCAAACTTCTTCAAACAGCTCTGCCAACATCATTCAGCTCCAAGCTGCAAAACTCCTGCTGTTAGGGCCTCCTGTGAGCAGACTGCTGATTACACCAGGTTGTATGGCAGGTTTTTGATATGTGTTCAGGCCAGAAGAATAAGAATGAAACCTGCCCACTAGTCATGTTAAATACAAAATTTCACACCAGACTGAAAGAAAAGGACACTTTGCCATCTATTCATTCCCTTGCCCTCCATTAAAGGGAAAATTCACTGCACTACACTGTACACATGCCCTGTTCAGACTGCACAACTCATGCAAGCATTACTGGACACACTGCTATCACAAAAGATAAATGCCAACCATGCCCAACATCTTATCTCCAAACAGAGGAGATATGCACAGTCAATAAAGCCAGAGTGCTGAAATGTAGGTCTGTGGCACATTTAATGGGGTTCTTTATCCCCAGTTATGCTTGTACATTATAGAACATTTGGAGTAGACAAGGAAAACGATTTACAATTCCACAGGCATCTTTCATACTGATTTTTATGAGACCAATCCAAAGGAATCAAACTTTTACAAGTTTTGGTGAAATTTTTCCAGGGGAGACCCTTGGGTATCACCCCAGGCAAGGAAAGAGCAAATGCTACCATAGCAAGCAGCAGCCAGGTCATTGCACACCTCGCTGCACACACGTCCCTCAGTGTGTGCCTGCTGCCATGGGAGAGCCAGGGGGAAACACCAAGGGAAGTGGAGGACACAGGACCTGCAGAAAGCTCTCCCCTGTTCCCATAATACTTGTTTTTTATTTATGAATTTGAGCAAAGAGGCCTTTTCTGCCTAATCAAGCAAAAGCCCCTTGTTGCGTTGTAGCATCACAGCTGTGAATCCCTTAATTGCATCTTTAGCATGCAAAAGGTAAGAAATGTTCACGAAAAGATGACAGGAAAGGCTTTGCTAGTCGGTCATAAACATGGACACGAGGGTTTTTCCTCAGGGAATGGCCAGTACAGAAATCAGATGTTCAGAATATATTTCTGGCCATATGGTTCAAAGTGATGAATAATGTGCTTTGGAAAAGAAGGATGACAAAAATAATATAGCGCTGCAGTAAAGCACCAAATTAAACAAATAACAGGTGGTGACTAAAAGTGCATTTTTAATGAGCACCTCTTTATGAACGCACACAATGCAAAGTGGTTTCCACTGCTTTGTAACACACCACTCCTCATTATGGATCAAAAATATCTCAGTTATATAGAGCTGGATGTGTAAGCTCTTGCTCTTTGGACCTATCATAGAATTTATTTTTTGTGAGATTTGGCAGCCAAGCAATGTGAACTTTAAATTCTGAACTCTTAATACTCACAAATTCTTTAATTATCACTAACTTTTTTCACTAGGCAATTTTTTTATTAATTGTTGATGTGTGTTTTAATAAACTTTGATGTGTTCCTAGTGCATCTGCCTCACCAAGTGTTCTGCTCTCCACATGTATAAAATTGAGGAAGACAGCAGTCCAGTGGTTAATACATAAGACAGTGTTTGAATTCCTAAGTCCAGACAGACATGAAACACAGATCCACAGCAGTTCTTCAAAGTTAATTATTGTGTTCCCAAGCTCTTCCCAAACCAGTCTGCATAAAATCCAGTGGCCATGAATGAGACACCACTCCCTGCCAGGAGGTACTGCTACACCACAGGGTATTAAAACATCATAAGAACCAGGGTTACTTATCCAACTGAGAGAAAGCTAGAGAAATCATTACAGAGACCAGTTACCCAAGAAAGCAAGACTATTTAAATGGCCTATTTCTGCACTGGAGGAAGTCTCAGCAAGAATACCAGGCAGTTAATACAATCAGGAAACAAGAGTTTGTGGTATTAGAGCTACAGTGTAATGAAGTATGTTCAGCTAAACCTGTAGCCTTCTTTGTCTCACCAAAAGACCAATATTATCTCAAGGATTGTGGCAACAGTTTAAGTGGTTACTCAAGCCTGAATCTTCTTGCATGAAGGAAGGTCAGTTTTACAGAATATGAAAATAATGTGTTCCTCCTCTCAAGTGCAGCTGTCTTGTTAATATCAAAGATGACATATTCTTCATGTATCAGTCACCACTTTAAAGCCCTGATTCATAGACAGAGAGACTTAGGAGCACATGGCAGGTTACTATTTTAGCAGGTTGCTTATTTCTGCAATGCACAATACCCCTTGTAATTCTTAATTGTTTTACTCCTCAAGGGCATACAGCCCATGTCTTGGGAACTGGAACAGACTTGCTCTGAATATCAAAGAAAAATTAATGACTTGTCATTAAAAAGGTGAGAGGTAGTAGTTAAACTCTACCCTCTTCTAGCTGGTTCCTTGGAAGGACAATAATTTTTTTTAATTATTATTTTTCCCTTTTAATAATTGTTTTGATGATATGCTAAAAAAATAAACAACAACAACAAAAAAAAAGCTTGTCCCCACTCTGCAAACAGAACTTATCTTAGGCTGCAGTGTATCTAATATTGTATTACATTACTCAGTATGGTTGTTCTGTTAAGCATAAACTTTGATGGCTTCCCAAGTGCCAGGAAACCAGTTCATTTCATTCATAATTTCTCTGATACAGCAGCAGTGTGTGCCAAATATGTGGAACTCAAAAGGGCCTGTATCACACAGAGAGAATGATGATTAAACAAACTGGGAGTGCTTAAACTCACTAACAGTGCAAAAACCTCCCTCTCCCACCAGTAAGTGCAGTGAGCTGATCTCACTTAACATTAAGAGCCAAATTCTGCCCTTTTATGAATACACAGCTTCTCTAAGGCCTTAAGATTTGCATCACAGCTTATAAAAATTTAAAAATTCTTTTAAATCCTTTCCTAATTAAAGACTAGCAGAAGGAGTCCAGACTACCCTTCTAGGAGACTTCCTGGAACACCAAGCAAAAAGCACTGCATTTCCATCACGACCCTTGAAAGCTTCTTCACATACACAGGGAGTAATTAAATGGCATGCTTTATGCCAGCCAGCTAGATACCAACAGGACAGATTATTCAGAGATAAATTAACTCTGAGGCTTGTGAGTGTATGTGGGGAGGAGATGCCTTGTTGAAGCATCTGCCCACAGCTGCAATTCTCGACCATCGTACTTGGGGGAGGAAACTCTATTCGGTGGGAGCTTCCTTTTGTATTGCAAGATTGCAAAGCTGCAGTTTCTTGAGGCAGGTGGGTGTCAGCACTCCAAGGGAACACACAAACTGAGCTCCCTGTACCTCACCATGGTCCCTACTGCCTGAGGTCTTGTGCCCTACCCCACACGAGAGCCCAGCTGGAAAGGCTTTGTGCCCACCACAGTCACTACACAACACCCAAGAGACAGAAAACCAGCCCTTAGAACCTGGCACTCATCTGACAGAAGGCATGTGCTGCAAGGTCTAGGAATTTGGGAAGCTTCCCATTTCAGTTTGTAGAGATTCATGCTTTAAGGAAGTCAAAGTCACCATCAGCACTAGCAGATCTACCAAGCAGTAAAGCAAAGATTTCAAAGTTCAAATCCAGCAAATGGGATCAGACTTTGCCCTTCTCCCAGGTAAATCTATCAATATCTAGAGAGCAGATATTCTGGGGTCTTCTCCTCTGACCACCGTTCAACTTAATTTATTTCATGTTCTCAACTTATCTCACCTTAGTCACACAGATGTACTTTAATACAACTTTTCCTCATTTTGTGAAACTACATTTCTTACAAGTGGCTTGAAATCTTTCATTTGGGGCAAGTTAAACTTTCGTCTGATGGCTAAGAAGGTAGGAAAGGGGAACGACTTCAAAAAAAAAAAAAGGCTAGTCCTAGTTGAAAGTGGAGAAAGATAATGAAAACAAAATTATTACCGTGCATAAAAATAGTTTAAAAATCTATCCTATGTACTTATATATGTAATTTTTGTTGCTGTAGAATCAAACAGATGTTTGAAATAATAAACAAGTCTTATATTAAACACCTCAAACATATCTAAACTGACCACTACAAAATACCAAGCAGTACATTTTTGCAGTTTATTGTCTCTTTCTTTACACTCAAGCACCCTTCACTGCAACTCCAGACTAAGTTGATGGTACCAGAATTGTCCATTTCTGTAGAGAAAGGAGTTCCAGGCATGTATCGCCAGAGCTGTACATTTGTCCCTTTCACTATTTGTTGGTACCAGGTTAGGCAGGACCCATTCCTTACCATCTCAGCAAAGAACAGACATTGGTTGTACACACCCCAACAAAAGAACAGTGTGGCTGTCAAACACTCCCCATCAGGCACTAAAGAGCATGAACAGGGAAGCAACCGCAAGGGCACTGCAGCATATACCAGCAGAGTGCATTTATTCTTTCTTAAGAAAAGAAGGAAAAAAACCAATCACCACCCCAAGAAGTTCACACACAAATGCAATGAAATCCACAGTGTGTGTGAGATTTTATTTTTAATATGGCTTTGTTTTCAGGATGAAAAACTAGGACTGAGTAATTCCCAGCCTCTGCTTATGCAGATATACCTTTCAGCACCTCTTTACCAGTTACACAAACTACTCAAATGGCAACACTGTATATTAAAAACAAAACAAACAAACACCCTACACAGAACAAAAACCTCCACACAGAACAAAAAACCCCACAACTATAATGACTTATATCTAGTGTTGACCTGAAAACCTCCTTTGGCACACTGGTCAGACAGCTGCTTTAAAATCCCAGATTCACTGATTCAAAATTATCACACATAGAAAAGCTTATTTAAAACAAATGTGTTGAAGGCTAATCTGCTTCTCAGCTCCTTTGTATATTAAATATAGTTAGTGGAAGCAGCCTGAAGTATTTTACTTGGGTTACTGCTGAAGTTTTAAGATGGGAATTATATGCTACCTATTACAGAAAAAAAACAGCTAATCAGGAACTTGTTTGTGTTTTAAGCACCATTTGGTGGCATTTACCAACTAAAAATAAATCACTCTTCACCATTAACTTTCTTAACTTATGAAACACTTAGAGGAATTAAGATTGATGCAACCTGAAGGGAGAGACTTGCACGAGTATCAGCAAGATCAAAGTGGCTTGTGGGCTTGGGTTTTTTACGTTGTTAAAGTTGGGGTTTTTTAATCTATTTGGTACTTAAGATTATTCCTTTAGAGTCTCAAGAGTTATTGGTAATAACTCTATATCTACTTGGTTATATTTCTACTTGTTTAAAAGCCTACTGAAAAGAAGCTTTAAATGAGCTGTCCTTAGCAAATGGGTGACAGTACAAGCCTGACTGTAAAGACTGTGTGCTAGAAGAGCCCAGCAGTTTACTGGGTTATAAAAACAACTGCTCTTTACTCTCTCATGCCAACTCAGCTGTGTCTCTCTTACAGGATGTTTGGCAGAGCACTCAGAGCCTCCAAAATTAGGTGTCCTGCTAAGCTCAAGACTGGGAAAGCAAGCCAGTGTATCTTCTGCAGATACTCGAGCAGCTGCCATAAACACTGCAAAACTTCTAAGCACTGATGGTGGTACATATCTTGACACTGGTAAAAGCTGCAATATGCTAGCAATACGTCAAAAAGAACCAAAACAAATAATGATCTGGCAGACAGCTCTAGTCTCACAATACCCAAGGGTATCAAAGCAAAACTGTTTCAAGACCCTGCTATGCAAGATGCTCAGCACCTCTGGTCCATCAAGTCAGTCAGTGTCACTTAAAATCAGGTCCTACGCCATACAAACAAAGGACAATTGCAAGTTAACTGAAATGCTTTAGGAAACAAAAGGCCAAACTGCAGCTGCATCTAAGGGAAGACAAGTCTTCAAGCAACGACAAATTATTTGAAATCTGAATCCCTCAATTGCACACAATTTGGACCACGCAATTTATAAAAAGAGAATGGGCTAAGTGAAAAAAGGGGGATGAAAATCACCTCTCCAAGATTTTGGCTCAGGCTACAAAGGAAATGCATACTGGAAGAAATGTGAGACAGCTCAACCAAGTTTGAGAATTAGAGCACTCTGGTTTAGTTTCTTCTGCATGACTGGAAGCCGGGAGCTAGATTAAGTGCCAGAGCACTGAAGTGTAAGCAAGGCTTCTAATAATGGCAGCTTTTGTGGTCTTCTACAACAGAATCATTCCTTCTGCATGTAAAACTGTAAAGATACATCCACATGCTGTTCAGATAAGCATTTGCCACAAACTCTCAAAACAAAGAGAAAGCTTTCAATACTGACACACAGCTTTTGCATATTCAGGAAAACACAGAACACAGAGTTTAGGGCTTTTCTGGTTTGGTTGTTGGGGGTTCTTTCATTTTTTAAAATATCAACATTGAAGAAGTGACCTTGAGACACTTAATTACCTTAAAGGGACAACTCCTTCTAGTTGAATTGTTTTGCTTTGAAGTAAGTCTTGAGAGACTCCAAGTAACTCAAACAGGTTAAATTAGAAGGGGATTGGCTGTAGGGGTTTTTTGGTGACTGCAGTTTTGGTTCGAATTTTGTTGTTGTTGGTTTTTGGTCAGGTCGTTTTGCTTGGGTTTTTTATAATTTTTCATTTTTTAATGCTTGGTTGGTTTGGGATTTTTCATAAGTGAAGCTGATTTTACTTATAGAGTAACTGCTTCTCAGGACTGATGCTGTTTCTTCAGAAACTTCATCCTGACAAATGAGCATTTTAACAGACCTGGTAGTTATGCCTATAGTATCAAAAAATTCTAGAAATTCACCTCCTTTCAGTTTCTACCAGTAAATGCTCATGCCTCTCTTGGGAGCCCAGTCATTTAGCTTTACTGTAACACAGCTGCCCCAAAATGAACCAAGCATTAAACTAAGCACCAATTTCCCCTCCTGTAACACACATGGCACACCTCACAGGTACTTTCTGTGATATAAATTTGATACTCTACTCCCTTGCAAATATTTTTTCCAGTGGATATATTACAGATAAGAGCACCATTAAAAAAAACCCAAGGAAAAAAAAACCAAAAACAAAAACACACCCCCAAGAACTCTAAGGTTCCACAGGAAACTTATCTTCTTTTGGTTCTTAAACATACAGCAAACAACTTAGACATTTTTGAAGTCAGTTCTCTAATGTAAGGTAAATAAAGGTGAGTTTTTCAGAAAAAGAGCATCACCTACTATAGTTTAAAAATACTAACAACCCACTAAATAAACATTTCCCTGTCCTGTGAAAATGATTAAATGGAATTCATACAATACTTGTCCTTTGTGCCAAGACAAGTCTTTCCTACCAGCTCCCAAAGGAGTAGATGTCTATCACTGTTATCTTGATCACCTAACACACACAAATGATGTCATTCTAAGTCTAACAAACAAATTAAATAAATATCTAGAGACTTTAAATAATGCTAATTATGAAAAAACAGACAGTGGCAACTCCACGGGGGCCATTTCTGTCTGCTGAGCAGATTTTTATTTAGGCACTTTTACCGGCCATATGAGGACCCAACAGAATTTAACCATTTAACTCTCCTTCAACTCCATCTCTTAATCATAAAGGAAAACATAGAGGCACAAGCTCACACAGTTTATATTCAAACAGCCCATCTAAACAGCTATTTCAAAAACCATTCTGCCTAGTCAAAGTACAATGTGCACGCACTTTAATTTGCTGCTTTATTTGCTCCTTAGAGTTTGCTCATTTTATAAATCCTTCTCTTCAAAAACCAACATGTGTGCAAATGGGAGATGCATGCATGCAGAAGTGATAGCATTTCAATTTCTGTGCATTCATGAGCAGGTGCCTTCCTTAATTTGTGTTGGTGTAAAGTCCACACACCACGTAAAGTAGGAAATAAATCCTTTCCTCTGCGTTGTCTTCAGCAAAGAAACTAGCACACTAAAACTCCCTCCTGTCCCCAGGTTTGTGACTTTCTCAGGTCCAATGACCTGCTCAGCAGGGTAAATCCCATCATTCCTAACCAGAGCAGGTGTCTCCACAACCTTCATGCCCACTTCTTGGTCCAAGAGCATTCACATTTGTCAGAAGTACTGGAGGTCACCATAAACTCAAGCAGTCCTTTACAACACAAACCACAAAAGTTTTCAGAAGTAAATAAAACTCTGCATTAGATCAAAGATATCCCATACAATTCTGAAACTCAATACTCTTTCAAAAGGACAGTGAAGCACTGCTTTAAAAGACATCTCAAATGTCTCAGATGAAAATACAGTGTGGAAGAATTGCTTACAATCTAATAAAGCCATTAAAAAGAGCAGTGTACAAAGTGAAAGTTCATTACAGAGCTTTCTATCAAATGCTGAACTAGGATGCTGTTGAGTGGAAAGCCAGGGGCAGCTGAGTTACAGGCACAAAGAGACACCTTTGTTTGCTCTACACCATGGGGCCACAGATCACTGCCTGGAACAAGCCTGGACATCAAACCTTAATCTGGAGTCAGAATTGTGTGAAATCAAGACTGTGAACTGTGTGTCACAATATAGAATGTGACAAGAACCTCAATGAAAATGACACTGGATTAAATAACACTTTTACAGGCAGAACATGCCAATAAAATAAAAATATAAATAATTTTCCTTTACTACCTACCATTAAAAAGCATAAGTTATTTGCTTTGGGAACTGCTATGCAATTAGGGGACTGTTAGGCAATCATACTTTATACATTTGTGGAATTCATCTTCTCTCCTTAAAGACTTTTTAACGAAAAGTACTAAATAACATGGAACTCATTACAGAAACACAGGCAATAAAGCAATCTTTAGCTTTCATTTTTTATTAACTTTTAGCAAAAAAATTAACCTCAAAGCTATTTTCAGCTGTAAGTGGCATGCAGGCTGTTTTCTAACTTACCCAAAATTGGTAGGTAGGCTCTACAAAACTTAATTCACCCCTTTGCAAAATTTCAGCTGACAAAAATAGAACATTTGCCCAAAATTGAGGCAGCGGGACTGAACATGGTTGTCTGAACAGTGACTTACATCTCAAACCTAATATCCAAAAATACATATGTAGTAGAGGACTGAAATAACTCTGTGGCTTTAGCACTGGTAATAACAGCAACGCTCAAGGAGATTAACATCAGGCCTTGGCTTTCCTTAAGGGAAGTCACACACACTCTCCCATTACTCTTTTTTAAGTCATATAAAGGACACTGCGGATGTCTTCTGCAGTTCAGACATCCCAAGAATAACTCGCAATTAACATGTCAGAGGTTAAGTAAATGCTGCTGTGTGGGAACCAAACAGCTATTCCATACTGTAAAATTTTACAGGTCACCTCCATCTGCCACTGTATCTTAGGACACTGTTCCTCTCTTTCCTTGGCTCAGTTTCTTCATTTGTCTGCACAATATATTCACATCCCTCTAGCCTATTAAGCAAAACAAAGACAAGACTGCAGACATATGTCAGGCTACTCTGCCCTTTCCCATATTCTAGCTCCAGGAAAAAAGTAGTTTAAAAGTCAACCCATTCTCTTCCATCTGTTTGAGGTCACCATTTTGGTCTACATTAAAATGCACATAAGAGCCTCAAGGGAAAAAAACATGTCTCTAAAATCAGTCCTCCCTTAAATTTCCAGATAGAATTCAATCTATCAGCCAAAATGCATCATAGAATCACAGCCTGTAATCTCAGTCAGGTGTCCAACAGCATGCTACTGTCACTTGGAATGGTACCTCTCACCAGCCTGGGAACACTTTTAAAATTGACCTCTGCAGAAACTTATTTCAGCTCTGAAGCAGAAATGTTTGTTTAGTTCTTCTGGAAATGATGAAGACAATTTTCACTAACAAAGCATCAGACAGTCTGACTGCTAGTGATGAGTCACCTGTCTGTCTTTCCCATTGAAATATCTGGTAACAGGACCTATACAAAATGATTTTTGTGATTCTTGTGTTTGTACTGCAGCAGAGTGGTACCCATTTTCAGCTGAAGAACTAAATCAAAGACAAACATCACTGGTTCAGCATGTCCCAGAATGACTGCACCAAGGTCAGTCATTCCCTTGCCCTGCACCCAGCACTACAGTAAGCAAATGTCTTCACAATTCACTGTGGACAATACCAGTCTTAAATGCAACCTTCATGTTTCATGATCATGCTCCTGCAGAAGGGAAAGCTTAACTCAATATTTTCATCACTGCAGAACCAAGAAAGCTTCATTAAGCTAAGTATAAATACATACAGACAGTCTGTGCCTGTAGCAACTTTAAACTAACTAGAAGTCAAATGAAGAACAGAAGCGGAAGCAAACACAGCTAATAAGATTCTACTCCAGGTCATGCCAGTGGCAGAATCTCGAGTCCTGAAAGGCCCACTGCCTTTCTGAAACACAGATCATCCCTACAACAGTACCTTACAAATAAACGAACTCCTATGACAAATAAGTTATTTATTGCAGACTTGTGAAAAACAGAGCACGGCTGCTCACTGTTGTTGCTTTGGGCAGCTGTAACTTCAGGCCACAAGAACATGCACACTACCTCTGGCAGGTGCAACAGTACAACTGCCAATGCAGAAAATTTTGGAGACTATGAACACAGCCCACTCAATTGTACAGAAAAGGGAGAGAACTGCACCTAAGAGTGCATGAGATCAGCAAAGCATTTGAATTAAAAAGAGTTTCTCTTGAAGCTTTGGGTACCTTGTCCATGAGAAAGCTGACACTCTCAGTTAAAAATTTTGGAATTTAAAGCTCAAGATAAGAATGGTTGTCCCTAAGCCAAAACCGTTCCCTAGGGAACAGCAGTCAAAGGAAATCAGTCACTCAGGCACAGTATAGCTTAACCCATCAAATAGACAAAGCTAGCAAAAAGAAGTTCAGTAGGCCATTGGAGGTACAAACTTTCCCCCTAAGAACAGAAAAATGCTTTTTTGACTTCTGTGCATTTCTAGCATTTTGCTGTTTACTTTGCTAAGGACTAGATTACTAGCCTGCTAGAAGTAGCCTGCCTAGTAGGGAAAGATTCCAGTTCACACAAGAGGACACTGCTACGTCCAGAACTTTATTTATAACTTGAGTACAGTTGCCAGTCTCTAAGCTGTGCCCAAATCTGGAGGTCCAAGTTTGAATTCCTCTTTACAGTTCAGTTAAGAGCTCTAAACCTGACTCAGCGCTTCAACTACAAAAGTGGGATTTGTTTACTGATCTGGAAGCTACTGGTGTTGCAAGACCTTCACTGATCCACAGGGAAAACCAGCATTTGCCTCAGCCTAAAAACAAACTCACCTCTATTCCAGAGCTTAGAAACAACCTCAGCAACTCATGGGCAGATACCATCCTTTAACACACTTGATAAAAACTCTGCTGCTTGTACCTGCTTTACACAAATTTAGTGCAGCGAAGTAAAAGGAGGACACAGGTCTGAAGAAATATGCTTTAAAGTAAGGCATCCTTGCCCTCCACGATCTCTGGGCCCAGCTAAGTGATTTAGGTGGGGACAATAGGATTTGTGGTAATATAGTCTCTAAAAATTCGGTGAATTGCTTCCCATTTACCTATTCCCCCTCACTTTAATGAGAACACTAAGGGTTTTCATGAGTTTCTTACTGAAGTTGCACATGCCACACAGTCACAACTCTTTTCAGAATTGTGTCTCAGTACAATATATATTTTTTTTTTAAATTAAGAGATATTTCCACCCTTTTAGAAACACAAGGTAATCTGCTAGGTATTTAGTGGCCACAACTGCAGGGAATAGAGGCAACAAAAAAATACAGCTGTGACCACACTGTAGCATTTCTTCCAACAGCATTTCTCATCCACATACTCCAGATGTGACCATAATACCCATCCAGGCATAGCCAAGGGATGATCACATTCTTTTCTTCTGTCAGCTTCAAGTTTTTCATGTAAATGCAAGGAACTTGTGCTTGAGAGTGCAGTATATACTGTTGGGGTGATTACTGCAATTTTTGAAGGTTAAGAAACTAGCTGTTTTCAAAACAGACCCTTTCATAAAATTCCTTTTTCATATTTTTATATTTATTTGACTGGTATCAAAGTGATTTTTAGTTCCTTAGAAAAAAACACTAAACCCACAGATTGACACATGAGCAGAGAAAGTACAATAAAGCTGGTTCACGCCTCTCCTGCCAGCCTGCCTTCTTCCAAAACTCTACAGGTATGAGCATATTATCCAAACATTGCAGATATGCTACATGGAATCTTTAAGTAGCAGCACCTACAGGATTTAAACATTCTCTACAACATAGCAAAGGGAGAGGCTAACACCCTTCAGATTTTCTAGCATTCTTCCATCTTCTTTCAGTTTAAAGACAGACAAGCATTGGAGTTCAGTCAGAGCAAGAAGAGTCACAACTTCACACTGTGGGCAAAGAAAGCTTTCTGCTGTGTTCAGCCTTTTCCAAGATATGGCACCAATTCCAGAAGTTTTATGATCAGCCATTTCTCCAGTGAACCAGTAGTGTAATTGTTATTAAATGCAATTAATGACATTATCTTGAATGCTCATAAAATCCCACAGTAAAATGAGTCATATGCTCCGTTTCTAAAGAGTGGCCCTCTCAAGTTAATAAAACCTGCAAAGGTAGGACTGTTGAGAGAGTGGAAAATGCAAAGATGTTGCATGGTATCACTCGTAACAAGTATTAGGTAGCCAACAAATAAATAAAAAACACCAAAACCAGCAGCAACAAGAGCTGTCCTCCCTTTTAAGAGTCTTTACACTGTTTTTCTTAGTAGCCACCAGCAATAGAGTCTCCAGCAACTGAAAGTTGCAAGATGGCAATTCTTCAAAAAAATTGCAAATTAACAAATTAAGTTAGCAAATTTCTAAAATAGAGAGGTTACTCAAACAGAAAAAAAGCATCTTCATTGCACTTATCTCTTCCAAATTATGTCTCGTGAAGCACATATAGAGGCTGATCTTTAAAACTTAAATCAAACTCGAATTCCACCAATAAGCTGGCTTGCTCATACCTATTGCCGGCAGAAACCCTCAACTTATGAGATCAGCGAAGTGCCAACACTGTAAAACTTGGGACTGTGCTTCCAGATCAGACCTATCCTTGTTTTCTGAAGTAGCATTATCTGTATTAATGAAAATTTTGCTTTAATGAAGAGATCAGCCATACAGATAGATGAGAAATCTGATATTAGATACAGAGAGACTGGACAATTACATGATCTGAAATGTCAACTACCTTCTGAATATCAGCATTAATTTTAGTAGGCACTTATGTCACCTTCCTCAGATACTGTTTACAGTACCATGAATTTATGTCACTCTCTTGATTGCTCCTGCCCAGTACAGAGAAGGGCAACTATTCTTTCATACCTACCAACGTCTTCCAAAAAAAACTGAGGAAAATGCTGCTTCATTCTAGACAATCTGGTCCACCAAATTCAGCAATTATGCTGTAAACTTGGACCATTAAACAAAGAGAAATGTAAAATGTCAAGGCTCATATTGTGTTTTTAGGAGCTTTTGTTTCCCTTGAGCAAGCAGAAAATTTGTGTTCCTATTGTTTGTCAGGAACTTTTCCTCACTGCAAGTCTGCAAACATGTTTTCAATCAGTAAGACACTACCCTCACTTTAATTTAGGCTGATGTATTTATACTACTTCATTAAACAATGTCCATAACTTCAGCCTATTTTAAAAATCTCTGATATTCAGGAGAGAAGTAGCCTAGCAATATTTAATTATTAAGACTATTTAATATCCCAAAGCATCTATTTGGTTGCATGTTAAAAAAAAACTAATAAAACCTACTTCAATCATATACTAAACTACAAGAAAACCTCCAAACATCTAACAGAGACATGAGTACAGATGCAACATTATACTCAGCACCAATCTCACACAGAGCTCAATTACAGCATAGATGGCCTCAACTACCCCCAGACTATGGAGAGTTGAAGGCTGCACACACCACATGAAAGGGAATCTCAGATTAGCATCAAGACCTTGGATTTGCCCTGAAGATATGATTGTGTCAAGGAAAAATAAGTTTCTTATATAATGTTATTACCACAAAAAAAAAGTTATTTTATTTTAAACGTTGCTGTAATTACATTTTAAGGACCAAATGCAAAGACTGATGAGTCCTCATGACTGCTTTGTTTACATACAGCATATATAGTCCTCAGGTAGCAAGAGTCACAGATTTAATTTCTGGATTACAGTACAAATATCACTGTTTCAGCTGCTACTGCAAACCTCAGCTACTGTTTCCCACTGAAAATTCTGTGTCTTAACCTATTTTAGTTGTTGCTAGGTTTATTGGATTAGGTCAACAGCTAGGTCAACAAGCGACATAACACATGACTCTGAATCACTTTTCTTTTTTCCTGACTCTGATCTTGCTCCAGGTATTTTTAAAAGGGGTCAGAGTGTCAGCTTCAAGAAAGAAAAAGGGGGCAGAGGGGAAGAGAGAAAAAAAAAAATTTAAAAAGCTAGTGAATGGAAGTTTCAACACCCGAAGGACCAGACTCTGAGACAGTAAATCTTGTGGGGGCAAGGAAAAAGAAGGTTAGGACTAGTCTCTCTTGTAGACTCCGTATATATTTAAACTATTTACTAAGTTACAGAAACAAACAGCAACAACAAGACAAAACAAAAAAACAACCCACTAAATCCCAAACTTCAGCCTCTAGTTAAGTCATGACCAAATGGAATTTCCCCTTAGAAATCACAAGTCTCAGGAATGACATCACATTGCATCAACACCTCCAGATCTCACCAACAGATACAGATTATTGATCTTCAAAAATACATTATAACCTCCCCTACACCATCTCAAACCTGAGTTACTTTATCTTCCTAGCAGGCTGCTGGGACTTGCACAGATGAGTCACACAGCCCATCTGATTTTGTCACTTTTCACAAGTGCCTCTCTTTCAGCCTTCCCTAAGCAAGTCCAGGAGCAGAGTTGTGGCAATCACACAGAAGAGCAGTAGGCAAGCTTTGGAAGAGAATGGCATGAAAAGCATAAATGGCATACTCTACATCTCTTCTGTACTTTGAAGACAAAACCAATACACAGTCTCTTCTACATATACAGAAAAGATGAAGTGTCCAGGGTAAACACACTGACATCAACTCCTATAGTTTAGCTGGCTTGTTCATTATATGATTGAGACACACAGAGAAGCATTTTAACAATCCAGGTTTCAGCACAGCATTCTGCATTACTGCACAGCATTCAAATATGGCAAAATATGTGTACAAGGAAACAGCAGAACAGTTACCTCCTCCCTAAGAAGTCCAAATATACACAACAGTGTGCATACAGAAATTCTATTTAGAGTAACTGAGTTTGTGCTATGGCTCTCCAGCAGCAGCCAACATGCTTGTAACTCTGCAAAAGTGCTCAGCTGTCAGCACCCTGGTTTTAGGGGAGCACTGTTACAGTAGAGGAACATTTACAGTTCAAGAATGACACCCAACAAGTGCAGTGAGACTGCAGTCATTCCTGCACTTCGCTCTCTCAGAGGAGTTCTGAACAAACAACTACTCAAACACCAAAGTACAGACTGTAAAGTCCACCTTCAAGCTAAGCACAGATAGAATTTTCCTATCAATTTAAGGTGTATATTCTAGTATTAAGAACATTTATTCATCAAGATTTTATTTTCTAGCAGACCCTTTAAGAAAAGGTTTCCTGGTTTAAAAGAGTCTTATACCTCGAAACAGTACTTCCATTCCAGCAAAACCCCTCACATACACAACTCTATCACAAAACAGCCCTTTTAGCACACGCATTTCCAAATGATATGCCGGTCTTGGAGGACAACGACTTCTTTTAAAAAAACAAACAAAAAAAAAACCCCAAAAAACCCCCACAAAACCAAAACAAAACAAAAAAAAAACCACCAAAAAAAGGAAGGCAAGGAAGCAGCCTCTGGCCATGAGGAATAGATGGAGAAGATAACTGTATTGTCATTTTCAGAAGAAAAAAGCATGGCTGAAAGTACTTTTACACAAATACAAGTTCCTCTCCATTTCCTGTAGCAAGCTTCTTTGAGCCCCCAGCCCCTGCATTAGCTAAAACAGTACAGCAGTTACCACAGATTAATGAGCAGAGAGCAGAAATCTCACCTGATAGTAAGTCTTAATGTTTCTGATCAAGATGGTAAGGTTTTGAACCCGAAGATAGGTATCATTATTTACATGCTTGTTGACACGTTGGTTGGTTGGTCGAGGATCTCTATTAAAAAGGAAGAAAATAAAATACTACTAATTAAACTGGTATTAAGACTTAACATCTCAAGAACACATTTAAGTTTATTAATTAAATACACTGACAATTATACAGGGTACATATGCATTAATTCATGATAGAATAAGCTCATTACCTTTACACCTATGTATAAGTTGGAAACATTTCCTGCATGTCACAAAATACCCTACTGCAACCCACACAGTACTTCAGGTCAGCTTCCCTTCTCACACATATTTCTCTGAAAAAAAGGATATCTAGTTTGTGCAAGCTAGATCAAAGCAGTCTCTGGTAATATGGGGTTTTCCTTATTCAAATAAAGGCAAGTCTACTAAATACTGTCATGCCTTGCTCAGCTTTAGAGTTTTATAACAAGAAGAGGGTATTAATACTTGATCAGTGATCACTGTAAAAACTGCAAAGACCAGATGTATTATAAACTGAAGGGGAAAAAATACTGCACTTATTATCCTCGTATCATCTAACTAGATCTCTCACATACACGCTACATTTTTTGTTTTATTTTAAAAACAAATCAAAATTGTACCTGAAGCATTTTTATTTCTAAAATAAAAAATAAGACACAAAGGAAAAATCTGCAAATAATTTCATACAAATGTACACCTTCGGATCATCTCTGTACACTCTAAGATGTTTAAAAAAATGGAACCGAAAATCTTTATCTGCCAATAGCACAGATCAAAGTTTTGTGTTTGCCCTCTAATAATTACTCTTATCAGCAGACTCCTACACAATCCAAACACCTGCCTCCTAGAGCTCTGCCCTGGCTGTTAATTAAGCCATTCACAGCTCTTCCAGGGCCAATTATTGAACTCGGCGTTGACAAGGAAATAAAAGAGGAACTGATCCAATATTTATTTTTAAAATATATCTGCCAACGTTTACATAAGTATGTCAAAGAGCTTCTACTTTTTTTTTTTCTAATGCGCAACCATTCCAGAGCACCTCTTGAGTGAAAATAGTGGTATGAGAATAAGTATGAAAAAATACATAGATATTCCAGAGATGAGAGAAAACTGCCTTGACAGCAGATAACAGATACGGTATTTACGTACATGGATTTAAGCAGATGACCAATACTGGCATAATCTAACACGACACTACACAACCTTTGTAGCAGCGAAGGATTTTGTATACAGATTTATACTATAAAAAATATGGAAGAAAGAACGAAAAGAGGCAACTGCAACATAAGAGGCAGAACGAAAAGAGGCAAGCTTTTAACGTAAAATCTGTAGTAAGTATCCCCTGTTACTGCTGCTCAGACACAGGAGTGCAGAAGCCACACCTGTAACAGTTTGACAGGATGGACCCTCGGTGAGGGAGAAGCACAAATGCCAACCGGCCTTGAGCTCAGGCAGCCACTCTTGCCTTCAGCACCGTCTGAGCAGGCGCTGAACCTCAAAGGAAGCTGGACACAGCTTTTTCAGGCAAGGCCATGACAACAAAGTGGGAAGCTAAAAGGGAAGAAACATTCAAAGAGAAGCTGGCCAAACAGAAGGGTCAGTCTACAGTTCTCATTTCCATGTGAAAGCTCATGCAGGCAGCACGCTGCAACGCCACTGGCCACTGTCTGGCAGTGTTCCCGGGTTTGTGGCCAGGAACCGAAATCTTTGACTGGCTAGCAGTCACTACTCCATAATCCTTCCTTGAACTGCACAAAATGGGGCAAAAATCCTGAAAACACACTGACCAGCCACGGGAAAGCAGAGGCCTTTTTTTCAACAGCTGCAGCAGTGGAACTGCGCAACTTGGATGAAGTGTTCAAAGGCTCATAAGACACAGAACGACTACTTCCTAGACAAGATCTGCTCATTTTTGCACAGTGGAGATTGTGTTACAAGAGCATAAGCACTAGCAGGACCAGGCTCTCACGAGCAATTCCAGAGCTTTTATCCTATCATCTTCGTTAAGGGTAATTGATTGCTCCAAGAGCCCTTAATGCCACTGACCTCAGGGTCCTCTTAACCTGCAGCCAAGCTGCAGTACAGTGTAGCTCTGGCACTTTTGTCACTTCTCCATCACAAAGAACTTAAAAGCTTTCCTGAAAATAGAATGTAGCTCAAAAATACGTTTTCTGAACATGTTATGTAACCAGCTTCACAGCTTACTTCAGAGAGGACCCTCTGCACAAGATGTGGAAGTCCAGAACAGCCTACATTTCAAACTGCCACAAAGCTTATTGTCTTTACAGGAAAATGGAACAATTGCTTCTCAACAAGCAAGATCCCATTTCTTCTGTGTTTAAAGACAATCCTACCCAAAAGAAGACAGAGCTGTTGGTACCAAACTTTGTACATTATAGCACCTGCCTGTATGGTGAAATTTGCTCATCAAGAATTATACTGAAAGAAACTCTTTCTGAATCACATTGAAAATTAAAGAGTTTGGTTTTGTTTTGTTTTTTTTACAACACTAACCATGTAACCCAAACAAATTCATATCTGGATATATCTGAAAAATCCCTGAGCACCACCTCAGATGCCTTTTCAGTCCATTGATGTTTGGTCTTTCCCTTACAATCAAATTTAACGAAAACTATGTTTCTTTTTTTTTTGAAAACCACCTACTTCTCAAGATCAAAAAAGTTATCTAAATAAGACTGAGATGTCCTGGCTGAGGTGTGACTTGGGGAAGTACTTCACAAATCAGTAAAAACCCACCCAAGCCAAATAAACAGAAAGAAAATCTCAAACCTCACTATATAACCGAACATTTTAAAGAAGTCATCCAGTTTGTACATGCTCATGAGTCTTCTAGGAAAAGAAAGGTCAGGAGACACAGATCAAGTGACAAGTTCAGCAGGCACGGGGCCACCAACACAAGTGTGTGACGACGCAATCCCTTAAATCACCAGTTCATAAAAGTAAACACACAAAAAATTTTAGATTTTAAAATTCAAAATGACAATTCCATTCTTACAATTTTTGACAAGCCATTTTGATAAGCTAGTGGAAGCCCTTAAGTCAGGCCCAAGGGTTATGAGATGCCAGAAGGAACTGACTGGCCCAGCATCCTGCAGCACTTTGCTCTGCAGGCAAGGCACTAACCAAAACAAACTAACCAAAAACACACCACACTGGGGCTAGTCTAACTCTCCTACCATCCAACTTCTTCCTCTATCAAGTGAGACAATGCCACTAAGGCTGACAAATTCCTAAATTGCCTAGAAAATGGTGGAAAAATGCACCTCTATGTAACATTGTAAAATGTTACATTAAGCGGATGCACATCTCTAACACATCTCTTGGTATTAGTGCCATTTGCTGCAAACCACGAGGAGTGGGCACTCAAAACGTGGCTGTTCCTGTCACGTGGTCTACATTAAAGACAACAGATCAACAGCACCACAAACCATGACAGCAACTGGAACGGAAAAACCTATTATTGTGCATTGTTGTAACAGGATTTTAACACAAATAGCATTATCAGCAGTATTCCTAACACACATTCCTGTTTGCTAAATGTTTTCACAGAAAAGCAGTCTATTTTCAATTAGAAGAATTAGAACAAGCTAATGTGAAAACATTTATAAACCTCCACATCATTTCTTATCAGAAGTTTCATTTGGGAAGTTAAATGGGGCAAATATTTGCTTATGCTTGGAGGTATTATGCCACAGCTCCAACTGTAGCACTGAAAGCAGTCATTGCAGTACCACCACGTGCTAATTTCATACCAGGAAGTGACACACAGCCATATGAAAAAAGTTCTTTAAAGTATGTCTGCAGAGAATCTCATTAACCTGGTACACATAAATCCATCAGCAACACAAGCTTGAAACACAGCACTTCCACTTTGAAGATTAACAAACATTTTTGTACGCAGAGCATTCAGCCAGTACTTCAAGTCTGCAAAAATCAACATTGTCCTTCATGCATGATCAGCTTGGGATATACACTTGAGCAGGACACAGTCAAAGGAAACCATTCATTTCCAACAGAATTATTTGAAAAATCATTTGTCTTGTTTTAAAAACTAAATGGGGAAACCAAACACTGCTGTCTGACTCTCACTACTAAATTTAACTCGTTTAACAGCTAGGTGCCCCAGCTGAGAACCAAACAACGCCAAGCTTTCTTAAAATCAGTCTTGCATGTTTTAGAGACCACCAGAAAACAAAGCTGGTTGTCCTATCGACTACATTCTTCCTAAGCCCAGGCCAGGCTCCCCTCCTCTGCCCTTGTGCCATGGCTACATTTGGCAAGCCTGAGCAAACCACATTTTATTCAGGGCTGGCATTCCCGGGGGCAGTTCATTTCTCAAGAGGATGAAGTTAAGGCACAGCCCTATTTTCACCTCTGGTCACAGAGCCAGCAGGCACCTGGCAGGCTGGAAAAGCAGTAGATGGCTGTCACATACCTCTCTGGTGACACAGCTGCCTTGCTGAAGATGAACCCACCACCTAAAAAACGTTCACACCACAACACAAAGCAGCTGGGATCTTCTCCACCCAAAGCTGCCAGACAGCATTTTGGGAAAACCCGAGGTATTACAACAGAAATTAGGGGCTGACTGAACTCCTACAGCCCACCCACGACTCAAACAGCTAAAGCCTTACTTTTGCTCAGCAATCTCCACTCAACAGGTAGAGCTGGATTTCTTCACAGATCCACCTGTCATTTTTTGCCCTGAATTAAACTTAAAATCTGCTTTGCTGCAGGGCAGAAATGTATTTTTAGTAATGAATTATCCAAGAATCTGCCTTTCAAAATCTTCGCTGAAAGAAACAGCTTGATTTGCAGCAAAAGTACTGCATCGCACCTGGTGTTTAGATGCAAACTCACATGCCCCTGTTATTTCTGTTCCAGTAATCAGGCAAGAAGGATAAAAAAATTAAAGTGAAACAACAAGTAAGTGATGAGGCAGCTGTCCACATCAGGAGTCCAGCTCTTTTACCCTGCCACCCTCTACTCTCTACATGTGCGCACATGCCTGCATCTCTGCTTTCAAGCAATCAACACCAACATGGCACAGCAAATCCAATTCCACATTTATCAAAGGCTTTCAGCAGGAAGAAATCTCCAGTCAAGCACTGAAGAACATCTTCAGGAACCAGGACTTTAAAAAAATAAATGTGTTTTTAAAAATTCTTGTTCATCAGCTCTCTTTTTCTGAAAGCTTTGTGTGGCATAAACATGCCTTGCAAGACTTGCCTGACTTACATGTAAGCAGTAATTGCATTGCAATTTCTGAAGTTAGTATCAGGGAAAAGTAAAGGTCACTCAGCACCTCTCCTGAGCGCCTTGCTAGGTCAGCATACACAAATAAAACTGCAATCCTTCCTAAATTAAACAATCTTGGGCTCTCAGTACAAAGCTTTTTGTTTCAAGCTCTTTAGTCACCATTAGAAGCACTGCTAAAGCTGCCTAAAAACGGGGGAAGGAAGGTCCTATTGTGTATAATGGGACAGTTTCCTACTGCACAGTGCTCATGCCTCCAACACTTCACTTTCTGAGACGCCACTGGCAGAGATGTTTGTTGCAAAAAAACGCAAAAAAGGAAAACCGAAGCCCCACCAATTTATTTACTTGACTGCTTAAAACAGTAGTAAAGTAAACATTAGTAACGTTAAAACATTAGTAAACATGCCAGGCACCGCTCATAATCACCAAGAGATCAGACAAAATGCCAGCTAGAGTCACTGCACCCAGCCAGCCTGGATGCTTATCTTCCTTATTTCCACGAGATCTTATCATTCTATCCTCATCCCCAGACCACTGTTCAGTTGCTCCCTCGACTTTAACTCTTACCTCCTTAGACACAGCTCAATGGCCAATTGCAAATATTTAGATTTTGCACATACCACCTAATAAAACTCTCCTAACAATGCCAGTGATTCAAAACCCACATAACTTCATAAATTCATGATTAAGTATGACTCGGTTAATTTTTCTTGTTTTGAAATAAGAAGACTATTGCACAAATAATTATATAAACGTATTAGGTAACAGTGCTGTCTAGTTAAACCTGCAGCCAACTCAGCTGCTGTTCCTTGATAGTTAGATGGATCATCTCTGTGCCAAACGCAATGGTCAATTTCCTACATCTCGGAAAGCTACAAGCCTGATTTAAACTTTCATACTCGAGGCTCTAATTTGCAGAAAATAATCTTTTAAAAGTGTAATTATTTATTGTAAAATGCTGGAAATAACACCTTCTCTTTATAAGAGGCTTCTATCCCTGCTAATATTTTACACCACTAGTTTGTTATCTCCATGTGCTGGCTGATGTGGGTTCTGTTCCGAATCATGGATTTCTACTGGCTTCACTATTTAAGCTCCAGTTCACAATTTTCATTCCTGGTAATATCAAATCAAAAGAAAATTTTATTACCTTCTCACATGGAGCAGCCAAGTACCAGAAGATAACAAAACTTGACAATCTGAGTGGGTGAGGCATTGATTGTCAGACTTAACGTTACTCCTCAAGGTTTCAAAGGATTCTAATATGAATTCTTCATTTAAATTCTTGGACTAACACTGCAAATCACTGGTCGAGCTTCAATTGATTTCAGTCACTTAAGAGAGTGCACTGCCAAAACTGAGTAACTTCCAAACTCTCCTCCTCTGAAAGCCAAATACTGGTCCCTAGAAACTCTCTTAGATGCATTTCAGAATATTTAAAATAAAAAGAAAGCAGAAAACAGTCAAGCTCTGCTCTCAGGCAGCACAGTAGATCAGCAACAGGAAAGGATGTGGTTAAAAACAGGACAAGTCCTAACAACGATTCACTTCGATGTTAGGGTATTTTCAGCACTCCATCTTTTAACCAATTTCTAAGTGCCCTCAACACATGGCCTTACAGTGCCGCCGGAAAGAGGTAGCACTAAAAGATTTTTCCAAATTATGTATTTAGTATCTAAGTTTACGCAAGAGAAGACAAAGTTCAGATGAAACCCTTCCAGTAAAGCTTTATATGATACTGTACTTTCATTTCCTTCTTTGTAGTGCCACACACCTTCCACTGTAGCATTAACGAAGATAACTAGGAGCAGGGAGGAAAAAAAAAAAAAAAAAAAAAAGAAAAACGTACTTATACCAGGCAACAAGATTAAAAAAAGAAGTTAACTGAAACTGGATTAGTTCGGAGCTTCCCCCCCTCTCCATGTTTTTTTGTTAGTTTCGAAGAGTGACCAAAATGAAAACGCTCCGGCCCCAGGCCGCCCTCCCCGCCTGAGGAAAGCTCCAGACCGGAGCCCCGACACCCGCGGGAGGGGCTGGGGCGTGCCCCCCTCGTGTCGGCCGTGCTCCGACCCCACTCACATTTGCAGCATGATTTTGTTCAGGACGACGCCATCCACCAGGTCCATGTAGACGCCGAGGTTGTCCTGGTCCCCGCTCCCCAGGTCCCCGAAGGTTTTCACCTGCCGGAGGAAGGACAGCAGTGTTGAGGGATGGCGGGCGGATCCAGCCATCCCCGGCAGGACAGGGCTGCCCCCGCGGCTGCCCCCTCGCTCCCCGCCGCCCCACTCTGCTCACCCAGGTCACTAAGGGACTCTGCAGGAAGAGCTCCAGGAGCTCGGAGACGGTCACGTCCATGTCGCCGGAGCTCGAGCGGCGGCGGGAGGCTGCGGGCGCGGGGCCGGCTCACTCGGGAGACAAAGGCGCGGAGCCCATGGCCCGCCGCCCCGCTGCCCGCCGGGCGCTGCCTACAGGGCAAACAATGCGCAGCTCATCGCTCCCCCGCCCGGCGCCGGGGGCACACGCGGGGCCGCTCGTCGCGGTCCCTCCTCCCAACGGCAACAGGCCGGTCTTCCCCTGCCGAGCTCACTCCGCGGCTGCAATAGGGGCTCCCCAGGCAAAAGCGAGCCACACCGGGAGAGAGAGGGGGGTGCTCAGTCGCCACGGCGAATGCCCAGGTGCCGGGACCAAAGGAGAACTCCTGCGGAACAGCTCCGAGCAGCCCCACATACACTCTCCTTCGGCCGTCCTGGTACCTGTGGCGGGGCGCGCCCGAGCCCCAGCAATTAGACCGGGGCGGTGGCGGCGGAGTGACGGGCAGCAGCCGCAGCCAATGGGAGGGGCGGAGGGCCCCGGCTCCGGCCAATGGACGGCTCGCCGGGCGGCCGCGGGGGCGGGCCGCGGTGTGGGGTCGTGGCATCGCCCGCACGCGGCAGTCAGAGCGGCTGCGGCCTCTGCCCGCCCGGCGGGGGCGGCCCTGCACCTCCGGCTGCGCCTTGTTCCCGCTGTAACCGCGGTGATGCGCGGCCGCGCCAGGAAACTCGCCCGCGGGGCCGCGCCGGGGGCGGCTGTACCTGCTGGAAGCCGCCCGGCACCGCGCCCTCCGCTGGGAACGGTGCCAGCGCCGAGCGGGAGTGCGCGGGTCCGAAGTTTATGCTTTAAAAAGCACGAAATTCCCCACAAACTTCTCAGAGGCGCTCCCAGACGTGCCACGTAAACCCCTTAGTGGAGTTCAAAGAACTAAGAGGGAAAGCTCGGAGCAAGGCGAGCGGCACAGCCTGTTGCGCTCCCGCTCGGAATGAGAATGAACCGGGAGCAGGTGCCCGTGGCGCACCCGCCGCCTCGGCAGGGCCAGCGGGGCCGGTCCCTCCGCCACAGCCCCACCGGGTGCCGGCTGTTTTCCTGAGGAGCAGAATTTATCCCGTCTTTAATTAGGAAAATAGACAATGCCAGGTAAATCTGGGTGATTGCTTTGCAGAGAAATAATGTAGTGATGAAGCTGAACGATGTAATAATGCACAGTGTCCCATAGTGGGGCTTGGTTGTGTCAGGGTTTCTGTTTGACAGTTCGCTCTACTTTTCACGGATGCAGTCGTTTATCTCTGGTATTTATCACTCTATGCATCAGCCACTTCTTAGTGCATTCTGCCCATTTCTTGTTCGATCATACTGAACTCGCAAAACAGATTTTAGATCTTGCACAATCAGACGAGACATCTGAAATTCTGGTTATTATTAATCACCCACCTTCGATACCTATTTTTGGTAAGGGGGTGGGTACACGTGTGTTTGTGCATCGGCTGAAGGAGAGACATCTGTTGTTGTGCCTGAGGGACCAGAGCAGTTTGCAAGCAAACTATTACTAAATGGTAGACACTGGTGTTCGTTGTAGAGGCCTGTTTGTCCCACTGAAGAACGGGTTTAATGATCTGCTTCATGCGGATCCGTATTTTAGGCAGCCCTGTAGACAAGGACTCGCTTGGCTTGCTCCCCTGGTACTTGTGAATTGCAACTTGTTTACGAGCTGTTTTGCTCAGTTTCTTGAGAGGATGTGCCAGGAAGGCACAAGTGGTTAAATTAACCCTTTACTATGTGAGTCGCGTAGTCCAGTTGTTTCAGGACGTGAAAAGAAGGAAGCTTTACAGGCAAACCATCTGTTGTAGTTGGAGGGGGAGATAGGTATGCTTTTGAGTGTAACAGCCATGGAGAGAAAAAGAATTGTTAATAGTTTCTCAAAACTTCAGAGATGGACTGCCATACTTTGATTTCTTGAAGCTTTATGATTTCCAGTTTTGTGGAAAGATTTCATCAAATAAATTTTCAAAGCAGTTACTGCAGTGCTCACAACAGATGCGAGTGTTAATCAATAGAATCAAAAAAGAAAACGACTTGGTATTTGAAAACTATGTAGACCTGTTCACAGAAGACAGAATACAGATGCAAGAATGCTTTCCCACTTTTACAACATGGATGCAACTCGTTTGTAGGACAGACTCCTGAAAAGAAGCAACAGCTGCAGAGTCCGATCCAGGTGTTGCCGGCAGTGAGACAATTGAAAGGGAGGGCGCATCATGGAGCACGGTTATAAAACTCAAATTTCTTATCCAGGAAACGTTCCTGGGGATGCTGTTAGCTGCCAAATACTCACGCGTTATTCAAGGTGACTGCCTGTGTTACAGGAAATATTTGGCCCCGAGCAGTATGGAGGTGGGTGCTGGAGGTTTAGCCGCAGCAGCAGCAGGACGGGCAGGGGTTGGGAATGGGGTCGGGAATGGGGTCGGCAATCCGGATGCCGCCAGCTCGGCCACGGCAGGCGGGGGCCGGGCGCCCTCTGGCGGCGGCGCGGGAAATGGCTGCGCGCTCCGGTCGGATGCCGAAAGCAAAGCAGCAGCGGGAAATAACACTTTGCTTGCTTTGAAATGCGCTGCGAGCACCGACAGAGCCTAGAAAATACTGATAAACTGCTTTGACACGGGTGGGGCAAGGGAGATGCGGTATCGCGCAGGGCTGCAGCCCGCGGGGATGTACGCTAGGAAATGCTGAGTAGGTGCGGGTCTCCTCCGGGTCCCCGAGCCGCAGGCTGCGGGCGGCAGAGCGCGGCTGCCCCGGGCAGGAACAAGCCCAGGCCTGCCCGGAGCCCCGCTGAGAGCAGGCTTGGCCGCGGAGTTGCGGAGGGCAGGCTGCCCGCCTTGAGCAAAACACATACCCCGGCTACGAGCCCCCCAAACGCGTGTGGAGGGGTTCCCCTCCGTAATTCCATGGGGAATCTGTCAGCCCCAGCTGGGTGTGTGCTTCCGCCACGTCCTCTCCAAACTGTCCCTTAGCATTTATAGTGAGAGCACTTTTATTCACCCACCTTGTGTTCCACCAAAGATACATCTTGTAAAACCTCACCTACCTACTACAGGTCAAATTCTTATTTCTGATGGTACCTGAAGCTGCCGCCCTCCCAGAGCAGATAAAATAAAACAAATACCAACGAATATACCCAAGAAAGTTCAGATACAGACGTACAAGCAATTGCATTTAGAAATCATGCTTCTTACAGTAAAGCAATGATGAAAATTTGTAGTATTTAAGTTTAATGTGATTTGCAATAATTTTGCTTTGATACCATTTCACATGGTCAGCTTTTAACTAAGAACATAATTATCAAAGAATTATGAAGCACCAGAACTGTGATTTCAGACACCCACATCGGTACAAGCTACTAAAGACACCAGTGTATTTAATGCCTCCGTTATCATAATGTCTATTTCTAAAGCAGTTTTCACAGCCGCACTCGATTTTCAACGACACAGACTACAGAAGGAACTTTCTAAGCTTAAACATTTCCAAATGTTCCTTTAGGCTGACTGTAAATGGCATGATTCACCCCCCTCAGACTGTCCCCTAGCAACGAGTACAACCATCAACAAAGCTCCACCATTCATCTGCTGTCTGAAGTGTAAGTTGCTGAGGGATGGGAATAACAGAATTCATGCGGTTACAATACAAGAGTTAAACTCATGGTAATCAGGAAAGAGCTTTTTCTCCTCCTTTGCCTGGGACTGTCGTTAAGCAGCTTTCTTGTAAATATGACTTGACTGTTCATCAAACAACTTCTCAGCTATGGAGCAAGTTTGCTTTAAGTAGACTCTGGAGCTGTAAACAATGGGTGCCAGGAGAAAAAGAAGGTGGTCAGAAGATAGCTTTGGTCCTTGCAATATTCGATTCTGAAATGGTGTTTTCAATATTGTTCATTTTGTTTAGACAAAGGTGGTAAAGAAACTTGAATGAGAGTAGAAAGAAACAAACTTGTATGTGCTAGCAAAACACAAAGAAAAAGCCCAGAAATATTTGTTAATGTGCCTTGGATCAATCAGAAGGGCAGTGGGGAGGAGGGGGGGGAATGCTGGTGATTTACAGTCTGTGGCTGGTATCTGAAACATTCAGAGAGAAACTCTCAAAAAAAAAAAATCCCTAGAATTAACCTTTGGCACATGTTTGTTCAGTGCTGGAATTTAAGCCAGCTACTTAGGCTCCTGAAGAGACTAACATAATACAGAATCTAAAATACGAGGAGACGGAGTTTGGGCAGAATAAATACCTCATAAACCTCTGAGTCCATAGAAAATAAGTAGAGAGTCAAATACACAAGGCAAACAATAAAGTTAATACAAACAAAAGATATGGGGAGGAGATGAAGGGGCACCAGTGGTTCATGGCTCTTTGCATGAACTTGAAAGCAAGGGAGGAGTACTCAACATCCCAGGCAAACACAAAATGGTGACATAACATCCTTGACTTGAACCCTTCAGAGAGGCAATGAGAGTCACAGCAGTGGAGGAATGCTCATGGGCCTGCAAGAAGAGAGAAGAAATTGATTTTAGTGAGACTTATAACCTAAAGAGGTGCTAGAAGCAAAGGCTGATCCTGGTGATCTAATGCAGTGAGCTCAGGAGATACAGCAGGGTGGAAACTTCCTGTCCAGCAAATCAGGAAAAATGTCCTCTAAAGCAGCAGCAGCAAAGGGAAGGTGTCTTGCAGATTTTAAAGACATGGTAGGTCCTGGTCTGTTGACAAGGTGACTACTGAAGAGAATAATGGTGTAAAGCCTTGGGCACCTTATCCAAAACCTTGTGTTCTCATCAGGGCAGGGAATATACCCCTGAAAATTGCCATGTATGTTTCTGAGTTTCTTTCTCTTTGTCAGGAGGTAAAAGAACTACATCAGCAGCACTAACTGGGAGTCATAAGACAAGGACCAGTAGAACCACACTAGGAAATGTTATTGACTGCTTTGAAGGAAAAATAGGGAAGCACAGAAAGCACAGAATGAACTAAAATGTATTAAATAGAACATACTTCATCGTGTTTTATTAATATGAAAAAAATTGAAATAGTAAGTATCAACTCCTATCAATCATAACTAGAAAATGTCCTTGTAAGAACAGAATGTGATTTTAAAGGTCCAGCACTTCAGGGAATTTTAGTTTTTCAGACTGCTGTTTTGACATTTATACAAGAACGTATCAGTATCTACACTAATGACACTGGTGGAGAGGTAAAAATAATAGGCAAGCACAGCCAAAAGGAGCTTTGGGAAATACTTAGGCTGGCTAGAGTTGAAGTATAAATTCACATGGAAGGAAAACACTCCAGGGAGAAGTTCACAAAGCCTCAGCAGGGAGGAGATGGCAGCAAGGCTGGGACCACCACCTCTGATACCTACCAAGGGCAGAGCCATTTCTTGAAACAGTGAACAACATGGCAATGAGGAAGTTTGTGTCCCTGCTACCGGCTCAAATAGCACCCCAAATTCACTTCTGTGTGCAGGAGTCACAGATGTGGGAAGAATAATTTGAGGGACTAATGAAAGACTCCAGTTTTGAGGGGTTGTGACTGAAGGCACAAAACTCAGGGTGTCCACTGATAGAGTTAAATACAGCTGTTTTAAAAGAATATGGTAAAAACTGGTGGTCACTACTTTGTGTCATGTGTACTGAGTTAATGTACAGAAGCACAGAAGATGGCTTTAATTCCAGCTGAATTATGTAACAGTTTAATGTTATTTAGAGAAGGTCAGTGTGGACAGAAACTGACTGTGACTTTAAATCACATGGACTTGACTTACTCCCTTAAAAGTGAGACTTTTTAAATTAAGAGATGCTTACAGAATTGTTATTTGCTTTGTAGCACTGGTATTTCACAGATGCTGGAGTGACTGCAGACTCACTGCACAGCACACAAGGACTCTCTTGTGGTGACAATACTGTTCAAACCTCATTTTTTAACTTGGCTATTCACACTTCCTACCTGTCTTTATACTCCGATGAAAGACCTGTAGGCAGATTATCAATTAGCATAACTCAGTTCTCTCACTATTTGATGTAGTAGCAGCTGGGGTATCCAAAAAGCACAGAGAGAATCAAACACATTTGTAGTGACACAGCCTCTACTCCTCACCTACATCAGCCCCAGCCAGATTTTGGTATGTATTTTACAAAGGCCACTAGGATGCTGCAAGCTGCCAGACATGAGAGAAAAGGCTAGTTTTGTCTAAAAATTTGGGAGCGTGATGTACAGGCTCGGGGACGCGCGTACTTCCAGAAGGAATGCTACCCCACGCTGGTACACACGGCCAGGGAATGCTGCTGATCCCTCTCAGGTCGGCTGCCCACCTACAGCATCTTTATGCACATAACTCACACTTGCTTAGAAGATCAGTGCTATTCAGCCCATATCATCCCCCATCTGTATTACAGATGTGCATTTCATGAGCATGGTTCCACTCAGTACCAGGTAATTTCCAGATCTCAACCTAAACCACTAACAGTTGTTCCCATGGAGCCATTTCAGAGTTCTGAGACGGACAGATACTGTTCATCCCTGGGACATTTTACAGTGCACAGCAAGGCTACTGATACAGATCTAAAGTCGTAAATCAGGGCCTATTTCAATCATTTGCCAGTAGCGTTTTAATTTTTAAATATTACCTACTGGTTTATATATTATTTGTACATTATTCATAAATACAACTGGCATACAGGAGATGGCATCTTCCCTCTTCCTTTTTTTTTTGTCTTTTTTTCCCCCCAGCAGTCCACAGGGTTTCATTTCAGCTTTCAATTGTTCATCTATTAATTTATATTAAACTCCCACAACATTCATACTCCAGTGAATGTGGTTGCAACTACAGCAACATCTAATCAAATCTACGAGCCCATCAGGTAGCCAGGCACTGATGAAAATCATAGGAGAGAACCATAGAACAGAACCACAGAATATCATGGGTTGGAAGGGACCCACAAGAGTCCAGCTCCTGGCTGTGTAAAAGACAACTCCAAAATACAGTAAGTTATGCCTCCCTCACCTGAATTAAGACATTAAATTATGACTCTGATTAAAGGTGGGCATTACAGGCCCTCCTACAGGTTCTCCTGTATCTGTAGCATGCCCACATGCCCTGCCTATCTGTGGCAACTTCTCTTCTTAGAATGCTTGCCAATTTTACACACAGGCTGTGGGTGACCCATCTCACTTCCTGCTTTCATAACTTACCTGGAATGGGAGTTGATGTCCTCAAGGCAAGGGAACTGCAGTGCTGCTCTGGCATTGACAGCACTGCTCCAGAATGCCTCTGCAGCTGTAAAATGGTTGAGAGGGGTAAGAGTGAACTTCTGTGGCCAGAAGTGTAGAAGCCATCTTCTACAGATGTCAGGAAACATCATTTAGCAAGGCAACCAACTTCATTGTGCTGGATTGAAAAGGCAGCTGCTTGCCTAATAGCATCACACCAGCAACATGAGAACAGAGCCCCATCAGTTCTTCAAGTAAACATCTCTGCTGGGATGTAAAAACACAGGCAAACCTGACCTGAACAGTTCCATCCTTAGTACATTAAAAGGATTGGACCTACCTGGCATTTAATTGCATGAGAACATGATGCCTCACCTGGGTGGGCTGTGAGAGGTGAATGAATGAATAGCCTGATCTTTGTTGGCATGCAGGTACATTACAGACAGCTCATCCTAGAGACAACTCACTGTTCAGATACGTCAGGTTTTAGATCCTTTCACCTTCTGATACAGGAGATCTCTTTTGTGGTGATGTGCACTGTTAACCCAAATACAGGCACACTCTGCACACATCAGAAGAAAATCTGGAAATATTCCAGATCACCTGGAATTACGCTCATTAGTGTGGGTTCCTTGAGGGACCAGGTAGTTCACATACATTTTGTCTGGTACTCCCAGTAAGTCTAGGCTCAAAGCTTGGAAGTTCATCTGAGGAATCAGCATCAAGCCTTTCAGCCACTGAAGGAACAGAGGGGCCTGTATGGATGATTCAAACACCCTGGCTCTAGTCGGTAAATACCGAAGGGTTTGCCCTGTAAACCATTCTTCAGGGCACAATTAAAATGCAATTAAAATGACTGAGCCATGCTTAGTACAATATACATGCAACTCTCTTGGGATGAGGCCAGATAGTTTTAAAAAATCAGCCCGAAGAAAGACCTAGAACAGAGTACTGTTTTCTAACATCATTTTTTCCACCTATAAATTCAAACTCACTCTTAAAAAAATTATCCATCACTTCTCATAATCCCAGTATTTTTTTTTCCCCTAAAACACATTTCAAGATTTCCATGAATACAAAAGTGAACGTCACTGAGCAAGAGTATACCCACTATTCATCTACTTCCAACTTCCATAAATACATTATCTCAGTGCAGACATGTCTTGTCAGGCTATGAGCATTAGATAATTGGGAAGACAATTAACTATCTAACCACAAGTTAGACAGCATTGAGAGATGTGCAGCCTAATGTTTTACCAGTCTTTTAGAGCTTCATAAAAACATAAAAACTTCAAAAAGTTCCTGCTTTCTTCTTATTATTATTATTTCAACCAAGCCCAGTAACTTCAGCGTAATACTTCTGCAATTAAATTAAATGCTTCAAATTTCAAGATTCCTACAAGTATTATGAAAGTATCTGAAAGTCTGAAATACTGCAGCATCCAACATCACAACATCCAAGCACTCAATTGCTAAAGGAACAGAGTAACAAAAGTGTTCCTTCAACCATCTCAAAAGAATGGTTTCCTGAGATACAGCTTGGAAGACTTGCAGATGACTGTATGGATGAATTCTGAGAACTTTAAGCTCAAGAGAAGTTTGACAGCTTGAGCTGGATTTAGGTTCTGGCTAATTAAGAAAACCTGCAAAATTGCAGATTTCCTTGTCACAACGTCTGTTCTGACAGCAAAGTTGCAAAAATCAAGTTTCACAGTTTGTTGAAACAGCATGGGGACTCAGCCTGCAGTACCAGGCTGTGTCTAATCCTGTAGTGACCACGTGCACAACTCCCAACCTCTGTAAAACTTACTGCTGAGAATTGCTCTATCACAGACATTTCAAATATATTATAAACTTCAACCTTAGAAAGTGATTACAAATTAACTCCTTGAGGAAAAGGTGACTAATAATTTCTCCCTAATGCACACTCTTATTTAAATCCAAACTGCCTGGTATGTACTCACAAAGCCCAAACACTGAAGCTTTGCCTTTTGTGGTTGGCACAGAACTACCATGCCACCCACAGCGTTCAGAAACAAAGTGCTCATCCACCCCTGGGCGTGATCACCTGTGACCCGGCCTCAGATTCTCATTTCTCTTGCTTCTATTTGTGTTGACATATTTACGTATTAAACATCATTGTTTAATGATTGTTGCAACACTGGTGCTTTGAATGCCCAAGAGGAAATCAGCTCTTGAAAACAGATGTAAGAAAGGGTCTCTCTTTTGCAAAGGAACTGAACAAGCGCCCCTTCATAGGAAGCACGGCTGTGCAAAGCTATTTTCTGTGAGGAAGCAGGCCATAATGCCTAATTTCAAATTAGTATTATTTAGACTTTTGGGAAAAGGGGAAAGAAGGTGGTCATTGATTTAGACCAAGCTAATTGCTGTTTTTCAAATGAGTATTACAATAAATTTCAAAAGATGGTGTCCTTGTAAAGAGCCATCTTTTATTCACTAAAACTGGTATTGCAAAGGGAATCAGAGATTTTTAAAAAATACCACTAATGCTATTTTCCTTCAGCTTTAATAATTTTTTTTTTTATTTTTCTAAGTCAAATGAGTCAGTATATTGGTATTCCTAATTCATCCATCTTGCATTTTGATGAGTTAGTTACCATCACTGTTCTGCATTATGAAATTTCAGACTCTTTGGAATACTAATTTCCTATCTATGGGTTTAATTCGTTTTATTACATCCTATTTCCCTGATTTTTCTCTCAACAGGTGCTGCTGTAAATTTAATATAAAATATTAAGTCACAAAAATAGTATTGCTTTTATGCACATTGTTGCAAGATTTTTTACTCCAATAAAAACTATACCATCTTCCATAAAATCCTCAACGTATTAAGAACTGTGATGCAGAACAAAATTACACAGTGTGAAACAGGTACCAGCACAACAGTGAGATTATATTACATCAAAAAATTTTAATGGTCCCAAATATATACTCAACAACTAAGCATACACTCAGGGGGGCAAAAAAAATTATGACACAAAAGTGACCACATCTAGAATTCCACTCAATCTTTAATCAAGAAGGGACAAACAAATCCCCCACCTCAAAAAGAATTTCTGCAGTTTAAAGGGCAAAGGGAACAGATTTAAAAAAAAAGAGGAAACTTTATATTCGGCCCTCCCCCGCAGAGGTTTTTAAAACCTGTTGTAGCTTGAGTAAAATGTTCAGAATGTACGATTTCAAAGGCAGGTCTCTTTTATACAAAGAAACTGCTGGCATTCTTAACTAGTGAAGAATTATGGCAAAACCCGCCTTTTCTTCAGAAGTCTCATACATGGTCCAAGAAAGCATATTCTGATTGTAGCAACTGACCAGCCAATCCAGAGTTCCACTAACAAAACTCCTGCCCTGTTGGCTTTTTTTTTCTTTTTTTTTTTTTTTTCCTTTTTTCTTTTTTTTGTTTTGTTTTGTTTTCCATTTCCTTCCCTGAGAAAAGGGCAACATGTGGTCCAAGCTGGAGAGCTCAAAGGCATAAGTCTTTCCCCTAAATGAAGTATTTCTCCTTCTTCTGCTCCTTTGAATTGGCACTTGATTGGCAGAAATCCATTTGTATAGGTTGATCTGTGTCATACACAGTAATTCACAAAAGATTGCTGCTTTGCTGTGGGTTTGTTTTGTTTTTGGAAAAAAAATCCTTCCCCAACTGGTAATGTTCTTCAGCAGTTGCCATTATGATGACTCAAGCTTTGCTTTCTTTGACAAAGGTAAAGTTTCCTCTTTATCTTCATCTTCATCATCCTCTTCATCATCATCAGGATAATCTACAAGCCCAACGAGGCCTCCCTACAAAGACAGACCCAATGATTATAATACAGTACATCAGCAATTCACAATTGCATTGTAACATGATGTTTGCAAAGAGGATTGCCATAAGCACACTGGTTCAGAAGGTTTTGAATAAAATGATGAAGAACAAAAAAAAAATCCTTCATAAAGGAAAACTACATTATCTGAGAAATGTTTAAATGAACAAATCCAAAATGGGGTTTCACCTATCCAACTGGAAATATTTCCAGTTGAAATTTAAGTAAAGCCAAAAATCTACATGATTTTGCTAAGTGTCACTGCAGCTCCAAGTGTAAAGACATAGTTTATTTTTACTGAGCACAGCTGACTGCATTGAACAATCTGGAAGCACTTCAAAAACAAATGCAGAATGGCCTTCAATTTGAATTTTTGAATTATGATACTTTTAGAACACAATTTGTCTTCATGAAGTTAAAAGTAGTGTAGTGATGAAGAATTTTTTTGAATAATATAATTGAATGATGTGTACAGGCTACAAAGTTTAAATAACTTGTCAGCTGAAAATGAAACTATCTAGAACCATTAAAAACTCTCTTGTATTGCAAATAGCTGCAAATTTAAGATTAGGCAGCTCTGGACCTTTGAAGAAGCAAAATGAACTTCTGAAACTTCTCCTAACTATGTTGCAATTTCAGAAGCCTAAGCAGCATTTGACTACAATGGCGGTTGTATTCAAATACTTTACTCAAAGGTCCTATTTACTTACTCAGGTGCCTAATAATGGACACTCAAACCAGAACATTTCAGTCAATTGTATACCAAAATACAACTTGAAAAACAATTACACATATTCTGTACAGTCACATGCACATAACACTGAGTACACTACACCTAAAGCAACAACATCAGGTAATTAATGAAAAACCCAATTTCAACAGTGTTTCTAGTTTGTGACTGTGGCACGTTTTACTCTGAAAGAAGATAAAGTATCTCCTGCCTGAATCCAAGAGTGTTTTTCTGCATGCTCCCCTTTGTAACCTGAATATTTTTCTTTTGTCATCACTAATCGAATTTGTGGAGTCAATACTGTATCCGGTATGTTCCATATGTAAAGACTCCATTTCAGACTCAAGGAATTACACTGTCTGGGACAGAAAAACCTCTGACAGACTGAATGGATTTGCAAGCCAATTCCATCCCCTTTATAAGGCACTTGTCTAACTCTTGGGTTATGCAAGGAGTTTCCTCCACAGAAGAATTCAGAGGAAGTGTCCTTAGGTTCTTCCATCAGCCAAATTCTTCTGATCCAGGTGTTTTCAAGAGAATGCAATCCAAATACAAACTCTTAAGTCACGGTGAGTAGAAAAAAAAAACCCCAAAACTCTAAACCTCCATTTACCTTCACTAGAAGTTGGATGAACAAGCATTACAAAACAAAGATGAATCAGTGTTATTCCAAGACTGTCTGACAACTGACATATATACCTCACTTTTCAGAAATGGAAACACTTGTTATGAAAATAAATTCTCATTACCTGAACTGCACTGTATCAACATTACCTTATCTGCCCCCCCAGTGCAGGGAAAACAACAGTCACTATGCTTTCCTGACTCAGTTGAAACATATTTATTAAAAAATCTGATAAAATCCAACGGTGTCCTAAAATGTATTTAAAAATGCTAGTTTTGAATGTTCACTCCAAGATACAACACTCTTTTAAAGTGGCTTTTTTCTTCTACTTCAGAATGTTCCAAATCAAAACTATAAATTAGTTCAAAGGTAAAAATGTCACACTCGGGTATTAAAAATTGTTCTGGCTTACAGCAATCACCATCCAATGAAATTTGTTTCTTCCACATAGGTCAGTTAAAGAATTCTGAACAATACTAAAATGGTGACAGTAGAAATCCTCAATGGATGTGGCAGGGCATTGTGGTATCTACCACAATTTGGCTATGTTCCCAAAATACTTATTTTTACCAGTCAAATATCGCTGTGCAATTTAACGTAAGTACAGTGTTGTCTGTATTTCATTGTAAATACCACTGTTTGGTGATATTTCTACTTGAAATTCTTCCTACTTGACCAGTCTGGGCATTAAAAGGGCTTTTATTTCTTTCATGTACAGCAGATCTTGTTAAAAATGCTGAAGGCCAGACAAGAAGTACACACAAACCAGACAGTCCATTACTGCTTAACTTGTCAGGACTCACACAAATTTCAGAGAGATGCAAAAGCAAATTCCTACTCTGCAACAATGAAGTCAACCTATAACCATTCAAAATTACCTTAGTTGTAATAGCTGCCATCTGAGATGTGCTTTTAGAAACTGATCCAGGTGAGCCAGGGGACCCTGGAGACCCAGGGGACCCAGGGGATCCAGGCAGATTACTTGCAGATGACTGGCTGGTAAGGTTAGATTTTGTACCACTGGAAAAAGAAAGCTTGAAACTCGGGCTCTGACGACCTGAAAGGTTAGTTTTCAGAAGAACTTCCTTTTCTTCACTCTCTTTCACTGGAAAGAAAGAAGAAAAAAAAAGGCAAAAGTAAAGCAGTATTATTGAGTGAAACATTTAATTACGAATCACTTCACTGTTTGGGAAAAGGCTTAATACTTTATATATAGCTCATTTAAGTGAGTCTTTTTTCCATGGACTTTTTTCCATACTATTGTACCACCTACCAGAGGTTGTTACTGGTCAGGAATGAACACTTTTGTTCTACCAATGGTATCACCTGAACATTTATGTAGAAAGTTTTGAGTTATAAATATTATATAGATTCAATACATAACACTGAATTATAACCCAAATGAAACACAGAAAAACTGCACTACCAGCTAAGATTTTAATTCAAATGCTTTAAGACATCTACAACACATTTTGTATCATTCTGCTTTTAAAGACAACAAAACTTTTTAAAAGTGTGGTCTACCAAATTGATGTTGCAATTTCAAAATATATACATGCAAATCCTTCATTGCAGTAGGACCAATTAATAGAAGTTATGGCATTCATCTTCTCATCACTTACATTTTTTTCTTTCCATGAATTTACTGATAGGGTCCATAATATCCTCATCATTTTTAGGTTTGTCAGAAGGGGGCACCACTGCCTCTCCATCTTCCATATCATCCTCATCAGTATTAAACCACATTTCCTCCTCATCCTCCAGGGTTCTTGCATCCCTTCTGTACCTGTGGTTTCTCAAAATGGAGCGCATGCTGCAGAATAATAAGTTTTAAAAGCTTAGATTCAGAAATCAACTTATATTAAAAATAAAGCTTCTACTTGACACTCAGTGACAGCTTACAGATCGATACATTGCAGAGTAATAAAAACACCAGCAAATCATTCCCCAATGTGAACCTTTGTATTTTCAATGCAAGTATCATTAAAAACTTCTCTGTATAAATAATCAAATAAAGTACAACCGTTAATAGCACATTCAGACTACTCAACCAGTACAAAATTCTGTAGCATATAAACAGCACTTTTAGAAGTAATTTTGATAAATCTCACTAAAGTGTTGCATTCAGGCTTGGTTTACCAGTTTGCACTGGTAAATAAAAAGTTGTAAAACAAAGAGTTTAGAAATAGAGCCTTATTCTCTGAAAATACTTTGTAGCCTGTTAGTATTGAGGGTCTAACAAGTTAAAAAAAAACCAAACCAAACAAACAAACAAAAAAAAACCAACTCCAAAAAACCACACCTAACTTAAATATTTCTCCCGTTTTAAGCAGATCTTTAAGAGAAAGTTCTCTCTCTCTCTGACACATCCACCTGTTACAACTTTTGGTCATTTACAAGTATTTTCCATTTTTTCAGAGCCTTGGATGTGAACTGCTACCTCTCTCTCCCTGTTTGTTCTATTATCAGTGTTGGTTTATCTCAGCTCCACCTTTCTTTTCTCTTTTTATCACAAAAGCTGTATTATGATCTTGGAGCAGAGGGACAGGGATGTGGCTCTTGAAGAATCGGGAGCAGAAGTGGAAGAGACATTTAAGACATTTTCATTGCTAGATGTTGATTTTAACGGTCAGTTTCGAACAGCAGCATGAAACTCTTGATTAAGCACTTTACAATTTACTGGATAAAATTTCATGTTTGTCATGAAGTGTCTGTTACTGGGATCAAAATGTTAATAATACAACCTAGACATCTGCATTACTGAGTGCAGAAAAAAGCAGAAGGGAAAAAGTAAAACATTACAAGCTATTGAGTAAAAATGCTAAATGTACTTTTAATAATAAATCTAGTTATAAGTAAGTCGCTTGTCAGCATTATCATACATTTATACATACGGCATCATTTTACATTTTATTTAAACTCAAATTCTGCTAACAGCACAAAACTATGACTTAAGTGGAACTCTAATGAATACTTTCATAGCCTGTGTCAACAACGTTGAGCTCCTTCCTTACTGAACTATTCTTTGCTAAAATATGTAAATAGATTCTTGCTATTTGTGCATTTTATTGTTTCTGGGTTTTCACTTTAAAAATTACATGCACTGTGACAGGACCTGTGCAGCCACTATGTAAGATGTAGGAAGAAGGTTTGAGCTACAGACCTCCTGAAGCTCTCTTTTCTGTTGGATAAACTCAGGCACCACAACTACTTAGCTCAACTTAAGCCAAGAAAAAAACTAGACTGGTATATTGGATGGAAATTAGTGAAGAAAGCAGCTGGGTGGTCTTTCCCACAGATGCATTACTGTAAGTAAGAATCACAACCTTGGATTTCACAGCTGTTTAAGTGATAAGCTTAGCTGACATAAGCCAAAATAATAACACCTCACTTTTAATACCTTAATATTCAAAACTGCAGATCCTGCACAGGCTCTTGGAAGTGCTTCAATGTTTTAAAATAAATCAACACTTATAGTCTCATTTTAATTGTACAACTCTCAAATGTAAGTATTAAGAAATCTTGTGGCAGGAAATAAAAGTCTGTAATTTCAAG
Source organism: Brachypodius melanocephalos (assembly GCA_013398615.1). Classification (NCBI taxonomy): domain Eukaryota; kingdom Metazoa; phylum Chordata; class Aves; order Passeriformes; family Pycnonotidae; genus Brachypodius; species Brachypodius melanocephalos. Next base: position 34,053,216 of record VZSR01000520.1, read on the forward strand.
ATAACCTAGTAGGACTAATCAGAATTAATTTTAATGTGTTTTCAAACTAATTCAAGACATCAAAACAAGAACAGATCTTGCTAACGATTCTTAAGAGGCATCTGTTCACGCAAACAGTCATTTAGTATTATGACTGGGGGTCCAGCAACTAACATTTGCTGAAAGTTGATCAGAAGTCTGTAGCAACATATTTGCAAATCACACTTTTAATCAAGTAAATTCAGCAAGGCTTGAGATACAGGCAGGAGTCTATATTATATTTCCCAGTATAAGAGAACAACCCACCACTAGTCTGATAAGAGAATTAAAGCATCAATATGCTATTAAGAGCATTTAGTGTATCTTACCTGTCAAGTTTTGGATTATCTTGTCTTTCCCTTTGTTGTTCAAATCGTAGTTTCAGTCCTTTGAATGTCTGCACATAATCTACATCTTCCAGTGCCTTCCAGTAATTTTCAATTACATGTGCTGTTAATGATTTTATATCTTCCTATAGGAAGAAACAAACATAAAGTGACTTATTTTCATTCGAATTAGTTTATTTAATACAATATAAAAAGGGTCTGAAATGAGAATGCCACAACAAACACTGTATTAATTAACTTATGCAAAAATAAGTATCATGCATATAAGTGTAATTAAATATCTAGAGCCTCAAGTATTTGATTAGCAAAACAGCATCAATTTTCTAGCAGTATCTCCTTCTAAACATTACAGAACCTAAAGCCTGATAAAAACTATACCAAACCCAATCCTAAAATGTCTATGCACTGTAACTGAGATATTTTTATACTGACAGAGAGCACAGTGTGCAGTCCTGCAGGAACAAGCTGCTCCAGCAAGGGTTCCCTGTGGGGCCACAAGTCATGTCAGTGAACCTGCTCCAGTGTGGGCTCCTCTTTCCACAGGGCCACAGGTCCTGCCAGGAGCCTGTTCCAGCACAGGCTTCTCGAGGGGTCAGAGCCTCCTCCTTCAGGCATCCACCTGCTCTGGCCTGGGGACCTCCAGAGGCTGCAGGTGGATCTCTGCTCCACCACAGACCTCCAGTGGGCTACCACAGGACAGTTGCCTTACCATGGACATCACTACAGGCTGCAGGGGAAGCTCTGCTCCGACCTGAGCCACTGGCACACTCATCCCAGAGCCAGCTGGCACTGGCTCTATTCAACACAGAAGCCTATTCTACAGAAGCTATCCCTTTAGCCACTGCCCACACCACTGCCACTGAGAACCCAATATGCCACTGTACAAGTCATGACCACCTATACAGATGAACTTTTTCACAGCTTCAAAACCAGTTTTCAATCAACTCTTCCATGATCACCAGGTCATCTTATTCTTGAATTACCTTGAGTCCCAACTCAAAGAAGAAAGAGGTGATCAACACTAAAAATTTCAAGAGGTGATGACTTATTCCTCCACAACTGTCCCTAGCTTGGCCCCATTTACCACATTTACAGTCTGTACAGCATCTTGTCAGAATCTGGATGCAAACAACAGCAAGGAAATAGTACTGTGCAAACAGCCAAACTGGCCTGAATATTTAAGTTAATATTCCTCCCCATGGAAGGAACTTGGTAGCACTCCATTAAAATAATCAAAAGAGATTGGTTATCTCTTCTGTGTAATTCCATATCCCACTGAATTGACATTACAGAGCACAGCTAAATTTGATGGGTTTGCAGCACTAGTTTCTAATTACATTCCTGTCATAACAAGCCCATCCAATCTGCATGATGAAATTTCATTAGTGCTGCCTTTGCAAATCAGGGTACTGTGAGTACAGTAACAAGTGAATTTAATCTTCAAGTAATGGTACTCTTTGAATGTAAGAAAGAACATTTACAAATATGTAATAGAGATATAAAACAAGGTTCATATAAATACAATATCATATGGTCCCATGATGATAGCATAATTTAGGGCAAAAGAAAAAAGAAAAGTAATCTTGAATTACAAGACTAAACAATACAGTAATTATCTTCAGCATATAATAGCACTCACCACTCTGATAAATTCAAACATTTCTATTATGGCAGAGTTCATCAGATTATAACGGGAACCATTATTCAGAAATGCTTTGACCACGGGTTCAAACAAAAAACTTTTCATTATGTAACGGTTGTAGAATTCATCCTTTAGCCCAATTATCTTTCTCTTGAATCGAAGGGCACCTGGAACACACGTTTTGTCAAAAGAGTTTTTAAATTTAAAAGCAAAATTGCAGAAATTACTCAGCATTAGTTACGGCAATTTACAGCCTCAGTTCATATACAGAAATACATTCAGCCATTTTCTGTTTCTCAATAGTCTTGACTATACTGCTGAAGATCACTTACCTGCACTATCATAAAGAAATCCTCCCTCGTAACTGTACAAATGAAAACACCTCTCCTCACTGAGGAATTCACATAGTGTTGTTTAACTGTAATATTACTAATAGAAAAACCTATTTGCTATTTTTAAAATTACTTACGGTAAAGGTGAAACATTTTCTCAGTAGAAGAACTCAGAAATTTGCTATCATCCCTATTATTCAAATGTTTGATTAAATTAGTTCCCTCTGATTAGAATATAAATGATCTCATTTTAAAATTGGTAAATGACACTTTATTCACATACATAGTGAGGCAAAGGCTTGATTTACAACCAGTTTAAAGCTCTTTCTGAGACTCCAAAGTGTACACAAGTGAGAGAATGTCCATTCATAAAGAGGAAGCACAGTATCACATGGCAGCACATTTTGCTTAGCAACCACGTGTACAGGTTATTTGGTCACAGAATGTAAAAGGTATTTATTATATGCTACTGCTCAGACAATTAAAGGCTTTGTTTTTTTAACTCTATGTGCACAACAGAATTACAGAGAAAATCTCTTACTTGCCTCCAGAATTAAGTCTGCTTTGACACTACTGAGCTGAGCCTGGTCAAGAAACTACCACAGTTTGAAGAGCAGCACATTGAACTTCCGTGCAGTTTAATGCAGTCAGGTAGTCATAGCTTTAATTAAGTACCTCTGATAATTTCTACTAAAAAACCATCACAACTTACTATCTCTTCAATTCCCCTCTCCACTGAAATGAAGCAAAACCCTTCTTTTTTTAGGATAAAAATCTATCTATAAATGCAAAAGTGTTTACTAATAGTAGCTGATATATCTATAATCTAGTATGAGGAACACAGATTATAATGGTAGAATTTCAGTCAAAAATTGCCATGATCTATGAACAGTTTTTTTCCAGCAGAGTGAAGATACGTATCAGTTCACATTCACAAAATTCTAGTTTATTCCTTAGCTTTCAAACTTACACAATGCCAAGAAAGCGTGCTTTGAGGCCATGAGAACGAGTACCCTTCGCAGGATATCTTTGTTTATAATGTAGTTTTTTATGTGATAGGTATGATGTTCTACACAGAAAGTTAGCAGTTCCAGTATTAATGCCAAGAGTTGGGCTGTCTGAAAATCATCTGTAATAAAACAAAACCAAAGTAATTAAATATATCTGGAATACTGCCTTCAGAAGCTAACTTCAAATATCCAGTAAACATTTCCAAATTTTTTTATTTTCCCACAGACATTTTACGAAACATGCTGCAGGATATACCTAGTCTTTAAAACAAAATTGAACATATTTGTTACACATTGAATATTTTCTATGAATACAGATATGGCAGAAAACTCTCTTAAAATATGGAACCAATTACATATTTCTTAAATTGGTGTTTGAAGGTTCAGAGCACAGAATTTATCCGTAACATGAGTAGTCAGGCTTATTTAACCAAATCACATTATGATGTCCACACATCTAGATAACAAACTATCACTCCATATGCAGTGTCTTGACTAAGTTTGCACCAAAAATACGATCTATAATGCCTTTTAACAAAAGAACTACGCAAGAAATATCTCGGGGTCTTTTAACACTTGTAGTAAGAACTGCTACTAGCAGCCAGCATGAACAATTACTTCAACACTGACCAATGCTTTCTTAAGTCTAATGTAGAAACAATACTCTCAAATTCAGCGCACCTTCCCAGGGGAAATGCTGCAACATTTCTAGTAATCCCTGACCTTAAGAAATCATTGAGACATGTTTAGAAGTCTATGTCAGTGAACTGCCCCATGAGTTCCTAAAAATTATACAAGTATTTTATTTTTTGCTAAAGCCAAATTTGCAGCAAATGTTGTTCACTTCTTAAATCAGGTCTCTCTACAGAGTTTTGTGCTTATGTATTATTCAAATTACTAAATACTGAATCAACATTTTACTCTGAACGATGATTCATAATCTCAGACTCAAATTTTTTAGATGGAAAACGTCCTTTGACGATTATTCTGAACACTGACATTCAACAGCCTTGATGTGCCCAAAATCCAGAGTGTCATTACCTTTGCTAGGCTTGTCCTCCGTAGTATTGGCCAATAAAGGGGCTGTCAGAACATGCATACAATGCTTGTAGAAGAAACCCAAGAACTCTGTCTTTTCTGTTTTCTAAGGAATGAAAAAAAATATATGTAACACATATCACCAAATACCCTAAAAAAAAAAATCAAACGTAATTGCATTTCAAGGTGTTTACTTACATTGGCAGTGGCAAGCATATTTTCTGGATCAACTAAAGTACGAAGCAAACCCATGAGTAGCACTGCTCCTCCAAGTTCTGGATCTGTGTCACAAATCATGTGTTCTATAATGAGGTTAATGAGTAATATATCCTAAGAGAAAGGAGGGAAAAATTAATTCAAATGCTGTTCCCTTGTGCCAAATCTGAAATTATGCAATGCAGCAAGTATCTGTGAACAGGTGAACTCATCTCACCTACCAGAACTCCTCAAAACACAGCAGTTCAGCATCCTGCTACCAAATTCCAAATTACTTCTTCGAAGCTAGGGCTCATGTCATTCACAGAATTGTAAATATACAGCAGTAACTTCAAACCACTCTAATTTCAAAACCAATACACCCATTTCTGAGGACTCTCTACTTACATCATCATTCTGCTGCGCTTCCTGCATGACAAATTCTCGTACCATGGATGGGTTGTATTCAACCAAATATGAGAATATATCAGTGGCTGCACTTCGTACTTGTGCATCATCCATACCCTGGAAAAGTCCAATAAAACAATTTTGTTTGCTTGAAAGAGTTAAATGGAACCAGAAAACACACAGCTTTAACTCCTCCACAGAAATCACACCTAACTATTGCTAAAACCTTATTCTAAAACTAAGTCAACTCTCACTTCTCTGTAAATTTAACAACAGTTGGACAAAATAAATTTTATGGATTCCCTGCCCTTTGATCAGTTTCTCTATTTTCTTACTTATTTTAGATACCAAAAAGCAAGCAAAGCTAGGAAAGTGAATAGGAAAACAAAAACTGAAGAATGCCACAGCACTTACCAATGTCACACTGTAAAAGCTTCTAAAGTTTTACAAAAATATTTTGAACATTTTGAATCTTGAGCTAGGACAAGCCAAATGAAGCAAACAAAAAGAAAACCACTTGCTGAAGTTTGTGCTTAAGTTACTTTTTTCAAAAAACCTTTCTGAAGACAAACAAAATTGTTATGATAAACAGAATTGAAAAGACTTACCAATATGACTTCTAGTGCAGGCAGTATGCCCATATTCGACAAAGTTTTGAAAAATGCATCTCTGTTTTGAGGTTGCAGTGTTTGTGAGAATGCACAAAACTCTTTCAGAAAATTTACCTGAAAACCAGGAATATATTAGTTTAGTAATTAAAAAAAAGAAAAAGATTCATGAGTCACTTTGTGGGAACTGTCACATATTTTACAGATTTCTCACCAATTCCTGTCTTTTCTCCTCATCTGTGGCTTCATCTGTTAGTTGTGCAAACAAGTCTGTCAGAAATTTTTCATCTTCCTACAAAAGCAAAACAATACCATTTGTTTATTTGACAGTATCAAAAGGCATCCAAGTATAATATAAAGTTCTTCTAGACTATGCTTCTTGGAATGAAGAGAACATATGTTTGTATACTGTAGTTAATCACACCAGTATCAACTTCCTAATTCAATTTTTAAGCAAATTAATATGCATCTTGGTTTTGAGCTTTAATCATGCTCAGCATCACTGCACCCCACAACAATTCACTCTCAATTATGACATTTATTGCATTGCCTTCTAGTTGCCCTTTTTCTACTTTCTACTGCAACTCTCATTGTTTTGTCTTTGACTTCTTCACCTTCCTTCCCCCTTGTCACATGCCAGTCCCCCTAAATCACACTACCCTTGGTCAGCTGTTTACATACATTTATAAACAATATCTCCCACACAGCTCTACACACAGGCACACATACATGTGTATCCTGGGAATGTTATTAGATCTCTGAAGCAGAACAAAAGCAATGAAGGGAATGCTGCCTAACAGCAAGAAGGAGGTGAGATTCCTTCTACCTCAATGCTGTGAAAAGGGTGAATTCTAGAGACCAACTCAAAACAACTGCTCCTATTACATACAAAATTTATTGGACATTCTGGCTGACAGCAGTCGAAAACCTATTCCATTATTTTCACATGGCTGTACCTTAGCAAAACTACAACACCTGCAGACACATTACAAATGTGTATTCAGATTGAAAGAAGCAGCAATATTTAGCTTTCCATAACCTTTACAGTCCTAACAACTAGGAGATTATTAAGACAGAAATTAACCTCCTCCCATCTTTTTTCCAGTACTATTCACTAGTGAGGCGACACTTGCTTGAGAAAGGTTCCTGTACATCAAGTACTAATACATTTTTTCAGAAAGCTGCCAGTGTTGTTTCTTGTGAAGTCAGTAACACATGCATGTGCAACAACCCTCCATCTCAAAAACACAGTGCCAGAAATCCAAGCTGCTTTGTTTATGTTTGCACTGCATAAAGCACAACCATGAAAGTCCTGCAGATACACACACAAACACTTTATGTTGTGAATTACCCCAGTACCTCATCCAGACTCACCTTGCTGAGGAAGTGAGTACCTCAGTTCTGATAGCACACCATGCTAAGGCTGCTACAACACTGCCACAACACAAACAGCATCTCTACATGGCACTGCACAACACAGATAAACCCAAAACAGGTTGACATGAGCTAGTATATCTCACTGCACTATAAGGTAAACCTTATATTTAGAATATGCCACGTTTTCTCTTGTCTGATGCTGAGCTGTGCTCCTAACCTGACCCAACAAACAATGAACAAGAGTGATTTCTGAACACAAGTTCAGGCGCTGTTTGTTTGACTGCTTCAAAATCAAAACAAAAGGAGATACGAGAGGCCTCATTTGAAGTATACCAAAATTCGCTCTGGAGGATCATGCACAGATGTAAATTTTGACTTCCAGATATCAACGGTGAAATATGTTCTAAACAACTATTAAGGTATTTGATTTCAAGAAACATACCTTAAGCTTTGATAGGAGAATGCAAGGATGTTTGACTACCTGCTACCCAGCTGTTACATGGCTTTGTAAGTTTTCTGTTCTAGTATTTAACTCATTAGACATCACAAGTAACATAAGTAACCCACAGTAGACATACAGACATATTTAGTCACTGAAATAAAGAAAAAAAAAACAAACCAAAACCCAAACCCCCAGAAAACCCAGTTCTTTTGAATATGCAGGTTCTTTTCCATTATTAGCAGTGCATTTAAGAGAAGGCCACACAGCTTGCTTTCATTTCTCTTTTCGCTATTTTGATCAAGATGTAGAACTAATCTTATGTATGAAAACTATTGAGAAGATGCATGCTTATTCCCAGTTGGAAAGTGTAACCCCTTATTTCCATTCTTGTGAAAGCAACTTTTCACCTCTTCCACGATATGAGTAAGGGCAAGTCATTATTACAGAACTGTCTAAGGGTGATCACTGTGAAAAAATAATGGAAACTTCAGCAGCAGATAATCATAGCTCTTACATATGTAGGAGTAATAAGTAGTGTACCTCTGAAAAACAAACAAACAAACAAACAAAACCCCCCAAAATACTACCCTAAGCATCAAACTGGGGATTTTATGTTGTGGAAGGAGGAGAGACCCTGTACTGTTGGTGATATGTGGGTCTCATTTATGACCCCCTCAAGTGTCCCAGAGACAGAGTCAGCTGAGGAAGCTGCACATCTGGCACTGCATGGCAGAGCAGCACAAGCAGGAGCTGGCTGGGCAGGAAGGCATGGGCAGGACCCCAGCTCAGCTCTCTGACCAGATCCTGCCACATCCCTGACCTGTCCAAAGCATGGTTTGGACATCTGCAGCAGAGGGCAACCCACTCACCCTGGTATTGGGCTGGCAAACATAAGCGACTTGAAGATGGAACTTAAAACTGGCAAGCGGTAAAGACTTCAGTTTTTGGCACTTAATGTTTGAGGAAGAATTTGCAGAAGTTCACTACATAACTATTTTTCAGCATTCCAAATGTAGACTACAATACAGTATTTTACAATTCTGCATTAAATATAATACTGAAACATTCTCCATGTCATGAACTCTCCCAAACCCATTAACTACTTTGCACTTTTAAATTAACAAGATTACCTGAAATCTCTAGGCCCCAGAACAACCATAAACTATTTAAAATCAGACAAATTAAGATGGATCTGAGTGATTGAAACATTCCACCTTCGCATGGGTAATATGCAGCAAATGGCACTTATTCCAAGAAAATAAAACCAACTTATTACTAACTTCACACTTACGGCTTAACCCTGAAAAGCGTTTAGCATTTATTTCATTCCAGATGCTTAATGAAAGGTAGACAGGTTGCTGTTCATGAGAAAAGACCCAATCCTCTCACATATATAGAAAAATTGTCATTGCAAAGAACATTCTAAATACAAGATTCTCTCTCTGAAGCTGTAAAATTACTGACAAAGGCAATATATCTAAAGAAACATTCTTGAACAATACTGCCAAGATCCGTGAAAATGCACAGTCTGAGAGCAGAGTTCACATATTTTAGAAGTCACAAAGCACAAACACAGAATGCTAGAATTACACTAATTTGAATGTTTTCTTTTTTTTTTTCAACTTGCAAAAATCCCTCAAAGCATGTCTATGAACACAAAGTAAATGCAAAATTCTCTGTAGTATGTGGTCTTTTCACGCAGACGAGTATCAAAACACATTTAGCTGTACCTTGGAAGCTGTGAAGGTTACAAGTGTTTTCCAAGAAAACAAAATTGCAAACAATAGTTTATGATGTAATTGTGGATTCTAGATACTCTCCCCAGACACCGAAATTATAAGAAGTGCAATACTTAAACTATGTGTATACCAGACACTAAGTATACTCATTTATGCTTTCCAAGATCTAAGTAGATGTTTCTAGATTTAATACATTTCGAAGCCATGAAGATAAAAACAAGTCAAGCCAACTACTCACTCAATCATTTATGACTTTAAAAACAAGAAAACACACAGATAAGCTAGGGTCACAAAAAAGGACACCATTTACATTTGTGATTCAACTTCCAAAGTAGCCCTCCTCCCTCTCCCAAAAGGCACTTAAACAAGGATTATTCAAAACCAGGCCTCTCTTAAAAGTAATTAACATTCAGTTATCAGATATTTTTGTGTCTGTGACTACAGATAAATGACATAAAACATACTTTAAAAAAAAATCCAAGAAACTCAACACCACCTACACTGGAAAGAGAGCACACATTCCATCCTATATTCCACCTCCACATTCATTATTCATTTTGGGAAGAAATAATATTTTAGCCCATAAAGTGAAATTTTCATAAAATACTACTAGCAAACAGACAATTACCGCTTTAAACATACATTCCTTCCTGCTACCACACAAAAGATTTCTTAGTTTAAAATCATCTTTATATCAGACTGCCTTTCCACACATGCCTTCATCATGCACTGCTATCACTTGAATCAACATGCTGGAAAAGTAGTGACAGCCACCAAATCACTTTTGTAGTTTCTGAACATGTGGAAAACAATTTTCTACAATGAAGAAGTTAATCCCCAAAATCATGAGCATGCACCTCTTGCAAATGTCTTCCACCAAGTCATTTCCCCCAGAAAGTGGTATCCTTTTACACTTTATCACAAGGTGAATTTTGCTGACAGTACATCTCCACCTATTCCAGAGCCAACTACTGTAAGAAAGCAGACTGGATTTGGGCAAAACTACCAGTATGCACAAACACGAATCATCCTCTAAAACAACTAGAGATAATTATGTTTTCACCCACAGGACTCTGTTAAGAGTAAGCAAATATCTGTAAAATCACTTTCAAAATTAAAACCTGCCTATCATTACACATAAATACAGTAAAATACACAGATGTACCTAAATACCTAAATTGCTCGAAAATAAGAGAAATTTTTTAGCTCTTGAAAAGGGATATAGGGACTATCAGTAATATGACTTCTGTATTTAAAAATTCTGATTTATCAGCACAATAATACCATCTGATCACTGCTCTACCAAGCACAAAAACAATTTTAACATATGTCCAATTTTCCCCTTCTACTCTTCACTTTCCTGAAAATTAAAGACCTTGAAGTCTAAATGCACATACCCAAAAGTAGTAATCCTAACAAGATTCTTTATTCTGGAAGCTAAAGACATTGCATGATCTTGCTGGCAAAAAGAACACACCAATGAGAAAAGGGGGAGAGAACAGAAGGAAATAGTGTTTGCTCACTTTATGGCGCAGTTTTGCAAGTTTTTGTTTGTTTGTTGAGTTTTTTTAATGAACTAGTTTATAATACAAAGGGAAAGAACTAGTGGCTTCCAGTGTGCACATTAGGATATGTATTTTTTTAAATTGCAAAAGAGCGTCACATAAAGCAAGAAACACCACTTACCTGTCCCACCCCCACTCTCAAAACTGGGCCAACTCCACGTTTCAGCAAGGTTTCCTGGTGGCTATGAAATCTCAAGACTAGAACAGGCTGGACCCCAAGCGGTAAGAGCATATTAGGAGGGGCTGAAATTGCAACAAAATGTTATATACCTCTTTCATATCTTACACATTGTGAATGACAAAATCTGTAATCGAGTAGATTTTCACGGCAGTTAATTCTGCAGGCTGGGAACACTGTTTTCATGGCTTTACTATTCATCATGCAACAACAGTATCTCATTTAGTGAGATGTTGACATGCTGACTTAAGATGACCTATCTTATAAAATTAAACCACAAACAAATTAACCTCCAGTTCTCAGAAAAGCCCATCAATATAAGCACATTTTCATAAAGCTTATGAGAAAGCTAACCTTCATGAAGAAGGAGAAAAGAATATGGTCCATAACCTTAATGCCAAAGGTTTTCTATTTTCTATTTCTGGTTTTAGCACAAAAGGGCAACAGTTATTTTACCTACCAAAGAAACAAAATGATCACAGCAAATATCTTCCATGACTACAGAATTTTTTTTTTAAACACATGCAAAGTCCCGCTAATAAAGCCAGAACTCTGAAGCATCAGCATATTCTCATCTAAAATATTAATTATAACTGAAAAACTGACTTTAAATGTCAGTAATCTTTAATGACCGTAAATGGTCTATCTTACATGCCTTAAATAAAACACCGGTAGTTTCAGTAAAGTCACTCATCTTGTCAAGAAGCAAAAGACACAATCTGTACAGTCTTGTACAAACTTCTAGTCACTTCTCTGAAACTACAGTCTGGCTCAGCTGAGAGTACTGTATGGCACCACTTTGGTTAATATACAGTCTGACATGGAAAGGCGTCATTACACCTCACTTTTTTTCCATGATGGAGGTAAGAGTTTTTCCTTTCCTTTCCTTTTTCCTTTCATTTTTCCTTTCCTTTACAGCCAGAGAGAGAGAAAAGAATACAAATACCAAACAACTCAGTTATACACACAAGAGTTGCAGGATGTCATGGGATATCAGCTACTCAGGGAGTTTACTTTTATTCAGCCAAGTGAAACTTCCTCAAAAGACATCTCTTTCGTCATGTCCTCTAGAGTCCAAGAGAGAACCCACAGTCAAGAGCAGAGGCATTAACAGCCTTTATTATGCATCTATTAAGAACTTGAGACTTGTCCATGGTTTCCAATAAACTACCATGAGGCATCCCAGAGACTTTTCAATTAATCCTGACTTCTACAAGAAACCATTTCTTAAGCACACATGTAAGGTTAGTGAGCACCAAGATCTCAGAAGATCTAAATGAATGGCAGGAACTAGAGAACTGTACATACTTCATGAAGTAAAAACCTCTCCACACAGACAAAGTATTGTAGTATCAGCTACAGGAATGCACGTTAAACCACAAATGGAAGAAAACCCTCAGGAATTAGTTATACAAGTGAAATCAACAAAATCTCTTTTAATTCAGTTCTCAGAATATTATTTACTCTATGTGGAGAAATGGGAAGTAATAGTATGTATTTTATACACGAACTGTAGGAATGGGGGGTGAAATGAAACTAGAGTGCAGAGATTACAGGAAAGTGCAGCCTGGCCTATTGTTCTATGAATAAATCAATAAACAAATGCCAGGTAAGTAGGTTGAAACCTTAGGGTAGAGCTACATTGCAAGAACTTGAAAAATCAATCAATCAATCAGTCTTTTAAACTCCTAGAAATGCAATGGACACATAATCTGTGAGTCTTTTTTAATTCCCTCAAAACCAAAAATTGATCAACAATGTCAAATCATTTCTGACAGACTCCTACTTATCAACTCAGGGAGTTCTCCCTCCTTACTAGGGAGCTGTACTGTGAAAGTACTAGGAAATGCATGTAGCACAGGGTGTATTATCTTTCTTATGTGCTCTCATTCTGAGTTCCTCGAAGCTGTGGAAAGCACTTCAACAATTCCAAATGTTAATCTAACTTTGAAATGCATGTTAAATCTTCTGGCTCAAAATCACACATGAAGTATACTTTATTCTCAACCATAGAGAACAGCAGTGAAGATAACATTCAAAACTCTGCTGTCACACAACAACTCAAAATCAGATCTGAGCCTTTATTTCAACTGTAAACTGTGACTAACAAGTCTGGCAACAACACAAAACTTTGATATTCTAACATAAACCTACCCTACATCTATTACCTTAACACAAGTTGCAAGAGACAGAAAAAAGGAAACTCATCAGTCTCTAGTCCTCAATAAAGTTATCTTGGAAAGTCTGGCAAACACACCCTTAATGATTTTGCAGGATCAGGCCCTCTTTTTCCTTGCCCAGTTTCTTTTTCGAAGCTCAAGATCCCTTTCAGAATCAGCCACTGCCACCTAGACTCCTGAAAAATTCTTCCCCTCCTCCTCCTCAAGTCAAAATGTATCATCTTCAGAAATTTGCTTTTAGTAATCCTTGCAAAGAGGGCAAGACATTTTTGAGACAACAGTCATACAGGATGTTCCAGATGTGATCCCTTAACTGAATCGTCTTCAACATTCTCCTGAAGTCAGACTTGTAAACTTCTTCAAACTGGCAACTCCAAAATGATTAAGGCCTTCTGACTGCTTCAGATAAGCAACTGTGATTTGTTAATCAAGGACACACATACAGACATGAACAGTTTGGTTCACCTGGGCACAGGATGGGGCATAGTACTACTGAAGAAGCCTGAGGTGTTTCACCTGACAGATTAAAGTTCCAAAGGGTGGATTAAGTAATATCACTATTCTGATAACTGAGTGTGATGGAAGAAAAGCTGACACCTAGTTTTGACAAACATTTGTTCTAGAAGCTTGCAAAAGAAATTTTCACTCTCCTTTGCTATATATTTTTCATGAAATTATACAGGGTACATCCTGAGAGTCAAATTGAAGATAAATATGATTAATCAGTAACATCTAAAAGTTGGTCCATTTCTCCTGATCAGGCAGCCCCTACAAACACAGCGACAACTCATTTATTAAACTCTGGGAGAAATAATGATAATTAACTCCTACAAACCAAAATACATGTGCTGTAACACTTAGCTGAGTCAGCTGAAATCCCCATACAGAGATGTGCCACCAACTTCTAACACTGTTCAGAAAGTTCATGGGTTGGTGCAGAACACCTAAGACATTGGTAAACTATGCAATGTATCAAATAATCTCTTTACATTTGCAGTAAGACATACTGCGTGAAAAACTGGTAATTCCAAGCACCGTCATTTAGAGATTTATTAAGATAAACTAGGAAAACAGTCAAGGATCTAAATTGATCTTATGTTCTTTATCTGTACTTTCAAACAGCTAATTTAATTTACTTCAAAATTAGCAACAGCTACATCACAGTAGGAGATGATATCCCTAAGTTCAGTGACTTAAAAGTCCCAAAATACAAACACAACAACCCTCAAAACTCCTATTAAAATCAAAGATTCAAAGTGCAAACAGTCCTGTTCATTCCAAAGAACCTCATTCAATATTCTACACATTTGGTCCATTTAAATCAGTTCAGAGAATCTAGTCCAAATCCAGAAATTAAAGAACATGTATATGACAACTCAGTACTCAAATCCATGCCTTTTCTGTCACACTCCACAATCACTTACAGAATCACAGAAGTGAAGGTTCCACCGAAGCAACTCCATCTTTCCAGGAATAATCACCTGACTTTCTTTGCCCAAGCACAAGTAAGAGACCACGAATTTTTGAAACTTACCTGTAACATGCCAACTATTTCCACCTTATTAAAAAAGATGAAAGAATGAAGTGTTGATAGCATATTTTCCTCAAAAACTGAGGGAGTGGGTAGGACCATATCTTGAATATACTGTACTCTGTATGTCTGATGTATTTTTTGCTTCAGCTCTGGATCAGATATAGGTATCACCTCTTTAAATTTTGCTGTTTTAGTCAGAAATTCCCTGTGTTTCCGTGACTGTGATAAAGACGGATCATATTCTAGGCATCCAATTACATCCATTATACATTCCTCGGAAAACATGACTTCAAAAAGTGCAGTTCTGTTCAAAAGGAAGATTCCCTTAATAATTTCGTATAAGTGGTGTAGTCCTTCAATGTTCTCCAAGTCTTCGCACACATGAAAAATTTCTAAGAGCTTCTTAATATAACCCTCATTTTCCAGTGCTAGTGCGAGTTTTTCCCGACGTAACGGTGAAGGCAGTGAAGATGCCACAAGTTCTGCGATTTCTTCTAATCGGCTGAGTTCACAGGATGGCAATTCTAGACCTGGTGATGACATATCATCAAAGCGTTCCTCCTCAGATTCATCAACAAGATCCTGAGTAATGTCAACAGAAGGGTCTTTGCCTTGAACCTGCAAAATAACATGTGTCAAAAAGTGGAGTTTAACTTTACTGTTACTTGAATGCTTTTTAAAAAATACCATTTAAGTATTACACATTTTTTCTTTGTATGGGCAAAATAGAAAGGTAAAATCTAGTCTGACACAGAGTATAGCTGCTTTGGAAAACAAAAGAGATAATGAGAAGATTTCTTCAAATAGAAAGATTTATAGAACTGTTTCTACATTAGACATTTAACTTTATTTATTTTCTAAGAATGGGAGGAAGAATAAGGAAAAAACTGTATTTTTTGAGTACTTCAAATAAAAACAGAAATTCGCAATTATTAATATGGATGGCAACTTCTTAATAGACTACTGAATTAGGCTGTTTGTTTCCAGTCTTTATTCTCTGCAGACAGATTTTCAAATGCAAATCAGTATTACATTATCCTAGTGATAGATTTAAACACTTATCAATAGGCTATTAACTGCTCTTGATGCCTTTCAAAGCTTCCACTACCTCAAACACAGGAGAGAGGCCAATCTTGCTAATTTTTCTGTTGTTTTCAGTTCTGGAGAGCTGCAGGTCAAAAACTGTTACTGTGCACTTTCTAAATACACAACAGAGACACATAATCTTCTCTTAAGAACAAAAAAGCTCAAACCAACACTGACAAAAGAATAGTGGAAAAGTGACTGTCAGAAAAATAATGCACAGGACTTGCAAAGATCTCTCCAGAGATATGAGGAAACTGTGGAAAGTATTGAATTAGTAAAAAAACACACAGATGCTTGGGCACCAGAGTGTATCAGCTTTAATGACATCTTCATTTTAGCATCTGCTTGGAGTCTGATGTATCAAATTCTGAGAAGCACTGCTGTGCAGAACAGTAGAAGGTGTTGTTTTTAATCTTGAAAATAGGCAAAAAAACCCCTGGGAGAAATAATGCTTCATTTATAACAGCAAGTTAATACTCAGCATGCTGCTAAACCCCATATATTGTTCTGCTTATACAGCAGCAACCACTTTCTCTATAAATGGTATCAAAGCTTTCCTTTTAGAAGAAGTTTTAATGACTGAGGAAGCTTAAGATCTATAAAGTACACTAGACACAATTACAATAGCATGGCCTCAAAACAGGATGTAAAGACACTGGTTTCCTACAAAAATATCAGATCTTTACATGAGGGTGAGGAAACTGGGCTTCTTATCTGGGTGTTTCCTGAGAACAAAACTTCCCCCTTTCCCCACTTTGTTTCTGTCCCCAGCTTTTGGGCCATTGACTGCTAAGGTTCTTGGAAATGTTTCTGTACTTAATTACATATGTGGTAAACTGCTGAAAAGACTCATTCTTAAAAAAAGGAATAATCTAGACACATGTAATTGTGAAACCAGATTTCTTTTGCTTTGTTTCTAAGATCAGTTAGGACTTCAAGACAGAGTAGGGAGAGCTAGATGTTTGTAGAGAACAGAAAGAGTGTGCAGAGAGAGATTTAGGGTAGTTTAGAGAAATCCCACATAATACAGCACAGAATTAAGAGAAGTTGTAATGCTTGGAAGGGAAGAAAAAACCCAAACAAGAACTGAGAAAGTGAACCAACATCAGTGAAGATATTGATTAAACTCTTTTGGTTCAATAGTTAATACCGGAAAAAATGTTATTTACAAACAACACTAATGCAGTGACTATACAGTCATCTGGTTGTAGTGGTAAAACAGATGATTATATATATATATATATCTCTCTCTCTATATCTATATCTATATCTATATATATATGTATACTACATATACATTGTTTGATTTCTTAAAACATTATCTTTAAAGTGATGATACAGGGATGGAGCTAGCTTCTAATATCAGATCAATCTTTCATAGCCTAGAAACAGTTACATGGAAAAAAGCTCTGAGAGAAACTCAATATTCCCCTCACCTAAAACAGAAGAATGAGAAATGTAGAAAGAAATGTAAATAAAATATGGTTTTATTATACATACCATAGATAAAATGATATACTGTAGTATATTCTATAAGAAATACATTATAAAACTCACTAAGAGCTCACATACATTCTCTCTACAATAAAACCTCATCAGTAATCTTTGCCCTTATGGTTACCCTGAAAAAAGTTAATTATGACATTAATTATTAGGAATTTTTTTAAGAACTCATTTTTAGCTACACTTCCTTGGGATAAAATAGAGATAGAGCTAAAAAGTTATGTTGAGTAGAAAGACCTGAAAATGCTCTAAAAAAGTACCCAAAACTTAGATTAGGTTTGTATTAAATTTCTGGAAGAAGGAGAAAGTTTTCAAATTTAAAAATGCAAAATTTGGGAGAACTGGCTGAAACAGTAGTTTTTTTGCTTTCTATCTACTGTTGCTCAAATTCACCTCTCAGAACACCCTGTAAGTTTTAAACACAAACATTAAGACAAATTAGGTTGTCTCAATCCTACATTTATCAAACTTACCTGACATATTTTTTCCCATATTTCATCACAACCTGCTTTTTCTTGAAAGCTAAGTGCCAAATCATAATTTTCAGCTTCAGACCACACGATCAAAGTATCCTTTAAAGAGAGGAAGAGTATTTTTAGGCAATATATTTCAGACTTTATTAACCTAAATAGTGTTTAAAGAGTAAAATTTTAAAATAAAAACAGCTTAACACCTAATTGTGACTGGACAGTGTTACAATAAAAATACAACCACCACAATTCATAAATTTTTTATACGTTTATATGATTAAAAATATTCCTGCATAAATCAGAACAAAGAAGTTCCAGAAAGATATCACAAGTTTTCATTCTTACTTTATGTGACTGTAATATTGTAAATCTCAAGAAGTTGGACCTAGAAAATGCACTTCTACCTCAATGGATTCTCTAATAAAATACAATAACAAAAGGAATAGGTTTGGGGGGGTGGTTTATGTTAGGGTTTTTTAAAATGTTTCAGCTGGACCACATACAACTGTACTTTTTCTGTAGGATTAAAGTTACAATATATTTTTTCATTTTTATAGGCCCCAGAAGACACTCTGCTAATGCACAGAACAGCTGTTTAAAAGCTAGTCCCAGGATGGCTACAAACTTTAAAGAAGAGAAACAGCAGGGTTCACTGCCTAGGACTACACGCACCCACTGCACTGAACCACACATGAGATTTTTACTTATTCCAAACTACAATTCTGGAAAGAAGATTGGCCCTAGATTTCTAGAAATTACTTGAAACCATGCTTAGCTATGTTGACTTCCTATACACTGAAGTTCTCATCTACTTACTAGGACAATTCAAGAGTTTATCAGAGCCCTCATACTGCATGCAAAACCAGTATATGAAAGTGGAAGCTGATCCTGCAAACAGCAATGTCACGCACTGATAAGGTATTTGATGAAGTAGTTTACAGAGAATATACTAAATAACTCTTAGAATAACTAAATAGAAAATAAAACTAAATCATTAAAAGAAGAAAGTAAAATCAATGTTGTTTACATGCACTGAATGAAGTTTTATCGTTAGTCTTTTGTCTTCCTGTAACAGCTGAAATACAGCCACAGTAAATACACACAGCTCCATAAACTGCATTATCTCAGTCAAAGTGCTAAACCATGCATTCACTCACTAGGACACGAGATGTAAGAACTTTTCTTATACATAAAATACAGAATTTCTACTTCATTAAGCACAGATTTTGCTTAGAGCAGTATTAAAATGAATACTGACAATAAGAAACCTTACACTTAGATTTTGATATGCACTTATTAGAAAACACCTTAAACTAAACTATAATCTAAACAGCAGAATCAGCCAGCTCCAATGGGTTTGTCAAGCAATACAATATAATCAATTTGCCATTACCAGAGCAGCTATACTGCTTCAGAGGTACTAATGGCTTTACCTTGTAAATGGCAAATAGTTTACCTTTTCCTTTTCCAAAGGGTTGAGGAAGAGGTGGTACACAGAAGAAAGGGATTTAGGAAGACCACCTCCAAAATACAAAAGGAAAAAAAAAATCATAATTAATAGTTTATTCTCTACAAGACAGGTCATGGAGCAAATTCTCTGGTAATAACAGATTGACAGCACCTGGTACTGCTGACTGCAACAGAGCAAAAAAAAAAAAGTTTATAAAAAACTGAGAACTGAAGGTCCCCCCCAAAAAAAGTTTTCTTCCTTACCATCTTTTAAAGCCAGTATGTCTGTTACTGCACATTAAGTGTAGGTATCAGGTTCAAATTCTAATACATTTGTCTCTCCAACTATATTTCTACTGCAGTAATTTTCAAGGCCACTCTCTCCTTAGCTTCACACCAAGTAGTGCTCGTTTAATTAAAAAAAACCAAACAACCCTAACACCAAATTTTAAGTAGACCTTAGCAGAACTTGCAACATTCCCATTTAATTACATTTCCATCCAGGTGAAAGTGGTTAGCTTTCTAAGCAAGTCATTTCTAAAAGACCAAAACGTATCTTCCTCTTGATAAAGAACACAACTAACAAATGGGGAAATGACTAAAAGAACACTAGTAAGGGCAGTGCTATTTACATTAACTGCTTAAGTTTAATAAACAAAAGCTCTAAGTCTCTGAATAAAATCCAGCAGCAGATCAAGACAGAGAAAGGAAGGCAGGCAGGGAAAAATGAAAGACAGAAAGTTAAACCTGCTTTTGAAAACCATAGTCACAGATGTAGAGATGTGTATTTGGCCATAGCATAGCAATTTTTCCCTTTAGCAAGATCATCTACTACTAAACATGGAAGCTCAAACCTCCACACAGTCTGATTTTTTTTAGTTATTTTTTTCTTTGGAAAACAAACAAAAAATTGTTTTAAGAAATCATTTGAGCAGCAGAACAATCATCTTCCAGTTTATCAGTATTAGAAAAGTGTTTTCCAATTGCCAACATTAAAATTTGAAAGTATTAGTATCTGTTGTCATATCACACAAGGGTTTCATATATTATGGTTCCTCAACAGAAATCTATCAATTGCTATGCTCTGGATCTTTAGGAAACTGTATTTCTTTGTACAACCTTTCTCGCATCAAAGGGCTTTTAAAAAGAAAGTATGAAACAAAAAGCACTTCACTCTGTTGCACAATATACAGTTTTGTCTAACTTTAAATTCAGTGTTAAACGCAGACAGATGTGACTATAATTTAATTTTGTTAATCCTACAAAGCTTATAATCTTAAAAAAGAACAGTACAAGATTTACATATCCATGAAGAAATTACTGAAGGAAACTGTAGGAGTTAAAGATAGAACACATCAATGACAGTCTCCTTTCTGTTTATTTTATTGAAAGAAATCTTTGTACATGCTTGATCTGACATTTCCTCAGTGTAAGCTGAGTCCATTAACTACTCTGGATCTCTCAGCTATGGAACTGGAGTATCTGTTGCTTCCAAATGTCAATCATAACTTCTTGAAACTCCAGAAAGCAACTGCACTTTTTAAAGAATGCCTCCTCCATTCAAAGAGAAAACAGGAGTAAGGATAAATATGCTTAGTAATAGTGGCTATTGGTTAGACAGGTAAGGAAGTAAGTCTTGCACATCACATCTTGATGAGAGTAAAATCTTCAGTTTTATTTGATTCACAATAGCAGTTCTAGCTCAGCTGGATTGAAGACACGTCCTCGTTACATTTCTTATCTAGTTCTTCGTAAATAATTAAAATGTGTTAAATCATAGCTACACCATGTTAACTGTCACAAACCTGGACAAAGGTTTTATTATTGAAGGATCTTATACTGAGTTCTCTGCAAGAACCTCAGCATTCTAGCTCTTCATCCTCTCAAGATGCATCACAGTTCTTGGCAAGATCTTTTTTAAACAGGATGATAATCAGGAGCTATTTCTGCAGAGTTCATGATCTTATTCAAAGATTGAAAAATCATTTGCTGCTTTGCAAAAAAAAAAATTTTGACAGTAGTGCCAGTTGGATATGTCAGCACTATCTTGCCCATACAAAATTTGCTGCCTCCTTAGAACAATTTATATGAATTTGTTTTCTGTTACAATAGTGTTCATTATGACTGTGCACACAAAATGAGGAATTTTTAAATTTAACCAAAAGTTCTGAGTATGGCCTCATTTTAGGAGACCTATGTACTTAACATTCCCACAAGGAGGTATCAATCCTTTCTATCAGTGGAGGATAGCTTTGTACACTCTAGGCCTTATAAGGACACAACCTGAAGCAAGAATTCGGAACACAATCGGTGGTGATTCCTGTGCTGCTTCTCTCTCTCTGCTGGCTGCATCAAGGCCACATGAAGCAAGTTCTGGTTAGAGGTTCTCCAGAGGCACTTCAGTGTGCTACAGTTTTATTTTAGACATCATGCCTCAGAAGCTAACCTGCAATAATTTAACCCAGGAAACAGCAGCAACTCCACCGAAGAAGGACAGGGTTTAGTATCTACCCTGCGACTTTTCATTTTTTTCAAAATAGTGCCAAAAGGCTTCTGACTTACCTCAAGAGTAAGAAGTTTTTGATACACACTATCAGTCTAAAGTTCTTGCCATAGCATTCACTAAAGGTCAACTTTTATTGGACATTAAATCAGTTTTATTTAATTATTAGAAAGCTGATTAGTAGGTGTCTTGTACAGCACTCAGACCAATCTCCAAAGCAACCTCTGGGATTTCATCATGAAGAATTTCAGAGCAACTAGTACTCAGGATTTGATTCTGCTATGATTAAATTAACAAAACTGTTACTGTTTGACAATGAACTCTCACTACTGTTCATGTCCAAGGACAAGTCTTTTCTGTAGTTCCAGAACATTCTCTTGGCAGCTCTATGAGATTGAATCTATACTCAAGTAGTGATGCCCTAAAGTAGGTAAGTATTTCATAAATTCTTGCTTTCAGCCTTAAAAAGCAAATTAATCTCTTCCTGTTAGTCCTCACATGGACTGATTACTAGTTCCTTATCTAATTCCTTAGATTGCTTACAGTCACAGACACTTCCCTGTACATGCCAACCCATGTTTCAGCATCTAGAGATCTAAATATTGACCATCAAAAGTACAGTTTCAAAATTCCAGGTTTCTCTTTATGAAATAAACTACTTGCACTACTCAGACTTTTTAAGTTAAATATAGAGCCAGTGTGGTAGGTCATAGCAGAATCTTCAAGCTAAAAAAACCTGGATATGTAATATCCATAATAATGTCATATAAAGTTTCAATTCTGCATTTGGTTTCACTTTTTCCACCTAGAACCTGGTTATCTGGATGTGCTAAGAATTTATTCAAAAAACTTATTAACATGCCAAAGGCATACTCAGTGTTCTACTAGCTTCTATGAAAGCTCAACAGTTATACACAGCTTTTCAGTAAGTGATTTCATAGCTCCATTCCCATGAATCACATCAGGAATAAAATCAGTTTATTAGTTCTGCA
This sequence comes from Brachypodius melanocephalos, assembly GCA_013398615.1. Taxonomy (NCBI): domain Eukaryota; kingdom Metazoa; phylum Chordata; class Aves; order Passeriformes; family Pycnonotidae; genus Brachypodius; species Brachypodius melanocephalos. Next base: position 34,075,832 of record VZSR01000520.1, read on the forward strand.
GCAGAAACTTGACTTACTGGCCATACCCAGCAGCCACAGAAAAATCAGAACACACAGGAAAACAGACATTAAGGAAAAGAAACATATTCATTTAAAATAGATGAACCAGCCCACCCCAAACCCAGGAGCAGCCCACCCCTCCCCTCGTTTATTCCCTCACTCCACAAAGCCACACACTTTTCCTTACTATCTTAGCTACAATATGCATAAATTTTAATGAAATAGTTGCACTGCTGGCTTGCTTGTCATTACAGCAAGAGTATGAAGTTCATCTTCTCTGAGCATTCAGTCAGCACCCTTTTGGGTATTTTCAAAACTTGGCTTTTTTATTAATAATTCTGCTTTCCTTTATTCAAGGATGGCCACCTTCAAGTTACATAGCTAGTAGATAGTACTCTGGATTAATTTTAGCTTTTTCTTCTTGTGAGGAACTAAAAAAGACTTCAAAAGCAAAGGACACAAGACACCTCTAGGGCAGAGGCAAGACTCTGTAGGTGGAAGCTGTAAATAACTCAAGTCTTTCTTGTATCAGAAAGGGATGCAACATATACTTACTTCACTGTGTTACGGGATGCACATGGATGCATCTAAAAAAGCTGAAGATACAAGTCTTTACTGTTTTACTTTTAAAGCGTTGCCAAAGTATACTGAAAAGCTATACCCCAGTCCACACCCTTATCAGGTTTCTCCCTAAATGCTACGTGTCAAGAGGGTTTTTTCATCATTTAGGTATTAATCATTTTTAATCATTAGGCATAGGAAGAGGTGTTGTCCTGATATACTAGTGCAATTATTCGTTTTCTGAATAAGGATCACTTTTTAAAGAACAGCATCTGTTGTTAACATTCTGAAATCTCAGTGCCTTAAACCCCCTAACCCACAACTAAAATATCTTCTACTTTTACTAGAATATTAAGAAAACAACCAACAGAAGAGAAAACTAAGTATTCCACATGTGACCTAGCAATTCCTTGTATAATTAAATTCCACTTACTAAACAAAATTTGCTTTTAAGATGAATGCTACTACTTATCCAGTAATTACATCCAGTAATATTCCATGGCAAAGTTATGGAAACATTACTGAAACATTTTAAAATAAAAATGTCAACAAAATTTAACATAGAGCTGTAAATAAGAATACAAATCGGGTGCTCATGTGGCTGTACTGTGCACATTTTGCTTTTTATGAAGAATTTTCTGCCTAAAAATAGCACTTTAACATAAGAAATTTTTTTTTTTGAACCACAGGACATTAGTTTTTCAAGTTGTTTTCTTTCTAGCTTTTTTTTTCCTCATATGGCTTCCTTTCTTCTAGTTTAGTATAAATAGTGATGAGTTAGCCAGGAAGTGCACTGTTCAGAGCATCAATGAACTTCCACTGGCAGCAATCCTATGTTGCAGAATCAGACACATAGACCTATCTTTCTTTTTGAACATGGCAGAAAACAGCTCTTCATTGTGACAGACTAATTTATTTGACTACTGAAAAGGTAGTCAAAAGACTTTCTCTGAATTTCATGCTTTAATGAATTATTTCAAACCTCCAGATGGCAGGTAAGTCTGGAAAGACTGCAAACTAGATTGTACAAACTGAAGAATCCCAGGTTGATGTATGAAAAATGAATTTCTGAGCAGGACTCAAGATCTCCCAAGCAATCTTTCTCTCCAAAAGCAGAAAGTTGTATTTACCACCACAAAGGGCAGCCACTTCTTTCAGCACTAAACATCAAGAAATATAAAACAGACAATTGGGAGAAAATCATACTACAAGCTCAGCTTCAGGTATAGATTTTGTTGGGGTTTTGGTTTTGGTGGTTTGGTTGGTTTTGTTGGCTCTAGTTTCCAAGGGAACAGAGGCAGCAAGGCAAACTTGTTGTCAGGTCTTCACCCTAGTATTTTGATAAATAATTATCTAAGCTATGCAGTTACTGAAACACACACATGTAAACCATGAGATTGTGGAATTTGTGATATCAAAAATTAACGAGACCATCTACTTCACATTGGCACTAACAGATCAGCATAGGCAGAAGGTTTTTTTCACCAGTGGAAGGATTTCACTGTTTATCACAAATGTATCTACAGGTATCTGTCTATACTTTTGTTGAAGGATCCAAAGCAACCAGCATAGCAAGGCTCCCCCAAGAGCTTAGTACACATTATCTCTCCATGCTTCCAACCACAGATTGTTTTAGTCAGTCCAGTAAAAGACTGTTTCTTCTTTCAAGTCTCACATCAGCCTAGACAAAAGTCAGAACTCATCCATTTACTCCATTAGATATTCAGAGTACCCACAAGCTGCATGCTGTGTCGCAGTAGAAATGGACGTGCTGCTATGTATCCCTTAAAAGAGCACGGAGGTTCACCCTCACAATAAAATTCTGAGATAAAAGCCTGGTAAGATCACAACACTACACAGCTACTTTAAAATTTTAAGTCTTAGACTTCTGGGAGATTTTTTTTGAAATTTCCTAAGTGCGACTAACAACAGGCAAGTTCAAAAGCAAGTCTTCTATCTTGGGCTGCAGTCTCACTGAGTGAGGTGACCTAAGTGGCCTTCTGTAGTCAAAAAGAAAGACCTCACTCATTCTTCCATATCAGTTCCACAAGTGGATCTTGTGTAAGGTGGTTTGAAAGTTCTGCTAGCATAGAGAGTTACCAGTTTTTGAAGAGGCATTTAAAGTACCAAGTTGATTTTCTTGTGGTTTAGTAAGTTTAAGCCATTCAGAGTTCTAGGAGCAGAACTGGAAAAAAAAACTACTCTTTCTTTCAGCTGCCAAACTCCAAGCCTAGGTCATATGGAATTAAGTTTAAATTCTGAACTTGCCTTTTACTAAGGGAAAGAATAAGCAGGCCTCACATGAAAGAAAACAGGTTACAGACCAGATTTAATACACATACCAAGAAATATCTGGTATTTCTAAGGCTCAGAGTGGAGCCCCATATTCAATATGTATTAGAAACTAGTTTGCTTAAATAATATGAACAAACCACCTGCAAATATAAATTTCTGCCTACACAGCATTTGAAAGCTTTAAAAACACCACCTGTCTGTCTCCAGCACAGAGAGTGCTGTTCAAACAGCACAGATTCACATCAGTTATTTTTATTTCTCTAATCATGTTTTGAGAATGACCAGTATGATTTATGCAGCACTAGATTACAATATATGTCTGACCCAGAGCAGGAAATGCTGTTACACTGACTGGCATGTATAGTGGTTTGCACCAATCTTACAGTTTTATGCCTGCTTGAAGTAGGTTTCATGTCTGATGTGGCATAAAGCCTATCAACAGAAAACTCACCCCTTCAGTGCTCTTTTAACTGATTTAAACTTGCAAAGCAAGTTTACACCAGATCAGCACTTTATGCCATAGAGCTGTGAAATATTCAGTGTCACTTCAGGAGTTTTAAAGCCCAAGTCACTGTATCATAGAACCATGACCTCAAGCTAGTCAGGATTACAGCTAAAACGTAGTCTGCTTAGCATTTTCACTGGTCTTGTCCTTCATCCCTGGAACTGATTCTCCAAACCCACTCTGACCTTATCAGTTGTTCAGTATGGGCTGCATATACAGTGCATTATGAATACATCAAAAGACAGATACAGGTTAAATTTTTCAAGGAAGGGTATTTTTAGCCCATACTGGTTCTCCCCATTCAGTTCAAAATACAATCCTACAAACAGCTGCAGGGACACAACTACTGGAACTGCCTGTGAACAAAATAACAGTATGTCCATGCCTGTAATAAACTATTGAAGCCGAAAGACTGAAGAGGTTTTAATACATTAACTGTACCTAACAAGATTTTAACCATTCTGAGCTGACCAAACAGGCAACAACATACAATCTGGTTCAGCATTTTCAGACCTGTAAGGGTAATTCCCAGCATCCATAAAACAAGCACAGCAAATGAAGTACAAAAACTGCATAGTTCACTTCTCACCCATCTCAGGAGCATTCTTTAGGGGCTCACAATGTATGGCTTAAATAATTGAAGCAATGTGCAAGCTGAAGGTGAGAAGCTGCTTTTATGGACACAGAATGCTTTGGAGCAGTAGTAACCCATACCCACCTTCCAAGTAAAAGACAAAGGTTAACATGTAAATAACTTTAATGCCTTCTAGTCTTTTCTTGAAAAAAACACATTTAGAGTTATAGCATCTGAAATATAAAGAAAAAAAGCCAGATGCTACTAACTTTCAGATAATGTAACACTCAGAAACCTCAGCTATTTCGTAATTTTCCCAACTATGTTTTGACTGTCTCTTCCAAAGCGATTTCTGGTGCAAAACAGAGCGCAATTTATCTGTATAACTTCCCCAACAGTGCAGAGAAATAACACATGATCATGTAATGCACAAAAATGGTGCAAACTACTTCACCTATTTTTGGCACAAGAACATAAAATATAATTTGCAATAGAGGCAAAAAAATTTACTATTTTGCTACACTGTTGGGTGTATACTGTTAAAGACCCTGCCTTTAAACATGAGGAAAAGAAAAGTATGTTTACCTGTTGCTTCTGGTACGCTGTGTTCGGATTAATTTTGGACTCCAAAAGAAGAGAGCCTAGAAAAAAAAAGTTCCACTTATTTATATGTGTGCTAACATTTTAATCTCCACATGAATTTTCTGATCACTCTTCCCTTGAGCAACAGTAAGTCTCTTAACCCCTATCCTTGAGCTTTGTATTTCAGTTGTCCCTCAGAGATATGGTTCACACAGTACAGAATAATGCTCTGAGGACTGAATTTTAAACCTTTCTTACTCTGAGTAACGATTTTTCCACAGAAAATTTTTTAGACATGATAAAGTCTGCAAGTCAGCAAATTATATTCCAGAGATTACCTATGGTTGTTTTGTGTGAAAATTCTAATCATGTGATACTTGTTCTTAAAGGTTAGCTAAAACACTTATTTTCCTGGTAAGCATATCTAGAAACTAATGCTTAGAGCAGTAACCATTGTGACTGCTAATACCAGAAAACTTCACACAATACACTCAAGAACAATGATTTCACAGCAGGTTTTACTGATGTAAGACACAAAACAGCAATCCCATTCTCATGTGTGTCTTCTTTCCCTTCCTTTTGCATGTTAGCATTCTTGTGTCACATTTAAACAATCTGAAGCGTTGGTCTACACAAAAACAACTTTTAAAACTGATTTATTCTTGGACCAATCACTTCCCTCATCCACCTTGCTACTCAGCTGCACTAATGCCAGTGCATAACTTAAATTTACATACCTGCAGAGCTTCACTCAGCTTACACAAAGAAATAGGGATAATTAAATTAACTTGCGCTGTCAATCATATAATTAAAACGTAAGGCTGCAAGCATCCCTTTAAAGCAGCATTTCTCCACTTACTTACCTGGTTACATTTAGGATTTAAGGAAAGTGTTAACTTCTCAGTCTCATCACCATAGTTCTAAGGCAAATGTATTACTAAAACATGGGCTGCTCTCCCTCCATCTCTTCATCCCCTAGCCTGGACTGATATCGGGGGCTGCCCTGACCCAGGTGCAGCACCTTGCACCTCATGAGGTTCACAAGAGCCCCCTTCTTGGGCTTGTGTAGGTCCATGTGGATGGTCTCCTACCCCTTAGGCATGTGAACCACATCACTGCAGCTTGGTGTCACCTGCAAAACTGCTGACAGTGCACTCGATCCCTCTGTCTGACACTGATGAAGATGTCAGGTTGGGGGATGTGAGGGCAGACTGAAGAATCAGATCACAGAACTTCATCTGCTGTACAAGTGGTATGTCCTAAAGAATTACATAAATATTGGAACATTCCATTGTCAGATAAGAAAAGTTACTACCTGACAAATTTAGAAGCTTTACAAATTACTTTTGTATCCACTACCTTACTATGTATATGATCAGATACAATTAGGTTTTTTTTTTTTCAAATTGATGTACCTGTGAAGGCTGCTTGTTCCCAATTTCTAAGTCTGTTGTTCTACAAGAAGCAGCCTTCACTAATGAAGTTAGCTTGAGAAGCTATTGCCCTGTCTCAACTGCTCTTGGAGTGAAAGCTGTTTACAAACTCAGATACAACTGAACAACAAAACTGAAATAAATAACCCCTCAAGGGAAAACAAGACACAGAAAAAGCTCTCTCGCCTCAAGCCCAAATATACTATTCAGGTTTTTTAGAGTTTTTCCAGTTTTCTGACATGCATCAAGTCTGTTACCAAAGCAGCTTATTTGCTTAAGTGTGACTGCATAACTAAAGGAAAAAAAAAGTCATAAACCATAGAGTGGACAGAGAAAGAAAACATCTAAGATGAGGTTCACAGACAAATCCAATACATTGCTTATAGTTTGGTCATAGTCTTGAGCTTTCCATTTTGGGTTTGCATAATGATCATCTAAAACCAGCATCTCCTTTTCCATTACAATCATCAGATACACTGAGTCAGTCGTGCTTTCAAAGTCCCAGCTTCCACCATATGAGGTTTTAGAATATTATTTGTGCTATTAAATTGGCTAACAAACTTCTAGAAAGTCTTTACTGTCTAGAAGAATTTAATACCAGCAAGTATGACCTAGAATCTTCTAAGAATCAAAAGCAATTGATAATTTCAACATCATATTTTAATGGCTGAACACAGACCTACAGACATGTAAATCTCAGCATTAGAAGAATATAACAACTTGAATGCCATGTTTGACAAAACATTATTTTAAAAATTGAAAACAATTGAATGCAGACAATTCATCTTCCAAGCTAGAAGAAGACAATAGAGAATGACTTCTTTATTAGACTTATCAAAAAAGAGCATTTCTGCTCTACTAAATCTGATGCTTGCAGGAAAGACAAACCAAGGTTTTTAAGGCTTGAATTGTTTCTCACTACCACATGGTTCAACTTATTCCTCACCATTTTGGACCATAACTACAAAAATATTGATCTGGAGATAGAAACATACTGAAGGGTTAATTGTGCTCTATAACTAGTAATTGCCCCAAATCCATCCTTCTGGAGAAAATGATACTTCATTTGTGCAATAACTTCCCAAAAAAAAGGGTTCAGCAAGTCAAAGATCAATGACTAATCTACTAGTTAGTTCAGTGAGTTTATTTTATACACTCAAGTTTATTTTATACACTTATATTTTTACAAGCCCCTTCCTGGTATGAGGCAATGTTAAGTCTTTGTTACTTGCATGTGGAAACGAGGCAGCAGTAACAGATGTCTGAAACACAGACATATTCCTAAGAAAATGGTTATAGAACTATAACACACCAGAAACTTGCATTCAAAGTCATTATCATTTGTTTGACATGCTTTTGTCATAAGCATTACTTTCTGTGTAATTATTTTTCCATTGGTACTATCCTAGAAAATGTTAAGACTATCCAGTCTACTTCATAAAAATATACCAACAAAATTTTATCTTCATTGACCCAATGACGCTATTCAAAGTTAGGTAAGATCTGAAAACTCACCTTAATACAAGCTATGTTTTTAGTAAATGTTCCAAAATTATGCAGATCTAGTTATTTTTTAAATTACAGCCATGAATGAATTTGTAAAGGTAACTGCAAAACACTGGAGCCAAAAAATAGTATCTGAAACCACCTACAAAAAAATCTTCCTGACTTGCAGAATTCTGTTACCTGCCACTGTAATGCAATACAGCACAGCTGGGGGTTTTGTTAGTAGAAAACACCATTCTGTGCTGCAGAAGGAATGTGTGTATAGGGAAAGACTTGCTCAAAAGAGATTACATACAGATATTCCATGCTATTTTCAATTCTATTTATAGACATCAAATACCCCAATTCAAGTCTTAAACAGCAAATTTGCAGCTTTGTTTACAAATATGCATATGGAAGAGACTGGTTCATCTGGAACACTGCTGCTCTCCCACCAAACTGTTACATGGAGCCTTTCTCAAAGACAGGGAAAAAAAAAAAAAAAAAGATGCTGCTCATTACCCCTCACCAGTATAAACATGTTTACATGTAAATGAAAGTTTCAGTTCAAGAGTTATTTCTTGCAAGATGCACACAGAGGTTTAAGTTCTGCAATCAGTTCTGCTGCAACTGAATCAGATAAACTAATCCTCAGAAACTCAAGAAACAGCTCAAACTGAGGCCCAAGTTAAGTGTTTTACAACTCCAAGAGAATATTCCTGAGTCTAAGACATTTCTGCAGAGTCAAACCCAAATATTAAGCAAAGGGGAGAACCAGAAGTAAAGAAACAAAAAAAAACCAAGTCATCTTCCCCCATGCTTTCTTTCAATTTGATCTAAGTTAAATACTGTGTTGCTTGCCTAACAACAAGCCAAAAAAAAAAAAATCAGTCCCTTGAGTTTGAACAAGGTAAAAAAAACTTAAGCCAAGTTTTGTCTAAGCCTGCTAGTTGTACAGATTTACTGATTCCTGCACTACAGAAACAGCAAGGATAGGTGCCTGCCCTGTGGCAGAAGTTATTAACATACAGACTTCAGAAGAAGCAAACTACAACTTCTGAATGAAAATTATGAGAGTTCCTAAAAGAGAGCTCACAGATATGGCCTGCAATGCAGAGGCTAACTTTCACTTGTCAAAAGGTTTAGGTACAGGACCAGTAAGTTTTAATTAAAGGTTTAAGCTTTCAAATTAACACAAATTAATTGAACAGAAACGTTCACTTTAGAGGTCACTTCAGTCATCTGGGCTCAGAACAAAAAGAAGGTGATCTGAAATCATGCAGTAAACCCCAAGTAGAAAAACATTTTAAGAGTAAGGTAGGCCACAGAAGCCTAAAATACCATGTCAGAAATGGGTAAGAAATCAAAAGCTTCTGATTACACACAGAAACTCAGATGGTAAGTGATAATTTGCAAGAAAGTATTTCACTCTTCCTTTGCTGCAATTGAAGTAGAATATATTACAACTAGGAATCACACAGAGAAACTTTTCAGAGTTTTAAATAGAAAGTGAATACCTTTTAAAGTGTAAAAAAAATAAATTACAATTTCATCCTTCAAAACATAATATACCTGATATGAAAGCAGTTTATGGTATTTCTATTCTAAAATTTATTATTCCAAATTGTCTGCAATGACTTAACAGTTTAGTGCCTGATGCAGCTAGCAACATAACTCACTCATCTACTCTAAATTATTTTCTTTTGTAATGGTGTTAAACACCAGCACAAGTAAAAAAAACCCACTCCTACAGATAGAAATCCCTTTTACTCAGTTCTTATTCCTCCAATTCCAAATGACAGCTTACATTGGACCTGGCCTACTGACTGTACTTCCCTTATCTGAACACCCTGACTGTGCTATAAAATCTCAACCACTTGTAACACAGCCTACTACACCAAGTCACAGCTGCAAAATGCAAAGACTGAACCATGTGCCAGCCCACATGGTCAGCCAAAGAAACCACTGGTGACTCTGCTGTTGATCTGTGCATAACCAAACCGTGCCTTTAACAGGAGTGGGAATTTCCCACACATACAAGGAACTACTGCTCACATCCCCAGGACCTCCCCTACTGAGGAAATGGAGCCTTCACCTTCAGGCAGATCCCGAGGTTTTCTGTCAGCCTCCTGGAGTAAGTCAGTAAGAATACGCCAGTGTGTACAGGATGAATCTCAGCTCAAAGTCTAGGAAAAGCTGGTTTAGAAACGCAGGAAGGAAGAAGTTTCATTGTGGAAAGAGGAGGAGCTGACAAAGACAATACAAGAATGCAATGGAAACATGGAGGCAAATGGTGTACAGGTCAGTTCCTACTACTTGTATGTCTTTGTTAACTGGGAAAAAGTTAAAAATCACAGTCAACTACTTCATTTAGTTAAAGCATGCACGGAAACATAAATTACACAGTATATAAAACGCAGGTATGGCATTACTTTTTTCCATGTCATTTCACACGTAAAAATTACTATTTGCCTTCAAAATTAGCCCACAAACAACAGACACTGGGAGTTAAAAAAAAATCAAATTTTATGAGTGTTTACACAAGCAAGTTAGAAAAACTATCCTATTAATAGAATGCACATTTACCCAGGACTGATACTACCTACTATATTAAGAACTTTAACTCTGTGTATTATTCAATACTTTGAAGTACGAAGCATGCAGTTTGAGAGAAGTCTAAAGTGAATATGCTTCCAAATAAACGTCTGTGCAATTAGTGAGTTTCAGACAGTTCTGCTTTGGTTAGAGTATAGCAGCTATGCAAGATAAAGCAATGACTTAATTTTAGTTTTTATACCAATTTGTATCTTCCTCCTTACATGTCCATTTACAAGTGAGCTGGCAACAACAGTCCCACTCAGGTTCTAATCAGTCTGAAGCACACATATCTCATTGAAAGTTAATAAAAGGATTTTAGTTCAGATGAGCTATTTCTTCACAAGCAAGTTATTTTGATTTCTTTTCTAAAAAGAATTAAAAACAAACCAAAACCAAACAAAACAACAACAACAACAACAACAAAAAAACAAATAAAAAGCCAAACAAAACCCAGAAAAATTTTAATGCATAGGAGATATAATGGTTTTTAGACATGATCCCAACAGCCATGTAGGCAGCCAGGACAGTACCTATGACAAAACATACTGTAAAAAATTAGCCTAAAAAATTAGTGATAACAAATATTTAGTGGTCTTTTTAATTCTTTCCTCATGCTAAAATTAAACTAAATTTATTTCCATTTTGAATGTTTTCTCTTGCACTGTGAAGCTGCTCAAGGTTTAAATGCACCTTCCTCACTGTAAAATAAATAAAACTCAGGTGTCAGTTTAACCTTTTAAAGTATAATCAAAAAACTAGAAGATCTCTCTGGGGGCTTATTGGAAGCTCAATTACCAAAATCCTGCTTAGATGACTGATTCTTCCATATCAGTTTATGATCTTTGCTGTAGAGATTACAGATTGTACAGTTTATTATCAGAACTTTCTCAAAAAGTAAGGATTAATGATTCTAAAGTAGCTTCTCATCCTACTTCCTACAATATAAAAGCTTAATAAATAAAACTACAAGGTCTCTCGACAGTCACAAGCTACAACTAGATCTACAAATCACTAAATACAGTAGCTATACATCTAATCAAGCACTAAGTCATGCACTGACAGACTTTAAAAGTAAAATGGTGCAAGCTTGATACTGTGATGTACACATTTTAAAATCTCTGATCACAGCAGTCATGAACTCACTTAACCATCAGTCAAGACTAGCCCCAACATGTAGCTACAGTATATATTAATACTTAATATATACTACTGACATGATATACTTAATATACACTACTGAAAGAAGTTGGTAATCCATCACTTCAAATTTATTTTAAGGAAGACCTAGAACTGCTGAAGGACTGAGAATTCGCATTCCATTTAAAAAAAAAAAAAGGCATCTTTGAAAATGCTGTTCTGTTCATTATATTGTCTTTGCTACCATAACCGTACTTTGGAAACCGTTAAAAGCTGTTAGAATATCTTACATAATTCTAAAAGCTACCAAAAAAAGGGCAGGTGGAAACAGAGAGCTGTTAGCCATCCAACGATCTTCTAAAAACAAATACTAAAAACCAAAAACTAAGTTTTGAATAACTTTCATGAGGGGATCGATTCCAGAAAAATCCAGTGATCAGTTTTGAAACCAGACCAGTAGATATCCAAATCCATGTAGGATTTACAGCGAGACCCGAACGCATTTTGCATGCAACACTGTATTCAGCAAGTGCCTACTATGCTTGCACTTGATGGCAATCCTCTGTTCCTTTCACTTGGCCTAGCACGAATGAGCCCTGGTTGGTGCCTACTTGCTTTTAGGAATACCGTTTGAATTATGCAGCAAAACATCAAGGCAACAGACACAAAGCTACCCCCAGTTCCTTTTCTGGGTAGGACAAGGAAAGATTGTACCTTCAGCCGTACACACTTACCATCACTCTCTGCCCTGACTAGCAGGGACATGCCCTTGAGCCTCTCCACGTAGCAAGAGGACACATGCCCTGTGCCTCGATCGTCCCACTGGCGGTCCTCATTCAGCGTGTAAACCTTCACCCTCCGCCGGGTGTCCGTCATCCTGCCGCCTGCCACACCGCAGCCACCACTCTGGCTTGCAATCGCTGGAGGAGCAGAAGGCTGGTCGGGGGCCAGGCCCCCCTTAGGGAAGGGGAGCGGGAAAGAAGGGAGCAGCCCCACACGGGTACGTCAAGCAAGCTCTTCTTACTCCTCTTCAGCGCCCCAACGAGATCCTCATTATCGAGGGTAACAGAGGATTGGGGAAGAGGGGGAAACAAGAGGTGAAGATGTGAAAAGGCTCCTTCAGGTACAGTCAGACGCTGCACAAAAGGCAAGTAAGCCTAGGCAGGGAGAGCCGCAGGGAGGAGAGAGGCTCTTTGCAGGGCGAAGGGCAGGCAGGAGAAGCGGTGAAGAAGGGATCCCGGAGGAGAAGGGGATCCACGGTAGTGGAAGCAGCGGCGGACTGCAGCCGGCCCAGCGTGACAGGAGCAGGCGTTCCTGGAAGCCGGAGCCCTGCCGAGGAAAACAGGGGGGAGGCTGGTGAGGCCGGAGGGAATCAGAGGAAAGGAGGCAGGCGGGAGAGGGGCCGCTCGCCCCGGCCTGTAGCCCGGCTCTATTGTGCAGCAGCTGCCCAGGCCCGAAGCCCCTCGCTCGCCGTCCGTCAGCGCGGGGCTCCAAAAAGCCGCCCTCCTTCCCGCCCGGGCTGCCCGGGCCCTGCGGACACTGTCCGTCCTGGGACGGGGTGAACGGCCAGCCGAGCTCAGCGCCCCGTCTTCCCCATGGGCTCCGGTCGCAGGCGACAGCTTCACTCCCAGCCTGGCTCCGCCGCCATGTTCTTCTTCCTCCTCCTCCTCCTCCTCCCGGTGCTGCGGCGTCTCAGTCCCGACTCCCCAGCGCGCCTTGCGACGTGGCTGCGCTTCCAGGCGTTCGGCGGCCCGGCCGGCAGAGAAACGCTGTGCCCTGCGGAGGGAGGGGGCGATCGGCAACGGCTGGTGCGGCCCGGCTCCCTCCGGCCCCGGCTCCACCTCAGTCACTGCACGGCCGCCATCTTGGTTTCACCTCTCACTGGAGGCGCGGGGTCTCCCAGCCAGCGGCGGCACGGGCCGCCCGCCGGCATTTAAAGGGCCAGCGGCCCCGAGCGGGGGACGCGCATGCGGCCGTGGCCGCGCCGTTACCGTGGGCCTGGGGCAGGCGCCGGCGGACCCCGGCTTTGTGCTTTTCTTTTCCTTTTTTTAATTTTTTTTTTTTCCCCTGCCTGTCACACCTTGTCGAGTGATCCCAAAGTTATACAGTGTTTGGTTGAATATCTGTGGGATCTCTGCAATCATAGATGGGACCAAAGGATTTCAATAACAAACTGCTGAGGCTCTGCTTCTGCCACTGCTGCCAACACCTGAGCATATGTTTGACAGATTTCCCTAAAATATGTGAAAACACTGGTGCACGTGGGACCACACTAGTACCACTGCAGAAGAGAGTCCATTTCACAGCACATTCTAGATACAGTGTACATAGGAGCTCACTGCAATATACAATCTGTTATTTTATGCTTTTGAACAAGTACTGATACTCCTTTATCAAAGTGAGTTGTACTGAGGGTGGGTTGAGTCAAAACCACAGATTTGCAGCTTTCACCAGCATTAATTATGTATCACAAGAGAGCCTCTAGTCAAGCCCTGCTTTCCTTTGTCCATCTTCTATTTTGTTTGCCCTGTGGGAAAGACTGTTTGGTTGCAGGGTTGATGTGCAGTTTCCTGAGTAAGCTCCCCAGGGTCCCAGCAGCAGCCTGACAGAGTTCAAGAAGTGTTTGGACACTGCTCTCAGGCACATGCTGTGACTCTTGGGGTGTCCTGTGCAGAGCCAGGAGTTGGACTTGATGATCCTGATGGGTCCCTTCCAGATCAGAATATTCTGTGATTCCTGATGTGCCCAGACAAAGCCATTTGGCCTTTGCTCTGATGCCCAAGGGCTGGTTAAGAATACAAGAGCCTTCCAGAGTATCGTTTGGGTGCCTTTGACATAGCTGAAAGTATGTTGTGCTTGTTGTTCTCAGCATGGTGTTCTTGGCTAAAGCAGCAACAGGTTTGAAGAAATTCAGGTATCTGGGAACCGTGGATTGTGGGCCTGGCTGAAGGGGAACCACCACACAGCACATGCACAGAAAGATGCTCGTTACCTTCACTTGGTGGCCTGGGCAGCTCTCGAGGGGATGTTCCTGGGCAGGTGCTGTGCCAAAATTTCCCTCAGGCCAGCCTGGAGATGAATTTTTGTGACTTCAGAAAAGATTGATGTCACTTAGAGAAAACCCTGTAAGACTGTTATATTCACGTACCATTTACAAATTGTACCCTCTTGTGGCCATCAGATTAAATAAAGACCACACTGCTCACTGCAATTGTGGGTTTTTGTTTTTTGGGGCTTTTTTTGTGAATTGAAAACAAGAACTTAATCAGATTTCAGTTTGCATGGTTTGCTTTATGAAAATTTTGGGCTCAGCGTCTTTTACTGGGCCTTGTCTTACTTTGATACCAGTGTGAACAATGCTCAGTGCAATAATACTGTCTACTTGTCAGGTTTTAACCCAATTCTCATTATATTTGGCAAGGGGGGTTTATTTTTTCAAACATTTCTACCCCAGTCATTCGAGGAAAAAAAAAAGGTTGGGCATTGAGAGCAACTTCCCATGATGGAAGGTAGTTGGGAAAGAAAGAAATATTGTTTATTTTTCTTGGAGTCATGAGTTAGAAAGCAAGTCTGTCAGGTCACACCTCAATTCCTTCCCTCCATTTCTACTAGTTTGAAAGTTTGTGTCCAGAAAGAAGTATCTTCAGGCATCAGGTGAGGCTGTTATTAACTGAGTTAAAAGGTTTAGGCCCCTTTAGTTCCTGTAAATAATAAAGGACCTAGCCCTGACAGAAACTTTTGCCCACCAGGAACTGAGTAATAAATGATGGGATGGAGTGTTGAATACAGTTTTAAATTTTCATATTCCTAAGAAAGTAGCTACACATAGATCAATGCAATAGGAATAAGCCGAAACTGGGTTTACCACAGAGACCTACTTTCTTGCACAGCAGTCAAGAATAAAGAACAAGTTAACTTTTTCTTTCAGTGCCTAATAATAATTTTGGGAAAGCAAATTGCATTGTTATTGTGAAGAACTTCAGGTCACACATACAAATTTGGTCCTATGTACTAAGGCATTATTAGAGCTCCTAAAACTCCTAGCTAACTATTTTCTAAAAAAAAAAAAAAAAAAAAAAAAAAAAAAAAAAAAAAAAAAAAAAAATAGGGACACTAACAACTGCAGACTTTACTATGGTGAAGATTATTGCTAGAATGAAAGTCTATGCTTGCCTGAGTATGTAGATATGGCTATACTCAGTATGTGCAAACAAGGTTACAATCCATACTACACACACAGGGACATTTGCTATGTCTTCTTGTTCCCAAGGCATGTATTGTGTACTTTGTGCACAAGGCATGTGTTTGGGGCACTTTTTGTGCCCCAAAAAGCTGTGGGAAATGAATGGCTGAGTGAAAAGGGAAAATTAAATAGAAAAATTATCATAATAGGGGGAGGCTATAAAGAAGATGTCTGTAAAGGAGTCAGAATTGTGATCACAATACTGTGATCCAGAAAGAGGGGAGAGTCACAAAAAATACATTTCTGGAAGCAAACACAGCAGTTTGAAACAAATACATACCGTAGACAAAAAGCAAACCTAGCAATCTACAAGTTATGAAGCACAGAAAAAATGGAAAAGGATGTCAAGAAATTTGCATGCTTGGTAGTTTTAGGAACAGCTCATGTTTACTAAATCTTAACACTATTACAGGCCTATTATATCAAGATTTTTAAAAAGTTGATATCGATAAAAAATGGTTTAATAAATAAATTTGGGTTAGACTTGAGAGAATGTGTGATGTATTTATATCATATGATGATGACTAAGTGCTTTCCTGGTCATTATTTAGAAGGATATTAAACAACTTTTCTTAGAGAGGAACATATTCAAGTATGCAGGTTCTAAAAAACCTGATTTTGAGAGTCCTAAAGAGGCTTACATGTATGATCTCAGGAAGCATGACACCTTATTAACTTTTAATAAAGCTTAAATTATTGCAGAAATTCTGCAAGACATGAAGACTGACTATAAGTATTCAAATTGGACAAGTGAGAACCTAGATAATAGTAGACTGATTTATCTAACATCAGTCACAGACAAAAAATGCTCACACAGAATGCAATAAAGAATTACAAGACACGCTTATAGCAGTAGCAGCTGATGTGGCTTTAGGGAGAAAAGTTGTTTAATTTAATTTATTGTTAAATTACGAAGTTGCTCATAAGGGTAATGGTGCAGATATACACAGATAGTTCTCAAGTATTTTTCTGGAAAGTTAAAATGGTATTCTGTGAAGAAAGCTCACACTGCATGGGTCAGTTTTGAGGTGATTGGCATAGCTCAAAAGCAATTATTGATCTCTGGAGATGATCCTAGATGATTGTGAGAAATCAAGAGTAGGACTGATGCTATTTAGGATTTCTTGTAATGTTTAGAAAGCCAATGTAAAATCTCTGTGCATAAAAGCTGTATGTGACTCAGAGAGCTTGGAAGAATGGCAAGAAATGGGTAAGGACATAAGGGTCAGAAACAGACAGGTTCACTCCCTGAAGGTGCTGATGTAGAAAGAATGGCTTAGCCGGGGACAGCTGGGAAGGTAACTGGCAGCTGGTTATTCCAGCTTTACAAATGTCTGTGAGCTCAGCTTCCCAGTAATCACTGCATTTTTAAGGCAAACAATGACACTTTCACTTAAAATTTTGATCTGTAAAGAGTTTGTTCAAGACCTGATGGATGAGCAGCTCAGGCAGTCAGGTTGTGACCTGGTTGTGCTCTCACCTACACCTCCTAAACAGGACCCTTCAGATACAGCCAAACACAGGATCACATCTATGGCAATAAATAGTAAGGCAACTCTGAAAGAAGCAAGGCTGCATAGTAAACAACCCACCCAACACAAACTTCTGATAATGCTCTGTGTCTCTAAGATCCTATAATATGCCTTTTAGGCATATTGTAGACTAGCACACCGTGGAAGAATGCAACATCAGGAATAAAAGTAACTTTAATGCCACATTCTGTATTTCCGGTGTCCTTATGGTTAACAAATTTTAAGAAATTGAAATAGATCAGAAAGGACTGCTCTGAAGACCTTTTTTTTTTTTTGCAGATCCATTTGTTGCACTCCAAAATCACCGATTCCTGCAGCATGCACCTTTTTGCAGCCATACCCTCTGAATCATGTCTCAGATGCTGCCACTCAACTTTCACATTTGCCACAGATCCCTGAGAAACAGTAACCCTGTTCTCGTACCTGAACCACAAACATGAACCTGTGAAGGTCAGCAGTTAAGATTCTGTGACCCTTCCTCCTACATAATGTGCATATGAATCCCCTCAACAGAAATGCCATCTCTTTTCTTTCAACCCCTATTGTCATCTTAATTTTCACAGTACTGAAAAGACCCTTGTCTTCCAAGTGGAGCTTCCTTTTAAGAGTTTTCTGCAACTGCACTGTCATGCAAAGTCTGTTTTGAATTCCTGTATGCCTCTCTGGAAATGCTATGCTTTATCTAAATATGTAGGCCTCATTATCAACAGACTGAAGAATTTCAAAGCACTGCTGATGCAGAGAACATGCCTGGGTCATTTATTCATCCAGCAGTGAAAATTCCCCTCCTTCTGTGAGGGGAACTCCAAGACATCTGAATTGGCTGGCTGTCCGTATACAGTACATATTTCTATTTTTACATGTATTATTTTGCCTGATGACTGTGTTTGTAAAGTTTTAATAAGACTTATTGAGTCCTTTTTTCCTTTTTCTAACTTTTGTTCCCAGGTATTTTTTTAACTAAGATTTCCAATACTTCATTCATAACTCATACTACAACAGACTTCTCTTAGGCCCATACATTTCATGGTCATTTGAGAAAGCAATGGACAGAGAGGCAGGAATTATGAGATCCACATCATATCTTTGTTTCCAGGAAGCTTTGAAAGTCCATCAGAAACCCATAAGCATTAAAAACTACCTCAATTTTTTGTATTATATCTCTATCTAATCACCTAAAAATTACTATCTGCTGCAATACTGTCATTCAAATAAATTCCTCATTACCTTAGGCACATGCTGAGGTGAGTGTGGGAACTGTTGAAAGTGTTTCCAGTTTGTGTAAATAAGAACTACATAGGTGGATTTAGAGTAAAAAGGGGAAAAGGCCAAAAGAGATGGAGAAGGGACACTGTCAGAGCCAGAACAAGGCAGCAGCACATGGACACAGGTAGGTGGACACTCCTCCTTACACACACACAGTCTCAGCAGGTTGGTACTTCAACTGGAGCAGTCATCTGGGATGACTGGACTAGACCCGTGTAAATTTAGGACCAGGTTCCTGGACAAAGGCTAGTGAAGTGACAATACATCTGTAATAAAATGTAATAAAAGTAAAAATATGTCAGAAACCTGAAAAAATGTCCTGAAAAAAAAGGAGGCAGGTAAGTTTTTTGAAGAAAGTAATTTAGAATCAGCCATTGTACTGACAGCAATTCAAATACGAGCTTGGGTTTTCCAGTTTTAAAATATATGAATCACTTCAGTGTTTGTGACAATGATGGTCTTAGAGATGCAAGTAATTCAAGACTTGCAGAGAACAGAAATGATTGTGGTGCAAGTTGCAACTAAGTAATATAAACAGATTGGGAGTACATCCAACTACTCGAAAGATTATTTTACTAATTATTTTAGCTGGTTCTAGTGTCTTCCATTTTGCATACGAAGCCAACAAAGCAGAAGTGAGAACCTGACAACAGGCTCTGTGGATGAACTCTGCAGTAACAGAGGCCAAGCATTTAGGGAGGGAAATGTGCACTGTCTTCACTGTGCGCCCCTTCTCTAGGGAAAAGCAAAGCTACGTAGACCAAATGCAAACTGGAGGTTTTGCTATTATTGTTACCTAGAAAAACAACCTAAATTGTTATGGAATGGATTTGCCTCAGTAGCAACATAGAAATTCCTTTGATTCTACATTCTCAGCCTAGTCTCCTCTTTTGTCATATGTGTTATCTCTCTTCTGGTTGACACCAGACATAGGATTTGGGCTCACCTGAGATAGGATTTGGCAAACATCTGTACCATCTTGAAAAGCACGAAGAAAATCAGCAAGGGTCAGTTGTTTAATGTGCCCTCCAATATGAGAGCTGAGGAGCAAGAAGTCCAGCAAGTAGGTAGGATGGTCAAAACAAGAATAATTGCTCTTTTTTTCATAGCTCATTGAAGAAAGTGATGGAATGCTCTGCTGCAAGGAAACATTGATGCTGAAGTCAAACTCAGTAGTCCAATGTACTAATCTACTATGAGGGTCTCTAGCAGAGCATGGGTGGCCTCAAAGCAGAGCTCTCAAGTCAGACACTTCTGTGACTAAAGGGCAAAGGCATTAGAGGCATGTGGGGATTATCAGCGGATGTGCCGGAGGAAGAAGTTTGGGAATGGTGCGTGTGCCAGGAAGGTCTGGAGCAATGAGGTGCAAAGGGGCTCTGGCAGCTTTCACACCCCAGGGTGTTGAAGCGTTGGGTGACTGCAGGGCACGCCTCTGCTGTGCACTGGCTGGTGCAGGACAGTGGGGCTAAATCCACTGGGAGAATGAATAGTCCTAAATAAATACAACTAGGACCACACTTGGACATTACTACCAAAGACAGTGTAAGTGAATACCATTTCATTAATCATCAATGCAGCTTGTCACTATATAGAAATAAATTACGATATTATTAGAATTACAGATATTAAATATTCACTAACAATTGTTTAATTAACATGGAGAATTTATTTTGTGATGTCTGTGGCTTTCATTAGTGACAGAACCTGAGAAAATAATAACGAGAGAATGTATTGTCTGTAAGAATATATCACAGTTCTTTGTGTTTATTTGTGTTTAATACTGACTAAGAGTATGATGAGAATTCTTTAAATTTTCTGAAATCTTCTGCATAAAAAATCTTGTAAACATCTATTCTCTGTGTCCTAGGGTGACTTTATGTTGCTTGTATCCCCGGTTGTCTGTTCTGTTTATGCCGTATATTAAGTTCTACACCTTTAAGAGCGGTTCTGAGAACAAAGGTGGGGAGGAAGGAGCACGTAGTCTGTCGATATTAGGTGTTTGAGGTTCCCTCACATCAAGACATTCTCTACAATTTCAGAGATGTGGTACAATATAGCCATTTCATTTAATGTGCTTGTATGGGGACAACAGAATTGCCATCTGGCACTTTTTGAGGTCCCCAGAAACAGCCACCCAAGAGCCTTGATCCCCTAAAGATCTTACAGTGCTTTGCAGCCATGAGAGTATTCTGGGGCAACTAGAGATAAAGGAAAACAAGACTAATTCCAGTCAGTAAAGCTGAAACCTTGATCCCTTCCTGCTTTCCTCTGTGCTTCTCACTTCTCATAATCCCAAATCATTGGGATTATGATTTACACTTTCCTGTTACCTTTTATATATGACATGGATCAGCCCTAAATCCCTTCCCTGACCTTCTCACCGAGGAAACCATGGATCCAATCAAGTTCATCTCCCTCCTTTACTCATACACCTGCCCTCTTTATATCTCTACTATGTTCCTCCCAATTCCTTTCAGCACACCCAAATGAGTTGTGCTTAGGTTATGTTCTCACCTGCCATCATAGTCGTAGCTAATACTAGTTTGAAATCTCTGCTGTACCACGTCCCCTGCTCTAGGACTAATCTCTGTGCTTGCAACGTCCTGTACAACTTGGTTCCCTCTCAAGCCAAATACATTTTTAAAGGTTTTTTCCTATCCTTCTCTTTTCTGTTTTATACTTGCCTTGAAAGCCTCCCCCTATCAATGGGCAAGTATCAGCCTCTGATTTATCCCATGTGTGGTGCTTTTCTTCTTCACATTGCAAATGTTATTCTCAATTTTCCCAGGAAGTGACTTTTTGAGGATTCCAGCACACAACCTTGTCATTTATTTCAGTATAGCCTCTTTGTAGGCATGAAGAGTGGCAAGGGTGAAAGAAGATCTCTGACAATATTGCAAACTAACTATATAGAGAATCCACAGTAGCCACAAACTATAATGAAGGCATGGACATGGGAAAAGCAATAGTACAGAGAAAAATCAGAAATACGAGCTTAATAGGAGATACAAGTTTTGTTTAGCAATTGCATTTTAAGCACAGCACATACTATGCAATTTTATAGAAGTTTAAACTCAAATCCATGTATGAAACATCCAACAAATCCAAAATGAAACAAAAACTTGTTAGCAAAACTAGACTTTACCCATTTAAAGAGGAGATGTTTTTGGAATGAAAATTAAATGGCACTTTTCTAATAGTAGTACACTGAATGGTATCAGAATTGGCAACTGTGCTGTTTCTTGCCTCCAGCTATCTCAGTTCAGATCTTTCATAGCAGAAGAACTTAGAGATCCTGAGGGATTTTTTTTCCCTCCAAATCATCACTGTACTGAAAATAACCCCCTAGGAGGTCATAGGGTTACATGGAAAATAGCAGTTTAATTTATTCATCCTAAATAGCAAAAGGCATATTTTAGCATATATTAAAAATTGACTCATTTTTATTTGCATTTTTTCAGTCTAGTATCTGATTTTGCTGTTGATTTATTTCTGTACAGTACATTCTCCTTAAAGAAATTTGTAGGCTGTTACTGACAATTTCTTCAGATAAATGTGCAGATAAGAATAGACAGGCTCATGGTTCTTTTGCAAAAATGAATGCACAAGGTAGGAAGTTCTCTTCCTACATCCATTCCTAGGCACCACCTAATGGTGTCTTAGCTTTCTTAACAGCAGTTTTTTGAGGAGAGGAAAACAATTTTTCATCTTTTGTATCTCTTTGTAGCCATAGTTCAGCAGTCAGTGGAACTGGAGAAATGCAATAAATTTATTTCCTACATATGCTGCCACTCTTCTAACATATGCTACCACATCCCAAATACACAAGGTTTCTGGGATAATCACAGTTGTTATAGATTCACCCTATAGATAGCTGTGTTGTGAAAATAAATGAGTAACTTCCAAAGCAAAGATAGACATTTAAAAGAATGCAGTAAATATCATGTTTGCACTTACTGTATAGCACTCTGTATAGCAAAATTTGCTCCTCCTGAGTACTAATCTAGAGCAAAGGTAGAAAGGCACTTGTTTGAATTTATCTTGGAACCAGTGATTTCAAAACCAGCTTTCTCCTTCTGCAATGCTCCTACAGTAATGATCAGAAGACCATTTCATTGATTCCTCTGTCTTTGAAGAGTTCATAGTTCTACATTTAATATAATAAAAGATTGATTTTGTTAGTTAGTGTATGTGGCAAGGCCCTACTTTTACCAGAGTACATGGGAGGAGCAGTTGCCAGTTATGAATTGGTAAAACTGGTAACAGAAATGATGTGGACAAGTATGGTACAAGCAGATCACAGCCACATGATAGGCGCTGATGTTATTTATGTGCTTGCATATTTTTAGCTATTGGCAGTGCCTGTCACAGTAGAGAGGGGTGGTAGATACAAATGGAAAGAATACTTTGAAAAGGATGTTATTTTTATACTGAGCTTCTCATATTGCTCAACTGATGTTGCCTCAACATGACACTGAACACAGTGAGAGAAAAAGTGTCAGTCACAAGACTGTAGGACCTGCCACACTGGTCAGATCAAACGTCCATCTGTTTCAGCATTCTGTACAACTAAGTGATGTTTAAAAGAAAGTGTTTCCTTTTGTTTGTTTCAAATTACTGTACAGCTTTTCCACTTCTGAGAAACAAAAAATCATCATAGTTACACAACTGATTTTATGTTCTCTCCACTTTCAATCATCCTTTTCCATGAAGAAATGTGCTATTCAGTTTCACCTGAGTAGAACCTATTCATTATTTCTGATCCCTACTGCTTAACTTACCTGTATCTTATCTAGTGCTACACATTGGTCTTGGAGATCAATAACCAGAAGTGCATGTATTTGAGATTCCAGGTTGGTACAACATCATCATGACGTTTTCCTGGTTTGTTCTCTATTCTTTTAATAAGAAAATAATTGTAATATTCAGTTTGCCTTTTCTTGCCACGGGGCATGGTGCTACCCATTCAAATAACTCCCAAATCTCTTTCATGAGTAGTTACAGCTAAGAGCTCTCTGTTTTGTATTTTTCTTTCATTTGTTTGAATTTGACAAGCATACATTGTATGAGAGGTTTTACTGTCTAGCTTCTCAGCATTGGTTAAAACTTTCTTCGACTCCTTGATGTCTGCTTCAGTTGTGACTTTGATGCACAACTTGTCATCTCTGCAAACTTTCCTGCTTCAGTATACGCCTTTATGTTGTAATTTTTGAATAGCTTGTACAGCAGGATCTGGACAGCTGTAGATCCAGTGGAGCCTTATTTGCTTTTTTGTTTGTGGAAAACAATAAATTTTTTTGATCTCCCATCCAGTTGTTTGCCCATGGATTATCTTTGCTCCCATTCCACGAGAAGTTACTTTCTGCAAAAATTCTTAGTGAGGTGCCTTTCTCAAAGAAGCATTTTACAAATCCAAATACATAAAAATCACCACCTCAACCTCATGATTACTACCTTTGCTATGCACATTGCTTTCTCAAACACCACATTGATTGTTCCTTCATAATTTAATTTACTCAAATTTCTACTTGTTCTATTTTACAGTAATTTCAATTAGTTTGCCACCCACGAAAGTCCGACCTTGGGTATTGTTGTTCTGCAGATAACCCCTGAGATTAGTAGTTTTTAAAAACTGGTGACATGTGTCATCTTCTCTTCTCCTGGTTGATTGAAATGTTGGGTTAAACACCACAGTTTTCAAGTGAAGATTTTCATGCTTAAAATCCTTGAATGACCTTTCCATGCCCTGACAGTCACTTACTATTTCTTAAAGTGATTCATTTGTCAACCTTTCCTTATGATGAATCAGCATAAGAGAGTTCTCAGATTATTTTTCACTTCTTGAAATGTCCCACTACCCATCTAAGATTCCCCTTCTATATCAAAGGTATTCCATTCCATTCAAAGGCATTCTTACAAAGATTGATCTTACCCAATGCCTACAGTTTGATTTCCTTCAATCCTTCTGAACTACATCTCATGAGATATTTGTAATTAAATGCACATCTCTATGGAACCAAACAGAAAAACTATAAAGAAACTGACTATTTGGAGGATGATATGAAGGAGTATAAGAAACAATAATAAAGTAACAAGATTGAACTAAAACCAGAAGAGAGACATTTCCTTTACCTGAAGTTTTGTAAAGAATAACATTTTTAACAGTTTTCATTATGTAGAGGAATGCTTTGTTGACATATACTAATATACAATCCAAGGACTGAGAAAAGATGACCAGGGAATTTCAGCAAAATGTTATATAACTATTTTTTTACACTACATAAAATAAATAATTACTTTTTTTAGACTCAGTCTAAACATAACTCTCCTATTTCCCAAAACTATTCAGAATAAAATTTGTATTTGAACAACCATTCAGAATAAAAATTGTAGAAACAAAGCTATTGATCAAATTTTTTTTTCTCCCTTAATGGTTTGTAATGGATGCATTTTCTAAATGTAATGACTTTGCTGCAAACAGAGAATTCCAGTGTGTAACTATCCATTTAATCCCAGTCCTCTTTTGCATTCACTTCCAGTAGTGATTGATTGCCAACAACAAGGTTTATTAAATACACTTGAAGCACTAGATAAGTTGTGAAACTGAGCAAGAAAGCAAAGATATGTATTTAGTACTCTGTAGTTTAAGAAAATCCCAAAGAAAGAAAAAAAAAATTCAAACTTTAAAACTCACTTCTATTCAAAGCTATGTGAATGGAATATGGAAAATTTTTTCATCATAACTGTGCCTACTCCCACCACAACACCAGTTATTGCTTCTTTGCCAGTTTGGCTGACTGGCTAACTAGTCCTTTATTGTACTGTAGCCAAGGAAATGAAAGTAACTGTGGAAGGATATTTAACATTTTTTTTTGTTTGTCTGTAGCCCTTCCATCTCCACTTATTTCATGCTTTAAAATCTGTACAAAGTGTAAATTTGAAAGTTTCCTTTCTGACTTTAACTGCTCTGAGTTTTCCAGCCCCTGGGTTTAATTCTTTCTTACAAGGCAGCTCCCTCCCTCTTTTTGTTGTTTCTTTTTTAACACACACACACCCATTCACCCACACACCCATCCACCCCCACACCACACACATTTCTTTTTAAGTTTAACCATGTTAATGCATGAAAGAAAATACAGGCAAGTGTAAAGGAAATTCTCACAGCTGGTTTTCTTTGCTTTGATCTCAGTGAGGATTTGGGTACTAAAAATACGATTTATCTGAGTTTCAAAAAGAAAAAGCTGAGTCTGGGGTCAGAGTTTGCCTTTCTGTTTGGCCTTCAGATCCTCAGTGTTCACAGAAACATAGAATAAGTGAAGTTGGAAGGGACTTCTGGAGACTGCCTGGTCTAAATCCCCTGCACAAAATAGAATCCACTAGAAAGCGCTGCTCTGGATCTTGTCCAGTTAGGTTTTGAATATCTCCAAGGATGGAGAGTCCCCAAGTGGCATTTAAGCATCCTCACAGTAAAACAGTTTTTTCTTATGTTTAAATGGAATTTCCTGTGCTTCCTTTTGTGACCATTGCCTTTGCCATTGTTTTTTTTCAACCTTTGTCTAAGCATTACCAAGCCTGCTTTGCCTATGCAAATCACCTCCCAGCTCCCACATAAATTAATCAGGATCCAAATGTACTTGGAGTGGCACATCAGTTTCCTAAGGAGATCTGTTTTGTTGGCACAGGGAGTTAGGTAAAAGGAATCCTAGGCGCCCCTCTTCAGTTTTAAAATGCCTGTATTTAGTTTTTAGTTTTATTTTAGTTTTTTATTTTAGTTTTCTAAAACCAGCTGTTGCTGGGTGTGCTGGTTGTTGGCAGTACAACTCTACTAGTCAGAGCACTCACCCAGAAAGTTCAAGCTCTGTGTTCAGCTTCCTCCACAGCCTGAGTCGAAAACCTTTTCTCAGGAGACAATCCTGACTTTAGCTTATAAAGCTGAGTGATGATGTTACTGTCTCCATCTTTCCTAGTGCAAAAATACTTGCTCTTAGGCATTTACACAGGCAAATGAAGCCAGAAATATAGCATGTGTGAGGAAGCATGGTGATTCAACCTGTAACACTGCAGCAGAAAGAGTGTCCTAAATTCCTGGCTGACAGCTGAAACTGGGTTTGATTTCCTACTCCAGTGACTAATAACAATAGTCTCAAGACCAGAGACCTGAGTTCAATGATTAGGCTGCAAAGTCATTATGCAGTGAGTGAGAATCCAGAATGAAGGGCTCATACACAGAGGATAGACTCATCAGGTAGTTATTGGAGGGAAAAAATTTCAGCCAGAATTCCAGTTACAGCAAACAATGAAAGACTATCAGAACATTTGTAGAGTAGACAAGCATCAGTGGCAGCAGCAGAGTTGCTTGTTTTTCCTTTAAGAGGCAGAAAGGTCAGACAGGTATTACTGAAACTAATAACTGGGCCTGAAACTAATAAAGTGAGTATCAAGATTTTAGCATTCTTGAAGGGTTTGCATACTATGTAAGCATCTTGATGGGTCACCCACTCCCATCATGATCAGCTATAAATCCTGGTGTTACTGTGATCATCAGCAGCATGCTTGCTCAGCATAGGACAGACTGCTGTGTCAAGAACACCTCGAATTCCTTCCTGCCTCCCCTGATGGGTTAAGTGTAGCTCAGATGCATGGGATAGGATTTTGTCTCCTTTGGGAGCTGAGATTTTCAAAGGTGTTCTTTGGGATCTAAGAGCATAAATTTTGAAAATTTCCTAAAGGGACCTGCATTCATAAATGCTGTAATCTTTAAGAAATATGTCTTTGAAGTATCTTTTCCTCCCGATTTAGAACACTAAGTTCTAGTATTTAGACACTGGTGTCCTTAGTGATTTAACATTGCAAATACCATGTGCTTGTCTTTTCAACAAATTGTCAGTCAGGGTAAACTCCAACTTTAACTAGTGAAGACCAATTACGGCAAAATTACCCTTCTCAAGTCTGGGTGAGAGATGTTTATCTTAGTAATTAAGACAATCTCTGCCTAAACCATTCATTGTGCAAACTTTTACCTATAGAAATAACTTTCTTTACAAGACACCCCACCAAAATCCCCATTTTTTTTCCACACAATTAAAGTAATTATCAAACCATACACATTTTTTTCTTAGAGTAAGATTCTATTTATGTACTGATCTCTGTTACTTACATTCACTTTTCTCCTATTATATTAATTTGAACTATTCAGTCATCTAAGCACGAGCTATTTAAGTTGTGTATGTGAGTGAGGGGCAGTAACTGTGTCCACGTGGAATAAGAACGGTTGCCTTGCTGGAAAGGGTTGTTTACAACAAGGTTCTTTTAAACCTCATCAGGACTAGGAGTTGACAGAAGATAAGAATGTTACAAATTTACTAGACTTGTAGTATTGGTAGGTATGGAAATCACCTTTCAGTAAGAGCAATATAAAAAGAGTCAGCTTCTTTCTGAAAGACAAAAAATCCAAGGGGCCTCTGACTCAAAGTGGGAAAAAGTGGAGTACAAGCTATGCCCAAAGAGTAGAAATTAGGTGAATGGGAGCGTTGCCTTAGGGAAGGTGAAGTAGAAGGAATAAGCAAAAACTCAGAGAAAAAGGAGCAATTACCCAAGAATTAGCAGAATAAACACTAAGGAAAATGAGGTATGGAAGTGACTTGTGAGCTCATAAAGGATTTTGAAGTGCTAATAACCACCTTGTAGTTGACAACATCTTAATACACTATAGAATCATGGAATCGTAAACATTGGAAGAAATCTTTAAGAATGTGAAGTTCAGTTGTAAACCCAGCACTATCACTGTAACCCCTAAACCACTAAACCATCAGCACCAGATCCAGATGCCTTTACAGTGACCACTAATTACTATAGTGATTTCTCAAGCGATCAAATGACAATGTTCAAAGCATATCACAAATAGGGGAAAAAAAAAAAAGAGGACCTATTTGTTTATAGACAGTTATAACCACATTTATATGCATGCTTGAAATAAATGGGAAATGTTTATGCATTTAAATCCAAATTGTTATGAGTTTAAAAGCTTAGGTTACAAGCTCAGCCGAAATGTGAGGTAAGAGCTGTTGCTCACAGAGCAATAGCTTCCGATATCCCTTGCTATTCACAACAAGATCAGGCTGCTTGCAGCATCCTGGGCTATGTGGTGATATAATTCAGCAAGGACTTCTGTAAGTCTGTTCCTGTTGCTCAAGTAAGGGAAAGCCATGCATGATACCAACATGCACTGCCTGCTGGACTCGGTAGGGGTTTCAGCAGTTCAGCTGTGTAACCAACTCACACACCCCTGCAGTGAAGGAGAGGTCAAAGAAGGGCAAACCCCAGTGAGGTCAGGGAATAATGTAATATAAAGGAAGCTGAACTTTCAGTAAACTGGACAGTAACCTTGGTTTTAGTTACACACAGTTACATCAGTGAATCACCAGGTTCCAAAACTATTAATAAAGAGCAATGCCTTCATGAGCCAGCTACCCACCTTGGGGGATGGGGGTGGGAGTGGTGGGGCAGGCCATAAGTAGCTTGGCACAACATAAAACATAAAAATTGGACAAATCATACATTTTGAAGAGAGCAACAGGCTTGAACTGGCTTTCATCCATTTATCCTTTCCAGGTGACTGGGGATGCCCAGTGTCATGACAGTGAGCATACAGGGACCAGGAATGAGAATCACACTACAACAGAGATTTAACTACAGCTGAATATTGCAACTGCTATATTATGCTCGTGCTGTAATTTCAACTGTTTTCTGTATCACTTTGCTAAATTGAACTGCCATGTAATGCCAACTATACCAAATAAGTAAATTTGATATTAAACGTTAAGCACGGCTCATGTGGAATATCTAAAAGCATCTAGTCAGAGACTATTGGGCTCTGAGAAGCTACGAAGAAGTAAATTTTGCATCTATAAGATGTAGGATCTTTTGAGTCCTGCTGATGTCTTAGCTGAGGAGAAGCTGTGATCTGGGAGCTGCTACTAGTTGTTAGAGATGTAAAATACTTTGCATCTGGTAAAGGCACTGGCTTTTTAGTTAGTATGTTCTCTGGAACTTGCATTCCACATGAAGCTTGCAAACAAGTGGGGGGTTTATTCTGAATAGGAAACAGGAGTATTGCAATACAGGACCACAATCCACAATCCAGCTCAAAATAAGAGAGAACATATATTAATGCACTCTTTACTGTAACAAATTAATGACTCATGTTCAGATGCATCTGCACCTTACTGGAGTTAGAAATGCCAGTGTCCTCTAAATCCTTCATAAAAGTTAACATATGTTTATGCAGGGACTGCTCTTTTCAGATTCAATGGGAAACTTCTCCAGAACATTTACAATCACAGAGGATAAATAACGTGAACAATGTTCCACTGAGAAGTCTGTGACTACCAGAGCTGCTCCAACTGGCCAATAATGACAAGAAGTATAATTTTCTTATTGATTTGGGTAATTCCCTAAGTAAAAAGTGCATGTCTCACTTATTTTTAAAAATTTGGAAGAAAAAAATTCTGCAGTCAAAGCAAAGAGGAAAATACCAGATGTGGATGCCAGGTGACCTGCACAGATGAAACAATATTTGAGAGTAGGTCCTCATAACGCTACAAGCTGATGGGACAGGCTTAGATTCTGTGATTGTATGTCCTTTGCCTGTCTGCTGACAAAGAGCAATTATTTACCTTCTTTCTAGTAAAGAGTTCATATAGCCTTATCCATACATATTCTGTAGCTATTGCCACAGTTATTGACAGAAGGTCCTAAGCTGTTCAGTAAGTGAAACAGCTGCATCAAATTCAAACTAAGGCAGAACACTAAAATTGTTTATAGATAGTCTCTATGCATAGACATATCCAGAATATCTGCATGCACATACACACAGAATACAGTTCCATAATTTCTCCTTCTTATGACAGTACTCATATGGGAGTACTCTTATGGGAGTAAGAAGCAGCAGAAGTTGTTTTTTCGTTGCTAAAATGCCTTGTGATATCTGAGAGAGCTGGTTGGGAGCACACATTCATGCAAGGTGGTACACATGTCAACTGAAATTGCCTGGTCCTTAAATAGGTCCGTAAAGACAGTAAAAAATGTAAAAAATTTCTATACAATGACATCTGAAATTTACAGAGAAACCATTTCTACATAGATTTGTGGTTTGGGGAAGAAAAAAGATGTGGGAATTTGTTCTTTTTAAATGGCAACATTTTTTAAAAAAATGACCCAGACCTTTAGAATATTACAAAGAAGGTTAGGTTATGGCGCATATATGAACATTATGGAGGATAGAGTATGGTGGAGAAAGTGTTAAAAGGCCACCAAATTTTTACTCTGTTGATTTATCATTGATGGCAGTAAATCCTGCTAAGCCAAGTTTCCTTTAAAATGCAGTATGGGATTGAATGCCCTATCTCCCCTCCATGTTTATTCCTACTTGCATCTACCTCTAAAAATTTGGAACAGATCAAAAAAACCTGATACAGCTAGAGAGAAAGATAAAATACATCAGTTTATCAGGGGACACATTTGAAGAATCATTTCACACAGGGTCATGATTGTGACTTCAAGGAACTCTCGTGGAAGACAAATATTTATCTAATAAACAAGAAGATAGATAGAAACCACAGAGTGTCTACCTATTGAAAACAAGCAGTTTCTGAGAAGAATTCAAATGATTTCCTAGAAAGGGTAGCTAAGGATACAAATCTCTCAGGATTTACTGACATCTTTTACAATGCCTATCAAACTGATTTTGTCAGTACATATGATAGATTATAAGAAGTGGTGCCAACCTAAGATATCTTCTCAGGTAATTTTGGTACTAATAATCTACTACATTCACTGCTGCTCTATAACTTTCTGTTTCTTGTTGTGTGTGTCTGAAAACTTCTAATAAAATAATAACAGTCACAACAACATAATACATCTTTAGGACTGATAACAACTATTTTTTTAGGCTAAGTTTCATAGATACTCAAAAAGTAAAAGACTGTTTGTTACATATGGCATCTATTTGTTTTTGAGCCCATCCAGGAAAGGATCTCCTGATTTTTCCAGAGTCCTGTATGAACAATGCAGGTGGCTGAGTGTCCTGGTTCCACCCAGGACAGGGTTAACTTTTGCAATAATCAGAAGGGGGCACAGTCTAGGACACAGAGGTTATTCTAGAATGCCTCGTGTAATTTTCTGGGTGTGGGGGGTGTCTTTTATTATTAACACTGCTGCTGTTACTGGTTGTTTGCTTATCTCATTGCTGTTCACAGTAATTTGTTTTTCTCTCAACCTGTGATCTTTGCCTTTTGTCCCCAATTCTCCTCTTCAGCCTTCCACAGGGAAGAAGGGAAGGGGGAGTGAGTGAATGGCAGCCTGGTTTGGAGAGTCTCAGTGAGAGCACTAAACAGGAGAACACCATTCCTAAACCAGAACACTAAGGAATCTATGAAGCTTTGGAAAGTAGTATTTAGAAATAGTCTGATGACATCAGTGTCATCAATACTGAGCTAAAGGCAGACCCAATAGCTTGTGCTAAACAGGCTGTGCCCTTGCTTTCAGAACTTGTTTTCTTCAAAGCAGAGGTGCATTGATGAACCAGAATTACTACTGGTGGATCTGTTTTTGAAAAGCTGAAAAAGTAAATATTGGTAAAGAATGTCATATTTGACCATACTTCCCCAACAATAAAATTGTGAATTTTCACATTTGTTAGAACATTTATTATTTGCTTCTAACTTCTAAAACACTATATCAAAAAAGTAAAAATAGAAGTCCTGAAGTATTTGGCCAACATACTTTTGCTTGTTACTGTTTGAAAGTATTAAATACTAGCATATTAAGTATCCTCATCTTAGCAATATTGTATCACTTAGCCTATATAGAGGTTATGAATTTTTGAGCTCTTAATACTACCTTTCATTCTGGTTGAATTATGCTCAAAAAGTATTATTTGCTGCTCAGTGATATATCATGGGCACAATACATGGTCAAATAATTTGCTTCCTAAAAGGTAAAAAAAGAAGTTATTTATTCTCAATTTCTACTATTATATACAAATTTATTTTGATTAAACATAACTCAGTAAAAAAGCTCTTGTCAAATGGAAATAATGACAATTCTTATTTTTTTATAAAAGAGGATGTTTCTTCACCTTTTAATGGAAATGGTGTCCATAAAATAAGCATCCTTTTCAAAGTCTCCTTGATTTGATCTCAAATGGTAGAATTTACAATACCATAAGTATTTCTCTTTTATAGCAAAGAACTAGCTGGATTGTGTGACTGCTGTCAAAAATCTCTAAATAGCATCCAAGGTATTATTTTAGAACATTTTCTTACTGATCATTTAAATTGTTAGCAAAAGCGAGTAGTAGGTGGTACAAAAGGATTGTATCACTGGATGATGGCTGGTACTATGTGAATTGATTCAGCAGGTATAATGTTCTGATGATGTCATTGTCAGCTGAACACTGTTCCTTTTGTCAGGAAGAAAGTATTGAAAGAGGATTCACCAATGCCAGTACAGGCAGTAGCACTCCATCTCATGGGAGGGAGGTGACTTGCACCCCAGTCCTTGCATTCTGTATGTTTGTTTTCAAATGATTCAAAACTGAATTGGAAAGGAATGAAAAACAAGGTGATGAATGTCACCAATGATCCTAAGCACAGTACAAACTATATGTGACTATGCAGAGTTGCACAGGGATGTCTTGGTATACTGAGACTGATTATAAAAAAGCAGATGAAATTCAATGTGGATAAGTGAAAAGGTGTCAGAAATGTATTTTTTCATGTACAGTACTGTCTGTCTATGCAGCAACACCCAGCTGTGTTCCAAGGGTGAGGTGAACACTCAAAGCCCTCTGCATCAGGCAGGGGTAACCTTGCCACATGGGCTGGATAAAAAAACCTTTTCAAGCACACTTGGTTTGGAGGGAACTGAGGAGGGGCTCTAAATACAAAGGTCAAATCATTCTCTTTGAGGTAAAATGGGGACTAGTACTAAAGGATTCATAGTTATCTCTTCCCTGAATTTTACTCTGACTGCATTACTGTTGTAACACAGTCCAGCTTATACATTTAAAATGTACATACAGCTATATATATGCAATAGCCTGGATTTCTTCATACAATAAGGATATTTTTGGTTCATCACAGAAATCAAAGGTTCTTGAAGTTGTGTACAATGCCAAACAATCCGTTCTTTGCAGATTTAAAGGATATTTTACAACACTTGTTTTAATTTTTTTGGAGAGCTGACCTTCACTGATTTTAAAGCATTTAGCTTCTTTATTTCCAGACTATCAGATTTTGACTTACTCAAAATAGTTAGATGCAAAGCTCTCAAATGATCACAGTACAAACTGACAACACTTGCTGTTAGTCTGAGACCTGGCAAATGTTTCCAAACATAGAAAACTGAAATACAAGCAACAAATTAGAAATAATCACATAAGAAAAGCAAAGTTGTGCTGCTTAAGATGAAACACAGTAGAACTGAGGTTCAGTACTTCAATCAGACCTCTTACTTTGGCATACACCTAAAGAAACACTTTCAGAGCAAACTGGCAAGGGGAAGAAAAGACTCTTTTCATAGCAAATGGAGAAGTTACCAAAACAGAATGTTTTTTTCCTAAGATACTTGAAAAGATACTATGTACATTATCCTGCAGTGGTCATTGGAGTGGATACTTACATGTAATAAATTCAAGAAGGTTCTATAAGAACAAACGGTATCTGTATACTTATCTATAGATTGGAAAACATAGGGCTCAACTCAAAGCATGGCAAAAATAATGGCAAAATTCCCATTGATTTCAATAATTTTTATACTCAATTTCCTTCTTCCTAAAGCATCAGTACACTCCCCCCTCAGTGAAACTTATGTATGTACATTGAACTTAATAGCTTTCTTTGTATAGTAGAGGAGCAGTGAGCCAAATGGATTTTGATTCTCACAGAACTTTCACCACACAAAACTAATGACACATTTTATTCTCCTTTGTGGCAAAATATGGTACCAAAATATGCAATTAAAATCAGCTCTTGGACTGGTGAATCACTGTTCAGTCACATAAAGTGACTGAAGATTTTTCTCCTTACATAGGCTATTTTTTTGTCAAGTGAAGAGATTAATTAAAATACAGCTGAATTAAATCTATACTTTCCTGTTATCACCTATATAAGCCAATGTTATGCTAGTATGTTACATTTAGCACACTACAACAAATAGAAGGGGAGAAGGGACAGTCTCTCTGTCAAGATGCAATCCATACAGTGACAATACACGAGTTATTTAATTACAGCCATCTGTATTCTGTAGCAGATGAACAAGGAATATATGGTATGTGACTGATGAGTTTGCTATGTCCTTTGATGACTTCTCAGCAAATAATGAAGCATGACTGCTACTGCTCACACTTAGCACAGTCACAGACTACACTTTCCTTGTTTGTGTGTTGATATTCCTGTAATACTTTGTCTGAAGCCTACTGCTCTTCAACTAGGTGGAGGACTGTGCTTGATTCTGCCAACTACACAACTAATTAAACACATTGTTACTGCTTTCTACAAATCTTGTCTCTTTATCAAGTATTCTAACCTGGAACTTCACTCAGAACTTACTAACAGAAAGAATTAATGCTTCTGTAGAGAACATGTTTATGGTAAAATAATATTAACAAAGTATGTGTGAAGACTGCTAATGCAGGAGCTTTTTCATGTAGCTGTCATGCCACACTTCGTGGCAAAGGTGGGTTTAAATTCTCTATCTACCTTAGGGAAAAAAAGGCTTCCCTTATCACTGCTGAAGGTGACTGAATGATTGTACACACATATTTGCTTTTACAATTTTTTTTATCTTCAAGATTTAATAACTGAAAACAATTGCTTCCATCACTAGATAGCCACACCTCTTAAATAAACAGCACTCTGAATTATTACATATACTTCGAGGCAGAGCCACTGCAGAGACTGCTTTTTAGTTAATTAATATTTTCTGGAAAGAGTACCTGTCTACTTCATCAAAGTGTAAAAGTGTCATTTATTTTCATAATTGTCTGTAAACTACTGTGCACAGACTAAACTGACTGAACACAGAACCTCATTTATAAAGAAACCTCTCCCTGTTGATTTGAGATTTCTTTGTAGCAAAAACTGATTTACAGACAGCTTCTTCAATAGTTTCTACAAAAGTCTAAAATGAAGGATTTCCACACTAAAGATCTATTTCTACTGATGGTACTGATGACAAGTAACTATTATTTTAGAAATTTTCGCAATTTAAATGAGACCACTAATAGAAATAGTACAAACCCTGCAAAACAGTGAGTGCAGTAACTGAAAATGTGTGAAATTAATAATTTTGAGCTTGGTTCCTCTGTAAGTTCTTCTAAAACTTTGCCAAAACAGTTGAAACAGGAGATTCAGACCACTTATATCTTTACTTTACTACTTAAGGGGGGAAAAAAGAAGAAAAAGTTACGTTACAATTAAATTCAAAATTACTTTCTCTGTATACATACCTCATTTCCGTAAACAGAGAGAAATTACTATGTGAAAAAACATTCAATGTGGCAAAAATCTGATGTTTGGAAATACAAACCTTGGAAATGTGGGGTTCCATTTCGTGGCCTCCTATATTGCAAACAGCAGCCATGGACTTGTGCTGAAGAAAAATAGCACATTAAGCATCAATAGGTAGTAGTACAACGGCCGGACAGCTATTATACAGACTACCAGGAAAGTAAGAGTAGACTATACTTAAGCTAGAAATGAATTTAAAGTCAGGAGAAGGGAAATACTACACATGTCTTGGAGAAGGAAGCTAGAAATAAAAAAGCTTCTTTTTCTCAAGATCTGAGTAACGTTGTTTGCCATGAGCTTTCCGGGAAAGGCTCCTCATCCCTCCCAGCCGTGCCAAGTGTCGCAGCTGTCTCTGGATGCAGCAGCAGGATTGTGCACCAGGCGGCGCTGCACAGCGAAACGATCATTCCCTGAAATAAAAATAATCAGTAGTGATTGCATCTTTTTGACATAAAAATAAATCTATAAATCATGCGAGTTAACTTTCAGGCAAATATAATAACAGGAAAAACGAATGGTTAATTGTTTGGGTATAGCTAGATCACTTAAAAGCCTCTCAAGGCAAAAAAGATGGAATCTGGTCAGCACTCTGAAAGACCTCCAAGGATATAGCACACAAATTATTCTCCTAGTCGGGAAACTGAAATGTCTGAACATAAACAAACAGCTGCAGCGGCACCACCCTCGGCTGGAGATCTAATTATTCTGATTATACAGAAGATCAAAGCTTTGTTCACTGTTTAAAAACACCCCTTTGCATTCCTCTAAGAATATTCACTGGTAACATCCTAGTCAAATTCAAGTAGCTGCAACTAAACTCCAGCGTTACGATTCAAAGTTGTTTGGCCTGCCTCAATATGTGCACTCATTCTTTTCTGGACAACACATCCATTTGTCTGGAAGTTTCAGCTTCTAGCTTCCCACTCCATACTTGTTCCTATGTCACAACTCACCACTGAAACAAACAGCTGCCATCTGCCACTATTGACCTCGCCTTCAATTAACTATCATCAAGTTTCTTAGCACTGATCTTCAAAATACTGTATCAGGAATGAAGGAATGAGAGTGATGGAGCCTTATTTAATCATGTAATTTCTTTTGTAATGGTCTCTAATTTTGAGAGACTTGCAAAGATTCCTAGCAGACAAGACAAAGAATAAATGACAGGCAGGATATCTACATAGTCCCACAAGACCTGAAACAAGTGTGTCAGCATTGTCATTAAAAAGAATTTATAACTCATACAAATCACATATGTACTGGGAAAAACTGGACATCACCTGTCCTGTTTAATTTTAAAATGCAAGAGGCAAAAATGGGTGTCACTCATGATCTCTTTGTTGGGAGCAAGCTCTGAAGAGTTATACATCAGTAAAAGCTTCTTTCTCATTTTCATATTATTCTCCCCACATATACTATGTAAATAATAGCTGGTTTTCTTGGAAAAAAATACATATTTTACCTTAAGAAGTCTTATGCTTTTCTTTCTTTGCAATTAAACTGGTCACATACTTCACAGACTTCATAGATGAGTAACTGATTGAATTGGTTAAATTCTTGGTACACACTTTTTTTCCTTGAAAGCAGATGTGCTGTAGCAATTCTGGGATCAGAGAGGCCATAATCTTAGTGAAAACAAGTTCATATACATCATTATTTTCAGTCTAAAGTTAACATATGCAAGTTATGTGTTTTATGCAAAAAGACAAATTTATGAGTGGAGAACACTGAGGATCAAATTGAAAGGCATAGGTTGCAATTAATTAAAGGTGACAAATATGTATTTTCAAGGTGGAAATTTAAGTTTCATAACCAAAATCAGAGTGCAAGACTGATAGCTACTAAGCTTGCTACTGGTACAGAAGAGAAACTGTGATGTAGTCACTGCCATGGCAGGCTAAATTCGTGCTCAAAATACATCCAAAGACTTCAGACTACAGAATCATAAAATGGCTGGAGTTGGAAGAGACTGCCGAAGGGCATCTGGTCCAACACCCCTGTTCAAGCAGGACCACCTTGAGTTTATTGCCCAGGACCACGCTGGGACGCTAAGTGCAATAGCAAGTGCATGTTTCCAGTTATATTTTTCATAGAACTGTGTGACAAGTATATGACTGAACATAAAATTGCTCACTACCAATCACATTTAATTAAGTAATTCTGTTCAGTTCAGTGAATCGCATCCTGAGTTCAAAAATTTTGTAAATCACCTACAACAAATTGGTTTGTGTGATAACTTCTCTCAACAGACTAAACAGACATTTAATAATACTATTACTTCAATAAAGAATAGGCATATAAAAGAAAGGCCAATATTCTATGGCTAAGAAAATCTACTTTTTAAATGACATGTGGTCATCACCAAAATCAAAATAGTAGTCTACCTCTCCAATGTGCATTAACATACATTAAGGTTACTAGCACAGAAAAAAAAAATTACATTTTAAATTTGCTACTGGTAATGCCTACCAAATCCCCCTGAGAGTAAAGGCTATGGACTCTGTCTCCTTTCACGCCTTGGACTAGCAGTCTTGCCTCAATGGCTTCAATCACTACAGAGCTGAAATTCACCTGCACTTCACTTCTGACCCTGTAAAGACCAGCAGCAGCAGCAGCAGTTTAAAAATGTTGACAACCAGAGCTGCCTGCTGCCAATCTCTCCTCCTAGGGAGTTAAAACATCTCATTTCACCTTGGATACAATAAGATGTGTTCTCACAGCCAGCTGAAAGGAGGGGTCAGCAGCATCTGAAGCAGCCCTCACACATCTGCTTGCAATCATCTGCTCATACTGTTAATTGGTATGAGGTATGTTATTCCCTCTGAAGGACTTATGGCAGGTTTCATATACTCCAGGCCAGATGTAGAAAAGAAAAAAAATCTAAAGAAAATAACTAACACCCCTATTTTTTAAAGATGTAATTTCTTTTAGAAGTATCCATATTTATCCTTCTATAGACAGTGAGTAAAGATCACAGCATCAGTCAGCTCTGGATGCTTACCATTTTCTCCTTCTTCCAGAACAGGGAGCCAAGTGTGGAGAAGCAGGTTACTGTACCATAAACAGCTGTGCAGCAATACACTGCTGACATGACTGCAGTTCTACCAGCTGGCCAAACACAAATCCACAGGAAAGCCTTATTCACAGGTGATGCCCTCCCAAGTTGCAAAGGAAACAGCTTCAAATACAGGGTAATAAAACCAGGAAATAATTGGTCACCTGTGGCAAATATCCTGGAACAAATTGCAAAATGAGGAAGTTCAACAGGTGGAAGCAGAAACTGAAGGAATAAAACCAGTAGTGACACTACTGTCCTACATAGCCAATGCATGCCCTTTACATATTAATGTATATGTATACATACATACAAAAATAGATATTTATAAAACATCAGGAGTCAACAGGACTGTGAAAGTCAAAACAGCAAGTAAGTCTTCTACAGTTCTCAAAACATACACGTTAGAACAATTTAATATCTCTATACTACAATGCTCAGCTCATAGAGTTAATAGTAATTGCAAGTAACACGTGCAAATATGAGAAAATATTTTAAAAATGTCAGCAAGCTGAGTTCCAATGGGCCTGAGGACCAGATAGGCTCCGTGTGATGGT
This sequence comes from Brachypodius melanocephalos, assembly GCA_013398615.1. Lineage (NCBI taxonomy): Eukaryota > Metazoa > Chordata > Aves > Passeriformes > Pycnonotidae > Brachypodius > Brachypodius melanocephalos. The sequence continues at coordinate 34,115,225 of VZSR01000520.1, forward strand.
GAAAATGAGATACCATGGTGAAAACAATTGTCCCTAATTCACCTAAAAATGCCTCTGACATAGCTAGGGAAAGACTTTTCATCTCAGAATTTCAATTTCTGATATCAAAAACTGATGCAAAGCACAATGGTAGTCTGTAAAAAGGCTTTTATATATTACAGGACCTGTTGGCTCACTCTCTCAAAAATAAGATCTTGTTATCATTATGTTACCAGTATACTATCAGTGTAGAACAATGCTTGCCAAACACAGTGTTGCAAAAGCGATGATAAGCCAGTAAAACATGACAATTAAAATAAGCAGTGGAAAGCTGTACTTAGTAAGGAAAATTGCCACTTAAAACAGCAGAAAATAATATTTGAAGAGAAAAATAGAAATAGAAGAAAGTTTTATATTAAAGGGAATTCTAATTCAAATAAAAGAAATTACTAGTTGTTACAAGAGTATCTTCTAAGTTTAGTTCTCACCAGAAAATTAGTCACGAAAAAAACCCAGCAGTCACTGGGAAGTACAAAGAAGTCATAGCACAGTCCATATTGCTAAACCAATTTCTTAGTCTCAAGGAAGCTGAGAGAGCTTTCCAAATACTTACTGTAAATAGCATGCTCCTTCCCTATCACAGAACTCTAAAGGTCAGTGGTGTACTCAGGTCTAATCTCCATAAGTTTCCATGAAATAGTTCTGGTTGACTTCTTATTTTCTACATTTCTTGCTATTACTGGGTGCTCTCTTTGCATTCCTAAGTCCTGAATTGCTTAGCAGGAGCAGAGGTGCAGCTTCAGAATAACACATGCTTCTCCCTCAAACCTAATCTAAAGGATCTGATGTTGAAAGAAAAAAGGGTTTGTATAAATTGATATTTGTGGTAATGAGTTCTTAAAATTGCTGCAGGTTTTTAAGAAGTGCAGATCTGTTCACTGTGAAATGGGTCATGGCCAGCAAGCATATTTCATAGAATCAAATATAAATCTGTAATTGGTAATTCTCACTGTTCTGTGCTTCTTTAGGACCAGTGGTCTAACACTGGTTGATCACTCATGGTCAATCCATCAGCATCCAGCCCCCCACCCTATTCAGTAAACATAGATGACATCTGTAAAATCTAAGACATCTGTGTTTTAAGAAGGATTTGGCTTTCTCTCTACATACTTTTTTGCCATATTTGACCCTGCAGTAGAACTAGCAGCAAAGCTCATTTTGCAAACATGGAACACAAGATCACTGTAGACTCAGCCAAATGAGAAAAGGTTAAGGAGGTCCATTTCTCTTCAAATACACTTAGCTCCAGAATTAGCAGAGGCAACACCGGAAGTGCTTGGCTTAGTGCATTCATTTAAAAAGGAATTTTTTTTAAAAGTTCATTCTAGTGCTAATAAGTGTTTCTCAGCTAATGCTGGAATTATCATTAAATGGGGGAGAGAAAACTTTCAGAATGTCCTGGGTGAACTTCATCGGCCCAGTCATGTTCCACCCATTCTATAACTCTGTGTTAAAATGAAAAGGCTTTTTTTTTTTTTTTGCAGTGAAGTCTTTGAAGTTTATGAACCCTCAAACTGTTTGTTGGGACCATCAGGAAATGGCAGATTACTGTTACCTCTTATCTTAGATTCTAAGTTCTCTGGGAGAGGTATTGCCTCTTTACTGTGTGTCTTTAGCTGAAACTTGGCAGAACAGAGGTCTGCTCACTGCCTGGCCCTCAACTGTGACCACTGGGACAATTAAGGGAAAATCTGCCATTGGCTTCAATGGGCAATAAACGAGACTCCTCAGTATTATAGAACGTGATCCTTAGGGAGTAATACCTGAGAAGAGGGTTTCAACAGGTTCTTGGTGTTTATTTAAAGGATAAAAATGATTGAAAGTGTCCCTCTTGTCAATCTGGATGCTAGAAAGTTGGAGAAGTCAACCCAGAAACCATCTGTTTTGCACATGTGTATTTGAATTTTTGGAAGCACAGGGCCATCAGTCTTCCTTTTCAAGCAGCATGGAAACTTTTTTTTTTTCAGCAAATGAAATGGCAAAACTAAGCCATATTTTTAAACTGTACTTCTCTTGGACATATAAATTAAAATTAATACCATCCTGACTGTACATTTTGTGACCTTAAATGGAGAGAATTGCTTTTCAAGGAAGATCAGGAATTCATTCTGCCAAGTAGTATTGGAAATGAGATGGAAGGCAAGACACCGGCTTAAAAAGCCTTCCTGGACAGTGGAGTAAATTTGACCTAGCCTAATGTAGTCTCTCTGTGTATCTTTAGGTAAGAGAAGGTGGGCTGGTAAAGAAAAGTATTTCCCAATCTTTTGTTCTTTGTTCTGAGGTAGGTCAGAATAGTGCTTAAATCTGTGTGTTTCCAGCTCATCGGACAAATGCGTCAGATGGCTCCTTACCAAAGACTCTGTGGATACCATAAATCCAGTTCTGTAAATCACAAACCAAAAGAGACGTCTTACTCAAACCCTCTCTCTCACCTGACTGAAGGCAGCAACCTGCTGAAATTGCCAAACCAATTTGAGAAAGCCTAATTGTCTGAATCATCTTTAAGAGGATGTAGGGCTACTTACTTACCTATAGGAATTGCTTTTGTTGGTCGACGACTCCCTAATAGCCGTTGTTTCTGCTTTCCACTGTGGCAGTCCCTAGAGTGGTGCCGGTACCATGCAACGCCATTCCCCATTTAAGACTGGAGCTATCAAGCACTTGCTAAGCCCCCAGAGCCCAGGGCTGCTCAGCACCACTGCAAGGGGGCACACGGCCCCTGAAGGAGCGGGGATGGGTTTGGCAGCCCTAATGCCTGCAGTGCTTCGAGGGCCAGCCCTGGTCCTGCTGCCTCAGACCTGCCTGGCTTCCGATGAGGCTCTGGCCCCGTGCTAAGTTTAACAGATAATAACGCTGTTACAATAAGTCAAACTCATCACCCTTGGTGTTTATTTTCTCACTAAAAGAAAAGAACAGCCGAGGAGCTTGGGAGCAGGCTTTAATCTGGCTCCGGGGTGTGTCGATGTGCGAGCCTGGATGGAGCCAGAGCTGAAAAAATGGGAAGGGGGGATACGTGGGTGGGTTTGTACGTCGAACTAGCCACAACAGGGCGGGGGAACTAAATCTGCCTTCAAACCTCCCGATTTATCCGACGCCTGACTCACGGTTTTCCGACAGTTCTCCACAGCAGCCACTGCGTGGCAGGAGAGATCAAGAGGATGGTTTATTTTCTGCGGCGGGCGGCCCGGGAGGAGAGCAGAGCGCGGCAGCCGGCGTGGGACGGGCGCCATCTTGTCTCCCTGCGGGCCGCGTGTGGGGACCTGGGGGCCGGGCATCGGCACCGGCGGCGAGAGGGCCACGGCCCGCGGCCCGGGTGTACCGCTGGTTGCTGGTGGTTAACATTAGCGGGGCGAGAGGACTGGGGAGCAGGCAGCTCGTAGGGGACGGGCGGAGGCACAGGCTGGCACTGCCGAGGGCGGTGGCCCCGGCCTCGCTGCCCAGCCGGGCTGGCGGGGGAGTCGTGCCCGGGGCAGCTCCGTAGTGGCGGCTGCGGGCTCGGGCGAAGCTGGTTCTGGGCAGGAGCTGCTGGGATGTGCAGGGCAGCTGAATATAAAATTAATCCCCTCAACAGAAGATAATAAATAAAACTCTAGGGAGTTCCTCTTTGGCACAGGGAGAAAAATTAAATGGGGTTGCTCGTCTTAAAATCCAGCAGACTAAGGAGCTCTATTCGTAGCAAATAATAGATTGCCAGAGAAACATGCTCGCAGAACATAGTAATTATTAACAAAGTCATATGCCACTTAATAAGAAATGTTTTCTGGATACCCAAAAATAGTACAGAAAAGGGCTATGCATGTTGTTGCTGCAAAACTGGGATGAAACTATAGTTACGAAGTTACATTTCCATTTAAAAGTTGATTTTCCAGGTGAGGCATAAAAAGAAATAAAAATAAACTCCTTTGTTTTGAGTTGACTAAAATGTTTTCCGTTCTACTCAAACCAGAATTATTTTCCGTTTGTTTAGTTTGGCCACTGAAGTGAGAAGCTAGTATGTCATTATCCACACACAACAGCAGGAAAGACATCTGAAGGACAGACAGGGTTTTAATTAGCTGCAGTTCAGTATTTAAGATTGATGCTGAAAGGAATTACAGTCACATTATATATGTCCTGGCCAGATATTTAAGTAAAAAATGCCATTTTTTAAATGTTAATTTTGAATAAGATGCTAAAAGCTTCAGGAGTGAGTCAGTGCCTCTTTGAATTAATCACACACATATAGAGGAAAGATGGCACCGGCTCAGTGTGTTTGTAGACAACAGATGTAAACATAGAGTTGGGTAATAAAAAATAAAAGAGAAATATGATTGTTTATGATGTAGTGTGTGTAATAAGCTACAGTCTCACCCATTTGCTTAAGTGTTGACATACTGAAAGACAAAACCATATCAAAACAACCCAAACCTACATCACTTAAAAGAAGTCATTGTGCCAAAACACACTTGAGGCGATACCAGACTGTTTAGACAACGGTGTTGAACATTACTATGGGAACAATTGATGTTGAAATCCAAGATACAAAAAAGCGAAAGCACAAAAACCCCCCATATGGATTTGCAAAAGTTTCAAGAAATATGATCCAAATCTTAAGCAATTTTTTATATAAACCCATAAAAAAAAATTAAGGAATGCAAATACGATTATTCATTCCTTATTTGCTTGTATGGGAGCTGTTTAGGAATTCTGTAAGGGATCTGTGCCTTACACCTTGTTTGGAGAGGACATATGTCTTGCAAACCAGTGCAACATTTCAATGGCCAAAATGTATGTATACCATTTCTCTTTGCAGTCTTACCAGAAGTATGATATTAGTTCTGAAAGGCAATATGCAGATAGCCTGGCTTTTATAACACTTGTAGAATGTATGTCCATGCATGTGGGAATTAATCTCAGTAAGGCTGTTTGCTGAAAACTTGGATTGAGCTGACCCCCATAAGACTCTTAAGTCTCTCACTTCTACAAGCACTGCTTAGGGGTTAAACAGGTTTGCAACTAAACAGGAAGGAACTGCGAGAAAGTTTAATGTTGATCAATTGAAGACACTGTTGCTGCAAGAAATTTCTATGACAAGACTCATCCTACTTCTTGGACACCTGATTCTGTGGCTAAACTTGGAGAGCTTTGGGTGTACATGGAATGAGGAAGTAAAATCCATGTCAGAAATGGCCAAATGGAACAAACAGACAATCCCAGAATAAGGAAAAAACCTAAAAGTGATTAAAATTTACTGAATTCACAGTGAGCTATTAGTTCATGTGATCTTTATACATAGGCCTCTTAAATTGGTAGTCTTTTGAGACTGGTTTTCATTGTGCACTGCAAAGTGAAAAACAGAGAAGCACTTAATAAACAGGCATCAGTGTGTATCCAATTTCTGCTCGTCTATTCAATTACAGGCTGATTTTGAAACTGTAGAATTTGACAGTGACTCTAGATTTTTCTGGGTACCCTGCCTCCCCAAGCCTATGTGGTAGTTTGTCAGCCTAAAGGATGATACCAGCTTGGCATGCTATTCACTTGTCAAGAAGCTGAAGGAGAAACTGTTCATTCCATCATATCTGGATGTCCACATATCTCCACTATTAGCTGATATAGCTTTGATTTGGGAACAAAGAAGAAAAAGCCTTTTGGTGCTCTTATGGTCCCATGCCAAAAAATGTGCAAGAATGACAATTACATGGGGAATCGTTTCTTTCCCGAGAGGCTGGAACACCCCCAAATGTAATTTCTTTGGCATATATCTTCAGGATCAGCATTTGTATTGTGACTTCATTCATCTGAGGGTGTTACAAAAGGTATCTTAAAGTTATTACATTCATTATGTATTTATTATATATTGTATCATATTATGCAGTATTATCTCATATTTATTATATTTATTATAGTATATTTATTATATTTAGTGAAGATATAGTATATATTTAGTAAATATATTTCTATTAGTGTTATTATATTTAATAAAGTGATAAGATTGATGAAAATCTTGGTTAGGGTTTTGCTCTTTCATTTGCCAAATGATCCAGGACTTGCTATCCTGAGGCATATGTTTGCATTGAACACCAGAAGTGGGCTGATGAGTTCTGCTAGACTTTGAATCCTGTACCACTTGGGGAAGGGGTGCCTGGTTTTCTTGTCCCACCATCTCATGCCTTGCCTCTGTTTTGTCTTCAGAATCTGTCTTTGCCAGCTGCTCTGTGTGAGCAGAACCTGGAAATTTCTGGCTCCAGGCACTACTAGTCGCCTTTGTATGTTTTTCTGATGAGTGCAAGTTTGCATTTTAAACAGGATGATTGACTTAGTCATAAACCTCCCACGTCAGTGTGTTGATAGCACCTTAATCCTTTTCCATGTTTACAGGTCATGGCAGTACATTACCAGGCAGACTCCAAGCCCTGCATTGTGCTCAGTCTTCATACCACTCTATATATGACTTACCTGAGCACTCTCCTGGGAGCATTTCTTTGCAGACTCATGTCTATAAGAAAAAGCACTGAGCATAGATGCACACTAGCCTTGTTGTTTTGAAGAGATGTGTGGTTTGTCTCTTTTGGGAGCTGTGTAGATACATCCACAGTTACCACAGAGAAATACTGTCACTGCAGTGACCTATTTCACTGCCTAGGCAAAAGGCACTGATGATTCAAGTGGAAACTGTATGTGTTCTGATGGTGTCACAAAAAGAAGAAAGACTTTAAAAAAGTGACAAAGAACCTCAGAAACCTCAAGGATCTCTGTCACCTCTGCACCTCATCTGACCTCCAAGCAAAATGTTTCATACAGGCCCAAGTCTTCATCTGAGCCAGTAGGTTTTCAGGAACCTTGCAGCACCCAGTGTAGGACCTGGCGATTCCACTACATTTGCACTGTGAAATGTAAATTCCATTATTCAGAACTTCTGATGTGCCACATTACAAAAGCAGCAAACCCAGGGCCATTGAGGTAAAGATTCCATTTGTCTCTTAAGTGCAAAGGATATTGAGGTTAGCACCTCTGTTAAACATCCAAATACTGGCATGTACATGTAAGAGAAATGAAAAACTAAAATTGTTGGAGAGATGGGCAAGAACTGTAATTTCTTTTCCTATATACAGCACTCAGTGCCTAAATATGTAGCAAAAGTTAATATTTTAGAAAGCAATTAAGCATTGACTAGGCATGGGAAATCTTCCTCAAACAGAGGTCCTGTTATGAATTACAGCACTTATCAGCCTGCTGATGATACCGTTTATTGTAAGTCTGCTCTTTCAAAGTGAAACCATATGTTGAATGGGAAAGAGTGGAAGCCTAATGTAAGATAAGACTGTTTATTAAGCTGTGCTGATGGATATTTTGTGGATGAACTTTCTTTACAATATAGTTTAGGGTTATATAAATTCCAATTGGTGTATGCAAACAAATGTGCAGATACCAGGTATAGCATGATTTAAGCTGGCTGTCAGATGACACTTCTGGAAGATAGTGGGACCAGTACTATTGGTGCCAAACTCCCACAATATCAAAATCCTGTATAGTTCCCATGTTCCTGTGTATGAATAATTTCAGTTTCAAAGGAGCAGGGAGAAAGACCAGTTGATACTAATTTTTCTTCCATTGCTCTTGGAAATTTTATGTTGCAGGAAAAGGTGTAGAATCTTGGAATACAAGAGGAAGCCACATTTCCAGCTATTCCCTAAGAGTTCCAAAAGCTAGAGTCTAGAAAATGTCACCCTGCTGGTTCCTTGGAGCTGTACCCAAGGTTTCAGGTTTGGCTTGTGATTATGTCTGTCAGTCTCCTGTCGTGTCGGTTGCCCGCAGTGCTTCCTTGGAGCTGCAGTCTCCTTAGAGAGAGCAACTCCTAATAGAGGACAATGAGTCATTTGAGCTACAGCTCCCGTAGGAACATAGGAGAGTATTTCCAAAGTATGGCTTTTCAGTTTTTTGGCTAAGAGACTATATCTGAGTATTTAATTAGTTAATTTAAAAGAAAACAAGATTTTCCCCAGAAATCTAAAATGTGCATTTAATAAACATCTAATTTTCCGCAAAAGCTGTTTCAACCAATGCTGGGAATTAGTCCCTGACAAAACTACTTGAAAATGGATTTCATAATGTAGAGTAAAATCCAGACAATTTTTTCCAGATGACCTTAGAGTGATGTTGTTATTACTCCTAAACTAAAAATGATATATGATAAACCAAGGAAACTTGTAATTAAAGTTAATGAAAAAGTAGCACGTTAAAGATATGAAAATTACTTCAATTTCTACTTTTTCATGCTTTAACTTGATCGTTATGAAAAAAGTTTTATTTGGTTTGATTTACTCCGGAGCATCTTAAAGCAGCCAGAGCACACTGGCTGCTTTAATCAAATAGTCTTCAAAAATAGTTGGTATTGCCAGAGTAGCACAAGTGTCTAGCCAAGCTCAGCTCTACTGCTCGTATTTCAGCTGCCTGCTACCTTTTGAGCTTCTCTGTTCTTCTGGGGGCCTTAATCTGCACACAGCTATCTTGTGGTCCTTCTGCCAGTTTCTTCTACACTTCCTTCTGCAGATTCTTCTGTAGATACGCACAAACCAGATGCATGAACTCACACAGAGAAGCCCATATCATCTTTCTACTACCCCACAGTCATTTGGGCATGGCTTATTCTTAAGCCTTCTGCTTCTTTCTTATTCTGTCGTTGTGGAATATACCTGAGGCAATGAATAGTCCATCAAGAAAATGAACAAAATTAATGATGATTCTGTCATTTCTTATTAACAGACATATTCTCCTTAAGAAAGGAGCAACATTAGAAATTACTTTTTAAAAGTAACTCCATTGGTTTCTAAGGGCCTAAGACCTTATCTTGAGACCTAAACTTTTAAAAAAAATTAGTGGTGGAACTAAATAATAATATTTTGTTTTGTCTGTTCCACAAGAAAACATCTTTAGAAGAGAACATGACAATAAGTACTCAATTAAGTTCTCTTAATTCTTAATTTGTTAGCTTCATGTAAAAATCTTAGAACCTTTTATGGCCATTGGTTTTTTTATTGAAATTAATACTCATTCCAAAGAAGAAGGTCTAAGTAATTAGAAAATAAACTAGGTGATCTCCATATTCATTTTCATCTGAAAAAAAAATCTCTTCATGATTTCTGTTGTGATGTTTTTATTGCTGTAACACAACCTATGCATTTTAAAAGCTCTTTGTGCCCAGAGGAAAACTCAAAAAATCAGTTGAGCAGAGGCTGTATCACAGGTGTTAGAAGAGCACCTAGCAACGCTGCATAACAAATAAAGATGGGAAATTGATAAACACATCTAAACAGCTTTGGAAATTAATTTGACACTTACTAAGGCCAAATACGGTTATCATATTGGCCTTTGTCCAGAGCATACATTTACAGTAGTTAAGTATTTGGTATCAGCTAGATTTGTTCATGAACAAGAACAAAACTTTTACTTAAGCTGGGAACTAAAGACAGAAAGGACTTTTGGGGTTTTATAACAGAATTCTTGCTGAAATAGTTTTAAAAAATTTCTGTTCTTCTCTGTATCTATGAAAATATCCAGGGTTATTCATGAGGCAGGTACTCAAATGATGTCACAGCTGATGCTTAGCATCATTTTCTTGAAGGCCAAATCCTTTCACACCCTTTTTAAACAAAAAGTTGGCATGAGACCACACGATACTACAAAAGGAGTCAAGACTATATGCCATTCACACAGTGGCATGCTGCCAACAGGAAGCACTATAGAAAAAAAAGAAATGGTTTCAATGTATAAATGAAGTGTAATAAAATATCATAATCAGAAAATCAACATGAGACATGGTAGGCCCGGTCCTGTTATACCTGAACTTGTTCGGGGAACAGGAAAACTGCTTGTGCGTCAAACTCTTCACAAATATGACTGAACACAGAAGGGCTTTGAAATTCAGGATGTGCTTAATCAATTTCATCTGGACTATGCTACAGACTATACTATAAATGTGGATAGGTTGGAACTGAAATGCAAATAAATTAATTTTAAAAGTCTCCGGTGGTGCTGCTCGGGTTTCCAGCTATGCATAAGAGATACGTAAGCAAAAGCTACCTTCCTCAACTTTTCCCCATGAATGTGTCCCATTAACACACAATGTGGGAGTTTTTAAATTACCTTTTACTTTTTACCAAGTCAAAACATATTCAAGTTCAAAGCAGCCAACAGTTTGTTCACCAAGTTAAGGTAAATTCAGCTTAAAACCAAGAACAGACTATATTTTCTTGCTGCTAGTGTTCTGTTCCACATTATTAGCATAGGTGTTCTCTCTGATGAAATCTTTGCCATCCCGATGACAGAAACATCAGATTACAGCTTCTAAGTGAAAAGGAAACAGATGGTACCATAGGATGACACTTAAAAAGAAAAAAACCCTCTCAAATTAAAAGCATTTTTATTGGTTTCAGTATGATCCCAATTGTTTCAGGAGAGGGAACTGTTACAAATTCCACCCTGGTTGTATATCACCATTATTTTATTGCAGGCATCGTCATCTTGTTTCATTTAAAGTCACTGTTAATAACTACACTGATGAAAGTGGGCTTGGGCAGTGAAAATCACTAGAAGAGCTTCCAAAATGAGATCAGAAAACAACATTTACTAAACTTTTTCAATAGTACTTTATAAACTCGTATTTCTGGCTGGTGGCCTGAGAAGGAACCCCGTGCATACTTGACACACCCCTTGCAATGAAACGTGCCCGAGGAAGGTGTGATGAGGCCCTAACTGAGGAAGTCAATGAACGTTTGTTTTAGCTTTTTGTCCATAGCTGGTGTAATGGAAAGGTTTTACAGAGCAATGTTTGTGGGACAGAACAGACAGTAGGGAATTAGTGGATTAAACAAAAGTGGAGAAGCTATATTTGCTGTAAGTTGTGCTTTATGGTAATACTAACATTATATTTACCACGTTATATTTATCATGTGGACCATTACTGTATCAGACATAAATATCTACCCAATGGGTGAAGTGAGTGAGGTGAGTGCATCACGCTCCCTTTGCAAAATCAACTTTTGGTCAGTCTTATTTCTGAGTACTGCCAAACTTTCTTGAAAAGATTAAAAAGCCAGACAAAAAGAGATATAATTTTGATGTTATTAAAACATATATAATACATAAACTTTCCCATATATAATTTTTGAATTGCTGGAAAGAATTGTTTTTTAAAGACTCTTCTGCCGGACAGTAGAATAAAGAAGTAATGAAAACCACCTTCTCATTCATCTTCAGTAATAATCAAGCTTTTAAGATATTCAGGTTGTATCTGAGAACATTCTTTTTGCTTCAGTGATTTATAGAGATGGTAAAATATTGCTGGGCCATTTAAAAAATCAAAACAGATATTTTCTAGCTGAAACTTCCTCGTAATCTGTGATGACGTGAGTATTCAGTTCATCCCTAGTGACATGAGAACAGTCAATCTTTGTCTTCCTTTTTCACAAACATTTGCATATTAGAATATTAGAATTTTATCTCAATGATTTCTCTTTTCTGTATTCAACCTTACTCCTTACTCACAGGTCAGATTTTCTTGTTCTTGATATCATAATTTCCTTTAAACTCTCTGTGTTTTGTTCTGTGTCTGTCTTGAAAGATGATGACTACTGCTCAACACTATTCTGCAGCTGGGGCTTTCCCAGTAGAAAGTGAAGCAATGCATAACTCATCTGTGCAAAACTCTTAACTATGGCCTCAGGATGGTCCTTTTTTTTTTTTTTTTAACATTAATACATTGCCTGTTCAAGAATCTTCATTCTGAAGCATAGAATACCAGTTTCACCCTCTGAAAATGTGTGCTGTTCCCATTTTTGCTTTCAGTATCAACCTCCAGAAATTACTGTGCTGTAGTTTTGTCCTCACTGTCTCCTTCCTGTAAATGACAACAGCCAGCTAATTTATTACAGCTGTCAGAAGATGTTTCAATATTTTAAGGGTGTATGTAATTTGGGAGGCCTGCAATCAGCTTGGATAAACATAAATTAAGCAATTAACCTCAGCACACTGGAGTATTATCCCTGACATAATTGCACACTTAAAATTGAATGGACTATAAAGAATCAGTGCAGTCATACTGTACCCTAATGGCTGCATGGTACCAAAATGTGCCTTTCTTTCTGTCTGATAGTTGGCTGAATCTGTAGTGTCTCCATACAAATGTGATACTGTGCTATGCTCCTTTTGCACTTCAGATTGTTTTGCACCTTCTGTCTACACTTACCAAAAAGGCCTGTTGTCAAATTGCTAAACAGCCTTTTCCTGTGGAAATGCTCAGCATAGGCTTGTGAGGACTGTATGCCTGGCAGTGAATGAGTGCCAGTTTGATAGCTGTAGAGAAAGATGCCAGCTTCTCTGGGAGAGATTGTAGAAATTCTCTCTCCCTAAGCAAAATTTGCTCTTTGGTGGTGTGGCATTTGAAGAAAGTTGGATATTTTTTTGGCTGATTTACTTCTGTTCACAGTAACAAACTCACTCAACAGCAGCACCACCTGCTGTGAGGTGCTGCCTAAACCTTTTGTCCCCCAGTCTATGGGTGTGTGTGTCTGCATGTGTGTGTGTGTGTGTGATGCCAAGCAAGTGACAGGTCCCAAAATTCCAGAATATTAGGATTCTTTTCTTTGCTGTCTCTGTCTCTAACTGACACCAAGGCAGCTGGAGACCAGTTTCCGACATAAACATAGTCCCATTCGTTTCTTAGCTTTCACTCTGTGACCCTGTCTAATAGCAGTCAGTAGCTTGTGTGCTTTACCTGTCACAACATGGTCCCCTTACCCTCCCATCACGAGGAATTCCTTTGGTGTAGCAGCTTCATCTTTGCCCAGGGTACTGGCATGAGCAATCTCTCGTTTGGCTGTCCAGTCTACTGCAGATTTTGCATTTTTATCAAAATGCTGAACATTGTCTTAGGTTGTGCCATTTGCTGCAGCATGGAGAAGTAGTGTGGAATTTTCTCCTACAACCACTTCATTAGTGTTACCTGTCTTTGTTCTGCCTTTGTTCTTTAACCACCTTCTAGTATTTTGGTTCACCTATGTAATCATAGCCTTAATAAACCAACCCATAGGAGCTTCTGTGAGATGGATGCCACTGCTTTGCAAAGTCCAGTGGTATTATAACAAATTTATTTTATGGTTTGCACTGTCACAATTTATCTCAGTTTCCAGGTGTGTTCTGGTCTCCTCTTGGGGCCTCAATGAACTTCTCCAAATTCAAAGATTATAACATACTTCACCCTGTCTTTCTAAAAATGTGAATTTAGTAATTTTCCTTTTTTCATGTAATGCAGTTCATGTCTTTCTGTAAGACAGTTTCATACATGGTCTAAGTTAATCTCACTAATTACAAAATAGATCTCTGTTAAGAAGCGATAAAATCCTCACCACCACATTGTCACATGTGCTCTCAGGAGACCAGACTCAAATGCCAAGCTCCTCCCTTTCCTATTTCTCTAGGCATGCTTTGAAATTACTGCGATCTTTATGTGCTGCAGATTCAGAACATTTCAGATTCTTCTTAGTGAAATATTTTTTAATGTTCCCAATTCTCTAATTTTTATCCTTAGAACTAAGATTTGCTGCATAGCTTACTTGGCTATGGCCTGTAAGACATCAGTTACCTGTAAGGCTGAGCGCTGTGGAACTCAGCCCCTAGGGTGAGGATTGCTGGGCTAATGGTTTAGCAGATGCATTCCCAAGTATGCATGTTGGCTCTCCTGTAAAGCACTGAGTCACAGAAATGAGCAATCTGTACACAAGCACTTCATGGGAACATTTCTGGTCTTTCCTATTGTTCTATAACAGCTGCAGACACCTTCTGAGAGGAGATATCCTGAGAGGAGTAAAAACATTGCAAACATTTGCATTATTTTGCAAAGACTGTTGACCAGCCTCAAACCCTATTTCCAGGGATAATCACCTAGAGACTTATTTGCACTTGTTGGAATTACAAGTTAGTAGTTAATTCTGCATCCCTCATGACCTACCTTTCCTGTAGATGCTTTGCGACCCTTGCTTCCAAAAATCTATATAAATTTCTATTTCGCATACTGATAAACGGGTAATGTAATGTAAAAATTAACCCAAAATTCAGATTTTAAATCCAATTAATTAAAAGAAGTTTGTTGTCTTTGTGAGGTTTTTTTTGTTCAGTATCTTAATATTCTGTGTTAAAGTGGCTTCCCACTTGCAGCTCAGAAAACTAGTTCAGAGAAATAATCAAGCAGCTTAGAGGAGTGTCGACAAGGATCACAGTAAATATTCTTCCCTTCCACCTTCCTCTATCCCTGCCATATCAAGAAATCCTGTTTAATAAGACAGATACAAATGGACAAGACTTGTTGGTCATGAAGCTGTATCTCAATCAGGAAGCACTAAAACTGAGAATGTACATCATGGATCTCTAGAGTAACTCTGCATCAGTCCAGACTATAGGTGAGGGTTCTTTTTTCCCATTTTCATATGAGCTGCCAAAAATGTATTTCCAGCCCTGAACACTTCTGAGACCTTGATACACCCTACTGAAGTTTTCCAAGAGATGAACAGCAACAGTCACAATATTCTTACCTTTTCAGCGGAAGATTGTAGTTTCTGTGGCTTGCATTCCAGACCCCCAGATAAGACGAGCTGACTCGGATCTACCAATGTACAGTCCAGTTTACATTGCACCACCTGAAAGTCTACACCTCATGAATACTGGATTCATGGCTTGTACTGCCAAAATTCCTGCTGAAGTGTTGATGCAGTTGGCTGCAGTTGGCATGGCTTATATACTTGTACTACTACTTTGATCTATTCATACAGAAGGACGTGTTTCAAGAAAATGTCCATGCTTTAAGAAATGTATCTTTAGAGAGACGGCTTGAGCTGCCTTTAGAACTGGTATTGCTGGAATCATGATCAGCACTGATCTGAAAACCTTCTCCAGCCTGTGGCAGAACAGAGGAAAACACAGCTAAGCCCCAGGGTCCTGAAGAAGCAGAGCTTGCTTTCACTCATTTCTCTTCCAAGATCAACAATAATTTTTGAGCACATTAATCATTACAGCCAATGTGACTGATGGCAGAGATGTCACAGCTAATTCTGTCTTCAGATGATGTAAGAACACCCAAGGAGATTCAGGCAGAAAAGGGAGAGCCAGTTCCCAGTTTCCCAGGTGAAAGAATAACAGCCATTGCCTCACCTCCTTAATTAGAAAGGGGAGAATCCATCAGAGACAGAAACTCTGTAATTATGTGATGTGCAGCAAAAAGATGGCAGAAGTCTACCCTGATTTGCATACCAAAGTCAATCAGCCATGAGGGATGAATCCATAGGAGATGAGGCATAATTAGGTCTAGAGCTCAAAGGTCAATGAACACAGCAGAATGAAGCGTTATATGAGAGGATGAATCCACTCTCATGCCAGGAAGTATTGTAGAACCTAAGCAAATACCTAAATGCGTAAGCATCTATCTTTAGTTATGTCAAATAAAAGCTTTGTCAATAGTTACAGGCATGTTACATAGCTTTGAAAAGCAATGTTTTTCAAAACAAAAGCACTGCTTTTATTTTACCTCCTTCACTACCTCCCTTTCAACAATTCCCAGCTCAGTTTGCCGTTACTGCAGGAAAAGACGTGTAAGCATATATAGTTCCACCTGCACGTTGAAAGGACTAATGATACCAATGCAGAGGAAAGCCAGCCCTGTTTTGGAGTGTACGTGCCCTTTGCTTCTGCTGTGACGCTCCTATGACAAATGACAAAGCTTGGCTATATTAAAACTAAGAACTACATTCCTATGACTGCTTTTTCAAAGACCTTCAAGATCTTCTAATTAGTTTTCTGCTTCACTGAAATATGTGAACCATATCATTCCTCCTATGAAAAATGTCTCTATTTAACCACTTCATAGCTCCAGAAAGTTTTGCAATACAAGGATAAAAAATACAATATGCATCTGACAAGGGATCCCAGTCCCCACGCTAATGAGGGTTTCCCAGATCATACCTGAAGAGGGTACAGGCATCCCTCCACCTGGAGGTGCAGCTTTTTATGACTCTTCCTTGAGCCTTCCTCTGTCTCAAAGCACTGCAGTGGCAGTCAAACAACAGTCCTACTGTCCTCAAAGCCTGTACCCCCTGCAGGCAAATGAAGGTACCCAGGTACACATAAAAAATTACAACTTAATTTGTCCCATTGTTGTATTCAATGGAGGTAGACAACACAGAAATTTGGGGAGCACCAAAAGAACCACACATTGAAGCTGTGAACAAAGGTAGCTCAGACATGTAGAGCATCAGACAGAAGCCAAGCCCTAGGATGAAAGCCTTCTGCCTGTAGCTAGTTCTTTAAATAGCAAATTACCCATGTATAATCCTGGTCCCAATACTAGGTAAAGAAGGGGGAAACGTTACTAGAAATGCAGAAGTGTAATTGCAAAAAGCAGACTTGTTTACAGACTTGTTTATGTTGAAGGAGGAGAGCAGCCTACAGTCAAATCAAAGGAAGGAAAAAACTGCACACTCAAATATGGAGGAAGAATAAGCACAGAGGATTTGTTTTAAAGACTCTGAAATCTATGGGAAGAATTGCATTACATTAAGATACGCAGATCCACTTTCATGAAATTCAGTTTTTACAGAAACATCAGTGTGAAGAGATTTTCATCTCTTTTAAAAACAGATTTTAAAAAAGAGCTGTGTGTAACCTTTTGTTAGATAAATCATACCATCACTAAACCAGCTCTGAAGACTGGTTGCTTCTGCTGAGCCCAGTGGGAGTTCTGCCATGTACTGAGAGACAAGGGCCTGTTCTTCAGTGCAAGCTAGAGAAAAGAACGTACATGTGCAGGAGCAGTGTTTGTGAAACATGGTGCTGATTTCAGTGATGGCTTTTTCCATGCATCAAGCATGAGATCATGTACAGGGCTGTATTTACATGGTGATGTAATTTTGCAGCAGAAGCTGGAAAACCAAGGAGGGTCTGTCCTTTCCAGAGTGATATATGCCAAGCTTTCCACAGCTATGCAGCCATGTCATATATATGTTGGCAGGATGAAAATAAGATGTGGGACAACTCTGCCCCAAACTTCTAGACAAGCTTATGTTTTGGCTGCAAAATCAACTCATAACTCTAAAGGGAACTTTCATCAGGCAAACAATTTTTGAGTCAAACAGCATATGTACTTAATGGAATGCTTACAAAATCACCTTTTGTTTTATACAGATGTTCTGCCAACAAAAGAAAAAAACAGAGATGGCTAATGGATTTAACAACATAGCTCTATTCATGTTGTGATGACATAAGATCAGATGCTCAAATACAATTATTTTCCAAGTAATGTTGTATGATAATGTGGTTTATAAACAGTTACACCCACTCATCCTCTGTGGTAGAATCTCCCATTTTTTTTCTTTAAAAAGAATGCCATGGTATGTCACTGAGACATAAAAACTTGAAAAATTAACTTGTTGACCTTGTTTACATACAGAATACATTTACAGTCATAAATAAATAAAACAGGATTGTTTGATTAACCAGTGAAATTATACACACACTTTCTGGAAAATCTGATCAAGTTTAGTCTATAGTTGGTTTCTAACTATGCGGGCACAGATCTCTGTATGAATAACATTTGATATACGATCATAATTGTTCTTCCAGTTCATCCACATCCATTTGGGAGCTGACCAGAATAAAACTGGTGCAGCTCTGAACCTCTGCTGCCTTCATCAGAATTGTCTTAGGTTAGGAAACTGAGTGAGTCACTAGCTAGAAGCAAGAGCAAATCCAACTATAAACCACACGTGCCTTTTATCTACAAAGAAAGTGAACTGACAACATACCTTTAACAGTATTTTCCATGACAGTAAACTTGGATGTAACAATCAAAATAGTGGCTGAAGATGCTTTACAGGGATGACGTCCAGCTGTGACCATTAGAAGAGTGTCCCAGGACACCTGTTTTTCCTTCTCCTTGCATGTTAATGGTTAATTCATTGAATTCTTGCATGAATGCATGCCAAAGCCTGGGAATGAGCACAGGATGAAGCAGTGCCTTGGAGCAGTTCTTCAGAATGCTGCAGTACCTGTGTGCATCTTGCATGGAGAAGCCTTATGGATCTCCTCTGTGTGTCAGCAGTTCACTCCCCTACAGACAGCACTACATGAAACAGTGTTTGTTAGCTGGCATTTTCTCAGAGAAAAAAGTAGGAACTGAACTCCACTTTGAGAGGCTGCTAAACATTAGTATAAACAATTGGGAAAAAAGAGGAATATTTGCTGTTGATAGTTTTTATTATAAACATATAGATTAAATATTAACATAGCAAAAGAAAAAAAAAAGAAAAAAAAAAGAAAAAGAGACTAGTTAGGCATTTTAAAGGGTAAGTGTCCTAAAACAGCCCCAGAAATCTGTTTTATACAGCATCCACTTAGTTGGCAAACTCTGTAGAACCACTGCTGTGGTAATTGATGTCTACAAAACACTGGGATATTCCCTGTCCTCTCTTTTAAACAAAACAGCATTCTGCATCAGGAAACAGTTAGTTTGCACTTTTGTTTATTGCCACAATGAATAAAATGTTCAGCCACAATGAATAAAAAAGATCCATGTATTCAAATAAAGATACTCCAAAAATATCAGTTCAGCCCACTTCCTTTTTTCGTTGTACCCAGCAGGCCAGTCCCTTCCTGACTCTTTTAACTGACTGAAAATGATCAGTGTCAGTCAAGATCCTCTGGGCCGACTGGGAGCTTTGCAAAGAGTAAGAGCTAGAACCAATGTTTGTTCTCCAAGTAACATGCAAATCTTTTTTTCAGTTCTTTTATGACTGGTCAAAAAGCAGAATATGTACAAGTCTGTGAAAATCTTTCTGTTTTCAGAATATTAAATTTCAACAACAATCTGGATGGTTGAAATTCCAAAAGTTTCAATTATCAACTGATGAAAGAAAGAATTCTAAGTGATTCCATTTTTTTTCCTGACACTCAAAGACAAAAAACTTGAAGTAGACATGCACTGAGCTGTATGCTTGAAGAGGATGTGCTTTCCTGTTACAGCATTTTCTCTGCTCCTCATGTTCCTTTGCCTTCCAGCAGCGAGTGCTCTCACTGCCACTCTAGTTCCTGTCAGATGGTGGAATCGGATCCAGGCTATGAACAAAGGTAGATTTATTCAGCATCTATTCAAACATACGTATTTGTACAATCCAGACAGCCAACAGTAAATATGTAAGTAAATATGTAATATGGAGTTAATGAAATATGTATGTAGCTTTTAATCAGGTAGTTAAAGTAGTGTGAAGAGGTCTGTGCTTTTAGATTTATACATTATCAATTATATACTTGGTATTTTCCCCCCTTAAAAATAACTGTGAATAAACACCTGAAAATATGTGAACTAATAGAAAATATAATTTTAGGATTTTGTTGGAAAAATACAATTTGCAATAAAAATATGGTAATTTCTTCTTGCTAGATACAAGTAATAAAAATATACTCCCACACATAATTTTTAGCATCCTAGACATATAACAAATACTTCTGCAGTAGCAGCCCATCCTTTAAACAAAGTCTGAATGCTTTACAGTGCTGCATTTTAATTAATATCAAAAAGCACATAAGTCAGTAAATCTTTGCTTACTCCTTTGTACATGTTAGCCTGTGTTTTGGCAATGTAAGCAAATGCTAGAGCATGTTGACTAGCTAGGAAGTGGTTTACATGTGAGTATTCTGTATAAGAAAGTGATCTAAAAATACTGGCTCTATCCCTAGGCAGGGTCATTGCCTCTTTGTACTATTCCATTGACTTCAGCCAGAATTTACCAAACAGAGCAAGTTTAGAGGGCCCCTCTTGTAAAGATCACTAAGTCAGAGGAACTTTATCTTTCCATCTGTCTGTTTTGAGAAAAGGATGGGGGCAACCCTTCATCCAAAATGGAGATTAGAAAAACCTGTTAGTACTGCCTTAGTGTGTACTTCCCTTTATGCCTTCTCCTGCTGCCACAGCTTCCCCACTTGCTTAGGCACAAGTTATTCTGATCAAGTGGTGTCAACACCATTATAATATTGTATATAATATAATATTTAACAACAATATAATGTTATTCTGATCAAATGGTGTCAACAACCTCAGAGGCTTACAGGTACCCAGAATAAAGCCACTGACACAACCCATATCCTGGAGTTTGGAGTCTGCCAAAGACAACACTGCAGATAAGCATGATGTCAGTGGCTAGTGAAACAGAGTTGATTCAAGCTGCTTCTCTCTGAAATTGACTTTCTGTGCTTTTATGAAGTCCAAAAGGGGCAAACATCTTTTTTTTTCAAGATGGATTTTGTGAAATTAAATGAGCACTTTCTTCCCAGTTCCTAAGTCTTCTTTTTAATAGTATTTAGCCAGCATTTCTCTTGGTGAAGCTGAATTTTCCGTTTCCACAGAGGCATGATGCAATGGAGAACTTCTGAAGAACTTGCACAGACAATATCTTTCTTTTTATTTATACTATTTTTGACAGCATATGAATTTCTGTAGAAAAATTAGTTCTGTATTTCATCTCCAGTATTCAAGATGGACCAATGCTGTACCATTTAACAACAACTTTTTCAGGGTTTGCAATGGTATCTTTCCACTGCTCTACTGCTTCACTGTTGTTGCTATCAGAACTTAACCAGATCTGCATTAAGAGAAAAAAAAAAGAAAAAGGAGTTTACATGCTATAACAAAACCCACCATTTACTAATTCCAAATAAACACCGTGCAAGAGTAGAACAAGATAAAACATATAGTCTGTGACCAAAGCGTAACAGCAGCAAATAGAGTTCTGCTAGTCCTAGCATTTTGGCTTTCAGCTGGGAACACAGGGAGTCTGTGTTTAAATTTAGCCTCTAAAATAGTTTAGAGAACCCACTACATAATAATGTTTCTGTACTTAATCAGATGTTTCAAGTGAAGCATTCCTTGCTGTGCTCAGATGCACATGCTGGGGTCAGGGGCTCCCCAGGCCAGGGCCGGCTCTGTGTGTTCGGACGCGGTTGGCTCTTGAGCCATGCAGCATCCGGCACGAGCTGTCCAGCGTTTTCAAGAGCATTTAAAATTGCACACTCCCACAACCAGGCCAAACCTGCATTCCACGGAGGTTACTAACATGCCCATACCACACATAGTCACGTAGTAGGAGCCCGTTTCTTCTCAGTATTCGGTTAGTGGATAGTGGCCATTAAATGAGGAAATGAAGCACAAGTAGGAAATTTTCTCCCTTAACATTATCACCAGCCTCCACTGCCAAAAGAATTCTGCTTATATAAGTAGGTAGCATTATTTACAGGACTCTATTTCCTCAAGTCTTCCAAGAATGAGTCCTTTTAAGACTTCTCAGAAACCTTGACCATGAAGTACATTTAGCCTATACTGCTGGGGCATGAGTCCTCAAGAAGTGAGAATAATGTCTTCCAGAATACCACAGACAGCTGATGTTTCATCCACAGAGATTCAATGTACATCTTGCTCGTGATTAAAGACATGCCTGTAAAAGCAGCCTAATCTAAGTATTGTCTGCTGAGAACAGCATCCAATTAAACACCATTCTCTGAAGAACAAAGTTAATAGATCCAGCTATATTCATTTTTTTTCCAGCTATCCAGCCAATTGCTCAAAGTACATTTTTCCCTGAGCCATATTTTATATCTTCATGTGTTATGTGGCAATATCTGCCTTCATGAGCTGAAACAACCTTTTCTAAATAGCCTCTGAGGAGCACAAGTTTTCTATCCCCTAAAAATAAGATCCACAATTAAATGTAACTCATCAGATTGAGATTACCTCACATATTGCTAGATGACTGAAAAATCATGCTCAGTTATTCCCCCCCCAAGGCAGTACAGCTAAGAAGAACAATTTTTTTACTTTTCTTATTTCAAATCTAATTCCATCAACAGGAAGATGGGACATGTACAACATGAGGTTACAAAAAATAGAGGAACTTCACATAATTCTTGCTGGCACATGATTTCTGTATCTTAAAGCACATGAGCATCTCCTGTAGCTGCCTGGCTTCAGCAGGCACAAAAAATATCATCTGGAATAGGACAGTATAATTGTTTTGTACCTAGGGACAGCACAGTCCTCCATCTGACATGGGGCATTACATTTGGGGTCTCAAAATCAAGTCTGCATTATTAATTTATGCATTTATTAAACTTCTGTTACTGCATCTAACTGGGTCAGGAAAAGCAGAGAGCATTAAGAACAGCTATGGCTCACTATACCAAGAAGAGAGACAAAAAGGACAGGATGATGGTAAATTAGAACAAGCAGGGGAAGAGGATGGAGAGAAAAATGAGACCAAACTATTGAGTTTTATGATGGTTAAATAAATACGATCACACAAATGCTTTCTAAGAGATACTAATGAAATTGTGTCTGCTAACTAAAAAAACAAGCTAAAAATATTTTGTGTTTGGACACTTCTACTATTACTTATCATACATAGATTATTGTACTGATTTCAGCATTGTTTTACCCAGGAAAGGAGCCTCATTGTAGCGGTTGATACTTCCTTTTACACACCCCTGTGGTGAGTGTATTGTTATGGTAAGCCAACCCCCCCTCTCTTGTTGTACAGGACATTGTTGGTTATGGAGCTCCTGTGGGTGCTATGTTTTTCTTTAGAAAGCTAAAGGCAACCAGAAGATCCTATACCTCTTGGAAGGAATCTGTCACATAGTCATACTCCACAAAAAACTGACTTTAGGATTTCTTTTTGAAAGAAATATCACGTGTCAACTCCCATTCTCATGCTGGTGCATGTTTAAGAGCCCAGTACCATTTTTGTTTGGATTACATACAGAGGAGTGTAGTAGAATTTACTATTTTGTTGTATATCACCTCATTTAAAGTATTTTAAAATTAATACCAAGAAACCTATGGAACTGGATTTTAAGTGAAGGGTATCAGGCTATTTAGCAGAAACCAACCTGTCCTAGGAAGTGTTTTCTTCTCACTGAGCTTTTGCTGTAGAGCTTGATGAGAAAGCTAATTCCTTGTTCTTGGCTAACTGGAAAAGCCATCATTTCTCCCCACTTCACCTGGCCATTAGTGGATTTCAGAAGGCGAGTCTTCTTTTTATAGATGATCCCTTCTGTACTAAACATTCCAACTTTCACAAAGAAATCTAGCACAAAAGGGAAGGAAAAAGGCATAGCACACAAAGGGTTAGTCACAACACACCCAAAAAGGAACCAACAAGATCCATATGTATGCTTCAAATTGCATCAGTTTCTCAAAAGTCTGGCCAAAAAACCTCTACAATAGCTTTCCTAGTCACACAAACAGAATATGCTCAGAAATATTGGACTGATTAACACAGTATCCAAACAGCAAGTGCAAGCTAATGCTCTTGTATGTCGGGATTAATACTGGAATAAAAATCTTCCAAAATACATAAACACACATCTTTGAACCAAACAAAACGTAATCAAGTAAGACATCTGGGGAAACAAGCCTTGGCAATGGAAATCTACCACACAACGTTAGTCTGAGGTTTGTAAAGAACACTATGAATTGCCAACCCATTTGAGCAGCATTTTACCTGTTACAAGTGCTTTCAGACAGGAGGCATGAAAGAGCTGATGTAACTTACTTGAAGACAGTGGCGCAGATGAAACAGGAAGGTTTTGTGCTTCAAGAATCTGTAACTGTATCCTCCTGTTTATCGCTTGAAAACAAGTTCCTATTTGAAGTTCTGCACGGCACACCTACAAGCAGAAGAATGTTGCCATAACATCTGGATTAAGTTGCTTATAAACTCAGGAACCACAGGAATTTTGTCATATGTTGGGCTCCCACATTTCTATCTGGGATTTCCTGGACAGAAATATAAGCATGTGTTGTGTACAGAACCTGCAGATGCACAGTAAGTGCATCTTGCACTTGTCATAGCTGCAGTACATGTGCTCCACTGATAAGCTGCTTATGTGTGGTGCACATCTGGCCCCTGTGGGCTGCAGCCAGGGATGCTGGCCAAATGACCTAGTCCTCACTTTTCACCTGGTACAGATTCTGCAGTGGTAAGAGCAGACACACACAGGGGAAACCAGACATGCCATTGCAACTTTACTAAATCTGGGTGTGGAAGTGAGAGCACATAATCTCCACTCCCACAAAAACCTTCAGAGTCCCCCTCCATTCTTTTGAATTTTGCAATATGGAGATATAAGCAATGTTTTCCATAGATACAAGGCCCCGTCACTTAATGTCATTAGTGCTTAGGGTGGCTGCATACTGTGTAGTTTCCTGTGTTATGAAAGTACTTGGGTTTTACATGCCTACACACATACACCATTGCCACAGAAACAGTAGATGTATCAAGATCTCCAGTCTGATTTTGGGGGTTTTTTTTTAGAGTTTTTGCCAGTGGAAAGGTTGCACTGAGTCATCCTCTTTGCCCTCCTGTCACACTCTGATGTCCTCAGAACACTGTAAGAGCAACAGGAAAAGGCCAGTGAAGACCCACCTTTCCTGACAGCCTTCATTTAAATGGACTCTGCTAGTCTTTGTTGCCTTTAAGTTTTATGCACTTTAATGAACCAAAATGCACTAGCAAGAGAGTAACAGGTTAAATAAAGAGAAGTCAGGCCCCAGTTCATCAAAGAGACCCAAATTCTCTTTGTAATTCAGCCACAAAATTTCTGTGTAACCTTGAGAAGCCACTTAGTTGACTCTGAGCTTTGGCTTTCTAACAGCAGAGAGGGTAGGGTTTGCTGCCTCACAGGTACTGCAGGGATGAATCCCACAGTGTCTGGAGGGCTCTTGGATATAATGGTGATGAAAGCCAACACAGACTGAGAAGCTATGAGATGATTCAGAAATGTACACTGAGATGAAATACTTTCTAAACCAGCATCCTCTGTGACTTTATCTCTCTGCTTTTGAAGCAATATGGTTATTCACATTACAACTGAAAAATGTCAAGTGTAACTTATGTTAGAATTCAAGAGTATCATTCATATTACTCAGACAAACTTAAATAAAATTTGCTTTTGAATTGCTAATTCAAGTTTAATTTGTTGAAAATACATATGTCTAGACACAATCTATAAAAGAAACAAACAAAGTGAGGGTAGGGGAAAAGGAAACCCCACTGTGAAAACCACCTGCTTCTAATTACACTAATGGAAATGAACTGCCTGAATTATTACTTCACAGCATGCAATCTGAACATTAAATATATGGCTGTCTCTGCAGTTTCAGGCCACTGAAGATCTTAGCACTTTTCTTCCAAAGCAGATTCCATTTGCTCTGAGCTCTTGCTGTGAATCCTAAGGATCTTCCGATGCTTTTTTGGTCAGAAAAGACAATTACCCGGTGTTCTTTGCTGAATATTTCCCCAGAATGTCCCTCCCTCAAGCTGTGAGCCATGGTGTGGAAGAGCTTGCTCTAGCTCTTTTCCTAGAAACATCTGCAGTTTATGACCAGAACTGCTATGTGCAGAGTTCAGAAGTCTGCATTTTTTCCTCATCAAAATGCCTTTCTCCAAGGAAGTAGGGTAAAGGAAAAAAAAAAAACAACAACAAAAAAACCCCCAAAAAACAAACAACAACGACAAAAACCCCTCTACAGTTTTTACTACTGAATTATTTTACTTTCACTTCCAGCAACCCTTTCCAGGTGAGATAAGAACATAGTTTCACAGTATTGGCACTTACAGGTGCTTTGGAAGGAGGAGATATATCCAGCCAATGATTTGTCTCCTGTGAGCTTAGCTCCCGCAGTGCCAAGGAACATTCTCCAATAGTTTTTTTCCTGGGAGTCTGTGTCTGGATTTTAAATACCAATTTGACAGCCTGCAGGCTTTGCAGTTTAATAGCAAAAACAAAAGTTTCCATAAATTCAATGTCCTAGAAAGAAAAACAGATGAGTAACATCATCATTTTAAGAGAATCCCACTGAGCCCAAAACCTACAAACCAAGGCATCCTGGTTCTATAGCCAGTGCTCCTGACTACCACCTTAGGTTGCCATGGAAAAGTGTGCTTTTATAGTGCAAAGTCCACCCATATTTACCCCTGAGTTGTCACACCCTGGCAGGGCCAAAGTTCTGGATTATTTTTCACTACCATAACAAGTTGTGGCCATCTCTTCTGGAGTTTTTCAACAGCACACACACATTGTCAGAACAGATTCTCCAATCTTTTGCTTCAGCCTCTCCAGCTAATTTTATTTTCTTTCACCTTTGGCTCACATTATGGAAGAATTATCTTGCTTTATCTTCCATCCCCTTAATATTCCTTTACCGCCACTATCAGGAATCTTGTCCCATGTGATCAATTTCTACTATTTTCTGTGGAGACAAAGAGTGAATATTGCCATCCTGCCAGAAGAGAGGCAGTACCTCAGCTGCCTTCCCTGGGATGAGTGAGCACCCACAGGTATCCCCAGTCTTCCTGTGGTCCTGCATCATGGAGGTGCCACAGCCATGGTTCAGTCCTCTGTGATCATATCTGTCCTGCCAGCTTGTGAGAGAAGCAGGGCAAGAGTACAATGCAAGACAGGATATAGGGGGAGGAAGTGGAATAAGGCTTTTAATAGGATTTTGAGAAGTTGGGGGAAGTAAAACACACCTGGGCAGTTACCACAGCAAATATGGCACAGGAGTGGATGTTTGGTCCATTTAAAAAAATCCACTCACATGTCACATTTGTTTTTTTGGTGGTGAAAAATATTTCTCAGTATTTTGCGTGCCTCTACTTACATTGCAGCCCTCCTTGGCAGAAGATTTGAAATGCACTGGCTTGGGCAGTGTGAGAATTCCCTTGACAGAGATACGAGGATTTTCCCCACAGCTGGAAGGCCAGGTCAGGTCTTTGCACTGCAACATTGAAAACAGTCAGTTTAGACAATGCAGGACTT
Organism: Brachypodius melanocephalos; assembly: GCA_013398615.1. Lineage (NCBI taxonomy): Eukaryota > Metazoa > Chordata > Aves > Passeriformes > Pycnonotidae > Brachypodius > Brachypodius melanocephalos. The sequence continues at coordinate 34,142,156 of VZSR01000520.1, forward strand.
ACTATTTGAAGGAGTTGCAAGTTTTCTGTCTACTCAAAGTTCCATTGCCTGAAAATTATTCACAGTGGAAGTACATAAAACAACCAGCATAACAGTTATTGTTGGTATCACATTTGCTGACAAAAAAGCCCCAAGAAGCTGGGTGTCCTCAAAGTTCTGTTAGGGTTCTGCCCTGAAGGAACTGCTGGATTTAAAGTCATAGAATCAGAGAAATCACTTGAATGATGCCTCCACAGCTGCTCCCATTTACTACCTTCAGATTTCCACAGGAAAATGTCCGTAGCAGGACCAGCCTATGACCAGCTCAGCTTTCTAATCTGTGCTGAGTAGTTCCTCAGGTCACAACCAGAACATATGTATAGTAACATAAGGAGATACATATTATTTCTTCTTATTGGCTGCAGCAGAACAGAGACTGCAGCAGAAAAAAAATTAAAGGAGAGGAAGATGTTTCGAAGCCTAATATTACATTTGACTGAACTTTGTTTATATTAACACTTAAAAATAACTTTTTTTTTCTAAAATTATTCATTGAAGTAACATACAGACAAATTTTATGACAATTATCACTAAGTATAGTAGCATAGACATTGGTTATTGAATAGTCATTATTTGAAGAAATAAGCAACTTAGTTATATTTGCTTACATGTAAAACTGTAATCCAAATCTGTTCTACAGAAGGAACATAACACAACTTCACATTCAGTCTTCCAAAGTCTCTTTCATCACCTGATAATGTAATGGTATCTATGGAAGAAAGCCAATTAATATTTTTAGAAGTAATGCAGTATCTTAGAAGTTCACTCCAGAAATAAGGGAACTCATTAGTAGGTGGACTGTTTATTTTCACAAACTTCTCTCAAAATAAGTTTGAAATATTTTAACACCTACATTTCGAGGACGAAATATCCACCAAGCCCAGTAACTTGACCTTCTGCATGGCTAAAAGCCTTCACATTTCATGGAATGGAATCATGTAATCATAGAATATCCTGAGTTGGAATGAACCTTTAAGGATCATAGAAGTCCAACTTCTGGCCCTGCACAGGAGACCACACCAAGAATCACACCATGTGCCTGGGTTATCTCTACTGAATTTAATAACTTGTGTTATACTCAAACAACTTTTAGAAAGGAAAAAAAGCATGTTCCTGAGACACCCAGAAGACATTTATATCCTATCACCTCCCTTAATCTCTTTCACTGTTAAGTTTATAAATTGGCCTCTTCTTTATCTTTCTCAAATTTCAATTCCAGTCTAGTAAACATTTTACTATAATGCTGTCTCCAAGTCAGAAGAGCCATTAATATCCAGCATATCTCTGTCATGACTGGAACCAGGTCATTGCCTCAGTCTTCTTTTAGAAGGAGACTGGGTCACACTTTGACTTATAGCAGGGCGACTTTTGCAGGAACGTGATTAACTTTTGAGGGTTTATTTTGCTGTATCTCCACATCTTCAGCATTCTTTCATAAGTAAGGGTACTGGGTTTGCATGCAATATTCTTGTCTAATTACCAGTGTAATATGTGTATGGGATTTCAGGCACGTCACACAGAAAAATACTGATACATAAAAAACGAGACTTTTTTTCTGGGACCTAGCACTGAATTCTATCCTAACATGGTGTATGTAATTTCTTAGTTTGGTTGGGTAATAAATCCAAGTATGAATTTCTCGAAAGCATGAGAACTTCTCAAAGTCTCATTTGCTCAATCTCCAGACAACAGGACAGTGCAAGTCCAAACCTCTTAATTTCAAATTGCCAAGTCATCTCCAGCTGACCTGCTAGTCAGATTCATCTCAAAAAAAACCCCAAACCAAACAAAAACATCTACAGCAGAGCAAAAACAGCTTAATATTTCATGTGCAGAGGGAAATATCTCATTTCAAGGTAAGCAAACAAAACATTACCCAGACTCCTGTTACTGCCTTGCGAATCCTTCCTGGAAGAGGTACTGCTAGGTACACTCGAGACTGAGTCGTATCTCTGGGGACAGGAAAATGGAATCTTAATTCAGAGCAACAGATGCAAAACCCAGAGATTATACCATCATACAAGATATGATGAAAACTAAACACTCTATTTCAAATAATTGCTTGTTTTCTTACTAGTTTCTTGATCCAGCAGCATGCAATCACTATTTTGATGCACCAAGCTAATAGATGACCCATTTGACCAGCAGAGATTATTTTTTGCTGAAGAATATGTACACAACTTCATTGCTGTGTAAGACATGACCATTATAGAAGAAATAAATAAACTTATAAAATAAGTGTTTTGTATCAATGGAAACTTCCAGTGTTCCACTTTTCAACTGATGGGAGAAACCACAAGATGATGAACCATGACATGCTGTCTGTCCTGTCCTGCCTAACAGCCTAATTGGGTTTCTCAACAGCCCCATTGGACCAGAACAGCAAACATCAGAGGAGACACCAGGAAAAAGCCTCTTGAAGTTGATCAAGATGTCGAAATTTTCCCTCCAGTCCTCCCAGTGTACAGTGCAATGCCCTCCAGTGTTTACTTTGGAAACATAATGCAGTGGGAACAGATACACTGAGTTTTCAATATAACCTTGGTTACAAGGAGAGCTCACCTTCATGAATCGGCGAGGTGGGCTCCTGAGATCAAACATGGAACGGCTTACATCAAGGGATCCAGGCAAAGCACTGGGTCTTAAGTCACTAACTAGTAAGACAAAGAGAACAATAAAAATAACATTAACATCATTTCTAAGAAAAAAACCCAACTAAGAATAACTTTCACAAACTGCTGGAAATTATCTGCTCAATCGCATAGATTACAAATGACCAAAATGGTTTAAAGGCAGCATGAACTGCTGTTTCTAGTAACATTTTCCAGGGAACATGGGGATGGGGTAGGAGTGAAGAGATGGTGTCTTATTCAAAAAATTAAATTTTTAGTGAAAAAAAGGTCCATTTTTATACAGAAAGCTGTCTGTAAAATATAAAAAAGCAGAAAGATTTTAATCATAAAAATATATTGTTTACCAATAATAGGTAGAATTTTAGAAAAACATTAATGAATTTACTTTTCAGTTTGTTGGTGTGGAGGCTTTTTTTTTAAGATGAAGAGAAGGGGCTTCACATTAAAATTCAAGGATTTAATTTTGTACCTTCCAAATAAACACATTCTGTAGTTCTGAACCTACACACATGAAAAATATCATAGCACTCACTGCAACAAACTAGGCTTAGAGTTTTGCTTTAATAGTCTGTAGATGCACGTGAAGTTCTAAGTTCTGAAACAGCTGTCAAGAAACTCTGGAGTAAAAAAGACTTTTAGAACTGTACTCTAGACACACTAGAATAACCTATCTTGTGTTTAAACTTACTAAGACAAAACTAGTAAACTGTTCACTTCGCTTGAAGAAAAATGGGAAAAGAGATGATGAACCGAAGGGAAGATGTTCAAGACAGTTTAATAAAACCCATTTGGCTTCCACCACACGTGCTTACAAAAGCCTGGTAAAACCATACATGTTAAATGCTGCTAAAATTCTAGGTGTGTTTTGTTCTCTTAAAAAAATATATGGAATAGTCTTTTCATGTAGTCTCTATGGTGATTCTGAATTATTTTAAAACAGGACACAGACTGAGACATTTTCCCCCAGCTGAAACAAAGAATGCTATACCATTCTAAATAAAACATCTTTAAAAATGTGAGCTGTTGCCAGCTTCTGATTTCATGGAGAGTGTGTACCTTTCCTGGAGTGTTTGAGTTTTCTGAATGCATTTGCCTTAGAAATCACAAGCAACAAGTAGTCATTCAGTCTGCACAGCATTCATTATAGGATACATACACCAACAAACAACACAGAAGACATTTTTTACCTATGTAGCCAAACTCTTTCTATCTAAATTTTTACCATCTTCCAGCCCTCCCTCATTCTTACACACACTGAGAAGTGTGTGTATTGCTGTAGCTTTAAAAGCAAACTACAAAAAAGTCAGCATATAGCATCATGCCTCATTTTGCACCTGTTCTTATCATCTGCTCATAAAGGTTTTTTGGTGCTTGTTCCTCTCCCCATATATGTACTCCTCAGGCACTCCTCCTACTGAACATACTGCCTGGCTTCCTTTTCCATCTCCCTCACTCCTCTCAGTGGTAGCTGAAATCTCCAGAACTGCATCCTGGTCTGGATCAGAGGCAGCTACGGTTCCTCGCTTTGGCAATTTTTCTACCTTTGTGTGATGCATGGAAGCCTTGCTAAGCCCTTAAAAGTCAAAAAGTAACAGTGCAGCTGAAAATTAAGCAGAGCTGGCTCTGCAGATTGATTCACCAACCAAGGAGTGTCTGTAGCACACTGACCACCTTGAGAACTGCTATAACCAGACGAGTCTTCTGTAGACTAATGGCTTTTATTCCTCTTACCCATAAATCCTGAAAAAGGGCGGAAGACAGAGAAGCAAGGGTGTGGTCCTTCTCACCTGATCCATATAATTTCCTACTGTCTGATTTGGCTTGGAAGCGCCTGATGAGATCTGGAGAGACGCGGTGCTCCAGGTAGAAGGGGTTGTACACGTCATAGCGGGGCCACTGGTACACGCCGTGCAGCTCTGCCTTCCGCTCGCCAAACGAGGCCCTGGCTGACTCTGTGGAGCACAAGCAAACATGAAATGCAAGAGTTCCAGACATAACACATGCTGCCTGGCTTCATAAGGCAGGCAGAGTGCCTTCAGGGCAAAGGACAAAATATTTCAATATTATCTACTTTGGGTAAAGGGGAAAGAAAAAAAAAAAAAAAGAAAAAGAAAACACACTTTCACATTATGTCAGGTTTCCACAGTGTGTGAGCAAACACTGGAATTAAATTGGCTGTAAAAAACTATGCATACCCTCTCTTGGGGTTTTGCAGTAAATGCCTAAGTAGTTAAATACAGAAGGCTCCAAAGACAGACAGCGTGACAGAAGTTAACAGGAAAAGTAGCACTCTGTGTATGGAAAACCTCCAAATTATTTAGTTACCTACCCCCAGCATATTCTCACTGAACTAATGGACCCCCAGACCTCCAGGAAGATTTTACAGAAAGATAATGCAGCTTGTGACTGCAGTCTCCTTATCTACTCTCGATGGCAAGTCTGTTGATGGTAAAATCACTTGTCCAAAATTACTTGAATTGTTGGCTGAGGCATAAGTAGACATATCTGAGACTGCTTGAATCCCAGCCCTTTACTCAGCCCATAATAATTTCAGAAAAAAACATGTATGCCTTGGTCAGCAAAACAGTGAAGAACACTGCTGGAGTGTTCTTTACTGTCTGGACTGAAAAGAAGCCACATATAAGAGCACATTTAATCAGAGAATGGGGTAACCTGGATTCTGCCAAACTCTTGATATTTGCTTCCTTCAGTTCACCTCCCTGGACTTCAACCTATCTCTTAAAAAGTTCTTTACCTCACAATAAAGTGCCTTCAGTTCTGCAAGTGTCTTGCACTGTAAGAGGCAAACCACCACTGCTCAAGAATCCTCTCCTGCATGTGTTAGTAAAGTAAAAAAACGAAAACATTGAAATGGAACATGGGCGGTGATAAAGCAAGGACTGAAGCACAATGGGCTTGAGCATGACGTAAATCAGGATGAACACTAAAAGTGAGGCCACAAAGAATTGCTACACAGCAGATGATGGAAAATCCAGTGTTCCAGACCAGGAGCACACTCCTTCCTGCTAGCTTACTTCTGTGAGAACATGAGACACACTGCAGTGAGCACTGAAGAGAAAGGCTGCCAGAACTTAATTGCTTTCAGAAGGGTTGCCAAGAGCTAACATTGAGCATGTCCTGTTTCACTAAAGGAAAATGGACAGACATGCACAGAAAATGGTGAGGAACTGAGAGCAGGACTTGGACTTCTACAGATATTTAACAACAGTCTAAGAAGAAAGTAGTCTGGATACATTTTTTGAGTATGCTGGTGGTTTGGCTAATGTGAAAAAAGAATGACAGCACACTTCACCCTATTTAGTAAATCTCCATAAAAAGTAAACACTGCATTTTTAAATGCTACTTTATGCCACTTGAAGCTGTACTTTAAAAAATTAGTATTTATATTTGGAAAGAGAAATGAAAGTTTTCTACTTGACGTAAGAGCCACTTCTCAAATATTTGTTCAAAAATTTAAAATATTTGCTCAAGAGAGTCAATTATGAAGAGTCAGGTCATCCTGCCAGGAGATCTAACAGCTTGTAACCTAAAGGGCCACTCTGTACACCAGGTCCCTCAGAAATTATCAGGAAGCAGAATTCTCAGTGTAGACAAGTCACTGACTGTTACAGCATGAACATCAAAAACATTAATCTAAAGGCTGTTAGACACGTCTTCCTTCTCTCTGGAGAACATTCATGCCTCAGAGTCCTTGATGAACTTCTCTGTACAGTATCTTGAGGATGAGGTAAGACTAAGCAAGGCAGAGCCTAAACCTACACCCAGTAAGAAAGGGGATTATCAGGAGCATGTCCTGCATATCCAACTATGGACTTACAAAAAGTAGCTACTGAAGTAGCAGACAATTGGGAGATCAGGCTCAGAGATGAGGGGACCTCACATGTTCTACCTCCAGCTCTTCAGTTGCCTGTTAATGGTTGCTGACATGCCAAATAAAACCCACTAGAAGATGGGGCACAGAGCCTTCTGTATTTACCTCAGTCTGTACTGAACAGCTCTGCTAGGCTGCTTAACTTGGCTACAGTGCCAGTGGTACCTGCAGCAGTGGGTGGGGAAGAAGTTTGGTAACAGCCCTGCAGGAGCAGGACAGAAGCAACAGCAGGGGACCTAGGAAGAAGAAGAGGAAATGGTGGGAATAAAACCCCACACAGAAAAGTTAGGTAGTACTGCATTAGTTATTATGCAACATATGGTTTACTTCTTTCAGTTATTAGGCTTTTCACCTTCAGAAAGGAAATAAAGTCACGTGGGACTAAGAACATACTACCAGCTTATCATGTCCTTGAGGCAAAGCAATCCTAGAGAAAACAACTATTCAGGTATGTCTCTATGCCAAAATTTTCCCTTACCTAATTCTATGTATCTCCTGGCAGGACTAAGAGCCTAACAGTAGCATATGCTCTGTAACTCATGTTAGTGGGACAGAATCCTATTCTTTTAAAATGCCACTGTGTCTAAATTGCACCTACCTCATCTTGGCAGTTGGAGTATGGGAGTAACAAAGGATGAAGTACAAGATTGTTGTGAAGCAGAAAAGAAATGGTATCATATGAAACCTAATAACAGGGGATCTATGCCTCCTGGCCTCCCAAAAAACAGGAAAAAGAGCAGGAAATAGTAGGGACAAAAAGTTCTGCCAGATAGTAGCACATGCCATCTATCAGCAAGATTTGAAAAGGAAGATGTGTTAGTATGTTAAAACATGCCAGAATATTAACCATGAAAGCCAGAACACCCTCCTCTTTTTACCTGAGTGATAAGTGATGAGTGATACTGGGGATATGTTAGGTCTTTCCTTGTCTCCAATAAATTCAATAGATTCTTTCTAAAGATTTCACTTCCTTTAAGTCTCTTCCATTATTTTTGAGTATGAGCACTGGTGTGCAGTCGTCTTTTTGTTTTATTCATACAATGTCACAGAGATTCACAGTGGGATGACATACTACCAAAACCTCTCTGGGTGTCCAGAGAGAAAAGAAGCAAGCTCCCCAGGCTCCCCAGGGCAGTGGTCACAGCAGCAGCCTGACAGAGTTCAGGTGTTTGGACAATGTCCCCAGGCACATGGTGTGATTCATGGGGTGTCCTGTGCAGGGCCAGGAATTGAACCTGATGATCTTTGTGTGTCCCTTCCAACTTAGCATAATCTATGGGTCTTTGAAACAAGACCAGGCTTCTAGAAAAGTTCTGCAAACATATGTTTTCAATAGGAATACTTGGAAATGTTCAAGGCACAGCAGAAGCTATACAACTATTTCAGCAGTACTGTGTGTATTTTACCTTTAATCCCTCCAGCATGTGAGATACTGGGAAGGTTCTTGGGCTGTACATAAGCCAGTTTGAATGGAGGGACCACGAATGGAACCTCCTGACCATCCAGGGGCAGTTTAGAAAGCAAATAATCCTCGGAACAGCCAACTTGACGCTTCACTGACACAGAAGACAATGGAGGCTGCTCTACAATAGTTGGCTTGCTTGCTGCTACTGCTTCAGATTCCTGCACCATGGAAACTGCTAAAAATAAAGAGCGAGACAGACAGTACACATGTGCATTAATTTTTTAACAATACTATGAACAGATCTCTTTTATTTAATCGTATCTCTGCTTGATACATTACTTAAACAGCTGCTAGTATTCAGTTTTACAGCATTCAGGACTAGAACCAGGAAAAGATATTCATGCTCCTGACACCTGTACTGATCCAAACTCTTTGTTGCCCAAGCTTCTATATTTACAGCTACCTTCTTCTTAAGTGAATTTTCACAAGAGCTACATTTGTATCATAGAGGAGTTCTTCAACCAAATAAGACACCAAAGAAAATCCTAACAGAGCTAAAAATATCCACAAAATTAAAAAAATAAATAATTTTTAAAAAGCATTCAGATTCTGAGAGTTTGAAAGCTATAAGACCTTTACACAACCTTGGGTAAAAAAGCTGTCTTTTTTGGACAATATTCTAGACTGCAAAGAGCAGACTTCAGACAAGTGTTATTTCTCAGTTACAACTCATAATAGTAACAAAGCATGTGTTAAATCTCCAAGTGGAGGTATGGAAAGAATTTTGGATGTTGTAAGAGAAATCAAGTTTATCGGGGTAACACGGTCATTTTATTAATAGGAGATCTCATGATTAATGAAACAGCAAAACTTTTATTAAACCCTCGTTATGTCAGAACTCACGATCGTTTTTTTCCTTGTCCACGCAGAAACACAATTTACAGCAGGTTTTTATACATTCTGTTGCCATTGTTTCCAGTGTTATAATTTAGAGGGGACCTCAATGGGTGATCCAATGCAGCTATCAAACCTGAAAAACACAATAAAACAAACCATAGTAGATGGGAGTAAGTGAAATCAGAATGCAGTGTTATCTGCTATTTAATATACAATTGCTTTTTGTGCACAGTCCCAGGATCAATCAGAAAGTTACTTCAGTCATAACAGGATCAGAGCCATCAGACATCTCTCACTGAGAAAAATTACTTTTATATAAAAGCACAAGGAAAGAGATAATTTTAACATATGGCATTCAAATACTTTCAGCGATCCACTCAGACAGGTCCCTGTCTTTTGGGAGCACTAAAATTCTCCTCATATTTGCATGTGCCACTGGGCTTTGGAGTTTATTCAGCTTTACAGCTGTTTTGACATGGTATTGTCAAGTCATTTGCAAGATATGTTTTTAATTCTGTTTCCCTTGTTCATGTTTCTCCTATCCTCTTTCACTCCTCTACTATTTTCACATATGTCTGTACATGTTTACATTTTTTTCCCGACATACTCCATACTTTTAATTTGAAAACAGGCTTTATGAATGATGCCAAAACTGCCTTCTTTGAGAAACTACTGCTTTCTCATAATTGTATACACATGACATTGAAGACCTGGTTTATTATATAATTGTTTGCTGTGCACACAGGAATAAAGCACGCTGACTTTCAGCAAAATAAAAGGCATGTAATCTACAAAAGAATGAGAACAAGTCTCTAACAGCTGGTTAACATTATAAGAACTTTATGACAATGCTAACTGGCCTCGTTTAACTGTCTTTATTCATGTCCTTATGTTCTCTTTTCAGAGTGACACAGGCAGCTGCGCTGCCTCTTGTCCAAAACTTTAACTATCTAAGTCTAGTCCTTTTACATCCACCTAAAGTACACAAGGTTCTTAGGAGGACATACCCAAGACACAATTCTAACTCAATGAAGATTAGGAGACACCAAACAGAACATGAACATAGGTTGAAGAGATGGGGAAGACGACAAGTAAGACGGAGGAGGAAGGCACAGAGAAAATATGCAATTTTACCAAAGAATGAAAAATGGACATGTTTGCTTAGTTATTTTAAGTGCAAGAAATTTCTGAAAGCATCTGTGCACCAACACAGAAACCATTCTCACTGCAGCTTGAACAGTGCCATAATTTTCTTTGTATAGTCAAAGACAGCTAGAGGATTACGCAGTCTATGGAAATAACTGTAATATCCCCCAAATGTTTCTTGCATTGAAAGTCCCTCAAATTCTGTAGATGTCAAGTGGAGACACTAAGTTATGGACACTTCCAGTAACTCAAATACCATTACTTTGCACAGAATCCGTCTCTCAGTACTTGCCTTCATCTTAAAATTGCCCATGAGTGTAAGTACAGCATGAGATTTGCATCAAAAATCTTCAGAGGCAATGCCACCAGCTCCAGAACCTGCCCTGCATCTTTACAGAAGCACAAAAGAAAGGATGAGAATTTCTCATTAAATTCTGCATGGTTCTAAGGATCAGATTTTCACTGCTGCTCCTCTCTTAGAGGCATATTCATGATAGCTAAAGCTGCTAATTTACTTTGGGTTCCCCTGCAGTGATTTTCCTTCCCAGCTGTTATCAGTACACAGCTGGAGTTGATATGCTTCACTCTTGTTCACCATGTTTAAACTGGACTGAAACAGCTGCTCTGTTTGCTCTAAGCTTTGCAACAATGGTATCTGAGCCTCAGTGGCAGTTTGCACAAGCAAAACAGACTTTTATCTCAAAACCAGATTGAATTTATTCGCTACTGCTGGTGAAGAAACTAAAATGTTAGTACTGCCCTTCTTCCTAGCTACGTAAAGTAGAAAAATTAATTTCTCTGCATCAGAGAAAATTCAGTTCCTGGTAGGGAATTGTTTAGCTGGAACAATTAATGTGAGCAAATAAAGAAATGGAAATCATCTGTCACAAGCAGCTGCCTTTCCTTCACAGGGGTGAGTGCCTTACCTAGAAAGAAAGGGCTTCATATGGGTATTGAGGATTTAACAGTCACAATGCAGTTCTACACCTCCTGTTCTTCTGTCATTAAAAAAGACCATGTTTTTCACAGTAATGCCAAGTCAGCTGGGATAGTCTTTAACCATTATCATTTTTCCCGTTTATCACTATGCAAATGTTCATACATTTTTCTTCTATCTAAAGACAAATATAAAGCAATTCATTAGTGCCTACTGTAAAGAAGAGTTCAGATTACAGATTGCTCTTTAGCAATAGGCAAGGCAATATCAGTTGTGAATGCCCAAGTATATAAACACAGATCTTAGAGCCTTCATTTCAGTTTTAGCTTAATTATAGGAGTTTGAGAAGAAAGTTCCATGACTAAGGGACTAGAACACTGTGTACGCTTCTTTAAGCTTAAAAAATGTAATGTTTTCAGTGACAAATCTTGCACTTGGGTCCCTAGACTTACACCACAGCCATATTACGAAAAAAATTACTGCATTTGCTGAGGGACAGACCATTTATACACAGTGCTCCCTCATTCTGCTTACAGCCTTTTGCTTTGTTCATGGAATCACAACATGGATGGTCTCAATTACTTTTTAAAGTTTTAATTCACTTAATTAAGCTACCATGATAAATGTTGGGTTTTTTTGGTTTGAACAATCCTGGAAGTAAATTAGATGGCTTGGCTCCCAGTTAATATATTTTCTTGTATTTTCCAAGCTGCCTAAAGTTATTTATACAACTTTCACTGCATGCAGAAGTTTTCTCTTAACCATGTGGGAGAGAAAGAAATTTAGCAGGTTCTGTTGTATATTTTAGTAACTGAAAATAAACAAAAACATTGTAGAAGAGTAAGCAAGTATTTAATGATCTTGACAGAAGTTGACATTTCTCTCAAAGGTTAAACTTATCCCACATGCCAGATCCTTTTGCTGGTGTTAGCTACCCAAAAATCCTCAGTATGTAATTTAACAGTTGTTAAAAGGTTGTACTAACATGAATTTATCTGGGAATATACTTATGAAATAAACAAGAAGCTTAGAGACATTGTTAGGTGCACCACCAAATCCCAAAGAAGTACTGGCTTCCCAGCAATATCATCCACTTTAACAAGAAGTTAGAACTCCTTGACATTATCTCTACTTTTTGGGGTCAGTTTTTGCTAGGCAATATGAATGTAACAAGGACATACTCCATTTTTGAGATTCCAGACTGACAAAAGGATGGGGAAAAAGAGAATTTGCCCTCATTTTCAGACAACTAAACAAAGAGAAATCAGTTTGCAAAAGAGGGAACCGAACCCAGATCTTGTCACTCTTTTATCACATTCTCCATTTCTTGGTGTTTATCCACCAAATTTAGTACACCATTTCATTTCTCTCTTCCCAATATCAAACCAAAGTAAGATAAGCAGATGTAACTCAGCAAGAGTACTTCCACACTAAAGCGAAAAGAGAGCCAACCTTATTAGACCATCCTGGAAACAGCAGTTTAAAACCTAACCACACACGTACACTGAGCCTAGAGAATTATAATAACTATTATTTTAATGGGTTTAGATGGAAAACATAAATTATCTTAATGATTTCCAGATTCCTCTGATAGAGATTTTGACTGAGCTAAAATCAGATAAACAGTATCAAAGACTTTAGTTCCAAATGCCTCCAGAACAATTATAAGACAGAAATGTTTGGAGAAGAAAGTAAATATTTTCAACAACTCATTAAATAAAAAGAACATGATAGGAAACGTATGATCACAATATTAAATATTGAAAGCTGAAAGCAGTCTGAAAAGAAATGTCAGGTCTTTACTGCCTTATGAGGAAAGGGTGTTTTGCAACAAGACTGCAGGTTGCCAGTGAATTTTACTGCATTTACTCACAGCTCTGTTCCATAGGAGTTGAACAGGTGACACGTTTATGACTATGCAATAGAAACAAAGGTGAAATGGCTGTTCCCAAACAGGGAAAGCTGGCTCAACCAGTGGCTTCAAACATTTTGAGATTTATTGCCAGTCATAAATGTATACAACGCATTCTCAGTCTGCATTTTAGAAACATACCACAGCAAAATTCTAGTAGCAGTAAGTTCTCACACAGCAGGATGTGTAAAACAAAATATCCGGAAATAGGGATCATCAGTTGTTATAGAGCATTTGGGACGGATCTTCGAATGACATAAGCATCTGCAACTCCATGAGCCCCAGTGGAGCCAGGACACTTTGCAACACAGGAGCATCTGCCCTCTGGAGAAAGTGAGCTCAGGCTTGCTAGTTCACACCTCAGCCAAGCATCCCATTTATGATACCTCCTATGCTACCTGTTTATGCCACCCTATGACTTTCTGCCTTTTGGATCCAGAAGATGCAGTCAGTCCCAGTCATATAAATCCTTCAGAGAGCATAACAGCATCAGCTGAGGTCTCCAGATGTTTAACAGAAGCAGCACAGCAAAAGCTGCTTCTGATGCAGGTCAGATGGATTATCTTTTGATGGTGCAGATGCTGCTGAAGGCTTGACTTCCACACCCAGCTGTTTTGTGTTTTTGCTTCTGGAGGAGAGTGTCAGGGAGCTGTGCACCCCTCTCAGCACAGCTCTTCAGGTGAAGAGGGGTGGCTGATGACCATCATGCCTCAAAACCAGCCAACACTAGTAAAACAGCCTAAATGGTTTGGAAGCATTTGCCTCCAGGTACTTTGCTACTGCAGCAGCAAGGACTGCACATGTACCAACATACACTCACCAAAGACATAAAGCCTACAGTTTAAAAGAAAAAAAACACAACTGGTTTTTGGGAGACTTGTACTGCCCACACAGGAGAGACAGGTACTTCAAATGGGTCTAAGTATGTGAAAAGAGAGGTTGCAGCTTTCATTCCTGTTCATTATAAACTTCAGCAGTAGTAGGATGTCTGCAGGGATTAAAAAAAAAAAAAAAAAGGAAACCAAAAATGTCATGCCAACACACACCTATCAGTGCATGATAAGAAGCTCCTTTCTATAGCTGTTTCTGGAAGAGCCCCAAAGTAGTGCTCTCTGCAGAAATTAGTGGGGGTGTGTGTGTGTGTACATACATGCTTCTTCTCTGCTTATAGACACAACTCTTGGAAGAGCATAAAAACTCTGGAAATTTGCATTCAGCGATTATTCTGCTGCTTCTGCCTTCCAAGGAAATTAAGATAATGTGGGGCTTTCTCTTTTTTTGTGACTGGGAAAAAAAGAGGGATTTCACCCTGAAAGCAGTGGATCACAAAGAAGATGCTGAAATAACACAACAAAAAAGAGAAGTTATGAGAAGGCTTTTGAATGACACAACCAGAAAGACATTCTTGTGAGACACATCTTACAAACGGTTCAACAGAAATGTAATGAGGAGATGCAAAATTCTCCCATTCCAGCAAATGAAAAAAAGAGTGCAATTACACATTTAAAACTGAAGAGGAGACCACGCATCCTTAACGTAGTTTAGCTGGTGGAGATTTTATGACAGACTATAGCACATCCTGCCTTGGGCAAAGAGGCTTCCAGTATTGTTTAAGCAGTTATGCAGTTGAATCAGGTAACAGAAATAGATGGTAAAGCCACACTCCATGATGCAAACAAACCACCAACTGCCTGGGCTCAGGAAGCACCTTCCCACAATGGTAAATGATGACACAGCAGCCCATCAGGGGAAGCTTTATGTGTTCCACTCACTGATCACAAAAACAGGAAACTGAATGGAACAGATCATGGGTCTGAACTGTCACAGTCCTGTGCTGCAGCCTCCTCTCATTCACTTAATGCTAAAGCAGAATTTTTCTTTTGGAGACCAGAAGGCCCATTATGAGCCCTTGTCCCACTCCCCCAGCTTCTGTCACCACTGGATTTCAACAAGTTATGCCTGCACTGCACTCAGCAACTTTAGCAGAAACACATTTTTATTCCAGAAAATATTACAATAACTAATTTCCTTCACTACTATTTTAACTCTATCTCCAAGAATATTCACCTCAGTCTCAACAATATCACAAGATAATCTAAGGTGAGAAAATATTTCATTTAATAACACTGGTAAGGACAAGATTGCTCTCACTCTCACAGGACTGTATTGACATTCCAAACTGTTACCAGTCCGCTCTTGGCTCTGCATCCTTCTGACTGTATTTCAAGGAAGTGAAGAAGACAAGGAAGGTGGGAGCTTGCAGACAGCATCTCCACACTGCCTTTGGTGACTGCCATAGCATTCAAGTAAGATACTGTTTGCTGGGCTCTCCTACAGGTAACAGTTGCAGGTAAAGTTTAAAACTCCTGTAATCAGCAGGAGTGCTTAATATGTTACTGCTATCAGTCAGGATGTGACAACTGTACAAAAATATTATTTAACTTCATCAAGCTTCTTTTGAGGGAAAGAAAAACACCTCAGGTATCAGTTCTTAGCTTAGGTGTTGACGTGGCCATAAAAGCAGAACTCACTGTGAACCCGAGAGCTGCTTTGCATGTTCTCCTGCTGATGAGGTCTAGCACTAACTGTGCCAGGGCAGAAACTTCTGGAGCCGCCACATCTTCCCATATGCACTTTTGAGAGAACATGCCGTGTCCCACTCCAGCTTTGCCTTCTCCTTCCAGCTTCTCTGCCCAGACAAAGATGATCTAATGTATGTCTCTCTTTGTGCAGGCCCTGAGCTGAACCCTAAAGATCACTTGTGCAATCTAGCTGTGGTCTCATTCAGCTCAGCAGCTGCTTCTTCCCAGGGCTCCAGCCTGGAGGAGGCCAAATGGCTTTCAGCACATCTGCACAAGCAGCTCAGGCACAGAGCAGCAGAGTACATCACAAAGAAGAACTAATTGCTCCTGCCTACTTCCCTGAAGAAAAATAAAGCTGAGCAGGTGTGTGTGCTTGAGCTATTGTGCTACAGGAACAACTGCTTCTGCTTTTCAGGCACCCCTTGGAGAAGGGGAACAAACCCTGGCACGAGTACAGGATCCAAAGTTGTCCTTCTGACAGGGGCCCCAGGGACACCCTGACTCTGGTTTAGCACTACAGCCTTGCACCTGCAGCCCTTAAACGCAGACTTAATCCAAACCTACCCTAGTATGCAAAACATTAATAATATAATTTACAAGGGCCAAAAGAAAAATTTCCACAAATCTGAACCAGTTTTTCTTTTGTGAGATTTATATTTGAATTAAGAAAGAAACATTATAAATCTATCCCATGATAAAGCTTAAAACTTTTAATATGCTGAATCCCCTATGCCCTGGGCTGTAAAAGTTGATATAGTGTTTCTTCCTAATGTTGCATTAGGCAAGTAACCAATTCATCCAATTACTTATCTGACAACAATGTTCCTGTGAACTGAAGATGAATTCACTGACTTGGACAAGAATGTACAATATTGTATGTATTGGGGCAGTAAACACAAAAGAATAAATCCATTATGTTGGACTGCAGACCTTTCTGGATTCAGATGGAAAACGGCAAAGCAAGAGTTGAAGTCAGGACACCAGAAAAGAAAGCTGAAGAGAGTAAAATATCTGGAAAAAGTACTTGGCTTTCAATGAGGACATGGAAAGAATTCAACATAAGATAAGTCCTTTGCTCTAAGCAGATTAGGAACAAATCACAACAATCACCAATTGTTACTTTATAATCTAACTTAAAACTTAAGACTTTCTTTATGTATTCTGTGTCAGGTTTTAATCCATTTTTTTCTGTTTCTGCCATTAATGCCAAGAAGTCACGAAAATAGAACTGTCAGCAGTCCTTCTATAGCTCTGATACCAAAGAAAATTGGAAACATCTGGCTTCATTTTTCAACAAGACAGCCAAGAAGAAGGTATTTTAGGCAAGAGCATCTGCCTGTGGAGTTCCCTAACATGGCTAAATGTGTCTCGTTTTGAAAAGATGGCCCCTGGAAACCAACGCAATGCAACACTCAAAAAGAGCATTAAATGGCATTCAGGACTCCTCAGCTGCTGCCATGACCACAGAGCCATAAAGAAAACACATGGATACACATATAACATCCAGACAGCTGATGCAAATAGCTCTTCTGTATGTTTGGGGGAAAAAAAAGAAGAAGAAGAAAGAAAGAAAAAAAAAGGAAACGCAAGCCATTTTGCATGGCAAAATAGTTTCATTACCATTAAAAAAAGAGTGAAGATGGACAATTTCTTCACATATGCATGGGCACACACATCTACTGCTTTGTTTTAGGTGAAGCAGACAGGAGAGACAGGAAGACTATTAAAAACACGTCATTATTATCCTGTTTCATAATGCAAACAAAACCCCCATCAATTATGGAGTTTCCAGCGGGTGAGGATTCCCTGTTCAGCAATTCTACTCCATACTGTCACTGTAGAACCCGTGAGAGGAAGCAAACATGTAGGTTATATAGATGGAAGCTGAAACACTATGTCTGAGATTAAGAAAGGAAAGGTGACTCAAGTACATTTCATATATGAAAACAGGTTAAATGAATGAATCAAGAACAGGAAATGGGAACTGATCTTAAATAATTCAAATCCAAACCAGATTGGGAGTATGGCTCTGCAGGGCATGTATACTGAGCTCAGGAAGCTGCCTAAACACACACACTGAAATAAAAGTCCAGAAGGATACTGCCCTTATAAAGTACAACTATTTATTACTTTTTGCATTAAATCCACCCAGACCAGGAGCCCAGAACCACTTTAACAGCCCCATCAGTGCCTCTCAGAGAGCTGTACTGGTTGGAGTACTGCCCAGCCAGATGAGTGGTAACCAGGCATTGTATAACAGAGGCATTTTTCAGGGAGTTTGCACAGACACGGGGAGAAACAGCAGAAATCAAAACAGTCTCAATGGCAGTATCTAAGATCCCAATCATTACTGGCCAAATGCTGCTACAACTCTGGGATGTGGTGGTGGGACTCTGCTCCTTTCTGAGAAGACAGAGGTCCTGAGAGCAGCAGTTGGCAGCATGAAGCTACCATTCCCTGTTTTCCCTTGGGACAGAACTGTTTAACAACACAGTGAACAATAGCTACACCATAAATGTATGGGTTGGGGTTTTTTTTAAAATCCTATTGAGTTTAAGTCAACAGTCTTCCTAAGACATTTTGGACTCATGATTTCACACACAGGTGAAACTAGATCTAGAAGTACATGTACCACTGAATGGAACAAAAGCCAGAGTAATTTAGGCAGATGTTCTGTGTTTTATTAAGGCTTCGTGGAAGAAAATTTTTTGCAACTCTGGTCATTGTTGAGAAGATGGAGAACCTGAATGGGGAAGTCAGAGAGAGTTCCCAATCTAGAGGCCAACAATACCCTTTTGCAAGAGTAAATCATGGAGGGAAAAAAACCAACAAAACCAACATAGAATTAAAAGTTTTAGAATTTCCTCCTATTACAAAATTAAACTGGTCTTGAGGATGTTTAGGAGTGCTAAACAGCAGAATTTATTTCAGAAACAGGAGACACAACTTGCTTTTGTATCACTTCACCACTGACCACAAAGGCACTGCTCAAGTGACTTTTAAACCTTATCCTGACTAACACTCCTCCCTGCATGGCAGGCACTTTCCTTATTGGAAGAATTACAAACACTGTGGACTGGCTTTATAGAGAGAATTTTGCCACAGCTTTGTGTTTCTCTGCCCTCTCCAGCCCCTGTCGAGTCCTGGTCGAGGGCTGGGCCATCTCTGGCCACAGCAACCACCTGACCCAGCTTCCACAAGCAGGGTGGGCAAAGCCACATCCAGCCCCCTCTGCCCAGAGGAGGGAGAGAGGAGTTGAATTCCTGCAGGGAGAAGGGCCCCCCAGCACAGCTCTGATGGTGAGGCTGTCCCACAGAAGGCAGGCAGCCTGGCTCTCTGTGCTGCAGCAGAGCTGAGGCACTGCACAATGTGTGCATTCCTGCACCCCCAGCACTCTGCAGTGAGGCTGTCCCACAGGAGGCAGGCAGCCTCAGGCTCTCCGTGCTGCAGCCGAGCTGGGGCTCTGCACACCGTGTGCATTCCTGCACCCCCAGCACTCTGCAGTGAAGCTGCAGGGGCTCAGGGCCCGGCACAGTGCCCAGAGCCAGGCACCCGCTGCACCACCCTGCACCTGCTAAAATCCACGCTCCAGGCTCCAAAGAACAGACGCTAAATTAATGGAGTGCCATGGAGGTTTCAGAGTCACTGGGACATGGTCCTTCTAGACTGTTTTTTTTTTTTGGATTTCAAAGCTGGTTTAATTGCCAAAGGAGCATCTCCAGAACTCACTCTTCAGGCCATTGCAGTGACCACAAGGACCCCCCCAAATATCAACACCCTTCATTTGGGACCTAATTATCTGTTCTCTCCAGTTTAAGACTGGCTATTAGATCACTGAAAAACAAAGATTCAAAACAAAATCACCAGGGTACAATTTACAGGAAAGATAAGCACCAGATTGACGACATAATTTTTTTTTTGGCACTGAATTAGTGCAAACTTCAGCTGCAATGACAGGCAAACAAATATTCATACTAAGCTTAAGGCAAGTATCCTCACTAATTCCACATGGTTTGATGTATTAAGATCATTAAAAAATATAATGGAACACAGGGAAGCTCAAGCAAACCCAGGTTCTGAACCTCTTCCCACATGAGGCTTCTCAGTTTAGATGTCAAGATCCATCCTGGCTGCAAAAGGCTATCAGCCTAACTTCTCTCTGCATAAGCAATTGTTCTGATGGAGCCTGAGCAGCATAACTAAACTAGAATGAGAACATGGCTTAGCTCAAACAGAGACTGTTCTACTTCAACTCAGACCTTGCTCTGCCTTTCACTTTAAAGAGATGAGATCTTAAGTTCTCTGCTGACAGAGATTGGGTGTTGCCCTACTTAGATTAGAGAGTATATTTACCAGATTTAAGGTATCTGGGGAGATAGCAATTCAGAGTAAACAAAGCCATTCTTTTATAAAATTAAACAAGAGTCCAAAGAGGGGAGTAATAGGTGAGGATATGCATTGCATAAAATTCACTAAATGAAGTAAATGGCATTTTAATCAACCAAAAACATTCAATGAATGTTTCACCAAAGTCAAAGTGTACTTCTGGTATAGCCACAACAGATAGGAGAGACAAAAAGACAGGAGGCCTAACCTAGCCAAAGCCTGGCTTCCTAGCTGAGGATGTCCTGATAAGGGAGGTCCTCTGGCTCTGCCCACCACACATGGGGGCTGCATCTGCCTGTCCCAACCTTGCTTGAAGGGCTG
Source organism: Brachypodius melanocephalos (assembly GCA_013398615.1). Taxonomy (NCBI): domain Eukaryota; kingdom Metazoa; phylum Chordata; class Aves; order Passeriformes; family Pycnonotidae; genus Brachypodius; species Brachypodius melanocephalos. Next base: position 34,162,306 of record VZSR01000520.1, read on the forward strand.
GCTGCTACTGGGGGGGCTGTTCAGCTCTGCCTTGCCAGCAGCCATTCCTGCAGGACCCAGTAAACATGCAGCTGCACAGTGAGCTGGCCCAGCTCAGAGATTAGATACAAAATTAAATGACCAAAATAAACATCCTTTTTTTTTTCCCCTTAAAAAAAAAGAAGTAGTTTTCCAACTCTCTCTATGGTTGATTGCACAAGGTGGGGTCAGAATGCAGTAGGGAAAACGGGGGGCCAGAGCAGGACTGCCCGTATCACAGCCAAGCCACAGCCCTGGAGAGTGCATTTAGAGTAACTTACAACTGAAACTAAACCACCCACGAATAGGATGAACGGGGCAAACCAGCTGATACTAAACAAGTGACAGAACAAACAAGGAAAACAACCAAGCCTGAGGTTTAGGATAAAGAAAAAGAGACCAGTGCCTAAACTTTTTTTCCAACTTTGTAAATTAATAGCCTGCACACACATGACTGGCTGAACAATCCTGCCCACATTCATTCTTTCCACAGCATAAGAAGAGAGAGGAATTAATCACCTGGGGATCCATCATCTAAATTAAATGCAGGAGAGGGCAGTGGAATTCATGTGACATCTGTGAAGTCCAGCATAGCCTCTGGGTGCAACGTTTTTAGTAGGTGTCATTTTTATGAGTATTGGCATGAATCAAGGGACACTTTAGTAATAAATGTATTCTCTTGAAATTAAGTATTGCTTAACCACATGTATTCTGCAATTATATATTCTAATATTTAGCTTACAGTTGGAAAAACAGCAAAAAATTCATCTACTGAAAGCAAGGTGAAACAGTTTCATAAGTAAGAAGTCAGAGACCACCAGCCCAGAACAGCACAAAGGTTTATGGGTTTATCACTTTCTTGAGAAATGAAAGACGCAAAATCAGAACTTGATTCTTCACATGTGTCTAACAGCTATAGACAAAACCTAGAAAGAACAGGAAGTGGGGGAAAAAAGGCATGGCAACAAATTCTCTTGCATGGTTTTTAAGTAGTCCTGATCCCCTGATATGTAATCTAAAGACATTTGGAGGCTCCAAGAAGAACTTATCAAGGTATACCTCGCCTGGATACCTTGGACACTCAACTAATCAACACTGTAAAAACTAAAGGCACATAAAGCAGCAAACCTCAATGCATTCAGCAAGTACCACTGGGAAAAACCTGAGCCTGCACAGATCAGAGACTGAGGGTTAGGACTGCAAGGGTCCAGCTCCAAGGTACAGGTGCTCTCAGGATCTTTTAGATGGGAAGGCACTTGACAGCTGTGGGCCCTGGACATCCCAAGATCTTGTTATTTTCCTGCACAATTACAGCAGGCTGACTGGACATGTGCATGGTAGGAACAGTCACGATATCGACCTTTTCGTTCTTGTCTGGAGAAATGCATCACATGAAACACCGGGCATGTTTCCACATCAAAAGAGAGTTACAAGACCAGCTTAATTAAAGATGGTATTTATTTCACATTGCTGTTTAACAACCAGAGTGATCTGAATCACCTGGGAATCCAGCTTCATGGCATGCATTCAAGAACTGTGAACAGGACAGCTTGAAACAGCTTACAATTATACCTACTGCTTTAGCAGTGCTCTTGGATACAGCAGGGCATAACTTCAGTAAATACATGTTTTCTGACATTAATTTCATCCCATACAGAGGAAAACTGTCTAGCTGTATTCACAACTTCCTTTGGAGTTTTGGCTAAACCACATCCCTAATTACTTGAAGTGTTCCTAGAGAAGATGATATAATTAGCTATTGCTGGCCTATGACAACACTTCACTATTAATTCACACCGAATATTTGACTATTAGAAAGCCATTTTCATACAGCAATACCACGTTGAAACTGTTCTAAGTACGACTGAACCTCGGACCTAACTTTTATGAAGATTCAATTCCCCAGTACTTCAAAATAGTTGAAGTACTACTCCTACCTGCCCACAAATTTTGAAGCGTACCACTCGACAGGAAGCACAGACACCCGGCCATCTCCGCCGGGGCAGCTCCTGCTGCCCGCAGCTGCCCGGCCCGGCCCTCCCCGCGGACCCCGGCCCGGGATGCTGCCCTGGCCCCCGGCTGCCCGGCCCGGTACCTGCTGGAAGGGCGCTGTGCCCGCCGGAGCCGCCGCGGGTCGGAGCCGCCGCCGCCTCCGCCTCCCGCCGCTGGTTCCGCGCCGCCCGTGCCCTCCGCACCGCCGCCCGCCAGGTGCGCTCCCGCGGCGCTGACTCACCGATCGCTATCGCCCAGGGGGAGTTCCCCCGGCGGGCGGCTCGGGACTCTCCCTCCTCACCAGAGCTACTCGCTGGGGCAGACTTACCTCCAAATGGCTGTCAGGAACTCTTCTTTGGCGCTTGCTGGACCGTGACACCTGCACAGTCGGTGCCAGAGCTGACCCTCTCTTTGCTAGGAGCGCAACCGGGCTTCTGTTTTAGAGAGAAAAGGCGATTTTTTCATGTTTTACAGTGTTCTTAGAAAACGACACGTCCAGCTGGAATATGGACCCGTGTCGAGTTAGGCTTCACAGGGACACGTGAGAAAGCCCCTGCCACTAGAGTGCATAGTTCGTAGGGTAATTTAGGGATCACACACAGTTAATTGGTTCAGAATTTTCAGCAGGAAATTCTGTTTTGGAAAATTCCTCGCAAGAAGGAAAAATTCTGTAAGTCTCGACGTGGTTTCTACTTCATTCTAGTTTTTGGTAACTGGAAGTGCTAAAATACCCCAAGAGGCAAATATGAGGAAGAGGTGGGAGTGGATTAGTAGGAAAAAGTGTGTATTTCCCCAAAGCGATGCTGTTTACCCTCTGAGAGCATTAACATTTCCAGTCATTGAAGTTTTGCACAGTTGCCCTAATAGCTTTTGATTTGCAGTCTGTAGTGGATTCCCCATCCACCAAGACTGTATTTTTTCTGTTACAATATTTTTCATTTAAAATTTAATAGCACCACAGGTCTGCTGCTGACTAAGAATATCATGCCTGTCATCATGCAGTGTAACACAGCTACTTCAAGCTCCAGAGCCACTGTAAGAGGAGAGAGACCCTCTGCCAAAAGCACAGACTTATAAATTTCGAGCTAACAAAGCATCTCTGTTCATCTCTGCACAGAGCCAGTTTCAAGTACTGGGTGTCACATAGCAGAGAGACTCTGATTCCTGTTCATAGAACTCATGAGATTATGCATGGTCACTGTTTTAAAGAAATACCAGTAACCTGGTATACTTCCAGAATTATCTGAATCCTCCTGAGGTGCACATCAATCACACATTTCAAGGAATCTCACTGAAATTAATTTACATGACCGAACAGCTTTATTTCCACTCTTCACCCAAGTGTCTTGTTTAACTACTGATAAGGTCCCTCTATGCAGCTTGCTTCTATCAAGTTACCTCAGCATTGTCATGCTCAAGAGTTTTTCGGGTTCTCATCGACTTCCAGTCCTGCCCAAATGGCTCTCCAGCTGCTGGAATTGCAATGCAGTAGCAGCCATCCATTGGGGCTGCAGGTTGCCTTTCTGATGAAGGAAAAGACATTAAAAGCAGTATTTTTGACAAGGCAGTTAAAGAAAAAAAAGCAACCCAGTTTGCAATGTGACCTTCCTTCTTCATCGAGGCAAGACTGTGCCCTGTAATTTGAGGGAGCCTATTAACACATCTCTGTGGCTTTTTCGATGCTTTGAGACACCTTTCAGTCTTTTCAGCTGCTTGAAAACTGGGAAGTTTGTTTCAATAAGCACAAAATTCAGCTGTGCGTGGCAAGGGATGTGGACAACCTGATCTTGTGTGGATGGGGAGAGCATTACTGTCCTGTGATGTTTTTAGCTGGAATGGGAGACAAACCTCTCCCCTTCCTTAAAAGAATTTTGGTCCAAACAGATCTACTCTCAGCAGTGAAACCAATTTATGTCTTTTCTTGTCAACTGCAAATGTGATCTTCCTTCCGTGCCAGCCTCCTGGCAGCACCCAGAGTGCTCCATGCTCTGCTGTATCTTTCTGTAACTAAGCCTCTCTTGAGAAAGCTGGTGATGCTCCCCTGCCTCAGTCACTCCTGCTGTCAGCCCCCCTCTCCTCTGGTGACTATTCCAGACTGTCATTGCAACTACTCATCCTCACTAATTCCTGGTTCTCTGCTGCTGCTCTTGCTCCTTGTGCTGCCTCCACTCCAGGCACCCCCGGTACTAAGACCAAGCTAATAAACTGGGCTGCTTTTGGCTGGCTCTGCCAAACCACAGCACTCTCAGCTCCAGAAATGCAGGGCTGAAATACTTGAGCAGACCCACGCAGGGCCAATAGAGGAGAATTTATTAGTCTGGGCTATGCTTCACCGCTCATATTCCCCCTCGAGGCCTGTCTCATCTGTTTTGAACCTCTGCACCGCAGACTTTCAAAAATGGTGAGCCTGTTTATGCTATTGAATTACAACTTTCCCAGTGTTTTTCTTGTTGAAAGAGAAGTAGCCAGAAGACTATAGAAAGTAGCTACAAGCAGGAGTCTATATTATCATCTCTGGGCTCAAACCTTTAGAAACTGGACCTGAAATAATAAAAACCCCATGTATAAATACTGACAGAAATCTTGAGTAATTATTTACATCTGCAAACACTTTCAAACAGATTAAGACCCTTTTTCTTCACTCTGTGCAAATGCTCCAGTGAACAAAGTTTTCGGCAGGGAAGCTGATGGAGGGTGCATCTTTGTATAAATCTGGACTGAATTCTCCCTCATGATCCTTTGCATCAGAAACCTGATCCCACCACCTGTGCACACTTACTGACATGCCAACTTCTATGTTAAAAATCAAGAGGTTCAGAGGTTGAATCAATGTTTGCACAGGGCACACTGAAATCTTTTAAGCACAAAAGTGGGAAACATAATTGCTTAGAAGTTCTTGCCTAGTTTATGAAGAATTACTTGAAATTAAGCAGCTGATGATTCCAAATAGCTTTCCCAGTGCTCTCCCAGCTAAGAATCCTTTAGAGCAAGCAAACATTTAACACTACTACTTATGAAATATTTTAATTTCAGAAAGTAACATCAAGTGATGTACTTCTGATCAGAGTTAAATTCCAGTATATATTGCAATAGCCAAGTGATGAGCTCAGCCATCAGGACCTAAAAGCAGGGCGTTATCAGGACAAGTCCAGCACACAGCCTACAGCGTCTCATAGCCAAGCTCCGTGTGTAACCACTAAATTAAGTTTTCTGAGGCAGAGACTTTTTGTGAGAAAAAAAGGATTTCGCAACTTAGATTTTAGTGAAAAAGCAGAGTTCTTTTCAGCTGAAGTCTCTAAGCAGTTAATACACCTTCGTTACAAACAACTTCTGCAGCCAGAGGATTTTACTACCAGTAAAGTTTTTGCAGCAGTAATCTTTGTCCCCTGAGGGTTTTTTGGGAGAAACATGAAACTGTTTCCTCATCCTCCTTGTCCTGCTCTCAGCTGGAGCCCGTTTTTTTTTCCATTCCCATCATAACCTTTGGGTTTAGCTGACACTTTCCCTCCTCTGCCACAGATGCTGGGTGGGGTCCACACACTTCATTATAGAAAGCTGCTATAATTCAGTCTGTGACTATTATTTTCTCATTTTATCAAATGCATGTTTAGCATCACACTTTCTTGACATTACCTGTTGTAATTCTGTCCACCATCTGAGACTGCAGCCAGTTGCCTCCTCCCACAGAGCTGCAGAAGGACAGCTTTATTGCACAATGTCCAGTGCATTTGAAAATGTTGCTACAATGCCTAGACAAGCAATTTACATGGAGCTACTCTGCTGTTCAAATTAGACACTTTCTTTATCTCATTCCCATTTGATGTACTGTGAATTTGAAAACAGATTTTCTGGCTTGTTATATTTTGCCTTCTGCTGTAAGGCAGATTTTCTTTGCACACACACATCATTAATACATTCTGATAATAAATCTGAGGAGGCCTCATCCTTCATGCACCAGAACATTTTGGTCCTGTCTCTCCCCAGCCAGTTCCACATCTGTGTGAGCTGCTGCAGTTGCTTCTGCACTACACAGTGGCCTTTAACGTCATCAGTGGCTGCCAGCCCCAAACTGTCCAAAGGCAAGGAAAGGTTCCAGGGTGGATAATCACTGAGGCACAAGGGTGCTGCTCTGGAGACGCCATCAGCTTCAGCCCAGAGTGATGGACAGGAGTAACTGTGGCTGCGGGAGCAAATGGTTCTGTTTCCTCCTCAGGAGATATTTGTTGCTGCTGCTAATCTAGAAATCCAAGATGACAAATCCAATAAACCCAGGAGGCTTTATAAACCTTTATGTGTAGTTGAGAAAAATTGTAACAGAGCCAAGGCATGCTCCTTGCAGTGTTTTCTAGTTGTATCCTTTTCTTGCCTGACTTCATTAAGAGCCAGATGCTCTTAATCTGGCACAGGTTTCAGAAGGCATTGTCACATCTACTGAAAAAGATAAGATGAAATGTTAAATGTTATCAACATATTGACACCCTCATATATTTTCTAGAGGTCTTATACCTAGAAGATTGTGGGTAGGTGGTTGTAGCCCAACTTTAAAATGAGCTTGCTACATCAAAAATCAGTTGGCATATCAAATGTGTCATTTAGATTCAAACAATTCCAGTAGTTTCCTCTTTGATTTGATCCTGTAAGACAATTTGTCTATACAGTCTGCAGTTTAAAAATGGCATTTTTCAGGGTTCAGGAGAAAAAAGAAAGTTAGAACCTTATCTGCTGCTGATTTCAGGAAAGATATGAATGATGAGCTATCTTAAAAGTTCCTGTCTACCTTTCAGTGCAGTAGTTGGACTTGGTTCAATAACAGGGTTTCAAATTGTTCCCAAACCTTCATTGTTAGGGGGAAAAAAAACCCTACAACAAAACAGGAAAGACCTGTTTCAGAAAGCCTGTTGTATCACTGAAAAAGGGCCCATGGAACACCTGACTCTGAAATATGCTTATTTATTATAAATAATTTCCATGGCGTCACATTAGCAAACATAAAAGGTCACGAACTGCTGTATTTGAAGAAAATGTGTTTGACATCTGGGATCTGGCAGAAGTTCCTCCTGTGGGATAGATTTTTTGTGCAGAGCTTTATTGAAGAATAATACTAAGAAGGAAATACAAAATATTAGTGTAACCTAGTAAGAAATTATTGTATTTTACAAGCCAGAGACATAATAGAACTTACACAGCTATTTCAGTTCATCTGATTATCGAGGAATGCTAGCTGTGACCAGTTAGCAGTGAAAATCTGTGGGGCTTAAATTAGAAATGGACTGAAGGGAGAAGTCCAAATGCAGGCAATGGCTTAAACGTAGGTCTGTATTTTTGTACACCCCTGCTCAATGAAGGGAGTGAGGAGGGAACTGGCAGGAGCCTCAGCAGCTGGGGAAGCCGAGGGCTGAGTGGAAAGCCAGGCCACCCCTGTGCACCCCAAGGGAGTGAGCTGGGCAGCATCCCCAGGCATCGACACCTTCCTGGGGCTGGGGGGGACATCAGGGCTGTGGGGAGCTGGAGACTGGCACTCCTACACTTTATCCTCTCTTTTCCCCATGCCAGTGAAAATGTCATGGGCACAGCCCTTGCCGTGCCTGGGGAGCGCTCCCTGGGCTGTTTGTGAAGCCCAGTCTCCCAAGGATTTGCTCTCCCTCTAGGCTGGGGTCATGCCACCTCATGAGGAACTGCTGGGGTGTCTCCCCAAACACTGTCACAGTCCCACTTGCTTGTGACACTGCTCAGAAATGCCTCTTGCAGTGTGGAAGAGGGGAGAGGCAGCTCGCCCTGTCCTCGCAGCCTGCTCGGGCCTGCGTCCCTGCCTGTGCCAGCAAAGGGCAAACGCCGACCTGGGCCCTTTCCTCCCCTCTCTCTTTTGGGGACCTCAGGGCCAGGTGCTGCTGCCCTGCTCTGTATTTTCACACCATGATGTCTCTAGAGTCTGCTCAGAGCCTCAGGGCTGGCCTGTCTCCCAAAAGCAGACACAGGCCTGCCCGAGGACGAGCAGATGTTCCTGTCCCCGGGAAGAGGAGGCCAGCCAGGTGTCACCACACAGAGCAAGGGCAGCGCACAAAAGATCCTTTCTGAAAGGGACCCAGTCAAGAAAAAGGCCCAAAAGCACAAAAATAATGTACTGTTTCCAGTTGTAAAAAAAAAAAATAAAAAAAAATTGTCATCTGTTTTCAGGTGAAAGCAAATCTCAATTACCTTGCTGAAAGAGGGTGATGACAAAGGCCATTGCAGGAATCACTGCAGTTTAAAACCTCCTGGCCCCATTGAAGTGAGGGAGCTGGGAAGAAGATCCACGGAGGCCAGTGACTGGTTGCTCTCAGAAGCTGGAATGCTGTTCTTCCATCGAAAATTGCTTGGTTCAAAAGAACAACACACAGTGACCTACAAACTGGAGCTTTGGGCGCATCCCTCTGGGGAAGGCAAGGTACTTAAAGCCACTTAAGAAATGACATAATTAGAACCAAAAGTTACCAGCCTGTTTTAACCTAATTTTAACACTTTAACCCAGCTGCAGGTTGTTTTGCTCTGTTCCCAGGCAAACACACCAGAATACAGCACTCTTAAGGTACAGGAAATAAGGGAAAACCAACCTGCTGTGTTGAGAAAACCAAACAGCCACAAAGCTGAGGATTTGCATGTTTAACCTCTGTTTGGTAACATACAAAAATATTCACAGAGGACAGAACATACAGCCCTCTAGAGAGCTCTGCCAAACAGGCTGAAAATACATCTTGGTACAGCTCAATCATACATCTGAGTGGATGGGCACAGGTGTCACAAACCAGTGTTTTACCAGGAAGTTTAACAGCTGAAAACTGCAGGTTATTTATTCTTGGCAGTATTTTCTGGAGAGATTATTTTCAAGAATCCTGAGTCAGCACCAATAACTATAGGTACAAATATTTGTTTGTGGGACACAGTATCTTTCCTATGCTATTTACCTGTACTCCCCAAGCCCAAAATTTACATATGTATGATTCAGGCTGGCTTTCCATGGTGAGCAAATACCCACTTTCCTCAAATATTTTCAGCTGTCACTATTGCTTTAACTCTTAGCTCTATAAAAACTAGATTGTATGGTAGCAAGGAATTCAAAGATGAATTGATTATTTCATTGCAGCTTAAGGATTTAACTTCACATTAAAACCACATGCATTTGTATCCAAGTAACATAATGAAAAGTGTGGTAGATGATGGTAGGTGCAGTCTTAAAGCAAGCAAGGATTAATTAAATTAGTTCTGCAAGATCTTAGAAAACCTAACCAAACACTTCTCAGCCAAAGCTTTGCTTAAACTGGCATGGTGATCCCATGAGTGACAAGGATTTTCATTAGCAGGCAGATGGATTTTAGGGGACCTTGCTGATGATTTTGGAATGGTATGATGACTGGACTGCGCCAGAGCCCAAGAAAGGAGGAATAAAACAGGCTAGAAAGAGTAAAAATGGGAGTGCAGAAGTGCTGTTAAAGATCAGCAACCAGCTGCCATTCAGAACAGTCCCTGCACACAGTGGCACAGACTATAAACATCATTGTGAAAGAGCTGAGATCACACTTGTTGTCCTAATGAGTTACTGGCGTGAGAAAGCGTTCACCTGTATGAGACAGGGGACTGCTGTCTGACTTCCTGGAAAAAACACGCAGGCTCATTTTTTCCATCCTGATTTGGTTATGTGCAGGCTGACACCAAGGACAGTTTAACAACATTCAGCAGGACTTGCAAGCCTAAGGAGGAACTGGTGCCACCAAAAACAGAGAGGGAGGAGAAAGCAGGAGTTCTGGTACACAGAGTACAGCCCATGGGACTTCTCAAGGAAATACAATTCATAGCTTACCCTTAAGGAAGTGCAGCAGGAGGTTAAATCCCTGCAGGGTGTCAGTTTTATAGCCCAGTAAAACCCCATCTCTCCAGCACTGCAGTGTCCTTTACCAGCTGGCTGGATAGAACTGACAGAAGATTAAGTACAACCTACTTCAGGTTTGTCCACATTCGTGAGTCAGCTTTGGAGAGACCATTTCCTTATCCACAGAGCTCTACTCCCTTGGCTGAGAAGACACTGTCAGAACAGATTGGTCTTGCATAGTGAAAAGGGCAATAAAGGGGAGAGGATCACACTATTCAGTCCCAAGCGCAACACCATGTCAGGTAGACGTGGCAGCATGTGTAAGAACAACCTCTAAAGCAAATTCTAAACAACTAGAGAAAGAAGGATAAAGTGACTCAGGTGTGGAAACCCATATTGAGCTACTTCAGCTGTATGTCACAGCAAAGTCAGAGCAGCTGTGTTTTGTGAAGTGTCCATTCTCTACCACATTCAGTGGAAAACCAGCCCCTTGTTACCTTCACTCATCAGGCCACCTTAACCAGGACACCCCAGAGTGGACTGTAGAACCATCAGTCTTTGATCAAGGGTCACACCTACTTTCTTATTTTCTTTGAGTAGTTCTAGAGAGTTGTTTTCTTCTCTTGAAGAGAAATTTTGCAGCTCAGCATTCCTGCACTTGGCCTCTCCTCTTTCAGTTTGTATGTGTGCTCATTTCTGTGTAATTTTTCTTGAGCATGTGATTGAGAATTAATGCGTTTGCAGTGTAGTGAAGGGAAATGACGTGTCCTCGTGATACTGGAATGAGCGGTGGCGCTTCCTTTGAGTGCGTATCAGCTTTCCGAGTGCCTTGTAAATCATCACAAGTCAGTGAATGGCGTATTACCTACCTCACCTTGCAGCAAGTTATGGGAGTGATAAGAATGTGAGAGAGCAACGGTGTGACATAAATTCCTTCAATTTCCACAAAGCAAACCAGAGCCAGTTTTGGCTGTCCTTGTAAATTGCTGAAATAAGAACATTCCGCCTGCAAAACACAAACCCAACCAGTAAACTCAAACCTCATTAGGCATGGGTCACTGAGTGTCATGTGGGTGGAAGAGCCTTTGTTGTACTGAAGTCATGAGATACGTAGTGCAGGTGGGAGTGAGAACTAGCCACTGGTTAATGATTTATATATGAGGAAACCAGTTGAGTCTAAATTATCTTATTTGTAGGACTGCAACACTACTTGTTATGAGACAAGTTTATTCTGCCAGTTGGAAGCCAAATTCCAGCCACAGCTTCATGGTCACTGTACAAACACCTGCCCTTACTGGCTCCAAAAACCCAGGACAACTGGGAGAGGGGTATGGCACCATGTTAGGCTGGGAGGAGAGCTCATCTCCTGGGATTCTCTGGGAACAGTTCCAAGGCATGCAGCCTGTACACCTTCCTGTACACCCTCCAAATGTGCTGGATAAAGCATGGCTGGTGCTTGATGGGGAATGGGGCAAGGGAGCCATCCCCACCCTCAGAAGCAGTGACCTGCTACACCCTTCAGTGAAATTGCAGGGGAAAGAAGTGCCTCAGATATGTCAGGCTCTTAGCACAGATAAAGTAATATTAAACAAAATGTTAATTTGGGCCTTATCACACAAAAACCCACCAAGAAATGAAGGTAAAATACACACATGTACCTCCAAGTATGGGCAACTGTACAACATAAAAACTGTGAAAGAAAATTAGCCTCTAGAAAAGTAATTGTATTTTACTTTGAAGCTTTCTCTACTACTGCCTTTATGTTACTAGGGTCTATGACTAGTAAGGTGTACCAGTATCACTGATCCCCATTCACCTTGCTTTCCAAAAAGGTTACATAATTCTGTCATGCATACTTGCAGTGATCTTATATGAACACCACAAAACTAGTTAATGATCAAAATAAGCTAGAATTCAATTATAATTTTTGTTAGCAACATATTTATTTTAAAAAATCCTTTTAAATAGTCCCTATTGGTTTATTCAATGCAAATTGTTCATGAGCTGTAGAACAATGCAAAGACTTAAAAGCTCATTTTCTGCTAGAGATAAAGTAGGGGTTATAGGCTAAGTGGACAGGATGAGAGACATTGAAACTATCCTTTTAAAATTACAGTACAAAATTATTCTTTAAAAAAGAAAAGAAGACTTCAAAGTATAACATGTTTATTAATCCAGGCAGGCTGCAAATAAGAGTTATGGAAATGACTGTTTTCAGCAGCAGCACTAAGGAGCATCCTTTGAGCTGGGCAGCGAGTCCTTCACCTTCCACCTGTACTAGCTGCAGGATGAACTTTTGGTATAGGGTGATCCTAAATGTGCTATACCTAAAATTGTACTTAGAGCTTTCTGGTATCCAGTGCATCTCATTAGGTGACAAACTGGCCAGGGCAGCATTTTTTTGACAACTGATTTGCATTCAAACACATGAACGCTGCCGTCCTCCCCCAGCCCCACCCCTTTTTATTGAAGTGACTGTTAGTATTTCCCAAGCAGAGCTAAAATGCTTCATACAGCAAGAGAGATCTGTCTCAGAGCTCCCGCACACCGAGAGCATTCTATTACATTAGCTTGGTGTGTCTCCCTCTTGCCTCTGGCCATGCCTGTGTCTTTCTTGGCTGGATCATCAAACAGCCCTTGTGTCTGTATCCTGATAAGGATCAACTGTGCTTAATCCTGCTGTGGGAGACAAGGATGCTGGAGGTCAAGGAGTGAATTCTTCCTTTTACAGATGTTGTCTGGGATGTATTCATTTCAGAGCTATTTATAGGCTACATGGGCACTTATCTTTCTAAGGAGATAATCTGCTTTTAAATATTTTGTGTTTCTGGTTGAATATTTTTCTATGTCAATGACATCATAACCAAAGCACTGAAGGTTAACTAATCAGCAAGCTCTTTTTTATTAACTTTCTGGTTCAATTATAATTGTATTCCTCTATAATTCTCTTTCATCCATGGGTATGAGTACACTGCTGTGAACCAAATGCTGTCACTTACACCATTGTTAATTTGCACCAAATCAGACTGGGTAATTCCAAGTGAGCACAACCCTGAGGAAAGGCAGAGGGATACACTAAAGCTTTCTGCATGTAGTATGTGTGTGGTAGGTAACAGCTTGGTCCCTTTAATTTTGGTAATTTTAAATTTTCCACTTATACAGATGTATAAATGCAGTGAGAAATTTTATAGACATTATGATGTAAATCTCCACTCGATATCATTCAGAAGTCAGTGAAATTACTTCTTCTTCAGCTCTAGGCAGAGAAAAATTATTATGCAAGTTCTGCTTGTAATGAGACAGTAAAAGTTGGCTTTTCTGAAGGCTAAGTAAAAAAAAAAAAGGTAATTATGAATCCAGGCCACAGCTGAAGAGGAGAGAGCTTGTATGAATGGCTCTGGACAGTACACTCAGTGATGGTGGGTGACCAGGTTCTCAAAAGAAGTTAGGTTATTTTTAACAAAATTATTGTAGTCAGAGAAAATCACCAGTTGAAAAGCGATTCTGTGGGATCCAGGAAACTCTTGTGTGAAATGATATTTTGTTGTCTGTGTCAAAAAAGTCAATTGCCTAAAAATATCTCAAAGTCAAATAAGCCAGATGATAGGACCCATTCTACTCTGGCACCTAACCCAACTAGCATGACTCAATTTGTTCATTTATCAGAATAGCTTCTCCTTCCCAATTATCGTGATCTCTATCAAAGATTACTGTCATATCTGCTTTCTTTTACCTTTATTCCAGTTATTGCACTGGCAATAGGTGCTGTACAAACACACAGTGGAGGGCAGTTTTTCTGCTGAGGACCTATGTTCAAACAGACATGACAGCTGACAGGCAGGAGAGGCAAAGAGCTGTCCCTTCCCTGCTTGGCAAGGGAACAGCTCTGCCAGCCTGAGCAAGCAGAGCCAGAGGGAAGCCACACACGCCCAGCCCAGGGTCTGTGCCCTCCATTGGTGCTTGTCAGAGTACTGGCCATTGACCATATGGCAAAACTCTGCATGTTGGAAAGTCTTCGGCAGTGGGTTAGAATAAAGAATCATCTTCTGAGCAGACCTGGAATTCTGTCTGCTTTTGAGGAGTTCTGGCCTCAAAGAAGGACATAAATGTATGCAGCAGTTGCCTGTTTACATTTTTAACTTTCATGCTGTAAAAACCTGACATGCATAGTCTTCTTTTTTTATTTGATGAGAATTGCTGTAATACTTGAGTCTGCAATGGTCTATTGAAAACAGACCCCTGACTAGGAAATAGAGAGTTTAGATGTTATAAACTGCTAGTAATTTATTATTTTGAGATTGGCATATATTTTGGCAAAGTTTAAGTTGGCTGGAGTGATAGTGAGTGATGAAAGATGTTATGGCGGTTGAGAAGTGGCTGAATTCCTTTGTTTCCAGACTTTTCACCTTTTTTTAAGGCACAGAATGTTTATATAGAAAGTGTAATATTGTTTTATGAGTATTTGCTGGACCCTGCTAAAACCAAGCACTCAAGCTTTACTCTTTTAACAAAGTGTTTTGTTATGGAATTCCTCTGGGTTTTGATGTTTCTAAATTAGGGTTAAATCAGGTTGGTATGTGGGGGCCATGGGAGAACAGGCCAGAAGTGACAAACTGTCTGATGCCTAAGGGTGTGCTTCCACTCCAGGAGGTGATGTGGTGGCAGGAAGAGAGGCCTCCTCAACTGGGCATAAAGCAGGCATAACATAAACCAAAAGGGGTGAAGAGGGGATTTTAAGCACTGGGAAAGCTGTCAGGATTTTAAGAGTTGGACATCTTCAGTGCAAGACCCTACCTGCCTCTCGGCTGCTCTCTGGTCTACCAGAGCCTGCATGTTTCCCATGTTTTATTTCCATCATCTGGAAGAGGGGCACTTTTAGTCCCATGGTTATAAATTACCATTCTTCCTTCTTGATCATCTCTATTTTTCCCTCCAAGACTGTGGTACTTGATGAGCCATGATACACTCAGGAAACAAATTCTTGTTTCTGATATTTCTCTGCCTATTTCCTCTGCATTTATCTCCTCCAAGTCAGCTGCTCATAAAACTCATTGGCTTCCTGCCTTCAGCTTGGCTCACTAAACCCTGGAGTCAGTCTCCAGCCTTTTTGTTTTTACAATAAAGGACAGAGCTCTGAGCCACAGCATCCTGGGATATTGTAGCAGCAGACAGAAAACCTTTAAACCATTAAGAAACGGAAGCTGCTAAACTCAGTGTTTCATTGCTGAGAGCACTAAGGCTTCCTTCAAGCTGAGTACAAGGAAAAAGAGCAGAGTGTCTACTAATTCACAAAGCTTACTAGGAACAAGAGTCAGTTTTCTGATTGTATCATGCAGTCTGTGTTGTAATAACTTTCCAAGTCTGTATTCTCCCATTTAATACTCCACTTTAATGAAGACCTCACATTGCTACTCTGCTCGTAGTTGCTCACATTACAATCTTTGTAAACTCCTTCTCCCAAGTAGCACTGGGCACTTCCAGTTCTCAAAAGACAAAGCAAAGGTTATCCTTCCTGTCCTAGCAATGCTGGAGAGCCAATAAGCTAGTAAGGAAAAAAAAACAAAGCAAAAGAGCTTGTTTCAGACAAATTTAAGAACAAGGCATATAAAGCCTCATCCCTATTAAAAAAAAAGACCAAAGTGCCAGTGGCTTCAACACACATTATACCTTCCAACTATACAATTTTAATCTTTTTTCAAACTATTAAACATATATATAGATTTAGCTTAGCACTGAGAGGCCTCAGCTGGAATACTTTTCACAATTTTGGGCACCGTGCTTCAAAAAAGATGTAAACCAACTGGAGAGAATCCAGATGAGAGCAACAAGAATGATCAAAGCTCCAGAAAATGTGATGTATGAGGAAAGACCAAAAGAATTGGGTTTGTTTAGACTAGAGAAGAACAGTCTGAGGGGAGACATGACAACAGTCTTCAGACACGTTAGACTGCTGCAAAGGGCAAGATAAACTGTTCTCAGTTTCTACTGGAAGTAGGCTAAAAAGCAACAGATTACAATGGAGATTCGGACTAGACTTTAGAAGAAACTTTCTATTGGTTACAGCAGTTATACCTGAGAAGACAATGCCCATGGAAACTGTGGGATCCCATTGTTTGAGACTGGGGTACTGGCATCGTCCAGTCTGCTTTGTGGTAGAAGCATGAATTAAGAGTGGTCCTAGTCCTTTTCAGCTATTTCCCCCACATGCTAGAAGTGTAGGAGAGAGACTGCAAGTGAAAAAAAAATTAATATTTTCTAAAGGAATTTGGATAGGTCTCACCTGAGTGGTCTTTGAACAGGAGATTAATTGCAGCCACAACTACAGAGTTAGTATTACTACCTTGTGGTCATTACAAACTGTTTGTAACTACCACACTCAGGAAAATGGGGAAAAATAAGATTCTGATTCTAATCTGCACTAAAGTCCCACTTATGCTGGACACTATTCTGGCAGTGGAGGCCCGTGTCAAAGATCTCAAATGTAAATGTTGTAAAACACACCATCCAGTGATAGATTTCTATGAACTCTGTTATATAGAAAGATTTAATATAGAAAGGAACCCAAACATGTGACACTTTGTCAGAAAGCAAAAGATTACATAGTACAAGGTGTTTTCTGGAATGAATTTACAATGAATTTCAACTATAAAATAGAATGGAAAAAAACCAGGTGAAACTAAAACAAATGCAGGGTGAATTGAAACAAAGTGCCTGACTGATAATTCCAGAGATGACTGGGAATGCAAATTAGGACTTCTGAGGTCCCTTGTTTCAATAGGTGGGGTTTTTGTTTCTGTTTCTGCTTGTTTGTCTGCTTTTCATTTATAATGAAAAAAAATTAAAAGGCAAAATTGCAAAAGCCAGCTTTTTCCTCAGTTTTTTTGGTGCTTTCTGCTAAGCAGCCTTGGAGCTACAAAGGTTCACAGTCTTTCACATAGACTCATGCCCTAGAAGTGTTTACAGTGAGAAGAAGAGTCCTTAAAATGCATGACCACATAGAGAATCATATGGGATCTTCAGCTGTTTGCATCCTGGTGGGGACTGTGCATGAAGAGGCCTCCCAGCTCAGACAGGCAGAGGTCACCGGGTCTCTGGGAATAGTGATTTGGTCTGGAGCTGCTATAGGTACTGGCTTCTGAGGAGAGAGTTCTGCAGAGGAGGAACTGTCTCTTTTGGCTGAACATTTCCAGGGCACCGACTCGAGTTTTAGAAGGAGTACTGTGATACGAATATCCTCAGCCGGATGACAGAGCTTCCTCTGAAGTTGATGACGGTATTAACAGTGATCATTTCCAAGTCCAACTCAATAGTACGGGGCCCCTTCACGGGGCGGGTCATCACCAGAGTGGCACTGATTGGTCCTGTTTGCTGTGCATAAAACAAGAGAAAGCAAGTGAGATTGCCAAAACTAGTTCCTCAAAACTAATGTCTCACTACAGTCTTCAAGCAGCCAAAATAGGTGTTTTCTATTTCATTGTTTGAAACCACTGCAACTGATGGGACAGAGTTTCATTTCAGTATTTGGCTTCTTTTCAGTGGGAACTATCACCTCCAACAGTTTGTAAAGCCTTTAGGAGCCTTGCACATTAATGTAGCTATTGAACATAGACACTTGCTATTGCCTAAAAAAAGAAAAGTTGAAAACATGGATTTAGGGTATAAACAAGTTACGATACCTTTTTGTTTGGTTGGTTGGTTGGTTGGTTGGTTGAGGTACTCTTTAGTTTGATGTAAAGGACAGTGAAGCAGGGGACACCCAGAAGGGGTTTTGTTAACAGAACCTGGGGAACAGGTTCTTGTTCTTCTAACAAGACCCTCATGTGAATGGGGTCTGGGTTTGTGGTACATTGTGTATGTTAATGGTATAAACTTTACCCTCCAAAGAGAGCTTTGAATATGCAATGGCACTTCAGAAAACCAGTCCTTTATTAAATGTAAGCAGACCTTTGCAATCTGACCAGAACAGTGGATTATGTGCATTTAAAAATCAGAGCTGCTGATGTTAAAGCCAACTGCAGTTTGTTTTCCATCGGGAACTTACATAGACATAGTGGGTCCTGTTTTACCTGTCCAATTTTACCTCAAAACTGGGTGTTTGTTGCCTTTGATCAGAGAAGGCTGACATAGCCATGAGGAGGTGCTGGGCATGTTGCCTGGTCTGTGCCAGGCTGGGTCCTGGCACCTCAGCTAGGGCACAATGTCCCTCCCATCCGGCCATGCCCTCCCACTGCCCAGGGAATGGCTGTGTGGTATATCACTGGAACAGCAGGCTTGGGGAGTGGGGGTGGGTGCTGGGGCCTCAGCACCTGCTAGATTAGCCCAGATGAGAGGAAAAGGTCAGTGGGATCAGTAGTGACTTTGAAACAGGAAAGCTCTTGTGAGATGTAAATGATTCTAACAGGACCGCTTGTCAATTCAGGATTTTGAAATATTTTCCTTTTCTTACAGTGGGAATCTGAGGTTCTTGTGAGAAATATGTCCTGGAATCTATCCCACTACCCATGTTCATGAGGGATGGGAACCTTCAGCAGCCACAGAACAGAACTTAATGCGAATGTCAGTGCTAGGTTTTGCCTGGGGCTGAAAATCAACCTCCTGAGTGTCACCATCCTTTGTGGATGTGCCCCGTTCTCTGAAGACACCCCTGTAATCTCTGCATGTTGGTGGTGTGGCAAAGATGACTGAAGAATAAAGAGATCTACTGAGGAAAACAAGTTAAAAAGCCCCAGGTAATTAAATTTTCTCTAACAGTGTCTACATAAAATGTGTGTTCTCAGTGAAAAAAAATTGTAACAAATGAAAGCAAAGAACCCAGAAAGTCAACTGTTGGCATAAAGGGATGGGGTTTTTCTTACTTTTTTGTTTTCATGTTTTTTAATTTCCAATGAAGAGTTTAATAAAACAGACAAGAAACACTGAATCTTTTGGTGACAATTGTTGATTGACCATCAAATAAAAAACAGTTTGGTACAATAGTTTCTCCTGAGCTTGGGTGACCTGAGATATTCTTAGATATGAGTACAGCTCTGGGCTTCCCTAAACCTACTGTCTCACAGGAGAAGCATGTTTGCTTTGGGTGGGTTACTCTCCTGAGAGATCCCGCAGTTCCTGCAGATCAGCACACTGCTCTGCATGTCTGTATGTAAAAAAAGGTTTAAGTGATAGCCATGAAAAGCTCAGTTGTGCTATCAGGACATTCGGCTAACAACAAGATACTCCATGTTTCCCCCAGTGAGCACTAGACTTACCCGCATGTAGAACTCCCTGCCCTCGTTCCCTGATTTGATTTGGAAGATGTAATATGCTCCAGGGTAGCGAGTTGTTGCTTGCATCTGAAAAATGTCCGAAGGCACAGACCTCCCGGACACCATATCCATCACTCTGTACAGGATGGTGAACGGCTGGTCTCTGCACCCAGGGTTTTCAGCTGGACACATGCAGCGGCTGATTGTCAAGAGGTAGAATTGTCATCAGAGGTTACAGATTGCTGTCATATTTGATTCTTTATATGATAATATAGGTGCATAAAGAAATAAACAAATAATGTTGTTGGCCAGCTAAAAGAATCAATGAAACTATTAATGAATTTTCTCATTTTTAGCATTCTCTGTGTTGCTATTCTGGCCTAAGTCCTGCCTCCTTTTTCTTGTCTTCTTGGCCAAAATACATTGGCATTCTCTTCAGATCACTCAAAAATGTGAACTTTCTTTCAAGCAGCCCTGCAGGTGTACAATACTTGATACATGTTTGTTCTGATAGTAATTTAAACTGTCCCCAAAATATTATTAGATCATTTCACTGATAGTATAACATAAACAGTAGTGATTTTTGTTTCACCATATTTTGTATGCTACATGAGAACATATAGTAGACATCCTGGATCAAACTAAAGCTCTATCATCAAATGCAGAGCCTTAAGGAAGAAGAGGCTAGCAAGCCAAGCATATGACACTTCCACCACCAGTCTCCAATTGTTTGTGACTCAGGCAATTCTTGAAACAAAAATTTCTTCTTTGTATTTGTCAGCTATTAATGCATTACTTATCCATCAGCGTTTCCAGCTTCCCACATGAATGTTTGCCATCCACAGCCCCCTGTGGCCAGGAGCCCCATAGCCTCCTTCATCTCTTTTTGCTTGGCCTCTTTCTGACTTTATCTGATGCTCCCAGCTGTTCTACTGAAAGGAGAGCAGCCAGTCAATCCCTGCTCATACTCCTCACCAATCTCAGGGCTTCATATTTGACCCTGTTCATGGCTGCAGTGCTCTAACTTGGCTGTTCTTCACAAGGAAGCTATTCCATACTATTGATCATCCTCATTGCTTCTTATGAACCTTTATTCAGTTACATTTCTTTTGACAGGAGGGGAAGAAAGTGCACAGTCTTAAAGATGTGGTATAGCACAATAGCGTGTGCTCCAAGGATATTCTCAACCTATTAACACTTGAAATTCAGATTGCTCTTCTGACCTCTAGTGAGTACTGCAGATCATGGAACTAGAACCCTCAAATCTCAGCTTGCATGAATTATGATCAAATCAATGGTCCTAATTTAATTTGTGAATTTGAGATTTTCTTTTTACTTTAAATTAATCTACACTGAACTTCATCTGCCATTTTTATTGCACAGTCATTGAGGCTTATTCTGCAATATTTTTCTACCCACTCTTTTAATTACTGTCTTCAGATACTGTTGCAGGCTTTGCCCATCTCATGGTTTATTCTTTTTCCCAGGTTGCTTATGATGGACCAAGTAGGTCCAGCTCAGACTCTGCAGAACTTCAGGGGGAAAGCTGACCATTTAATACTATCCTCTGTTTAATTTTTATCTTTCAGTCTCTTATTCTTCTGTTTCAGGGACTTTTCTCTATTACTTACGACTGCTTAATTTCCATAATAACTACGTGATGGTCTTTTCAGAACCCTTTGGAAATGCAAACGGACTGCACCAGTCCATTTTGCCCTAGCCACATGCTGCTGATTTCTTCAGAGAACACTAAGTTATAAGGCAGGATAGCCTTTTATAAAAGCCATACAAAAGGGGAATTGACTGTGCCAGGGTCTTTTTGACTATTTTTTCTATAACCTCCACTACTGACATCAATTTCAGACGGTGTATCTGACATGTCCCCCATCAAGAGTCTCCCAGCATTATGAATTCCCAATTCCTTCCACAGAAAACACAAATGCAAGGAATTCAGTTAGTTTTTATACTGACCACTTCTAGACATTTGTCACAAATTAAGTGCAGTCCCATCTAGACATGAGTCAAAGCCACCAAACACAAAGCTCAGAGATCAAGAGTTCTGGTGGAAGCTGCTCTGCAAGTACTCTGTAGCTGGGCTCTGGGGAATTTAGATGCAGAGGATTCAGTTATTTCAAATTCCAGCTAAGACTCTATCACCAAGGTAGGAAAACCCAGAACTAGACAAACACTATGTGTCCACTCTTCAGCTGCCCTAGTAAAGAAAGCAATGTAAATACATTAATAAATTCTCAAGGAAAGAAGCTAATTATAAATCTCTTGCCTTTCTATAAAATACATCAGGCTACCAAGCAATTCCAGCTTATTGGTTTAGTGCAAACACTATAGATGAAATAATGTGGACTGCAGTATATCGAGATCTGTCTGGAAGGGAAATATTTTGAGTCCCAAAAATACAAATACATACATACAAAAATGTAAAAGAAACAGGCTGTTTCTAGAAATGTGGTGTTTATTGTTTGCTTGTTCAAATGATTCCCAGTTCAGACAGTAATAGTGCTAACAGCCCCATCCAGACATACCCAATTTCTGGGCAAGGCAGATCAGTCTGTGAACTATTCAGAACTTTTAACCTTTAAGCAATAAGAAGCTATTTGTATCCTGCTTTAACTATCATCTAATATTTTAAAGTACTTCCCAGGCATAAACTAGTTACCATTTGCAGAAAATATTCCTACTAATAAACAGGTTGCATTTGAGCATATATGGAGTCAGTTAGTAATGTAAGTAAATGTCTTTTACTACACCACAACCCTTGCTTTTTTCTCAGCTAACTGATATCTGTTTTTCCAGTCTAACTTCATATACATCTGAGTATGATATCAGACCAGATCAGATCATGTATCATATCACAGCTGGTGACCTGGTAAGGAAGTGCAATTTATTATTTTTATAAAGCTTACCAGTGGTAAATGTAGCAATAGCATGTATGTATAGCTTTAGACAGACTTCATGGCTGTGTTGTAGAATTGTAGCTTATTTGGTTTACTTTAGATACAACTCTCACAGATAGAATTTGCTTTTGTGGCTTGTGGGTATGTGTATATGGGAAGTGTTACTCACTTCTCATTTATCTGGAGATAAGGCTCCTCACATCGTACCGGGTCTAAACATTTATATTCTCCTGGAATATTGAAGCATGTTTGCTGTGAAGTGCAGGTGAAGTTTCTTATTTCACATTCATTGATATCTAAAACACAAGGAATGAGAGAATGGCTAAAGCAGGGAAATATGTACAAGATACCACTCCTACAAAGTGGTTTCCATCTTAAAGAATTACCCCAAAATTCATAAAACTCTTGCACTGTGAGAAGTGGCCTTTTTATAACTGTCCCCTCTTTTAAGATCAGCTTTTACTCCATTGATTTCTGCTTATTAGAGTGCTTCCACATGCTAAAAAAAAAAAAAACACAAAAAAAAACAAAACAAAAAAACCACCCCCAAAACCAGAAAGGAATTGGCTGCCCAAATTCTCCAGCTTTAGAGAATGGGAAAAGTAGACATGTGTAGCAGAGGGGAGAGCATTTGAGGTCTTTCCTAGCCATTAAAGTCTTACTTAGAACAACACACCAATTCACCTCAGCAGGAATATTCACGTGATGACATTCTTACCAGGATTGCATAATTGGCCCCTAGGAGTATTTCACTGTGCAATGCCAAGATCAAACATCTCAATTCTTGCAAACCTCTTTCTAGACACAGGATGCATTTTCTGGTCCCCGGGGGTTTTCATCAGTGCAGGAATGTTACCTTGGCAACTTCTACTGTCGTCAAGCAAGTTATAGCCCGAAGGACAGGTACAGTAGTAAGAACCAGGCCCGTTCACACATTCGTGCTGGCAGAGGAACTCTGAGAAGCTGCATTCGTCCATGTCTGCAGTGGTAAAACAAAGTTTAGTGTCTTTGTCTTTACTGTCAAAAAAGCAGTCCTGCAGGCAGGTGGCCATCCAGATTACCTGCCCATTACCTCAGCTGGAGGCTGGCACTCTCCAGCTCCCTAGAACTCTGCAGCAACCTGACAAAATGCTATACAACATGTTCTTGGTTAAACATTTTTTTTCCTAAGGAAACCAGGAAACAATGTATGGCTTAATTTATTTATTTTTCTTTTCTAATACCTGTCAACAGCTGGCCATGTTTTCATTTCTGTTTTACGTCAGAGATGGAGATACTCTGACAACAAAGCTTCAACTGTAATTCAAAATGAGACTTGGCAGTAGTTTTCTTTTTTTTTTTTTTT
>VZSR01000520.1:34185725-34403520 GCA_013398615.1 Brachypodius melanocephalos
TTCCCAGGGCTGCATGGGTTCCAGCAGAGCTCCTGCATCCAGCTCTGTCTGTTTAATGTTTCTTAAGCCTCTAGTCAGTTACTTCCAAGTCATTCCAGCAAGACTACAAGAGCACATCCTAGCCTGGGTCAGACATACTGGAAGGTCCAGCCCTCTCCCAGATACCCAGGAAGCCAGGCAATCTGTCAAATATCTGATTGGACGCAGAAACTGTGCTCTTTCCCCCTTGCACTCATGAATTTACCAGTCCTTGTGTCAGTCTGCAGAACTGTGCTCAAGTGAGAAAAATGAACTTCAGAACTGTACATGGAGGCATGGCTGACTGAGGGGAAAACACATGCAAAGGCACTAGGCTGAGGGAGGCTGCCACTAATCATTTCCTTATTTCCCTGTTCAGAGGAAGAAAGAAACAAAGGCCAGAGCCCCAGCCAGGAACTCCCAAGTTCTTATTCCCAGCTCTGGCATGTTGACTCTCCCAGGCAAATCACTTTTACTCTTCAGACTGAATTTCCCTTTCTTCTAAATTGGGCTCAGTCCATTTATCCACTTCTGGTGTTTTGTGCAGATGGATTGGAAAGTATTTAAAGTCCAAACATATCCAAGTTGCTTTAGGGCTGAAATCAGATTATCAAAAGGGAGATGAAAGGAACTCTACACCTACATGGTCCTGTTATTGTGTGAGTTTCCCCAGTGAGTTCACTGAAATAAACCTTCCTGAAAATACATGGACTGAGGACTGACTCCATAAAGTGACCGAGATGTCAGCCACCCTCTGGCATCCTAGCCCAGTCCTCCAGCATATTGGATTTGTATCACTGGTGCTTGGCTGCTGTCAGGGACTTACAGTGCCTAGGGTCCTACATGTCTGCTGTTGAGCCCACAGTGCTCCTAAACATTTCTGGCATTCTGCTGACTGTGGGCAGACAACAGGACAGTTGTCATTTCAGAGCACATCTAATGCACTTGGAAAAGTCTTTGATTGGAAAATATTCACGATGTTGGGAAAGCCAGGTTGAAATCTCTGCCTCTCTCCTTGAATTGGGGCAAGAATGCTTCCCATCTGAATCCTGGGTGTCTCATAAGAATGTCCTCCTAACCTGGCATTCCCTTTGTGAGCCTCAGATGTCTAGTGATTGCTGTGAAGTGGAAGAAGCTCATCCAGAGCAACTTGACTTGCTTTGTCAAAAATTTTCTTGCACAAGATTGTCAGGAAAAGATTTTCTGCTCTGTATCTGGATGGTGGAAAGACCCTTTTGCTAGCTTAGTTCTCAGACATGGATGAGGCTCAAGCACCACCTTATTGAGCATTGCAATGAATTTATCTGGTTCAGATCCCCAGGTAGCTCAGGAGGTGAACACATGAAAAACATTCAGGAGTCTAACTTAGAAGAAGAAAATCCATCAGAGAGCAGAACACTAAGTTAGGTGTTGCAATCTAAATGTTTAATTCTTAAGACCCTTTAGGTATTTAATATTTGTTCTTTCCCTTAAAATAAGGAGATTTGCAGGAAAAATATCTTGGGAAACACTTATCATGTATACTGCATCTCACATGTCTTCTCTCTCAGAAACAGCATGCTACATCTGTTTACTGTAAATTAAAACTCGAGTATTTTCCAGTGCATTTTTCCTTCCAAGAAATATTGGCTGAATTCTCTAATTTTATCAGGCTGATGGAACAATAAGCAAAGAAATAAGTTTTGCCTTCAATCAAAATAAAATAATAAAATAAAAACAAAAACCAGAGAGGAAAAATTACAGTGACATAAGCACAATTTCTTCTGCTGTGTGTTGAACAGGACACCAATAACTGTACTAAGAAATCATATATTGTTTCTGAAGTGAAGCCAGAGGCATACGGGGGAACGTGGAAGTTTCAGGCAGAAGTGAGCAGTCGTTAAGAGCAAGAGAAATACAGGCATTCAACAGACAAATGGAAAAGTGCTTTATATAAAGCATTTCTTTAATCATGGAAGAATGTTCTAGGACTATCTCTACTTGCTGTAATAAAGCTTCCTGTTCAGCATTACAAAGTGCTTTCTTATGTTTTGCTGTTACCTTGGAGCTTTTGAATATTTAGCTTAATTCTTTAAAATAATTTGTGGCCCTCCTCCACTGAGCTTTTCTGGGTATTTGCTGATTGCTTTAGCTGGAAAGAAGAGCGTATGAGCTGCAGCTATCCTGATGCTACCATAGACCACGGCAAAAGAATTTTAAAAAGTGTGTACAAAACAATACCTTTGAAAAAGTAAAAGTAATAGAATTAAAGAAACCAAAACAGTAAATAAGACAGTTACCACTGCAGTTAACTCCATCAGCTTCCAGTTCATAGCCAGGTTCACAGCGGCAGAGAAAAGAGCCGTAGGTGTTGACGCAGGTCTGAGTGCAAGGGTTTTCACTTGTACATTCATTCACATCTATGGGAAACCAATGCCAAATTCATCAGTGACTTCTCCCCAAACTCCATTTTAATTTGTTTTACTGCAGAGAATTTCAAAGAGATTAGCTCTACAGTCAGAACGATTTGTTCTGAAAAAATATAACCAAGTTAGTGTTGTTTATTTGGACTCAGGTTGATGCCTGGAAATAGCAAGTTGGAAACACAACATGTGTGGAAGTGAAGCATTTTGGGAACGTCTTCAATAAAAAAATAAAATGGAAGATGGGGATGAAATTTTTGTTACAAATGCTTCTGTCCTTATCCTGCAATTTGAAAACCAATACTGTCATAACAGACCTGAGAAAAAATGCAGCAGGATTTTCCTGAGAAAGATAATGCAATGATGAAGGTCCTTATGGAAACCACAGGCTAAAGCAAAAGCAATATTGTTTGCCTTGTAGGACATTAACAACTTCTGGGCATTGTTAGCACAGACCTTCCCCTGCAGCATGTGGGAAGATGCTCGCTGCTTTGCTAGGGAGTCTGTGAAGAGGTTGTGTTGACTTTGAGGTACATCACAGCAAAAGGTGGTTTAATGCTTAGTACTCTAGTCTGGATCTTGGGAGACCCTGATTTACTGATCTGACAAAGGTTTCCTCTCTCAGCTGAGTCACACAACCTCAGATTTTAATAATAAACCTCAGTGCCTGAACACTTGGTCATTCCACTGAATCGAGTGAATTGAGGTTTGGGCCTCTGTGCATATTTCTCCTGATACACCAGTCATGTTACACCTGAACCCCTTCGAGGGACTGTGAAACTACAGAAATACCTGTCTGACAAACTTGTGAACATTTTCAAAAGCAATGCTGGGAAGGTTCCTTGTGTTTTAAAAACAAAGCAAGTTTTAATGGTGTGTCTGAGGGAGGACCAAAGATGTCAGCCATGGTTCATCACACACATACCTTGGCACGACCTCCCATCGTCGTTCAGGGTAAAGCCTGGGTTGCACGTACAGGAGTAGGAACCAGGCACGTTGGCACACAGCTGCTGGCAATAGCCATAGCGACATTCATCTATGTCTGGGGGTGGGAAGGATGGAAAGTAGAGTGGTCTGCATTTTCACATGAGATAAAAAGCAGCAAGCACACTGAGCCAGCAGTATGATAACACAGAAATAACCCAGCACACTGGTCATGGATGTAACAGCCAGACTTCCAGGCATTAAAACACAGAGTTAGAGTTAAATATACCTCTCCCCAGCAGAATGTGGTAATGTGGTTTTATCCACATCTGACATCTACCATTGTATCTGATGAATTGATGGTCATTGCTGTAATCTTCAGTTTAAATCAGGCAGCCCAGTTTGCTCCTTTAAGCAGCTCCCTCAAAGGATACCTGACAGCTGGCACAGGCTGCCAGCACAACCACAGCCAACGTTGCAGCAAAATTTTGACAGAATCAAAGTAGAAAACTTCTTTGCCTCCACATATACCAAAGCTGCTCACTGGAACAGCAGTGTTTGTTATTACAGGCTTCTTTTTTAGTGAGGATATTTTTGAAAGATTTTCTTTCCAAATAGTCACATTCTCTTTTTATATGAATTTTTAACTGACAAATTACAGATTGTAGAAACAATTAATTTAATGCCAAAATAGCAGTTTGGGCTGAATTGCAGCATTAGCAATGCATGCAACTGAGTGCTATGAGCATAAGAAAATGCTCTAAAATGTGTAAGATGGTGAGTGCTGGAAGATTTTTGCTTCAAAACTAAAAACTAAAATGAAATACATAGAACAAAGTTGTCCTTTCAAAGCCTTAACATTTCCTTTGGTATCAACTGGCTTTTGATTTATGGAGATTTTTTTAATGGCTGCTTTAAAGCTTTGAAGCTAAATTAACGCAATAGAAAATATATGCAGTCAGCAAGATAACCGAAAGGCCAGGTCAGTGGTGGTGAGTACACCAGCAGCAGGCTTCACCAAATCCTGCAAAAATAACACAGGTTTTAATTAAATTAATACTTCATTGCACTGACACAATGCATTACGTTAAGTGCACACTTTGGCTTTTGCAGGACTGTTATCTCAAGAGTGCTACATTTTGAGGATAAGGACTTCTACAGGGCTGCTTCTTGTGGGTGGGTCATGTGGGTACTGCTGCACTGACTCCTCTGTGTTAACTTTACAAGGTAATTGCAACAGATAGAAGTGTATAGTATCAGTAACTGGTAATTCCACTGAATTCCACTGCACTACTGACAGTGCACAAAAAAAAAAAATCTGTCTCTAAACCCCAACTTGGCCCTCTGATTACAGTAAATATTCCTTTACTGCTTTATGGCAGCAAAAATCACTTCTCCAAAGCCACTATAATGTATGGAAAACTGGGACTTCTTTGAAATTTAGGGAAAAAATATAGCAACTCTAAAACCAATTTGCTTTTCCTTTTTTGCATTCCTTGCAATAATCCACCCCACTATAACCATCAAGCAGAAAAAGTATTTTAGATCTATGTTCAAATCCTGAATGCTGCACACAACCCTTTCATTGGGCCTGTAACTGGGAGAAGCAAGTGGGTAACAGAAGAAGTGATGCAGAGCAGAATCTGCCTTCCTTCCCTATCACATATGCCTATACATTCCCCAGTACAATTTTTTTTTCCGAGAGAAGTTGATTTATCATGGATTAAGGAGCAGAGGCCTTGGAGACTTCTTATCAGAGGGGAACTACAAGACAGTGACTCCCTGAAGTGGCTATGGCTGCACAGACCCCAGCTTGGACAGGGCTCAGCCTGGTGTGTGCGAGGGGAATTACAGAGTAGCTGTTTGCAGTAGTTAGGGAAGCAGCCATGAACGAGTCCTTCACAGAATTGCTACTTGGGAGGAGAAAGCTGGAAAATAACTGGAGGTGCTCCAGGGACCAATGAGCAGGGAAAGCCCATTCTCCTTCTAGTGGAAATGTGATAGGATGGTCCAGCTCCACAGAGCTGGCACCAAACAGCCTGCACTGCAGGGAAAAAAAACTAGTAATGGGCAAATTTTCTTTAAAAAGTTGTATGGGGATTCCTAGGTCTTACCCATGTACCTAAAATTAATATCTGCATCATCATGCCTTGAGCATATCAAGTAAGGAGAAAGGGCTGGAGGAGAGATGGAAGGTTTGTTTTCCTGTGCTGTTTGTTGAGCAATGCTTTTTCAACAGGACTGAGCTAAAAGGATGAACAAGACATTGCTGCAAGGAAAATAATAAAATTGAAATAAAACTGCATGGAAGATCTTGAAATGGCACCCAGTTCAGAGGTAATTTTTTTCTTACCCCCAAACAAAAGAATTGGTTGACTAAGGATTTACTGTAGGTCTCATTTCTTGGTATCAAATACAGATCCCCCCATGTCCACACTGATCACAGTAAGGAAAGCACAGGTCTGTTTGGGCAAAAGTCTTTATGCACACATGCTTGCAATTGATCTTATGTGAAAGGGAATCCTTCAGACTGGGAATATGAAAAGCTCAGTTATTACACTATTGTGATGCCAGTCATTGGGCATTTACATCTACAGGTTTTTTTCCCTTGAGGGACTCTCTCTGCCAAACATCTCATTGGCACTTACAGAGACAAAAGATAATTTCCACACAGCTGAAGGTTCAACTGTGCACTTGACAAAAGTGCTTAGTGACATTATTTCCGGGAGTAACAGGTACACATATACAGATACTCAGATACCATATCACATGAGGATTTTACCTAAACACTGGCCTTCTAACAGCCAGTAGCCTTCAGTGCAGGAGCAGGTATAGCCCCCTTCAGTATTTATGCAGATCTGGGTGGGGTTACACTGGTGAGAATCTGAAGCGCATTCATCCACATCTGCAACACAGAAATACAGAAGGAAAATGTTAGAAATAGTAACAACAAAAGATTTTTTAATATTGTACAGTGTGTACACTGCCTCTTTACAAGGATTCAGAGTTTGGAAGAGAGGGTGGCCATAACCTGAAGGAAAATTCACAATAATAAATGTCTGGCAGCTATGAGAACTGAGGATGCACATCAAATCTCTCAGTTTTGCCGGTGACCCAGTGTTTCAGTTTTCCTCCTCAAGGAAAGTCTCTCATTATCTCAAACTTTTTGTTACTTCCACATTTGCTATGTCACTGAGCTGGGATTTTCATGCTACAGGGCAGTGTTCAGTCCTAGGGAGAGGCTGCTGAAAGGGTTGTGCAACCCCACTGAAAAGTAAGAGATGAAGGGAACTTGGAGAGATGCACAAACACAACCCAGAGACATAAAAAAATTACTTCCTACCCCCACCAATGCAGACCATCTCACTGAAATTTTTCAGACAGAAAGTTCAACCAAAAATCAACCTTTACCTGACCAAAAAATGTACACTTCCCTGGAATCAATTTCCTGATAATAATACTATTTTCTTTTAATTTTCTCCCCCCATCTTTATTGGGTTTAATGTATTTGGGTTTTTATTACAACCCCTTAGGGTGTTTTTGTTGTGAGCTTTTTTTTTCCTGTCCTCTTTTTTTTTTTTTTTTTTTTTTTTTTTTTTTTTTTTTTTTTTTTTTTTTTTTAAGGAGGTAAATAGCATTCCTACATTTATATAAGCCAGGACCCTGGAACGTAACTGATTAAAAATGCCTTTCAGAGTCAGGAGTTCATTTTGAATCACTTGCTCAATATCTTCCATGATGTTTCAGGCGTCAGGTTTGCCTCTAGATGTCAGAAATGGAAATGCCAAAAGATAAATTGTGTCATTTTTCCAGCCAACCTAAATTTCTATGCTTTATTTATTGATACCTAAACTATTTTTTATTCCAGCATACTGTGCACTGGGCTTTGCTGAAGCACTATGTCATCCTAGCAATGCTACTCCTTTGATCCTCCCCTGATTCTTATTAACCCAGACTTTGTTAGGTCATGACTGGAAGTATCTCACCAATGCCCTGGGCTGGAGCAGGCAGCAGAATTACATCTCTGTATCTGCCCCCAAGGCAGCAAGCACAGCCAGTCAGCTGTACAATCCTAGCAGTCATGAAACAACTGATCCAGTCTACCACAGCAGCATATCTAACATGTTCAGATATATAAATAAATACATACATATTGTATTTATGGAGAGAGTCTAGAGTTCTTATCTTGCCAACATCTGTAGTGGAGCAATTTATGGTGAGTCAAAGCTGGTAAGATAACAAGAGGGGCACAATTAAAGGTAATTAACTCTGTCAAATCGGTTCCCATGTATTTATTGGCCAGATGAAGGTTGGCAAAATGATGGGGGAAGTGGGAAAAGAGTAAGATAACAAGTCTAGACTATATAGGTCCATAAATATGTTGTTCAGTTCAGCAACTGCTTCTGCGATTGGGCTGAAAAATCTGGATCCTCCCTTCATAGCATATCACACATAATTGTTGTATCTGAACAGAGATTTTATCTAACCATAAATTTAATAACAATGACACTAATGTTTTCTAAATGAAAAAGCTTTCTATTTGTCATGCTTGCTTAATGTTTTAGGAGTGGTACCTTGGGATCTGGCCAATTCTACTTTTTCTAGTCTGCATTAAGCTTAAAAAGGAGATTTTGATTTTCCATGTACCCTGCTTCCAGTAATATTAATAGGCGATGCAAAGTGAAAACAAAATGAGGGCCATGGTCTCACCACATATGGTAGCAAGACTGTTTGAAGACAACAGATCCTCCACTCTTCTGTGGTGCATTTTTCTTGCAGGGCTGCAATGTCTTTCACTTAAAGCAATAGGTGGCTACAGGATTGGTTTTGTTCCCAAGTCAACCTTGTGGCAGTTGCTTGAGCTCCACTCCAGAGAAGTAAGACATTGATCCTCTTCCATTTGCTTTATAACAAGCAGATTTATTTGCTTACCCCCAGTCTTCACCTTTTGTGATGGTATTGGAAGCATATTTCCATTTGAATGCAACATTTTTTACAATAGAGGCCTCCTGTGGACTTTCTGCCAGAAAACCTGATGATGCTGAGGTTGTCTATGTAGAACACCTTGACTCCTCATATTTTGCACTGAATAGTACCTTGGTGGCTTCACTAAAGAAGTTTTATGCAACCAGCAGGTATAAACAGCTTTACTGGTAGCAGCAAATCTTTTTGGTTGGGCCTGAGTGTACATGCTCAGTTCTGTATTTCATGTCTGGCATTCTCTAAGATTGCCCCTTACCATGAGGTGCCATTAAACTCTGACTGACCCAGCCAATACAATCAAATAAAGTATTTTTGGCAAGCAGCTTTCACAGTTAAAACAGGTAGTATAATCCCAGGCTGTCTGCCCCAGATTATCCACATTATACGGGCTCACTCAGTGAGAGCAGATATTTGCACACTGAAAAAACTATTGGTGCAACAATTGGCCAGACATGAGGCATCTTCTTGAAGCATATCAGACCTGGGAGACATAGGGTGTCTTGTCCAGCCTATTTACACAGTGCAGCATACAGTAAGAGCAGATGTGGTTGGTAAAGTCAAAACTAGACATTTGGCAGGGAAATGAAAAAAGCCCCCAAACAATTCCAGATTATTTCCACTGGGGAGAAAATTCGCCATAGAACTTCAAGAGATTGCCTATAATGGATAGACATAAAAGTTATATCAAAACACTTCCAGAGCATTTTTGTTTGGATGGAAAATTGCAAGAGGCTGCAACTGGAACATGACAATCCGTCAATAAAGCATGAATAATTTCCTTGTCTGGTTGCACAGCTTATTTCTGTCCCATTCAAGCATAAATCTTAGGTGTCTTCATGCTCTGGGACTTCAAAGCCCATTTGTACTACCTCTGCCTCTGTGATGGGTCATACACAATACTCAAGCAAAACTGTGATGCTAATTGTACATGATAATAGATTTTCAATAGTTTTGTAGGTTCCAAACAGATAAGACAAATTCAGAGAATAAAAAACTGTAAGGCCTACTCAATGCAGGGATAGCACATGTAGCTAAGAAATCCCTGAGGTGCACTTTTCTGAAGTTTGGAAGAGTGCGTCTGATGCAGCACAACTTGTGTGACAGTCTTCACCATGGACAGAAATACTGCAGTGAGTTGTCATCTGAGCCCCAGAGTCGAGTCTAATTAGCTGGAGAGCAGAAGAGTCATTAAAGAGGAGCATGCTAGCAAGAAACCCTAGAAACCCCATTCAAGATGTTAACAAATTGTGATATTTTATGATCTCAGCATCAGTGCCATGAAAGCATCAGGTGCTCTCACCCATCACTGATAATCCAATGATGATTTTCATTATACCAAACCTGCTTTTAGTCTCTTTCCTCACCAAGATCCCTAGAAAATCTTACCTGCATCCAAACAACAAGTCTAGTCTTTAATAATAGCTACTGTTAAGGGATACTGTTAAGGGATGTGTGATTTTGGCTGGATGGCTCAGTATATGGCAACAAAGAAGAATTGCCATGAGGTGGACTGGGAAGGAAATACAAATTAGATCTGTCCTCAGTGAAGATAGACTAAAGTATCTGGTGGTTACTGTGCAGGACAAGGAGCCAGCACAGATACACTGACCACACCGCAGCTTATGGCCTAGAATTTATCTTTTGGGAACTCTTCCTTTCTTTTCATCTTCTATCACCCTGCTTCCTATTTGAAAAACAGGGATTACAAAATCTATAAAAACCCATTATCTCTGCCAAAGTCCAGTCTCCCTCACTATTTAGCAACGAAAACTCATGAGGACAGGGCTTGCCCTCTTATATACAAACCCTATTCATGGTGAGTGTATTTTTATTTGACGCCTTCCAATCCTAATACAAATCAAACTGGACTGCAAAACCTTGCAATATCCCACTTGGTAATAAACACTAGTGCACCTGGATTTTAATGAGGAAATTCAAGATTAAAGAATTAAAGGACAAGCCTTTGACAATTTAACAAAACAGAAAGAGGAGCAGGTCATAGACCTTTCTGTCTTGTAGTCTCTCATGTACAACCTGCCCCTATTATATGAACATTTCAAGATACCACTTTTTCAGAAATTTTGTGCAGACTCATTGGCTACTGAAATCTAAAATAAAATATTAGCCATCATTCTGAAAGAATTATGTTCTACTAGAGGACCTCGGAACCATCAAAGTTTCTTTCAGCTAAATTCTGTGGTACTCAGAATGTTGCTGTTCTACCCTAATGTTGCATGGAACCTCAAAGATTCCAGTAGTAACTGAAGAAAGAAGAGAATTATTGATGTAGTCCATGGCAAATTAAAAGAGTTATGTAGCTTTCACACCTCTTCTTACCCTTACAGACAGGACTGTCGGTGTTGCTGTGAAATTACATATGAAAAAAGTGAGGATGTTAAAGGTTGTCATACCTAATAATTTTGAACAAATTCAGATTTTCCCAAATGACTAGTGACTCTGGGTTATTCCTTGGAGAGAGCAGTTGTTCAGCACTTTGTAAGCACACTATAGAACCAAGGCAGGATAGATGGATCACTGTTCAAAACTTCTCTTGCCAAGGAATGCTTGATCAAAGCTGTCTCTGGTTGTTTCAGCTCCTGATTATCCTGCTGTGTGCTATTATAGTGGTCATCTATATCCTCTCACCCATCCTACCAGTTGTTTTATTCACTTCTCTTATCCATCTTTCCAGTTGCTGTATTCACATTACTGCTCCCACAGCTAATTCCAAAGGCAGAAGTTCTGGCAGGACTCCAGACAAATTTAAATCTGACTTGAAGTGGGAATGATTCACTTTGTTACTTCCAAGATGAATACTGAGAGCAACCACATGGCCCATCTAGACCACTGCTCTCTGCCTACTAAGAAATATCACCTACAGTGAGCAGAGCCTCATGGCTCCAAGCCAGGAGTTTTAAAGATCTCTGGGTTACTGACAGAACGAGAGAATAGGTAGATGGCATCTCCATATCATTTTGTAAGGAAATGTGCTGCAAGAGCAGAAGACTGAACACTCCAAAATTAACCACAGCCCTCTCTCTTAGATCAATGTGTTTGCCTTAAAAAAATTATGGCTGTGGTGGTTTGGTTTAGCAGCTCTGGGGTGTGATGTTGTCTTTACTTGACATTTTGACAGGAGGTGAGGTGGCTGGGGCAATGGGATTTCACTTGGGGATTGCAAGGGTGGAGAAAGAGATTTTTTTTTTTTGTATTTCTGGCTGGCTGCCTGCCTTTTGTAGGATGTGATGTGCTGATGCTTTGTTTTTATTGGTACAGATTGTATTTTTAATGGATGGCAGGATGCCTGGTGACTGGATAGATATCATTTACAATGTCAAAATAAATACATGAACTAATTGTGTTCAGCATGCAAATTACTGGCTTCATGTTTTATTATCTGTAAAAGCTAATATTAATGGATATTAGTGGATTCTTTAGAACTTAACCACATCATAGAACAATGAATGAAATTTTTATTTCACGGCTCATAAATTAAAGAAAAAATAAATAATTTAAAAGCCATGCATACACAAAAAATGGGGCAACACATTAATGTAGAAAGGAAACCTAGATATGAAACTGCAGCACAACACTACATCTCACCAGCAAAGCTAATTCTTATCAGATCTTTTTTTTGGTACTGACTCATGTCTACCAAGAATACAGGACTGAGATCACTCAAGAAATCACAGCATAAAAAAGAAAACCAACACTCTAACCCATTGAATTAAGACCAGACATATCCTGTACTTCTCAAACCAAAGAGACTAAGGAGTTCAATAATCTCAAGAGAGAATCATAAATGTGGAATTCTGAGCATCTGTTTTGGCCCCACTGTTTTCCACATTTGTGATAAAATGCTGGATCACAAGCTGGTGGAGTTAAGACCTAAAATGTCAAATAAAGTCTTTTATGAAAGTATTTTGCTAGGTATGGTGAGCACATTTGAAAGTGCTTTTCAAGACAGACAAATGTCAGGTAATATAAAAAGAGTAAAAAATGTAGGTCAAAAAAATAACTCTGGGGTTGTTACAGATAATCACTTGAACATGAACTTATCCTGACATCATGTTGCTGAAAAGACAAACATAACCATGAGAACACAGACTAGACACAGGAAATTGTTCTTACCACTGTACATTGCATTAGTGCAATAATTACTGAAATACATTTCTGGTGTCAACACTCCAAAAACTGACATTGCAAAGAGATTCCAAGAGATTCCAAAGAGTTATTCCAAGCCATAAAAATTTATCTTAGCGCAAGGTAATGCTCCATTTAGTAATCTAGTATTTAAGAAAAGGTTCAAGGTACATTTGCCTATGATCTGTAAGCATCTTCATGGAAACTATATCCTTATCTGGAGTTGGTCACTAAAGCTAAAGAAAAAGACAATGAGATGTTTAGTGTTTAGAAGACATATGCAAAATAAAAATAAGACACATGCTTTAGTGCTTCTGATTAAGCATCTGAAAAATATAATAAAGCACATGGTAGATGGTGC
This sequence comes from Brachypodius melanocephalos, assembly GCA_013398615.1. NCBI lineage: Eukaryota > Metazoa > Chordata > Aves > Passeriformes > Pycnonotidae > Brachypodius > Brachypodius melanocephalos. The sequence goes on from VZSR01000520.1 coordinate 34,198,557, forward strand.
ATGAAACCTCAAAATTTCCAGTGGTTACTGAAGCAGAGACAGAATTATTGATGTAGTCAGTGGCAAATTAAAAGAATTATCTGGCTTTTGCACCTCTTCTTATCCTTACAGACAGGACTGTGAGTATTGCTGTGAAATTACATATGAAAAAAATAAGGATGTTAAAGATTGTTCCTGTATTTTAGGGCCTTATACCTCAACAGTATTTATTCTCTCAAACAAGCTGTAGCAAAAAACTGTCTTCACGACACCATTTGATGAGTAAGGTTCTGTGTCCTGGGTCAGAAAAAATACAAATTATGTGGTCAAAGTGATGTCTTAAAATACTCACTGCATAATTTAACACCTTTCAATGTTTAGTTATTTTTATCTATATCTATAACCATCATACCTGAGATTTTCTGTTTGCCTTACCTCATTTTCCATTTCCTAGGCCATTAGGAAATCTAAGTGAGCCAGTAAAAGTACTGAAAATGAGGATAGGAATTTGCAAAGTTCTTCCAAATGATTTTTCCATTGCAAATATTTAAATGTGAGCATATGCTTTATTTTTTATTTGTTCCTTAATCAATAAAACTGACTTTTAGTGCAAGAAATTGTACCTCTAGTGCTTTTAGTAACTTCAGAAATATGTGGAAAACATAGAAAATATTACTAACATTTTTATACTAGATGTTGAATCACCAGCCTAAATATGTTGGGCATGCCAACAACCTTTGTTTCAGTACACAGAGTGATTGCTTCTTTATGAAGGATGAACCAAATAAAAGAGGAAGGATCCAAGCTATTACCACAGACAATTTGTTGAATCAAAGAGCCTCAAGAGGACTAAACTGCAGGTCAGAGGATGTGGTCATGCAGGAAGTAGTAAATTTTTCAGCAATCTAAGTAGCTTTACGAGGTGGATAGTCATGGGAAGAAGCCAGCAGACAACAGAAGAAGGAGCAGAGGTTTTTAGGAACTGGGAGCACCTGCCCTCTGGAAAGTGTAGTTCAAAAACTGTAAGTAAAGACACTGCTTTTCTTCTGCTCAGGAAAAAAAGGACTGTGCATAAACAGGACTTTATGCATTAGAGAATACAGAAGGAAACAAAGTCCTTAACATCAACTCATCAGTTCAGAGACTTCAGAGCCCTTCAGGTAGGAAAAGATTTTCTTGACAAAAAGCTACTTTAAAAAAAAAAAAAATCTTGGTACTTATGAGCACGTGATTAAATACCACATGACAGAGTAAATGCACAAAGTGGAAAATTTACCAAGGAAGTTCCACCCCAAGGAGATGATTTGCACCTGCCCCAACAGGAACAAGGGAGATTATTGTCCTTCAGTCCATCCACTGGTGTTGAAAGTGGTGGGATCTGTGACTGCCCCTATCCTTCCACAGGTGTGGTCTGTGCTTGAGGCACTGTGACTGTTCACTCCCTCCACGGCAGCTCCTTTTCCAGCTGGCTGACAACAGAATAACAGCACTAGCAGAGAGCTGTCATGGAAGGATGTGGGCTCATCATCTCTGAGCTAGAACCACGCTCCTGGAGACTATGACAATTTGAAGTGAAACTTTGCTTGGACTCTGTGATGAAGGAGGAAGCCAATGTGGACAGCAGATTTCCAAGACAATATGCTTTTGGCAATGTGTGCCGTTTTGCAGATGGACTGTTACATTTTGTTCTCTTTGGAACGTATTTAGTGTGCATGACTTCCTTTCTTAAGTAATGAATTCTGATAATCATGCTACAAATTTCTGTGGGTCACAGTGGCAGCAATGGCTGTGTTTCCTTCTTTTGATCAGCCATTGACAAAAGTGGGTATGTTTTTGCCATCATGATTATTTGAGAGCCACTAGCACCATGGGGTTCAACACAGTAATACTAAAGATTAATTTGACAGTTGTGAGAGCATAGGTCTTGCAGACTTGAAAACGTTTGCCATGGAAAATCTCCTTCCCCTTTTACAAGGAGGTGTGGGTGATTTTGGGGCCCGATGTCTTTATTTTATTCTGTCTCTGTTTTAGTTCCACTGTTTTACTGTCACAACCCCAGGAGCTAACCCGGCTCTTCAGATGCAACATTCTGGAAGAGAGGCTCGAAGCTGACAGCTCGTTCCAGAATCTCTGTCTGCTCAAACACTAAAGCTCATTCAGTCATTTATAACTCTCAGGGCTCCATTTTAAAATAATACAAAGATTGGATGTCTGTTTTTTATAGGCATAATTGCAGGCCAGGACTAAACATCCGAGCTCAGTAACATGTGTATCAGTTCCAAGATTACTTGGAATAGAGCACTTTCCCCAAACTTCTCCCCAACTCCTTATTTGGACACTGAAAAATAATTTCCTCAGTAGTAGATTTTTACTCGGTGAAATCACATGTTTTCTCAAAACTTTTTTTTTCTCAAGATAATTACATTTGATAAGAAAAGGGAAGAAATAACAATGCCACATTCCTAAAGTGCAAACTGAAGCCAAATTCAAACTGCTGCTGTGTGGGGTCAGTATTTTTTCCAAGGACAACTGACCCTGCTGAGCTTGGACACAATCCAAGATCAACTCCCTAAACACCTGTTTAATTGCATATTTCACTGTCTGAGGACTGACCATTGATTGCTGAATTAATTTTCTATCTGCATCCCATATGCATTAGGTTATTGGCTGATGGCTAAGCAAGGATTAAAGTGGTTTTTTTCACACAGAGGGTCAGTCTGGAAATGGATACTAAATAAGTGTGAGGCATGGATCTGTAATTCTGCTCCCTCTGCCTGGTATGAAAATTGCTCAACATGTGTCACAGGTTCTAAGTCTCCTGCCAGCTATCTGAGCCTTTCCTTAGCCAGCGCACTTTTCACATTACTCAAAGATGATAAACAACAGCTAAACTGTGAAGGACTTTGCTCTTTGAACATAGTTCTAGTCCTGCATTTGTGGCTGAGTTTTACAGGACAGCCATGCAAAGAAGTGCATAGGACTAAAGGGCCAGCAGCCTCTCCTCTCTCTGCTCAGAACAGACCTGCGTGTGGTTCATACACTTGGCATCACCTACATGACCACAGATCCTCACTCTCATCAATTCCCAGGGCTCCCTGTTGGTACAAGATCACAGCCACTTGTGTGGACTACTCCTGGTGTCCCATGAGATCTTTTGCACAAATGCACAGTCAGTATGCTGACTCTGGGATCAAAAATAAGACAAGCTATTAATTTCAACCAAGAGCTTTGCTTAAAGATGGAAACTCCATGAACTGGAGCATAACTGTATTCTCTTGATTCACGATTTCCTCCTGCAGGTTTTGCACATCTTATGAAATGCATGATCAGTGCATGTGATTTGGGAATCTCAGCTATTTCCCTGCTGCACTTATTCTATGCCAAATAGCTGCAGTATAGCAGAACAAGAGTGACCCAAGTACCCCACTGAAGCGAGGTAGACACATTACCTTTCCACTGATGACACTGAACCTGCTGAATTAGAAGGTACAAAGAAGTTTTTGCTCAAGATGATTTTATCTACATGATCAGAAAATATATTTTTCATCTGAATAAATGAAGTGTTATTGTGGTTTCTCAAAATTACCTATTTTGTATGACCACATGCTACTCTGTGATCTGCTGGTAGGATGGTAATAGGAGCCAGTGAGCTTTTACTGAGAATGCCCCCAGCTGCAGGGAGGTTACCTAAGTAGCACTTTCTATTGCAATGGAAACAAAAAATGTGCAGTCAGAGCCAGGAAATGCACACTTAGAAATAAGAAAAAAGATCTTTACAATCATCAGTTTGTTGCATGATATGATACAGTCTCAGGCAAGAATCTCTAGAGAAGGCTTATAAAATTTTACAGAGGAGGAGTAGAACCATTAAAAGTGAAGAAGTGAATTTTCTATGGCTGAATTGTGTATTTTCTATGTAATACTATGGGTTAGTGAAAACAGTCCCTGAAAGAAAGAATATACCAAAAACATAGGCATTTAAAGCATTATTTATAAAGGTTTTAAACATGTTGGTCAAATGCTATTGGCTTCTTCTCCAACAAATTTTTTCAAAGACTTCTCTGTTAGAGTACAGAACATGAGAGAACTAAAAGCAGGGAACTGCTATTCCCACTTTTGTTCCCTGGGGAGCTTTGAGAAATCTCAAGCACAAATAGTCCAGCCAGCTGGTTTAGCCAATTGGTGGTCAGTTTACATTTCCTCTAATAAGTGAACTTCTTGACCGTACATTTTAACTGAGTCATTAAGAGCTCCTTTTCCAAGTGTTTTGGCAGGCTAGAGAGGTCTGGGACTGTGAATAAACCACAATAACTAGTAAAGAAGAGAACAGTCCGACTTTTAATACAGCAGAAGAAATTGATCCAAATGGACCCAGAAATTAAAGCCACAGTGAAAACAAAGGGATACAAATATCCACCTGCAGGTTACAACAGAAACTTTTATTGGAAGGCCTGCTTTTTCCATTAAAATGCAGCCACTTTGGATGTGCAACATCAAGCATGTTGTGCAAACAACTGAAAATACAAGTGAGATTCTAGGTGAGCAATATGTACACACCCATAGAGATAATTCAGTATGAATGCTGTAGTCATTCTCACAGGATAACATGAAACCTTCAATATGTATGAAAAAAAGACAACAAGGGATCTCTATCAGGGGATATCATGATAGAGATCCTTTGTCACTTGCTGATTTTTCATAAAAGCTTGAGCAATAATCACCAGCATCTCATTCAGTAAAGGTCTGGATGCAAAACTGCTTGGCTTGAGCATGCAAGGAGGCACCAACTGGAGGTGGCATGGCTGTAGATTGCCTCATGTCACTTGAAACTGTGTGAGTCAAACACACATATAAGGGTCACTTTGACTTTCTCCAAGAGGCTAATGCCTTATTCCCTCAACTTAGCCATTAAAATCAGGGAAAAGAGCCTGGCATGCAGAATGTGTGTCTGGACATTCACATAGTGAGGCAGAAGCAGAATCCTACCAGAAATGTAGGATTTTTCCTCAGTTTTTCAGTGAAATGCATCTTCAGTTTCATGGAGAGAAAATTCAGTCAAGACCATCCAGATCAAGACTTCTGTTTTATGCCATGATCAATACAGAAGAAGAAGATCTGCCCTTATCTCAATTGATTTATTGGTTCACAGGTGGGAGACAGGACTCCCGCAAATGTTAGGTAACTTCTATTAGAAATTTTCTTTGATGCAGTTTCAGCCTCACATCTTGTCCTGCTTAGGAGTTTTGCAACCATCTAGAACCTGTCATGGTCCTGTCAAAACTGGCAGTTCTTGGGGCTAAACAAAACTTTCTGCCTCTAAAGGCTCAGCACATCTCCTTTGAGATTTTGCTATATCAGAATATCACCAATATAGTCATTTTCTGTCTTAATTTAGGCCCTACAGATAACATAAAGGGGTTACTGAGAGAGAGGGAGGGAGAGAGAGAGAGGGACAGAGAAGGAGAAAGAGGGAGAGAGAGGGAGAGAGTGAAAAAGCCCTCTGCTATGAAACACTTCTTTTTCCACGGAGCCATGAACTGAGAGTAAGGAGAGCAGGAAAACTGCCAGTAGACATCCACATCACACACTAATTGGAACAAAGTAAACCTCCCATATCCACACAGTTTTCATTTATCCAGGACAGTTTGCAACTCAGTTGGCTGGCGGCAATTTTTGGAACATTGCAAGAAAATGTGGTTCAAGCATTATAAAGCAGTGAATGCCAAATCTGAGTTAAAGCCAGTTATTTGAGCAGGGCTTATAGGCATTTTCCAATGATCACCACCACTGAAATAAATAAATAGATGGCTTGCTATGTATACACTCAGAGGGGAATGTTGCCCAACATTCATAGCTCTTTGCTATTAAGAGTAATGAGGACACAGCTGTCTGAGTCTGGAAGCCAGTATTTGCAGAGATTTTTCTTCTCCACTGGCTTTCTTCCACTACCCATTCTTTGCGTATAAAAGAGCCCAAAAGGTCTTAACATTTATACAAGAATTACCTTGGCTTTGTGGCACTTTGTGGCACTGTTATAAAGCATGCTGACACATGGATGGATTTGAAACTCAGATGAAATATGAAAAATAATTTTTCTCCCCTGATAAGGTCCCCGATGCCCTTAGCACCAAGCATAACACCCTCTTTAGTCAATCATGACAGCTCCTGGAGCAGTTGGCAGGAGTTGCTGCCATGGGCAGAGATCTGAAGGTCTCCCTTCTTAAAAAGGACTTCTAATTCTCACTGCAGACCCTGGGGTTGTAATGTGAGTTTTGAGTCACACTTAACTGGTCAGCTCTACAGAGCCTTCAAAGCAAATGTAAAAGCACCCCACTCCATTCAAAGATCTTACAGCACTTTAAAATCAGTGCTAAAACTCATAGCCTATGTGACAAAGAGAGTATCACCTTCATTTTATGGGAGCCTTCAATATAGTAAAGGCTAGAACCAGTGTCAGACTTCAGGCACTGCAGTTTCAGAGCCATGGCACAAGGCATGTTGAAGTTGACTTCTGTAAGTCATCTGATCTCATCAGCCTCCACTCAAAGCGGGAAGAATTCAGTCGGGCTGCTCAGGGTCTTTTCCAGTCGAGGTTTGAATTTCTCCAAGGGTACAACCTTTAGCTACAAAGTTTTTGAACCTCTGTTCCAGTGTTTGACCACCTTCACTATGACAACATTTCTTTTGATAGCTAGTAAGAATTTCCCATGCTGCAACTTTTGCCCATTCCTGTCCACGTGCACCTATGGGATGGATCTGGCTTCGTCTTCTCTCACACTAGTGGAAGGCAGCAAGCAATACAATTCCCTCATAAGCCTCATGTTCTTAAGGCAGGTGAAATCCAGTTCTCTCAACCTCTCCTTATGTGATGTGCTGCCACTCTCTAACCACCACAGCAGTCCTTTGCTGCATGTCCTTCAGTGTGCCCAGGTCTTTTTTATACCAGGAAATCAAATGATTGGGAGAATTGGGTGCCTGTGAAGGCAACAGAAATTGACTGCACTTTGAATTCTCCTCTGGAGGTAGTTAAGAGAAAATACTTAAAATGTGAATATCTGCTTAATTTAGCAGCAACTCTTGAGGTCAGTGAAGTATTTCATTGGATGCTGAACAAACCAAACTGCACCACTCACACATACAGACCTGTACACATTTGCCCCCAAATCCTCAAGGTAAGCCTACCTTCCTTATACCACAACTCAGAAATTCCTGACTAGTGCTATAAGCTGACCCAACTGGCCACATGACCAGTGTTACAGGCAGTCCCACCAGCTCTCACATTATCCATGAAAGCTCAGAAAGATACATGTTCACACTGAGCATTCCCAAGCCAAATGGTTCATTTCCAAGTGGCCTGGCTTGAACAAAACCCCATGTTCTCTTTAGGTAATTAAAAAAAAAGAAAAGTAAATAAATAAACAGAAGAGACAATGTTCCCAACCGGCAGGAACATTTAATCTCTGTGATTATTCCTGGAGCAAACTCCAGCTTTTACTCTCTAGAAGGCACATCCCAGTGAATTTTCATCATGTGGGCCTACTGTATTGGAAAGTTAATTTACATCTTTATCATAGTACTTTCTTTTATTAGCCCCTTATTGCCACAAGGTCTCAGGTCATACTGAGTCACGCAAGGGAGCAGTTCCATTTTAGAAGGCACAGTCTCCAGGACAGAAGCTGGCCTAGCAAATTCTTAGCATGATTAGCATTCTGCAATTCATAGTCTTTCTAATCATCTCCAATCAGATACTGCAGACAGTGCTTAGTTTAGCATCTCATGTCTCTCCACAGGTCAAAAGGAATGAACCATGGACGGATCACATATTTCTGAAACAGTTTAATATCCCAAGCTTCTAGATGTCAGCTTACAGTTTTTGTGGAGCAGAATATGATAGTATTTTCCATCTTTAGATGAGGTACATCACTTACCAGCTCCAGAATGCATGTGACCTGCTGGGCCATTAATGGATATACTGCACATTGTCAGCTGCTCATTACCTTTAGAGGTATTCTCTAGTCTATGTAGGACACACCTATGACAGAGTTCTCTGGACTCAAATCTGTATTTGGGATTATTGCCTGAGGAACATGGAGATAAAATTTTTACTTCTTTCAATTAAATTCATGGGCAGTGTCTGAAGCCTTATGTGCAACCCTGTAAAATTCTCTTACACCACTTTTCATCTATGACTATCTAAACCTCTTGAAAATGTTAATAAGAACAAATTTTGTTCCAAAATGCAATGTTCCACCTGAAAAACATAATACAGGTTTTACAGAACTGTATCTTCAAACAGCACTGATTTAGTGGGGAAGAGCACCTCCTTTCTAAAGTTGGCATGCTACAGTCTTTTGGGATGAGTGCATGAAATCAACTGATAGCTGTCAATGCACAGAATGCATAGTTCTGGGCTATTCCATCACAAAGTCAGCCCTGCTTTTAATTAAAATAATTTCAATCTGCTTCTGAAATAAAGCTCCAGATGCAGTGCTTAGTGATTTGCTGGCAATGAGTGTTGTATATATTGCTGCAATCTACCTCTGAAGAAGAGGAGCATGATCCAAGGCTGCTCCAGCCTATGCCAGGTTTGGGATTCCCCACAGGGCTTGCAATAGCAGGAAATTAGCAGGATGCTATGGCTTTCAGATCACATCTCCTCTCCCTGGCCTGGTTCCTGCTCCAGGATTAAGGAGTGGCAGTCTGGCAAACAGCCTCTGCACTGCTCCAAGATTCCTCTTTCAGAAAGGGGATGTCAGGCTACCCGTTTAAGCTATTGCAGCTTTGTGTTCCTCAGCCACAGTGACAATAAATGTTATTTAATGGGTGGAGGCTCTTACCCATGCTATGAGCTTTTCTCTGCAGAGTTAGATAAAGAATACTGTTTTATTTTGTGCATCTGTGCACACTGGAACCTGGAAATATCAAAGGACTCAAAAGTACAGCAACCTACATCTGGAAATACATATTGCATCCCCAACTTGTGTGAGACTCTTTCTTGCTAAAAATTGTTCCAGGCAGCTTTTAAATGATTCTACTGTTACATTTTGTACTATTCCTTCACTACAACATACCTAGTGTGTTCTTGTATAACCTGATACACTGCAGTGCCATAAAGGGCTTTACTATGCTCAGTCTAAAAGTAATTTTCCTTCCTTTCAGCAAATTATACCCTATTCAGCAATAATAATTTTTTGTACCACCCACCTTACAAACTTCTGCTTTTCTGTCATTTACAGTTCCAATTACTGTCATCTTACCCTAAGTTTTACAATACACTTTACTCTTTTAATCAAAGCCAGCTTCAATAATGCCCCCAACTTGCTGCTGCTCTATACTGAGACTTCCATAAACTTACATTTATCTGGTAGTAAAGTACTTACACCTAATGTCAATATGTTGGAGCCATTCTCAACAGAACATACTGAAGTACTATTTGTTCTCTGTTCTGGAATGAGAAGTCTTAGTAACACTGCCAGAAACTGCCTAATGCTACACTGCTCTTGATATCACTGCCTTCTATTGATCATCTTCCACCAGATGACCATGTGTTAGGTCATCTTTTCACCTTCTGGTTCCAGTCCCTTTATTTTCTGATCACAATTGTAGCTCTCCTAGACTTCTGTGTATTACTGCTTATACAATCTTCCCATTCAGTCTTACCTACAGATATGTTGGTTGTACCACTAAACCAGTTAATGCCTTTCATCCAACCAGCAATTTACTGACTCACAAGTTAATGCTTCATTTACTTAGGGAGTTGAATGGAAAACAAGAATTTTACTTTACAACAACATCAACAACAACAACAAAAAGGAAAAAAATTTAGAAAATAAAAGCAAAATACTGTAAAAAAGCAGACATTAAAATTATTTTGTGGAAAAAAACAAAAGGAAACCCAAAACAAACAACACATTTTCAGACTAAGCAGTAGATTGCAGATTCTTTCAGACCCTGCAGGTTTATGGTGCATTCCTCTCCCTCTCCTCCTAGACTTGCCCTGTTTAGCTGAAGCACTTCTTTTCAGTATCTGAATGCTTCACGAAGACAAACAGATTTATTCTCACTGTAGTGACATGTTGCTGGCATAGAGCTAATACGTAGAAAAACCAAGAAAATTTTCCAGATGAACTTATGAGTTTGTATGTTCAAACTTGCAGATGCCCAAGAGAAGACACCATTCACACCCCAACTTTCAGTAAATGCCAAAGGTCTCTGCCTGAAAACCTAGACACTTCAAGGATTTCCAGATAATTGCTTGGATATTGAGATTCCTCAGAGAAGTAGTCAGTTCTGAAAGCAATATTGAAGTTGTACTGTGAGCCCATGACAAAAGTTGCAGACCAGACTGATGGGCATTTACACACTAAACTCCCACAGAGGATGTAGGTCAGTGAGAGCAGAGGACGTAACCAAGCTTTGGGGACCTGGGCCTGCATATCAGCTGTCCTGACACCAATACCACTGCCTATCCTCTGGACCATCCTTCTCCTCACACTGCAGTGTGGTCTTATACCACAGAGCACCTGCAACCATAAGTTACAGTTGAAAGAAGTTTTTGCTGGTGTTAAACCTGAAGATGGATTTCAGGCCATCTTGTCATCCCCAACAGGCAGAACATTCCAGCTAAGAGGCAGAATGCTGAAACGACTGCCCTGAACTGGGCAGGTTGTAACTCACATTTATCTTCTAGTAGCTTTATTTTCGTTGAAAAATTCTCTCATGTCATCGAAGTAGTAAAAGGGGAAGGCAGAGAACTGGCAGATTAAGGGGTCAGAGCATGTTAAAATCCACACAGCATCAGGCAGCCCTTCTGTTTCTGTGTGGCAGCTCTGTCATGGGTCTGGTGTTTTAAGGACAAGACAAAGAAACAGTGCCAGCACATTATCACTTCCTATAGAGTCTGGCAAAACATATGGTCCATTTGGCTAATTTATACTGGCAAAGAAGAGAATTCATATTTTCTATATATTTTGGCTTAACATCTATATTGTGACATAGAGCCATGGCCAATTTCAGGCTGGAATCAAATGAAAAGAAACAAGACTGACCCAAAAAATACAAGGCAGAGGCCAAGAAAAACAGTGACTTTTAAGTCATTGAGAACACTGCCATCTCTAGGCATTGTGGGCAATGCAAATATATGCAAAAATTAACACAGGCCTGAGTAGAGTGCTGGTGCTCTGACAGGCACTGAAATAAATCAGCCTCCTAGGTGAGGAGAGACTATCACATACTGAGCTCTGCACATTATGCCAGAGAAAGGTAGAGAAAATGTCACTCACAGGAAAATGAGAGAAAAACAAGCCAAAGAGATGACAGACTGGGGAAGGGTACTCATGACACCTGTCAGTTTTCTAGCACTGTTAAGTGACTTGATTTTCTTTTAAGCCCTGGAATTGTCTAGTTGGTGGGACTGCCTTGCATGACAGCTATTCCATAAAGGAAAGCTCATGAAGTCTACTCCAGAGCAGACAAAGCTAATTGGAACATAGTGGCTTTAACTGATTTGGCACTGCTGAAATCCCTGGAAGTAAGACATAATAAAGGCAAGGCGGCAACAAAGCCCCATGTATCAAACCACTGTTAGCAGTGAGTCTAGGGAATCACCCAGAGACGAATGGCAGGGGTGCAAGCCCTGCCCTGGCCAGCACATGCCAGAGGATGTGGCAGGCTGGGCACGATTACTGCTCCTCTGAATTGAGTCAGATATAACCCCCTGCCAACTAACTCCTGGTGACAGCTGAAGTCTGTGTATTGTTTGGCTGAGAGCCCAGTGACCAATAACCCCCAATTCAGAGACCAAGCATAACTGAGGCCATTAAAACAGAGTATCGGCTGAACTTCTTTTCCTTGCATATCCTTTCCCTCTATAGCCTGCAAATCTCAAGGGAGATGAGATTCCTGGGTTCTTGCCACTTTGTATTCCAAAGTATCATACAGTTCCAAAAAGGGGGAAAATTGAAACACATCATGTAATAGAGAGGTCACAGGCTAGAAAGATTTTAACCTTCCTGTGTCTGGACTGTAGCCTGCACATCTAACAAGACATGGACACTGTCCCTTCTGTGCTTATGCCCTTCTCTGCACACAAACCCATTACATACTGTAATATGACCCATTCTCATTCAGCTGTCCCCCTCAGTACGCCACTGTGCTTCCCTCCTGGCTCACAGCTCAGTAAAAAAGAAACTTTCAATCACTCCCGAACAGCAGATGTACAGTTCCACAGACAGAATCAGTTTAGCTCAAGGTAAAGTTGAAACCAAATTCAAACACTCCTGATGGTCACAATTTTTAATCATAAGATGATGATCTGACCACCTATTCTGACATTGAAAGGTCAAGGAATGTCACAAAATGTAGGAAATCCTTATTGTGGTATCAGTATTTTTTAGCAGGAGAAAAATATGGTACCTGACTCCCTGACCAGAAGATACTTATGGTTAAGAGAGCTTAATAAATTCACTACAAGAACTTCTGCTTTAAGATCCTCACCAAAGTCAGTAGAGACTGTAATCATGGGTCTAAGTGTTTTTGTCTCCAGTCGTTGTCCAGCTACCTACCCAGTATGACTGCAGTTCATTCAATTTCAGTTGTAGCTATACTATAGTTGTATTTACTATGTTTTCACTTTTCACATCATCACACATAAATACAGTCAGTGAGTGGTGCTTGAAAGGCACTGACATACAGAATGATGGGCTTGCTCCTATGGTTACACTTTGGATACACAGAAGCCTGCTATTTTTCATTCCAGTGCACAGAGTGCCCACTTGCTTAACAACATGCCAGCATTATTGGCTTTGCATTTCATATTTCTTGGTTCAATTCTACTAATTTCTTTGTTGGTAGTAGAAGTTTCACAAATAAATGAAGCACTTGCCTGTGCTTTAACCACCAGACTGTACTCCTCCCACATGGCACTTAGGAAGGAATGAAAGCAGGAACAAGCCAAGCCACAGAAGGCTTAGTTGACCTTGCTACAGATTGATACGTACAGCAGCTTTTTCTATCAAGCTGACTTCTCTACCACAAAGGGATTAACTTCAGTGAAAAACAGCATTTCAACCCTCATTCCCCACGGTAAGTGGGACAGGATACCTTTACTCATAGTCAAAATTTCTGTAGGAATGGCTCTACTGATGGACCCTACTGTAGTGGCTGGATGAGTCTTGCCTTTCCTCCACCCCAGCCTATCCTCTATGCTGGTGCAATGGTTTCCTGAGGGAAGAAGGAGCTCTGAGTGTTTTCAGATGTACCTTTTAACCCATGATTATTTTATAGTCAGCTTGTGATTACTTTTATGAAGATTGATGGGATTGTGAATAGATCAGGCCATCAGATCAGAAGCTCAGAAGCTGGATCTAAAAGCTTTACAGTTATGTTTGTCTGGAGCTGTACAACGTGAGTTTATCCAATGGGGCAGGATTATGTTAAGTATGTCTGCACTCCAGGATGTTAATGATCCTTCTTACATTACTCTCCTGATATATGGTCTTGTACCTTAATGTATATAGTTTGTATTTTCCACATGTTTATTTTATCTGGCTTGTGTAGTCCCATTACAATAAATAATCGAGGGGAAACTATCTTGAGTTGTGCTAAACCATCTTGAGTTGTGCTAAAACACAAAACAAATACAGCCTAAGTAGAAGGTGATTGAAAAACTCCAGGATCAAATAGCTGCTGAAAGCTTTTGTAGCACAGATATTCCTGAAGCAAATTGGAGATATGGGTAAAGGGCTTGGACTTCCCCTTTTCCCTGATCTTTGCAGAAATATAGACAAAAGTGGCCAATGAATTCCAGTCAGGTTAGTGCACTGGTATTGTGGCTTAGGAATGGTACTTTCCAATTTAGTATTCCTACTAAAAACCCCACAAGCTGCTCCCCCTCCCCCACTCCATCTGGAGGCACAAAAGGCATCACAGGTTGAGATAAGAACAATTTACTGGAAACAGCAATGAGATAAGAAAATGAACAATAACAGCAACAATAATAATGACAAAAGTGTACAGAAGAGAGTGATTCACATGCAAAAATGCTCACTGCAGCCTGTGACAATAAACAACCCTGGGAGAATTTTCTCAGCTGGAAGGAACCTCTTCTTCCTGGAAGACACAGTCCCTTTGTCCCTGAGCAATGACATGGGCAGGGGGCGATAGAATAACCTTCAGGTTCTGGCCATGCCTCCTCCCTGCTACTGCAAAAAATGAACCCTGTCCTGGCTGGAACCAGGGCAACTGGGGAAGTAACTGAGTTCCACATATCTCAGCTTGAGCTCCACTGCTGTAGGATTACTAAACTGGACCTCTTTCTCCTGTCTGTGTATCTTTACATGATACTTGCCTGGAAGTCACCTCCACACCTATCATCCCCTTGTGAAATTATCCTTGGTATAATCCTGAAAATGAGTATTATTTTACTTTAGCCCCAAAATACCCAGCACAGAATCACAGAATCATTTGGGCTGGAAAAGGTCTCTGAGACCATCAAATCCAACTTTCGACTATGTTTTCCCCTAGACCTACTCATGGTACCAAGTGCTATGTCCAGGTGTTTCTTGAAGACTTCCAGGGATGGTGACTCCAGCAATGGCATGCTTTATGGCAAACTCCTTCAACCCAAGCCTTAGCCACCAACTATAAACACTTGAGATGCTTAAGAGGAACATTTTCCATTGCTATGGCAGCATGAGGTCTCAACTCGTATTTCCTCATACAAAGCCCATCAGGAAAACCATACTACAGGTAACAGCTACATATCATGGCCCTTAATTTAATCACGAGCTGTCAACAATTACCTATACTTCAGAAGTCTGAGCCCAGCCTCTTGCAGAATCTGTTCTCATGTAATCTTTCCTTCTTTTTCTGTTTTTTTTCTGGACATGATGGCAGTCATTCCCTAACAAGGATCATGCATATCCTTCAGGAACTGGCTCTCTGGATCAGCAAAAGAGATTGTCTCACAGACCAAGAAGAAAAGGGAAAGACACAGAGCTGAACCAAATAGGGTTAAAAAAGGCAATGACAGGAGCAGACTCCATTTGTCTTTTCTTTATACAAACCTTTCTAAGGCATAATCGCCTTGCTGCATTTCCCTAATTTTCTTCCTCCTGTTTCTATATGCCCAGAGAGGTCCCTAGGAAAGTCATTAGGAGGAGGCAGCCTGGGTTGGTGGCTAAGCCATTGGATAAGGAACTCTGGGCTGTATTCCAGCACAGCCATAAGCCTGATGCAAGAGCTGGGCACCTCCTTTCAGTTCTCTGTCCCTTAATTTCCCTCCCCTTTCCCCACAAAGCCACATCTGGTTCCTTCATTTTGCTTGAAAACTCATCTAGACATAGGCTGCTCTTAATGAGCTTGGGCACAAGGCAGGGCAGTACAATTGCAGGCTTGGATGTGGGGTTTAAGTATGCCTGTAATATAAACGACAATGATCTAAAACCCATCTGTGCAAAGGTGATCATTTGAAGGAAGGAGTTTCACTCCACAAATGTAGGATTGGGGATCCATAGGTGGGGAATGTAGGAGGTCCTGCCAATCTCTGAGAAATAAGGAAAGCTGAAGCAATGACTACTGCACAAATGAGGCATGAAAAACAATCCTCTCTTACACTTGGAGACAGCATCCTTCCATTTCCTTTTTCCTTTTACCTTAAAAATAAAAATTATGCTTTTTTTTTTTTTTTTTTTTTTTTTTTTTCCAAGTTACCTCTTCTGCCCTACTCCCTTCTCTCTGCCTCTAGGTCATCGTCATCTCACCTTATGCTTGTACTTTTCCTAACATTTACCTCTCCGTCCCTGAGGTCTGCTTTCTCTGATCTCTCTATTCAACCATCTCCAACCCCATCATCTCCTCACATCGTGAGTTTGCATTAATTGGAGAAAAAGCAATAATAAGAGCCCACCCAGTACAGTTCTTTCCATAATGCCCAGAAGGATCTGTGTTTGAGGCATGTTTTGAAGATCATTGTAAATCAGGAAACAGCAAGGTGGAGTGAAAGGAAACTGGAAAGAGCTCTCAGCTTATGAATGTATAATGCAAGAACACAGGCCCTCACTCCAGTAAACTGGAGCCAAACAGTTACTAGACCAAGTTCCTTGAGCAAAAAGTCATTATTATGACTAACTCATTCTGTATTTATAGAGAAGTAATGTTAGAAGATAAACAGTTCAAACAGTGCTCTTGCACTAGATGTTCTTGGTTTTTTTCCTGTATGTGGTCTTTTATTCCAACATTAATTGTGGTTATAAATCATTCCCAACCTGCTTTGGAATGATTTACAAAAACTGTGCTGTTGAAAACACAGACCACTTACACATAAAAAATATAAAGCACTCAGCAACTCCAGAGGTAAAAATTACCATGTATTAGGAATCAAACCCACAGAAGACTTAAGAAGTAATTATCATTAAAACATTTCTCTGTCTGCTACCACAAATGGCCACAGATACTTCTGCAGCACACAGAGGATGCAGAGTGGGCAAAGCCATCACTGACAGGTGTCTTTGAGACGCACTTGAACCAGGAAAAGTTTTGTATTCACAAAGGACATGATCTGGAGATGAAAGAATCTTGGCAAGACTGAGTTGTGACCGGGATAGGGAAGGGTTGTGGACACTTAACCACTGCCTGTGACCATCCAGGCCAGAAAGGATGAGGCCAAAAAATTTGAAAAGGAGAAGAATGGATTATATTGCTTTTTTTTTTTGCTGCATTGAAACATATCAGCCCCATGAGGGAAAATGTTGTGAAAAACCAGGGGTGCACATTCCCTTGAGAGCCAAGGAATGTGGGGCATTGGCAGGCAGGCCAGGTGCCAGACTGGGAGAGAGCAACCTTCTTGCAGTCTCCCTACATTTTGTGGAGAGGTAGAAAAAAAAGAAAGAGCTTGTTAAAACTCACACAACTTTCAGATTAAATTTTTGTCCTGTTTCGCTTTGGAAGTCTCTTGAACAACCTCAGTGCTTCAAAGCTGAGGCTGAAAACCTCCCAGTCTCCCAGAAAATGCTCCTGTATTTAATAAGCTGTTTTGACTGAAATTCAGCGTGAAAGCAAAGATTTCTGTTGTCCTAGCAATAGAAAATGTGACTCTGATCTGTAACCCCATATCTGACCCAACAAAAATGTGTACTCTGGTAAAATCTGCAGATTGCTCAGACACATTGGCATGAGGATAATTCTGCTTCCCCTGCAGTCAATAGCAAAAAGTTATCTCCAATGGAAATATCTGTGACTAATTTTATTTGGAAAGAAGGTGCTAGAGGGTGGTGTCTGAACACCAACATAACAAACCTGTAAGTTACATGGTGGCTCAGCTACTGGGCAAAATTACTTCTAGTTCACTCTTTTCAACCACTCCACCACAAAATTAGCCCTTGAAGTGCTTTGTATCCTAAGAACATGCTGAATATGGCCACGGAGGTAAGCACAGAGGAACTGAAATACCATTAACATGAGTGTGCTTGTAATTGGCTTATGGATGCCATGATTCCTGTGGTTCAGATTTTATTGAATGACCTGGGTAAAATTTTGGTTGCTCTTGAGGACCCTGTCAAGGTTCCCTGGTGTCTTGCCTCCAAGGACTTCAAGCATGGCACTGTACATAACCCTGTTAACTGCTCCAGGAATCCTGGAAACAGGTGATCAGGCCTTTCTACCATCACCACAGTGAGACATGGACTGAATCACTCCCTTTGGTGACCACATTGTCCATCCTAGGGCACACAGATAAAAAAGACACAGATACAACAATAAATACTGCATCAAGACAGTGAATGCTTCCAGAGAATTTCACTAAATAAAAAACAAAATCTAACCCAGCAGAGACCTCTGACAGATCTTGTTTCCTTTTAGTTTTGTTTTTCTTCCTTTAGCACATCATCTACCCAAATTCAAATCTGAGGTAGACTTACAAAACCTGCTCCCAGCTTGCTGTGGTACTCAAATGGCAGCCTGTCCTTTCCCATGCATTCTCATTAATGTCTCACGTCACCAAACTTTCTTTACAATTAAATCCCAAATATTTGAAAGTTAAAATGACAGAAGTGAACAGCCCTGTGTGAAAAAAGCATCAGTCCTTCCATTTCTGCCAGCATAGATAGGAACATATGTGCCCTTTGGAGGCTGGAAAGATCACTGTAAATGTTTCCTAAATCTACCTGTTTTGATTATTCTGGTTTGCATGGAGCAGACCAGACAGTATAATCCAGAGGTTTCATTTCCACTTTCATTTCAGCACTTCTTTTCTATTAACTACCCCATTTCCTGAATCATATACAGCAAAGTGAGCAAAAGACACTTGGAAGTCTACAAATCAGTAGATAAAATAACAGCTGATCAATTTTCTAAGATGAAAAGGACTAGAGGCAATTTTTAAAGGACCAGATAGTGAAAATGCTTATTTTTGCTCCAAACTCTTCAGTTATCCCAGGATTTAAAAACTCCTTTAAAACCCCCAGATTTTATGATTTTTATTTCCTTTTCTTTTTAATTTTCCAGAGAGTATTACTGTGAGTGCTGGTTAGAAAATATGTTTTTCCCACCTTGGAAAAGACAATGATTCAAATACAGAAAATGTGTTCCAAGGCAGCTGGATTTAACTCTAGACTTTCAAAGCTCCTGTGAAGCTCTTGTGGTCTCAGTAGGAAAACAAAGAAAGTGCATCATCTGCAACCAAATACCACCAGAAATTTCAGACAATAGGGCAGAATAAGCCCAAAGAGAAGTCAGTTTTAGCTCTTGTGTTTTTCTACAGCAGTTTTGAAGCAAATGCTGTTCTTTAGTCTAAAGAGAGGCAAAACTCTCTGTTGAAAGCTCATGGCTTCTCTGGTTTCTTGTCAAAGACCAGCTGACGTACAGGCAAGAGATGAATGAAGTTTCCACCTAACACTTCAAATGAAGGGCCACCTTCTCTCTCATATACAGAATCACAAGCATAAAACGCATGCTTTTGGTGCACTGACAAATCACCTGCCATCAGATGGTTGTTTATCTCATTAAAACATTAGTTCTTCCATGAAAGTGGTTTTCCAGGCTAAATAATAAGATTGAATCATATCTTAGTTTGCATTGAATAATGATGATATGAAACACAGCCCGTAGCCTTTAAAAAAATTGGACTTCAAAACACTGGGCTGGACTGCTGCAGGAAGTGAAGGGCAACTACAGGATAATTGTTTCTGCAATGTCAGACAACCTTTAATAGAAATGAAAATACAGAAGAAAGATTTCTACTACTTACCAGCACACTGATTGTTTTCATCCAGCTGGAAACCAAAGCGGCAGATCAGAGGTCTCGTAACAGTAGGGTAGTTGGGAACAGGGCCTGGTGCTGGGGGCGGTGGATAAACATTGGAATAAGGACTCAGGTACGGTGATCGATACACTGGGTTTGTTCGGGGGACGCATAAATAGCCACCGTTCTGGTTGACACACACCATGTCTCCTCTGCAGGCCTCGGGAATAGTCCGACATTCATCAATATCTGGAATGAAATTGCAAAAGTTTAAAGAATGATTGCTCCTTAATGATATCTATTTGCAAAACACTGTAAAATAAATTATATTCTCCATTAAATAGCTTCCTTGTGGAGCCTCGCTTTGAAGTTAGATTGTACAAAACCAGGAAACATCTCTTCTATTCAACATATCCTGTGTTCTACTCATTTTACTTTATTTTTTTACTATTAGAGGATAGAGGGAGAGGACAAGGCCTGCTTTGCTATTCCACAGAAGTTTGGTTTAAACACTGATTTACACATGGCTGCAGCATGCTACTGCCTGTTCCTGCTAGAGGCTCTGTCCAAACCCCAACACGCAGATCAGGATTTCAGAAACTGATGGTTTGGTCTGCCCAGCTGTGAAATTTGGATCCTGCTGTGGAAGTCTCGAGTTCCCTCCCACAGAAAAAGTTAGGAATGCTTGGATCTGGGGACACAGTTCAGGAGTCTTTCTTGCTTTGATTGAGATTGTTGCTGAATTAAATTTAGAAAGATACAACTGGTTTAGCCAAACTGAGCATTCCCCAGGTTCTTGGGCCACAGAAGCCCATGGCAGGGCAAACAATCTGCTGCAGGTGTTTCCCTTCCTGTTTGGTGACTTTATTGCATGTAGAAGATGCTGCCCTGGAGACTGAATGCCGTTGACAAAAAGTTGCTACCGGGCAAAGTGCAGATTTCCTTACACTACCTCAACTCAGTTTATTTCGAGTTTCCATTCTCAGTGCTGAGAATGGAGGACTTGATCTGAGCCTGCAGGTGGAGACAGGCAACAAAGCCAATAAATCCTGAGTTTGAAGGAGAAAGAGAAGGAGGGTGAACAGCCCTCCTCCTTTGGCAGCTAGACTGGGCTCCTATCAAAATGCATCACTGCTGTTTGAGTAGCCGTGACAGTCTGTCAGTATCTCAACAATGTCAAAGATCAGTGCTATGTAAAAATACACATACACACACACAAACACATATTTATATATACACATTTTTTTGTATATACATATATGCAAACACACATATTTGTCATACAGTAAGAACTTTTCAACTAAAACATAGTAAGAGCAGCATAAAGTTAACTCAATAAATTCAGGATTTCCGAACCCAAATTTAAATGTATTGATTTAATTAAAGTCCTACCTAAACATTGCCCAGAGGCACGGTCCAGGTCAAACCCATTAGTGCATTGCTGCTAAAATGAGAGAAAAAAAGACACTCAGTGACTGTGAAATGAGAGGCTTGCAGAGTCAAATGCTCATCTGGATTATTATGATTAGTACAATAGTTCAGCACAATACAGTATATCAAAATAAAGTCCCTTCCCCAGATGACAGTCAGCAAGGCATGAACCTGAGGCCTCAACATGCATTACAGCCTCTTAGTTCAGGAGTGGCACTCTCAGGTGGTGGCAGTGTCAGGCTGCTCCTCTGCCCAGTGTGCAAAGCCTTATGAGTTGTTAGTACAGAATTACGGTCTTCTAGTTTGGGGTCTTGTTTCTGCCAGAACAGGGGGTTCATCTTGGAGGTACTTGCTATATCTCTCACAGGCTCTAAAGCTCCCCAGACAGCACACAACGCTTTAGACATTGACTGATCCAGAGCCACAGTTGAAACACAGCAAGCTTAATAAAAATAAGGCTCTTCCTTTCCACCAAACCTTGAAATTTTTAGAGGATAAATCTTTAGACAACACATTATAGGCATTCAAGGTTACTAGAAGCCTTGTCCCTTCCTATCCTGTGGTGCTGGTCATTATCAGGGCTGCAGCCTCGAGTCTTCAGTGCCTCCTCAGTGACCTCAGAGTTTCTAAATAGGTGAAAGTCCTGGTGATGATGGCTTCGAAGCCTGTTAAAACAATTCTCTGCTCTTCCTAGGTTTTGATTGGGTCTCCAGCTATTTAGCAAGGGGCCAAGAAATTGACACGAGCACAGGATCTTCCAGTAAATAGGTTGTACTAAGGAATGTAAGCAAGAGATATCAGGGAAACAGGAACCACTGAAGCAACCAGAGGGCAGAGGGATGGAGTGTGTTCAAGATTCTTTCTTTTTTGTTGTTTCTTAATGATAAAGACACTTATTTTTGGATTTATGGAAGAAATGAGTGGAAGAGCAGAGTATTTAATTGATGTTTGGAAAAGTATTAAGTTGTAGATGGGATACAAAGGGTTAGAGGGGTGATTCAGTGGAAGTGGGTCATTGCAGGAACTAGGGACAGGACATGAAGTGAAACACATGGCACTGTTTGGACTGCATCAGCCACTTGCACATATGAATACACAAAACCATGGCTAGAAGTGTCAGACAAGTATGGAGGAATTCTGCCTTCATTTATTTTGGCATTCCAAGATGTTTTGCTATCATGTTGTGGAAAGCCAAGATATTCTAATGGGAGATTGTTGAATCACCCTTATGTTTTAAAGAACTTATGTACTATACCTTTTGTTCTCCTTTTTGTGTACATACACTACACCTAGGTTAGCTGGAAAAGCTGAAATAGTTTTTAACAAAATTATTTTGGTTTGGTCAATAAATGATGATTCAGAAACACTGAAACTACAGTAGAACTAGTCTCAGCAACTTCCAGAACTCTATTCTAGAAAAGATTCCAATACTGTCAAAATTACCAGTTTCAGTACCTTCAGAAAAAACTCACTGCTGTAGTTTAAGTTTCAAGTTGCTTTTCCAAAGCAACTTCAAAAATCAATTTGTTACAAGATGCTTTTATTAAAATCATAATACAAACAAATTTTTTTAAATTATAAAAACAAATCCTTAAAGATATCTCAAAAATTCTCCAGGGGTATGAAAAGCATTTCCCATACAGATCCAATATTCACAAAAATATCAATAAGCATGCTCTGTGCAGGAAATTTTCAATGTAATAAATGAAAAACGACCAAATTTCAGAGACTTTTAGCAAAGGTATTTAGAAACACAGCTCTGGACACCAAATATATCTGGACAATCAACTAGAAATCCAAACAACATGCCTTTAGGAACAGTTTTTTCCTGATTTAAAGTTACTTGGAGCCCAAGCACACAAAGAACTAATGATTCTGCTACTTCAAGACCTGGACTGCTTTACTTCCACCCACCCCCTTGAACAGAAATGGGTTTGGCCAGAAGTGAAAATGAAAACTGGGATACAGTCATTCAGGATCACAGTCCAAAATGAAACAATCTTAAGACATGATCCTACTATACACAGAAAATGTGTATTTATATGAATGAATTTTCCAAATAGGGATGTTTCTCACAATAGAACTGAGCAGTCTCTGGTTTCATGGGATAGTATTTCTTATTTCCTATTCCAGAAGTGTTCAGTTTAGAGGCAGAATCAGATTTTCAGTGAGGTCCAGGTTTCTACAGTGATATTTTGCTGAGCTGGCAAGGGTGAGTCAATAAGCTCAATCCATATTCAACTCCAGAATCCTGCTGGCTCCAAGTTCTCCCCTCTAAACCCTTAGACCACACAACTTCCTTTTCATGTAAACCCCAGACCACAGACCTTCCTATCCACCTGCTAGCCAGTTAAGTTTCATGCCATATAGCACTTCAGTACAAACCAGTACATACACCTCTGCATGCACCTCTCACCTGTGCTTTTCCAGGGCTTGAAAGGCAGACAGCCAGTGTGAAAGCAGTCAGTATCCTGTAATGTGCATAGAAAATAGGCTGAAAACCTTCTGATATCCA
Source organism: Brachypodius melanocephalos (assembly GCA_013398615.1). NCBI lineage: Eukaryota > Metazoa > Chordata > Aves > Passeriformes > Pycnonotidae > Brachypodius > Brachypodius melanocephalos. The sequence goes on from VZSR01000520.1 coordinate 34,221,719, forward strand.
GGCTTATTACACAGAATTAAATACACATGGACAAATTAATTTCTAGTGACACTTTAGCGTATTCCACAGTTTTGCTAACATTAATTTGGCCTGCGGAGAAGGGGTAATATAAATGTGTGCCAGATTTAGGACTCAGAGCCACTGACTCTTATGGTACTACTGTTTTATGCAACTGGAATTGAAACCAGACTGTACATATCTATGGACTAATCTAATTTTTATGACACCCCATGCAGTAGCTGTCAAATGAACAAGTGTGCAATATTCAATAAAGTGGTTTTGCCCCTCTCTGACACCTTTCTTTTGCAAAAATGAAAGCTGCTCTTGCACACTGTGCACATTTTACAGATGGGTAAACCAGAGCAAGGCCCTGCCTAAGCTCACAGCACGAAGCATTGGCAGGGCTGCAGACGTGTCACACAGGAGGTCCTGAATCCAAGCCAGTTGCTCCAACCGCTAAACCGCATTTCATCCCCAGGAGGTTCTGTCTAAGATGAATCCATTCTCATGGGGTCAGATTCTGTCCCTTTACTCAGTCTTGAAGGAGACACACTGTGCCAGGTCACCAGCCACTAGAAGCTGTTAACTTCAGTGGAGCTTTCCCCAGGTATATCATCTTCATATCTAGTGGTCCCTACTGGGTCTCTCTCCACTGCAACTGAAAGAAGAGGATCCCTTCCTAAAAGAGTCTTATGCCTATTTTTGGAGCTCCTTACCTGGAGCATAAAAATTATGGGCAAGTAACCTCCCACCTCCAAATATTTACTAACAGATAGAAAACCATGAAAGCACAGTCAGAAACTATTTTTTCCTAGGTCCTGTGGTTTTCAGTGTTTTGTTGCTGATTTATATAAAACTTCCCAGTACCATTAGACCCACATCTTGCTTATCTTGGATTGTAATTCTAAATGGCAATTGGATACAATACATTCCCACAAAACCAGCACAGGAAGCAGGGGATATTTTAGGTAGCCTTATTTCTGCTACCCATGTGAGCTGCCAACTTTCTCTGTTAGAGCTGTCCCTGATTTCCAGAGTGCAAACTGAGCTGCCGAGAAAGACCTACAAATGCATGGGACAAAACCACACACAATGACTGACACATTACAACAAATCTGTTTTAAATGAGGAGATGGGGACAAGCTCTGAAAAGTAAACATAAACCCTAAAATGGTTGTTCATAGTTTTGTGGAGACAGATTATACTTGTTGGCAACTTTTGAGTGACAAGGAAAGGTAAATTCTGCACAGAGTTTTCCTTAGAGTCCAATGTAAAGCATTCAAACTACAAATTTATCCATTTAGGCTGGCACTTAATTTATTGATTCCTCAAATCTTTTTGAAGAGATTTTAAAGTGTGCACTTCTGTAGAGACTGCATACTCACTCTGCATATAGCAAAACCAGCACTGGGAGGGAATACAACAGGTTATAGCAGACGACTGACACACACACAGCAACTGGGCTATGCTGCATATTGCTGCAGGACAGTGCACGATAACAAAATCCCCCATAAAACAGTCAGACAAAACTCAAACATTTTTAGACAGTCTTTAGTTTCCTTTGCTACAAGATGATATATTCTTTCCTCTTGGTGGGGGGGTTGTGGGGTGGAGGTGACCTTACTACCTCATACGTGTTCTGTCTGCACCCATGATCTCAGTTTTCTTGTTACTTTAGATCTAAAATCCTCTCAAGAATTATTAACAGACATGCAGCACAACCTATCAACACTATATGCAGCTGGTCACAGTAGCTTGCCCAGCAGGCAAAATATTTTAAACTAGTAATTAACTTCTGCAATAGTAACTAATTACTTCAATCAATCACTGTAGCCAGTGGGATCGTTGCTGCTGCAGTTCAGCACTCCTACAGATGCGCAGAGTATAAGCACAGATCAAGAAGGAACTTGTCAGAGACAGCACAGCTTTAATAACAGGCAGATCATCTTTCCCCACCTCTGACCATTGAGATCCTGTCTCTTTGCAAATGGCTTTTGCAAGTGGATTGGCATAACATGTCCCTGCCACAGCTATTTTCCAAGTAGGTTTCCCGTCAGTAAGTACCGAAGTTTCATGCATACCACTTACCTTCTTAATCCTTGCATGTCCAAAACCGTCGGGGAAAGGTGGAAAAAACCCAGAGTCTGTGCTGATGAATAACTAGAAAGTTTTCCAAACATTACCCTCTGCTAGCACTTCAGTTGCTCTGTCATTTATAGTCCAAAGAACGAAATGGCAAGTAATAGAGAAGATCGGGAGCCGTCTGTACCTCCTCAGACACTGGAGAGAATACAGAGAAAGCACCTGGTTTTGCTTAGTTCTCTTCTGTAATTCAGCATTAAACCAATTGGAGGAGGAATGTTAAAAATGAACACTTCATTTTCTAAGTATGTTAAACAATGCAAATGGGGGCCTCAGCCTGGGACAGCTGGTTTAGATTACAAAGCTCACCAACTGGCTAGACTCCTCACAACAACCTCGAGGAGCCTGCCAGGATAAAACACTAACAGCTTGAAGGAAAGCCTCTCCCGCTGCAAACTTCACAGTTAAATGTGCCTCAGAGCAGAAAGCGTTTCGTTATTGGACAGAAACCCTTATCAAGGGATTGGAGAAAGGAAGGGATTGTTTTCCTTGCTCTGAGAACAAAAAACCAGGCTTTTTTGGAGGCCCTCTAGCTGGTGTCTTGGACAATGAATATGCAACACTCTGCTCTGTGCCAATGGCATACTGATGAAAGGTCTGACCCTCTGGGAGGTGAATAACTCAAATTCATGATGATCACAGCTACAGGAACTATATTGCTTGGGGATTATTTGAAAACAGGAATAAACAAATTAAACATTCAAAGGAAAACAAATGGCTTGTGTGCAAGCACTGGCCCTTTTTAAACTGACCCCATGCTTAAGGGAGCAGTTCATGATATAAAATATTTCTTCAGGGAAAGCATAACTTGCAGATCTCCAGTTATGACTGAAGAGGAAGGAAATAAAGTAATTTTTCAGGTACTTTGCCACAGGCAGAGCTTTAGTAGGACAAGCAGAACATTTATGGGATGTGAAAGGTAAGCAATCAGATGCAGCAAAGATTATAGTGGATCCAATGGTGAACACTGAAATTAAACACAAACATGGACATTAAACAGCTACTTTGAATTTCTGCTGAATGTCCCATTTGAGAAAACTCTTTATATCTAAGGAACCTGAAACTATTATCATACATCTCTGTGTAACAGATTGAGAAACAGAAGTACAGTTGATATAACAGATAACAATAAAATTAGCCCCTAAGCATTGACATCCAGCTTGAAATACAAAGACTGAGCTGCTTTAGGGGCACTAAGCCCCCACAAATTGTATTGGAGCCAATGGGAAGATCAAGAGCTTTGTACTACGTAAACTGGCTGTAATTGTCCAAATTACCTTTCAAAAATGACAGCACTAGAGGCCCCAGGCCATTTCTGACAGTTTGCTTGCATCACTTGCACTCCATGACAAATTAAACACTCACCTGGAATCATTCAAACAGTGTCTATACATTTGCAGATAAACAAGAAACACTTTACTTACTTTAAATTAAAGTTCCCAAAAGCCTAACAAAATGCTTCTGAAGAAGCTGCTGAGCATGTTGTGGTGGAGTTTTGTCATGGGTCAGAAAACAGGCAAGAGATGACAGAAAGCAGACCAGGAAAATTTTCATTGTGGCAAATGTTTAACAGTGAGTATTCTCACTGCTCCATACCACCAGATTTTCTCAATACACTCAATAATCTAGAGAGCTAACAGATCTAAGAGTAGCAGTGCTTACTGTATGCTAGAAGTGTGAAAATCTACTGAAACAATGAGAAACATCTTTACAGGAAAGCAAATGCTCTGTGCATCCAGCTGTGTGGATGAAGAGCTTGCTTCATCTGATGATACTTCACTTGCTAATCCACTGAATTTTTCTACAATCACATGGTAAAATCATTGCACGCATGCCAGAATCACTGTATGAGTGCAGCATCAGTCTGCTCCCAAATAATTGCCTCAGAGTTCTGATCCATCAGCCAATTGGCAGAGGTGCTCCAGCCCTGGAGACAGGAGGTGAATCCAGATCTCACCACCTAAGGGGCTCCCTTAAGACAAAATACTGTACAAATGTTTTGATTTTTCCTGTCTCCATCTGACAGCTGGAGTGGATAAAAACCAGAGTATAAAAAGTGTACCAAACCACAACCTGGGCTAGTTTACAGCATGGTGACTGGGGTTTTTTTTCCAAAATAAAAGGATTTGATGTTGTGGCTAAGTGGAATTTCTGCAGTACCTTTCTGTAACTACCATCAGTCACAAAACAGTGAGATGCAGCCACAGCCTTTTCACAGCTCTGTTTGCTATGAAGGGTTGCATAAAGGAAGGATTTTGTGGTCCATAAACCCCCTTTTGTTCACCCTATAAAAATGGACAATTCAATGCGTATTTCAACACTCTGTGCTGACACCTTCAGCATTTATGCTTAAGCTGGTGGCTAAACTTCATGTGTATAGGTGCTCTCACTCCAGTGGCCTCAAATATCCCTCTGTGTTATAAAATCCATTAATTTATATAGATTAGCTTGATATTGCCTTTGTCTTCATAAGGAGATGCAGAACTGTCCCCAGTATAAAATGGGTCTCTGTTAAATAACTATGTTCTCAAAGTTTGCTTTGTGCATAGCTAAGGTTGAAACTGTATCTCCAATTAAGATGTGAATTTTGAAAATTGTGTAATATATAATAAGGGGGACATAAATTGTGTTGTATAACTTTACTCTCTTTGGGTGAGACAGCTGCACATACGAATTGAGCCACGCTCCTGCAGATAAAGCACAGCACTGGATGAACAGGAGCCCTCAGAAATGTAGAACATAATCTGCCAGATTCTAAATGCTAAACCAAAAGCTGTAAATAGGTCACGGAACTTAAGAATAGTTAATCACACTCAGCACCCCTGAAGAGAAAATTTTCCTCGCAGAAACACGTCCTCATCCTCTAAGTTTCACAACATTTTATCTCCTTCTTTAACTCTGATTTTGTTCTTACATTTCTCCAGAACCACATCTGTCAAACACCCTTCTTGAATGTTCTTGTCATTTTTTAAAATTACTCCACTCTGCACATTTTGAAGAAAATTTTCAAACTGTGAGAAAAGTCAAACCATACAAGTCTGTATGGTGATAGGTCTGTGAGCCCAAAGTCATCCTACATGCCAAGTCATAGATATGTTTTACCCAACCACACAGACCTAAATTCATTAAAGGAATTTTCCAATAACTGACACTTTAGACCCTACACGTCCAAGCTTTAGATGCTAAAAACATTCATTTTGCTCCTACCAAATCTTATGGAACCAAATGTTTTTACCAGCAAAAATGACCACTCAGAGCAAAACTGCTGGGCACTTGCAGAAACAACTGTTTATTGATAGCATCTTACCTCCCTGAGACTCACAAGTTGAGCTTTTGTCTGGCTCTGGAGATCGATCTAAGTGTTCTTGGAGACTGCCAAGTAAGCAAGCTTTTGATATTGTCACATGTTGATGTTACACAACAGGCAGCGATTTGACATACACATCTCACCCTACTGCTACATGAATAGCACCAAGCACATGGGAAACACAGTCTCAAACCCTAATTCTGCCTGAGAAAGAGTAGGGCTCATTTCTTCCACCTCCCAGGACAGAATCCCAGTTGCAAACTCCTGGTGTTTGGGAAGAGTTCCCTACGATTTTTCAAAGACTACCTTAGACTATCAGCTGAGGTCTGCTTCGTTCACTGTCTGAATTATAATTGCCATCTCATAACATGAATGATTCAATAACCTGTTCCAGATGGCTCAGGCCAGCAGCTCAGAAGCAGAGCCCTACATATATTTTCCTTTCCTAGCCAAACATAACACAAGCTAGAATTAGCAGTGAAAATTAACATAGTATGTAATTGTAATGATATCAGTAGTGCAATCAAAATGTACTGGGAATGTAGGGTCCCTGAGATGTTGTGGTGTGTTTTTCTGCAGCTCACAGTACAATTTTTAGGAAGAAGAAATTAACAGTTCCTGTTGTGCTGCCATCTCTTGGGGCTCAGCTGGGTACAGGTCCAACCTGCATGAGATATCCATGCAAAACAGAGCCAATACAGTACCCCTTCTTTTCTCCTGTACAGGGATGTCACCTGTCTGTCTGAGGCAAATATTCCTTTGGGCAGAGCATACTGCTGATATCACTGCTTCCAAAGAGCAGCGTGCTGAGCCCCACTGCAAGGTTGCACCAGGTGGTCTCACGGTGCCCAAGCACATGGAATAAGCACTTAAAGTCCTTGGTTTACTCTAACTCTACACCTTTGCCCTGGTTTCACCTGGGGTTAAACCACACCACCCCCTAGCTGTACTCTACAGGTCTGTGGTCACTCTGATTCCAGTTTCTAACAGCCAACTTCTTCTAGGATAGAAATTACCAGTGGAAAGCCCAGGTGTCACTGGATCCATTCTGAAATGCAACAACTCTAAACCTGGACTAGTATCTAACTCCACTTTATTACTTTGAAAACATGTTACTTGTCCCTTTAGATAAGGAGTATTAGGATGTAGCAGGTACATACCAAAACTCAAACAGTTTAAAACAGCCCAGTGAACTGCATCTACCGTAAGACAGAACCATTTCAGGAATATTCCCTTTAGTGAGATCAGGTTTGACATTTATGATCGCCTGTTTAGCTGTGGTACTTTCTAGGACAGTCTAAGAAGATGCCTGAGGCAAAAAAGAGTAATATTGTTGGAAAAATTCTTCAGTATTGCTCAGGGTTTTTTTTAACCCAATAAAAATAAGGTCAACAAGCAAACTAAATGATTACTGTAACTTTCTCAGGAAAAAAGCAGTTCCTTTCACAGCATTTTTGGTGTATGTGACAACTTTCATTAGAGAGAAATAATTAGTAGTAGGAGTAGTAGTTTGCAACAGTCTGCAACATTCTTCTTGAGTTTTCAATCCTTAGATGACTGACATTTGTAGTCTTAAAGTATTTTCCTGGAAAAATGTATAGAACATCATTCTGCACCTAAAAAGACAAAAGATGAACCTCAGAACACCCACCTCCCCCTTGGTTGCTCTGAGTATCCAAGAACAAGGTGCCCCAGCCCACTGTTCATATTTTACTTCGTTTTCTATTGAATCTCAGCATAGCTCTGGTAACTGCAGTTCACATTTTGCCTGGAACTAGACAGTTTAGTTTGGTTTTGTTTATTTTATAAGATTGACATGTACATAAACTGGGCTGAGGACTTCTCTGCATTTTTGTCAAATGGTCTAGACAATGTGGTTGAAAACAATGCTCTTTAATCTTGTGACAAAATTGTTTACCAACCCCTTTTAAAAGCAAGCATAAATTCTTTATGGCCCGTTTCAGCTAATAATGACCTTCCATAAATAAAGACCTAAAACTCTTAGTACTTCTGGACCAAGACTAAAGTCTGTTTCACTGTTGGAGCAAGCCAACATTCAGTCTTCACCCAGTGCCTGGGATACATAAACCATTGGGCTCCTATTACGACCAGACAGTTAAAAGTATGTACTAAAACCTCCCTTAGTAATATTCAGGACTGATTTATTTTATGCTAAAATTCCTCAAGACTGCCATGTCTTTTGCAGTTTCCTAAGCCCTTTACTAACACAAGCACCACACTGGACATATCTGGCACAGCATGAGTGGGTGGCACCTCAGAGAAGCTGACTGGAGACAGTGGTTCACCTTCACTGATGAACCTGGCAGCATTCCCTGGCTGCTGGGCATCAGTGCCAGTAAAACATCACCTCTGCTTCCTTGGCTCCAAAGTACTTTGATTCCACCACATAGAACTTATATTTGAGGGGTTTTTTTGTTTTGTTTTGTTTTTTTTTTTTTTCTTTTTTCTTCCCCAAGATGTGGTTGGGTATCCTTTCTCCTTTTCATTCTGTTTTGGCAATTCACTTTGTTTTTTCCAGAGCAAAAGATCAGCCACTGTAGCATTAAGCATATTCTGTGTTTTCCATTAAAACACTTCAGGTTCTGAATAAACCCAAACAAGTCTGTGGAAATGCCATCTCTCAACAGGGGTGTTTGAATGTTCACAAATACGTGCACTATTTTTGTAAGGGCACCTGCCAGAACTGTGGTGATGAATCCAGAGTAGAAAAACTCTCTTCCAGAGCTTCTCTTCATCCAAGTGGTGGAAAACATTCCCTTTTCAAACATGCTTCACTCTCATAGGTGAATGAATACAACATAAGCAAAGACTTCTGGTTTCTTTTTCCAGTAAGATGCTTAGCATATGGTCTTTTCCTTATCTTAAGATTTTTGGAGTTATACGTTAGTCAAGTATAGGAGTGGCAGAAAATTTCCCTATAAGAAGAGAAATAATTTTGACTGTTTTGTACTTTCTCAAGCCCAGAAGACATTTATAAACTTGTCTTCAATTTAAGAACTACTACACTTAATTTCCTTATTCCCACAGCAGGGATTACATCATTTTGCAAATTACCTGTATACAACCATGTCCTTCATAAGAATTGGCTATGAAAGTTGGTGGTAAACATGGTATGTGTTGTCTGTTTGTTTTCAGAATCATTACTCACTGCTCTGCAGCAACAAGTGCTGCTGTAAGGCAGCAATTTAGCATGCTGAATGTAGAAATTCCACTGAGCAGGGATGTACTCCCATTTCCTAGTTGTGCTGTATGTACTGCAGAGCTTACAAAGTCTTGCAACAGGATGCAGTTTCTAACACAGAGTGTTTTGATTGTTTTTTTTAAATCTGCTGGCCTTTGCCTTGAGTTGCACTGGTTGTCACAGCAGAAGCAGCTGAGCAGGACCAGGAGTTCCCTATTCAGAAGCAGCCAGGCCATACCCAGGGCTCCCATCCATTCAGGAATTGTGGGGTACCAGAACCTCAAGCAGCCACGTGTAAAGTCAGTGGAACTGGACCCATCTTCCAACAGAGGCACTTATACTGTGAACAGAATCCATAGGCAGAGCCTGATAAATCAATCAGCCCCCATTTTGTCCATAGTTCCATAACAAAATTCAAGAAGTTGAAGTTGTGCCAGATAAAGAAAATAGAAAAGAACAAAAACTCTGACAGGTTAAATGTGAAAAACAGAAAGTCAGGCCAAGAAGGTTTGAGAAACAAATCATAAGAAGTATAAAAGCTAATAATAAATTCTTTTTCAGACACACCAAGAGCAGGAAAACTGCCAAACAGTCTGCAAAGCCAGCAGATGAACAAGGTATAAAAATAGTGCCTAGAAAAGATAAAATCACTGTAGAAAGTGAATTGTTTCTTCTTCATCTCCATTTGCTAGAGAAACTTCAAGAGATTATCATAGTGGAATAAAACCAAAAAAAACCTCCAAAAGCAAACAAACAAAAAAAGAACTAAAACCAAACAAACAAATCCAGCTTGAGAGGATATGTCTAAATTGAAATACTAGCAGGAGAGGCTGTAGAACAAATCAAGAAAATAAAGAAAAACCACTCATCAGAACTTGACATTTAGAAATTAAGTGCTGTTAACGGAATTAAACATGACCATTTGCAACAGCTGAATTGTTTATCTGAAGTGCAATCTCTCACAAAATTGCCTTGGTGCTACAGGAAGAGAAAGTACCAAATAAAGTCCTGCATTTCATAGGTTTATATATAATGGTTAATAAAACACAGAACAGTAAACCCAAAGTATCTGGAAATCAGTAGCACAGCATAGGAGATGGTGAAATTCAGGAAGAATTTCATCATGGAAAGGATTGTTAAGCATTGGAATTGACTGCCCAGGAAGATGGTGGAATCGTCATCCCTGGACATGCTCAAGAAATGACTGGATGTGTCACTTAGTGCCACATGGTCTAGTTGATGTGGTGATGATTTATCAAATGTTGGACTCAATGGTCTTAAGGATATTTTCCAACCTTAATGATTCGGTGATCTTTTAGGCATAGATTTTCTTGGAGACTATCCTTAAGAACAACATATCTGAGAAAAATAGCTCTTCTCCATGGTATAGAGGTTTATTTTTGCATTTACTCTATCTCCGTGCAACTCAAACCAGCTCTAGCCAATTCTATTTGACTTTCTAGTCAAAATCTTTCCTTTCATGAACTAGATTGTCTAGTCCCATTTGGCCAGGGCAGTGAAGGCTTCAGATTGCCAGCAAAGCATCAGGCTATTTAAGTACCTGTACAAGGCAGTTGGAACCACTGATACAGTTCAGAAGAACAACAGAGACAGAGTGCAGCAGGCTCCCTGAATCTCCAGTGCTGCCTAGTTGGTAGTTTCTGGGAAGCTGCTGTTCTGTTCAGAAGGATTCAATAAGGACAGAGGTACCACCTGCAACCCCTCTGCCTGCAGTGGCACTCTGCAGGTCCTTCATCCAGAGCACTCTGCAGACAATGCGCTATTCAGTCTGCACTCGGGGCCAGACAGATCTGGCAATCCTAGTTATGACTCATTCATTTTCTTTAGAATCCTGTACTCCTCAGATTTCTGTAGTTTCATAATAAGCCTTCTCTAAGTTAGCTGAAAACTGTTACATCTGTTACTGCTCCTATTGTCAAAAATAAGGCAGTGTTCTGCTTGACTTCATTACTGTCGGCACCCACCACTTAAATGTAGAGCGAAGTGCAGTCTAAATATTTTCCAAATCTATTTCCAGGAAAAGTTTCAGTTTTAATTACTATTTTTCAATGCTCCAGTCTACCATTCAAACCACTTTTTTTACTATAGTTTTACTCCTGCTACAACTTAGTGTTGTATCCACGGTATGGCATGTTAACCAAAGCACATAGGTGAACCAGTATCAATTTAGTAATTTGCTTGTAGTTCTGAAAATACTCTTTTATTACAAACAAAAGCATCACTTGGATACTTTAATACCTTATAACAATAAAGAAAAGTATTGCAGAAGGAAATTGTTTTACATAAAGGTTAATTTTATCATCTGTGGTTGGCTTTCTCCATGACTAGCTGAAACCTGAACTTCTTATTTCCCTTTCCCTATGCAGCTTCTTGGACATCTGCACCCAGTGTCTGAAATCACTCTGATTATCTCTATTCTCCTGAGAAAGTGACCTTATCACTCTCTATAACTACCTGAAAGGAGGTTGTAGCCAGGTGGGAGTCAGTCTCTTCTTCCAGGCAACCAGATGAGAGAACAGCAGCCTCAAGCTGCCCCAGGGAAGGATCAAGTTGGACATCAGGAGGTATTTCTTCACAGAAAGGGTTGTCAAGCAATGACACCGTGCCACGGTCTAGTTGACAAGGTATGTTTGGTCAAAGCTTGGACTCAATGATCTCAGAAGTCTTTTCCAACCTAATGGATTCTGTGAAATAATGTTTGCAGCTTACATCTCTTATACTTGCTCCCATTTAGGAAATAATATTCTTACCCAACTTCTTACCTCTGATTTACTCAAAACTGCTACTACCTCTTACTGTTGCTCCATTTACATCCAGTTGCCACTTTGTTGCTTAGGCTAAATATATTTTTGTTGGTAATACTAAAAACTGTTCAGGAAACTCATGGATTCGGGCTACCTAAGCTGTACTAATGAGGGTAGCTTTATATAATTCTAAAAATCCAGCTGCCTCTGCCAAACTTAATGGGGGCTTCTGTCTTTCTCTGCAACCTTGGAAAGGTCAAAATCATTTTGAAAACCTTAGAATAGCCTTAGCTTCCTACTCCCTAATTTACAGGAAGATTTGAGGTGTTAAAATTCTTGGGCTTTCTGTTCTCAGAGGGTTGTGTTTAACAGTGCTTCTCATTCTAGGGAGTCAGGAGATGCCACTGGTCAGTTTTTACTAACTCAAAATCAAACATCTGACTTTGCTCACCTCATAGGAGAGCCTTGGCAGAAAGCTGCCAAATGACAAAATATGCACTATTTGGAGTGGTGCATTAGATATAAAGTGCTGTACTACAGTATACATTGGATACAAGTGGCTGTACGGTAGTGCTGGCTAACAGCTACCATTTCATAAGTGACTCGAAATAAATAGTTCCTAGCCATCTCAAACCTGTAAAACTTCCTTGGTCTGTACTCCCATATCTGTTCATGCTGCAACTCAGTCCACCTTGCATGACCATCTAGAAATTCACTGGTGGGAAATGCAAGTAGCATCTGATGTCAAAAATTAAATTTTGGGGTTAACAACACAGTACTGCCAAGATTCCCCTTACCTTTGTGATACTGGCTGATACTCAAACAGTATCCAGGCAGCTCTCTGAAGAGTTAGATGTCCTTTACACTAAGGGAGATAGAACATTCCAGAGTGTTGGTACAAGGGTCAACGCACTCATTTTGTTAACAAACACAAAAAATAGGTATAGATTATTTGTTTCCCTGATACTATTTTGTCAGTTCTTGTTGCAATGCCACCTGTCACAGGGCTTCCAAACTCTCTTCTATCAGTAACTGGCAAAACCCTCTACTAAAAGTTGACCATAACTCAAATATTATAATATTTTTTCAGTTCTCCTACACACTATAGATTGAAAGAGGATAGGGCTTGATTAGATATGAAAAAAAAAAAATCTTGACTGTGAGGGTGGTGAGACATTGGAACAGGTTGCCCAGAGAAGCTGTGGATACCCCTGCTGAAGTGTTCAACACCAGGTTGGATGGGGCTTTGAACAACCTGGTCTAGTGAAAGGTGTCCCTGCCTGTGACAGGGGAGTTGGAATTGGATGATCTTCAAAGTCCCTTCCAAACCAGACCATCTCATGATCCTATGAAAATACCAAAAGCTCAGCAGTATATCAACACAAGCAATAAGAAGACATGAATTAACTGCAAAGCTTTCATGAGGTATGTGATAATGTGAAATACTTACAAGGCAAGCATCTTCCATTCTGTCTCTTCTGCTTTAGCCATCAGTCACTCCTATACGTAGTCCAGATCGCCTGCCTTATTGGTAACTACTTATGTAAAATCATCAATGACAAAAAGAAACAATAATAAAATGCAGAGAACTGGCACTTGGTCAAAAAACGATTATTTTTATACTGGTCACTATAACGTGTGAAATTATATTGCTGTGACTAGCTGATGTAATGCAAGAAAGTGAAAAAAAAAACAACCCAAACAAACCAACAAAAAATCCCCAACATTCCTCCCCCCAAAACCCACACTGGGCATTCCTTTACAGTGGCAATTAGAAAGATCAACCAGTTACTTCCTTCTCTTTGCATGGCATTCAACATAAGCAAAGAACAGCAAAAAAGTTAGTCTAAAGAGAACAGAAAACCCTAACCTTCATTTTTCTCCCCCTTACATCAAGATTGCAAAATGAATCTGTTACTAGAATTCTGTTATCTTTCCACTAAACATAACTGACAGCTTGTTAGACGAAAACTGGGAGAACCAGACACCTTTTTTTCCTTGCAAAAGCCAAAGAAAACAGTAACATTAAATGAAAGGATGAAAAATTTCAACTGCTCCACCTTATTCATAAATTCCAGAGATTTTTTTTTCTTCATGCTGCTGTGTGAAAGACCCACACAATTAATGGGACAGACTACGTGAGTCATGTATGTACATGTGGGAAACTGGTAAGGCAACTATATATGGAACACTTATCAAGAACAAAGTAAACACAGAAGAAAAATTAGAGGAAAAAATGTATCTACTAATCGGTCAATGAAAACAAAGCTTGAATGTTTATAATGGTCTGTGAAACATTCAAAGGAGGAAGAAAGAAACAAAGCAATGAAGTTATTCTACACTTTTCTGCACAAAAATACTGCCTGGAACACAGAGTCCAGCTGATTTCTAACAAAGCATCAAACCTCACCAATGTACCTATGGAATGATCCTTAGAACAGAAACCCCTAAGCCATGAGGATTTCTTCCATAGTTCAACAGAGCTCACGTCCTAGGACTTAAGGACTGAAGCGTTTTCTATCTCTGCTGTAGAATTTCTTCTCCATCAAGGAGCCTAATGAGGAACTCTGAAGTTCTTCAGCACCTCTGCTTGATTTTAGGTTTTCCTCTTCAAACTCATAGCTTAGTGTATAAATGGAACTGATTTATAGCATGCATAAATAAATGGTCTTACTATGTTTTCTTTATTGGCATTTAGAAAGCTTCCTGTAAGAGAAATGTGTACATATTAAGCTCTCTACAGTTAAAGAAGAAAAAACATGTATAAAAAGAAGTTAAGAACTGCTCAGTATCTTCAGAGAATAGTAAGCAGCATAACTCCATTTGTAATTTACAACACGTAAGTCACATAATTTTTTTAAAACTAAACATTTCCTTTGGTTTTGGCTCACCAAAAGGCAATTTTATTGCAAAGCAACTATATATCATTAAACAGACGTGACTACAAGACTAAGAGAGATTGCACAGAAGCCATCTGATTTCACTTTTCTTTATAACTGCTATAGAGAAAAGAAAGGTAGCTGTTCCAGTCCAGTTTAAATGAAGCTGTACATTTGAAGTACCTAACTGCAATATTCTCAGCTGAGGTAATTTGAGATTCTCATCACATTTATTACATAACACAGAATTTACTTTGATAAATATGTGTCTGCTATATTTTCAGAAATCAAACTGCCAAACTGTCCATAATGGGGTAAAAAAATTAAAATCAAAATCCAGTATGGTAGGTCAAGCCAGTTACAAATTTGCCGAGTCTTCCATGAAACACTACTATACCGGAGAAAAGGGTTTCAAACAGCTCTTAAGGTAAGTACAGCAATTAAAAAAACCTTTGCTAGGTTTCAAGGCAACAAAAGAAATTCACTATTTGACCTCTATATAAATAAATGCAAAGATTTCTTGCATTATTTTGGTTGATTCTGTACAAGTTCAGTAATTAATTTTATTTAAATATAACTCTTAAAACAATTTCATCTAGGACCTTAATGAAAATGAAGAAGGTTGACAGTTCTAATATAGAACTTCCACAAGAGTTATCTTAACACTGACTTAACAAGGAGAGGCATACAAAAAGATTTAGAAATTACACATTTTAAACTGAAGACGTTTATCTCAGATTCACTATAAGGATGACTCTTACTCTTTAGTATGCAACTTCATTCTTTACCTGCTAAACAAAGTGTACAAGTTATCACAGCAAAATTTACAGAATAATTGACTTTGGCCTTGGTTGTACAAAGACCTATTTACACATTTGAGATAAGCAAGCACCTTCCTCCCTTTTAATTTTATACATGTGTTCAAGCTTTAAGTCTATATTTGGATCTACAAAATCTTGCAAGATAAAAAGTCTCTCAAATATACACCTTGGACCATTAGAGCACAGTGTCTTTATATATGCAAATGTATCATTTGCTAAATTACCCACTCTTCACATGGATGTGAAGCCTCACTTCCATAGTTAACTCCTTGGTGCTGATGGGTTTGACTGCTGAAAACAGCTGTTGGTCTGGGGGGATATATCAAATCACTGTGCAAAGAGATCAGTGTGCCTCAAATTGCCCTCAAATGCAATTGAACTTGTAAATAAGAGATACATGTCCAAAAGTACATTAAATAAACACCATTAATTGGGTGTTTTATTTTTTTTTTTTTTTTTTTTAAGTTCTGGTTCTTTAAAGTAGATGGCAGATAATGTTAATGGAAAAAACATCTCAACACCAAAGAGTTAATGTAGTCTATGCATATCTGAAACAATCCAGTATACCTAAGGTTTAAAAATCCTTTAATTTGTCCTGTGACAATCTAGCAACAAGATAGATTTTTTCTCAGTTAAATATTTAACCCACACCCAAAATGAATGCCTGCTATACAGAAGGCAATCATTCATTTCACCATTAGAATTTCTGAAGCACTGATAAGTTTGTAAGTACAAGAAAAGCAATCAAATACATGACTTTTTACAGAAGGCCTCATTGTGGTAAACTATATACAACATAGTGTTCTCATTTTCCTTAAAGTGCTACCATCACCATACTGACAGAAGATCATCTATTGTTTTAGGAGATCTTTTAATACAGCACCAGCACTAGCATCAGGGGACACTGGCAGTGGTGTAAAAGTAGGCAATGCATCAGAAATAGGTTTCATAAGCAGATGTCCAGAACTACTAGCTGGTGTTATGAGCGGCACTGCTGCAGATCGAGGTGCTAAAAATGGATTTGCATCTGGTCTTCTACCCATTCCCGCGACCGGAGAATCTGGAACATAAAAACCCACACCAACAATGAAAATACTTTGTTAAAAAGCATTCCTAAATCTATCCAATTTTTCTGTATTTGTTCAGAGAGATATTCTAAAATTGGCTATTACTTCTGCAACATAAAAGTTCTTGAAAATCTCCTTGCCATGGACTGTAGACACCCTCAAAGACTTTTACTGTCTTTGACTACTCTCATAGAACCACAGAATCGTTTCGGTTGGAAAAGGCTCTTAAAATCAAATTCAACTGTTAATCCAGCAATGCCAAGTCCACCACCAAAATTCTGTAACAGCTCAAGCTACCCCAAAAAAGGTGCGCATCTGACAGGGAACATGAACACCCTATGCAGTTTACTTCACCTGTGCAATGCCAGACAAAGTATCTGTCACACCGACTCCAGCACTGTGCAGAGGTGTAAGGGCCCTGGCACATGCACTACAGTGCAGAGCACAGGAAGGTTTCCCAACACGTGGCACAGCTTCCTCAGGGTCAGTCCCAAGAAAACCCCCATAAATAAACAGCACTTTGTAACATTCAGCTACTTTAGGTGAATTGAAAGAGGGGTTTTTAGCATCTTTATCTCTGTACATACATATATGTTGTAGAGGTTTGGTGTTCGGGGTTTTTTGTTTTTATTTTCTTTTGAGTTTAAAGCTAAGTTTCAAACCAAATAAGCTTCTGCAAACCAGCAGGCCTATATTAAAGTGAAGTCTTAAACACATGTAAAAAAAAATAAGAACAAATTGGACCAGTTAAATTGAAGATTTGAATCTTAAATTACTTAAGACAAAAGTACATTAATTTAACACGCATAATATAAGCTGAACTGTTCTCTGTCTTAGAAAAATCAAAATCGACACTCCTGCACAGCTTACAGAAATTTCATACCTGGCCATACACTTGACTCATTTTCTTTCGGTCCTCTCTGAGCAACCAGGTTCTACACACCAGAGGGACACTGCAAAGTTGTATTACTTGCATTCTTCACTCACTTCAACACAAGGTGATCAACAGGGATGCTGAAAATCAGGACTGGGTTCACTGCTACACCACACAAATCTGTCTACACAGCAACTGTTTGGCTCTAACAGGTGTTGTTAAATCCTTCCCATACCAAAGGGAATTTGGTCCCTCTAATCTTCTGTACTGAGGGTTTAGAAAGTGAGGTATAGGTGCAGTGGAAAGGACAGATAGGAGAAGAATGGAGGGAAAAAAAAAAAAAAAGACAAAGTAGGACACGGTTGGGGAGAAGAAAACAAGTTCATAATTTACAAGTGAGGAAGCACAGAATCATTAAAATCCTCTTGAAAATTCTACCCTTAGTTATTTATGTTCTTTGTAAAGATCTCAATGTTACCTTGCATTTGACTGTTGGGTGGAGTACCAGTTCCTGCTGCTCCTAAAGGTTTCATGTGATGAACAGAGAGCTTCGGTGGGGGAAGGCTTGGGCAAGATTCAGTTTCAAGGAATTTCACGAACAGTTCTGAAAAAGACTGTAAGAAGCTACTAGTTATTATATTTCACTGATGCTCTGGATCAAAGTACTGTCAAAAATATATGTATACATAAAACAAAAAACTGTCAACAGCCTGCAATCAATTTTGTACTTGTACTTAGTACTGAGCAGTTCTCAGTGAGTGACAATGAAATTTGTTTTCAAAATACACTCTCTGTTGTTGTATCACTAAGAGGCCTTTATATAAAATTGATAAACTGTAAAGGTAACACATACTTCTACCATGGTTCCATTATTGATTTAAGCCAGCTATTTCAAGAATTCTATGCTGTTACTGACATCACAGTATTTCCTTAGTCTTCCCTTTCTCTTCTCCAGAAACACATAAACCCCAATTTTTTCTCTTAAAGCCTATGTATGCTTTATTTCATAAAGAATCTCAAATAAAGGAAGCATGGAATGATTAAGGTGTTGGTAGCATGACAATATAAAATTTGGCCTTAGGAAAGCCTGTACTATTCACACAAAAGCATTAATTTTTCTCTTTTACTTCCACAGTTAATCAGACCACAGTCCTTTAGTGGCCTATGTGCCTGCACTATTTTAGGGGGAAAAAAACAATCACTACACTTCAAGATGACTTACTGGAATTCATTCTCAACATTTCTAGCTCAACTGAGCAAAAAACCAAAGTCAGTCCAAAAACTCCAATCCCTCAGTGCTAGGTCCTTGAGTACATGATTTACTGGCGTGCAAAATGGAAAGTTCCACAGATAAACTGCTCCCATGGATGATGCTGTGAGATTTGTTGCTTTACAGTACTTGAAAACTTAAAGTATCAGTTTTATATGCTGTACATAAAAGGCACTAGCTGCAGCAGCTGAAAAACTTTTTCAATTTAAATTTAAAGGACATATGGGAACACAGTCATCAAAATACAATGTCATGGTCTTCTATACTGTTAAGTATGGTGGAATTCCATACTCTCACATATACTTAACTTCCACCATATATAGTTTGCAAGATGAAGTTCATACTGTAAGAAGAGCAATGCCAGGAACCAGTGGAACAGTAATCGTCTTCTGTATTAGCACAAGACTTATCATTGTATAACTTTCAATGTCTAAATATTTCCTTAGTGCAGGAAAAAACCTTTTGCCAAAGCAGTGCCACAAAACAATTAATGCAAGATACAGCAGCATCGGTAAATGAAGCTTAATATACTGATGAGCCAAACATGAGCATTAATATGCAACTTTCCCATTTCTCACTCAAGCCAAGAGAAAGAATGATTAATTCTTACACTATTAAAAATGTTCTGATGAGTTGGTCTCAAAGGTGTAGTAGGAACACTCTTTGACCCAGCTCCTCCACCAAGCCAGCCAGTCACCCATTTCGTAACTCCTCTTTGCTCTTCAGATAATAACTAGAAAAGTATTTAAAGAAAACAAAGTTAGGAAACAACAAAAATAAAGCAGCAGATAAAAGAAAGTGAATAAATATGAGCTGCAATGCCACATAACAATGTGGCACTCTCGGAGATAAATAAAAATTTTTATTATTGCCAAAATCACATTGTCCACTCCCCAAAGACTGGCAGTCTAAAAACCTGGCTTTTTATTTTAAAACATAAGCCTCACATTTTTCATAATAACTATTGATACATATGTAACAGGCTTACTTTTCTGTAACTGATATATTACAGTTACCCTACAGCCTACACAACAGCCTCAAGTTAAATCCTTTCCTTTCTGCATTAGCATTTCTCAGTAAAATCAAATCTATCCTATTAAAACAGCATTACTGAAAGATTAAGATCATCATATAAAAAACACAAAGAAGTCCCACATAGTAAAAAGGTGAGATAAGGAAGAAAAACCACACTTTCCCCACAAAATGTGTAGGGACAATCACATTTAGTTCAGCAGCAAGTCATTCTATTTTCAGGTAAGGATACTGAAAAAAAAAAAGGGGGGGGGAAAAAGAAAAAAGAGAAAAGAGTAAGAAAAAAAAAGAAAAAAGAAAAGGATAAGAAAAAAGAGGGAAGAAAAAAAAAAAAAAGAAAAAAAGGAAAAAAAGAGCCTGGTTTTCTGCAAAGTATTACCTGATCAAGTTCTTCCTTTTTCAGTCCCAAGATACTTCCCATTAACCTTAACACTTCCAGACGTTTATTTTTTGGAGTATGAAAATGTCCAATAAAGAGATTTCTCATCAACAGTCTGCAGAACAAAAGAAGGTACTTATACAAGCTGCTACTGTGTAACAGTTTATACCATAATATTGATGCATTTATTCCTCATACTCTTGCCTAATTTACTGTAATACAAATAAACACATCAAATACAAATAACTAAAAGGTACCTCACCAATTTCCTCTTTCTGTAAGATATTACATTTCTTACACAGTGGGGATTTGGATTACCAAATCCACACAGCATTATCAATATTTTATGCAGTAAGGTGAAATTGAATGGTAACATGAGCAAATCTGGATGTACATACTACAGTCAGGGAAAATGTTTGTTCCAAGATCTTGATTCAGGAGAGCATTTAAAAAGAAAGCTCTGTGTACTCCCAAACCAAGATGTAATGAAGGGGACAGGGGAGCCCATCTGCCTATCCCTGTTCCAGTTCTGTTGGGTAAAGAAGAAAAAACGGGACCAAGGAAGAGATTTACATGACATCCAGGTGATGCAAACACATGAAATGTCTTGCTGTTGACACCGTGAACTTCATAAAATACATTTATTAACTCATATCTCCATTTGCAGAGCTCATACTATAGAAGTGCACTTCTACTTCAGAAACACATCAATGAGACAAAGTCACACATCTATTGGTTTTACTAATCAAAATGACTATTTATAACCACCAAGCAATTGAAAAATGCCAAAATAATAGAAGTGTAATTACAAGACAACATAAAGAAGTACACTACTGTGTATTCTTGCAACTGTGAATGCCCCATCTGTATACTGAGAGGAATAAACCCAAAAACTTAGACCAAATACTTACTTGTCAACTTTTCCTTCTGTGCTGTTCATAAGGTTCATTAATTTATTTTGTACATCTTCTAACATTTCTCTTCTGATCTCACCTATAAATGTAATGTCACAGCAAAAGAAACAAAAATAAAAATTTTGAAACATTGTTGCAAAATTGATCAAGAATACATACTTTCATAAATATTGCTGGTGCTTTTAAATATAAACAAAACCATAAAATTGATGTGATTCTTTTCTAAAGAAGTGTCAACTTAGTAAGTCATTGCTATTCAAACCCACAAGCTAAAATTGCAGGAATGATACTCAAAGCTAAAGTACAGGAACACACATGAAGTAAATCCGTTGCAGAAGGTCTGATGAACTGCTCTTTTCTATCTAAATAATACAGAACAGAAAAAAACTCTTCAGAGCAAGGTCTGTAGTCCCGTGGTGGCAATCTTTTTCATAATGAGTAAACTCCATGCTGGCATCAGGTCTTTTTGATCTCTGCCCTTAACTTCCAATACTACCCAAGCCCAGGTATTCTGTGTACCCTACTATCAGGTTGCTACAGCCTTTGAAGCACCAAGGAGTTCTCAAGTTTCCTGGATGAATTACTGGCTAGCAGAGCAACATCAGGAGCTTGTTGAGGGTATGTCCTGCTTGGACCTTTCCCACTCCTGTGAATGATGCAAGCTCTGGAAACAGCATGCTGGCTAAAACTAATGCATCATAGAAACAGTGTTGTGCTTCATCATTCAGTAGACTGGCAAGAGAGGCAGACACATGTGAGATTACCCATACTTTTGGGAACAAAAACGTGAGTAGAAGAGATGAAATGCCACAGCTACCATGGACCAAAAACAAGACTGAGAGAAGAATGAAACACTTTAGTCAGGCATTACAGCCTGCAAGCTGAATAAATTGGCCAGAATTCTAAGCCAATGAATGTGAGGTGGCCTAAGACCATGAAGTCTGCAAAAACGTAAATGCTCACCAAACTGGGCTTCTGCAAGATACTATCTCAGAAGTCCAATAAAAGTAAAATTAAGCCTTATTCACACACAAAAACTTGACAAATATACTGTAACATGGACTATCCATGTGAAGACCAACTCTACCATACAGACAGAAGCAGACAGGATGAACTTTTTTCCCTCTCCCTCTATGAGGTTTAATGTTGACCTCTAAACCCCTTGGAGAACTGCAGATCAACTTAGTTTTTAATAATTTTTTGGCTCATATTAATTAAAAATGCTTCATTAAAAAGCCACAAAAGATACACTTACGTTTTATCTATCTTGTAAGTTGATTTCTAAAATTATATCTTTGTAAGAAAAATTACTTTTATGAATTTTTACAACCTTCAAATAATATAAGGTGCATGGAAAGCATTCCACTCATTTCCACAACTGTTAATCTTTAATAAGTGCATGCCACAACTATGCTGAAAAAACATGGTTCTCAATTAACACCAGTAACTCCATGAGAATTCACAAAGAGATTTTGTATATATACACAGTCTGTGAAATGGATATAACCTAATATGCCCTGTTCAAATACTCCAAATCTTTACACAAACATTTTACTTCAGAAATATGAATTTTAAGGAGTACAGAATAGAACAAACCAACTAATGTCATGCTGGGAAGGTTCTTATTCAAGGAACACACTGAGTAAGCTCCTCAGTCAAAGCAAGTTAAAAACTAAAGCAAAACATGTATTAAATAACAATATATCTTGTAACAACTACATCCATATGCATCAAAATCCATTCCAATAATGTGACTGCTATTCAGCACTCCTCTCTCAACACACCAGGATGAGGCACAGGAGAATTAATCTGTGGTTTCAAGGTTCACATTTACTTAAAATTATGCTACTTTGTAAATGCGGTTAAATGCAACAACAATACTTGAAGCAAAACATAGGCAATATAATTATAGAATGATACAGGGCATACACAAATGAGTTGTTATGTGGATGTCAACAGAACAGAAGGGAATAAAGAGTTATACTATCAATGCCACAAAGAAATACACAAGCAGCATTCGAAAGCAGATTGCAATTAAATTTTACACTGTTGCTATTTCTCTACAAAGCAAGACAATTGTTACTTTTTCAATTTTTATTCACTTCATTTACTCCTTTATGATGGATTTAAAAACAAAAGTATTAATAACTTAAATGAAAAGCATTAACAATTTAAATGAAAAAAAGATTTTCTACCAAAGAGGATCAACTTTTCAGGACCACTACACAGCTATATTCCATCCAGTGACTATGCAATTTTATCATTAAATATATTTTTTAAATGGAACATTTCCCTCTAAAATAGAATCCTACAGCTGAAAAGGACTTAAACACGTATTTCGGGTGTATGAAAGACTAAGTAACAAAAAGGTCCTGAGCCAAAATTCAGCATGGACTGCTGTAAACCAGACACTTACAGTCTCCAATAATTTGTTAACCATTTATGGCAGAAAACCGCATCTGGTACATCTTATACTTTTCCATTAAAATCACTTCTCCTGCCAAAAAAATCTATAAAGAAATCCTTCAAAAGATCTGGCTAACAAAACTGTGTCTGGGAATGTATTTGGCCAATTTGCAATAAGACATTTTATGTTTTCTTGTATAAATAGAAAATAAAGTGATTTTTTTTCTATAAAAATCATGATTTACTTTACAACAACATTAAAGTGCTGTTTCCTCTATGCAACAATTCCATTTCAATTCTTTTATCAAGTAAATTGCTTGCCAACACAACACTGCTTGATACTCAGTTTTCTCTCCGAGTTTAAATCCCTCCTGCTTTCTTATGCAAGGGTTTCACATCAAAATTAAACAGTATTGAAGAACTTCTCATTTAAGAGTTCAGTATTTGCCTATGCCAAAATTAATTTCAATCCAGGGTGTTTGTGAACTTTTGCTGTGAATGTCTGTAGTGAGCCATAGATATACAGATCAGTCAATTCAAAACCAGATCAGTAGTTGTACATTACACAGCAGTTTGAAATTTAATTTAGCTTGTAAAATTCATATGTGAACTCAGGGAGCACTTCTATTATGCCCTCCTGGATGCCAAATTGCACTTACAGAGAACTAAATTTAAATAAGGACACATCCAAAGATGTAGCAGAAAAGTAGTAACTTTATTTTGTAGAGTTCTTGCTGGAATTTTTAAGACTTTTAAATGAGGTCGCACACCACCTACCGTCATAAGCAAGAATGCTTCAAGAAACCATCACTTATTACAAGAGTAAGACTGATTATCACTTTAAAAAGAATAGCAATAATTAGTTGCATATGTTTAAAGAATGAGTTACCACTGCATCCAGCAGAGATGACAGTCACATCTGTGCAAGAGCTGCTGCCTCTACATCTCTCACCAACTGCACACCTTTATTTTTACCTCACTGTACTCCTGTATCTATGTCAAATATGGTAGCTACTTTGGAAAATCTGGCAACATTTGGTATTTCATCAGCTTTTAAGACACTTATAATGCTAAATTAAGTGCCTTGGCATTCATAGGGAAAAACCCCAAAACCCAAAAAACCTCTACAAGGCTTTCTTTTGAGAAAGATCCCCAACAGAATGTAATCAGAGTTTTTCGTATCTGCTTTATAAACAAGGAAGTCCTCAGAATGTGGCACAGAATTTGTCTCCCATAGGATATGAATTCTGGCGAGTTTCTAGGAATACTACATTGTCTCCTCAGCTGCTTGAAATATTATAAGTATAAATGAAAAGAATGTAGTTACCTTCTTTCTTAAGCTCTTCAATCTGCTCCTCTTTGATGTCAAGCTGCTCAGTAAGCCTGGATGCTGCATCCAGGGCAGCATTTGCCTCTTCTAAACTCACCTAAATAGAGGGTAGGAAAGGGACAAAAAAAAGAAGCAGGGAGATCACTACCACAATTGCCCTAAAACCACGCACATCAGATGTAACAGCTGAAGAGACTGCAATGACTTTTTCTTTCAAATAACTGGATGGTAAACACCCTCAGAAAACAGAGGGCTAGCAGAAGAATGCTACTTTGCTTGCTCAGTGAAGAATTACAATTTTGTTTCACAAGGTTCACTATTCAGCCCACCTGCAGTGATCCAACTTTTTCTTCTAGGTTTTCTGCTTTCTTCTTCCATTCTGCACTCTGCTTTTGGTGTCTCTCCAGCTCTGCTGAATACATAGCTTTTTCTTCTAAAGGATTAAAAGAGACAAAACAAAACTATCTTAATTTACAATGTAACTCTTCTAGGGATATGCAATTGCAAAACTTCAACATTATCATATCTGATAATGAGATCTTCATGAGGTAGAGGTGGAATTCAAATTCCATAAATGCGATATTGATCAGCAGTTTTCACAGAACTGGTTTTTGAAGTTTTTTAACAGACAACAGATTCTGAAATTCATGTTATCAAAAAGGAAAAGGTAACTAACACTTCAAAAGCACCAAAATATGGTAAATATTCCAGTTGCAAAATGTTTGTTGTAATAATCTTTCCTATTTCTTGACAAACCTTACCCTGTTGGAACTGCTCTAGTACCATCTGCAGGTTGGCCAGAGACAGTGCATACTGCTTCACTTGGTCCTGGGAGATGGTCAGCTGCAGCATTGTTTCATCTCTCTGCTTGGAAACTAGGTTTAACTGCTCTTGCAAAGATTCAACTTGCAGACTAGCCTGATGACTTAATGAAAACAAGACATATTACTTAAGTAACAAAAGTTATCACAGAGAAAATTAAATCCCAGCAAAAAACAGCTTACCAAAAATTTTTCAGCTCAATTTACAAAAAATCCTCTTTAAAAACAGACAAACATTAAAAGAAATTTTAAAGAAGTCTGGCAACAAAATTTTTACAATCAGAGAAAAAGTCCCAATTAACTTATTTTGTTTGAAATGCATTAGAAAAAATGCTAGTTTTTGTTCGTTATTTTAACAGCATCTTTAAAAGAAAACCCCCACAATCCATATCTTCCTAGTTGTCTGCTTCAATTACTATGAATCAGTAGGCCTTTCTACCAGTTTTTACTTTTAAGCCCAGTCTCCAAGAACTCAGTATATCTCGCTACTTACTAATGATTGTTAGTAACGATTGTTAACGATGCTCCATTTAATTTCCCATTGTGCAAAAATATTCCAGCCTCCCAGATTCTGCTACCCATGAGAAATTCAATGCATCTTGCTCTGTATGTCTATACTAAGAAGAAGGAAGGTCTCAGCAGTGTATACTTTCCACGGTATCAGGCCCCAAGTAAGAATGTGTATGTGTCTTGAAAACAACTCAAAAGGCATGAGTCACATCTGTGCATTGAAGTGCATAAAATAAGACTCTTTCAAACTGAGTGAAGCCTTGACTTGAAAGTAAGTCACACTCCTTTAACACACAACTAAGTTGATGGGTTAAGGATTTTTTTTCTAGTTGTAAGCACTGTTGAGGACAGTTGCTACTAAAGGGGAAAATACATTAAATTCTTGACAGTAGTCAAGTACATTTCAAAGCACCCTCTTCGTTTTGAGTAATAAAAGTTTGTATCTTTTCATTTTCTCAAGTGTTTAGTATGTTACAGGATGGCAGTTCAGTATAATAGAGGCATCAGCACCAGTTTAGTTAACTGTGATATTTAAAAGACTACCTGGCATTCTCCACTGCAGTAGACGAGGACGCAAGTTTTTCTTCCAAAATTAAAACCTTTTTTCTTAGCTTGACCTCTCTGTCTTCTGCAGCTAAAGCCTCTTTGGTGTAGGAGTCCTCCATTTCTAAAAGGTGATTCCGCAACCTCTCCAGTTCCTGATTTAGGCGCTGTTCCTTCTCATGCAAGTGCTGTACCTGTGTAGAACACAAGTTGCTTGGACTATTACTTCTTACTAAAAAAAAAGAAAAACTAAGCAAATATAACACATGCCCTTTGAAGCACATTGCAAGTGTATTAATTTTAAGTGCTTTTAACAAGTGATTGCTACTAAAATAATCCAAAAAATATTACAGATGCAATTTCTTAATTCCTTTTTCATTTTTTCATGCAACTATAAATTATTCAGTGGTACCTCACTCTGCAGGGCACTGCTCTCCATTTGCTTCTGTTTGAGTGCTACCATGACCTGGTCTCTCTCTTGCTGAAAAGTAACAGCCTTTTCCTGCATTGATTTAACTTCATTTAATAGCTGATTCAATTCTCCAGTCTTGCCCTGTTGAAGACAAAAACAAATACTTCAAACATGGCCAACAATTTTACCAGAGGCATAGTCTTTGCCAGAAGCGTGTAAAGATACTACACACCTAACAAGGAAAAAGACAGGACATCTATGGCCTTGCAACATAGAAAAACATCCAGGAAGAGTATTATTTTGAACTTGTCTAGTTTGAAGAGATAGTCCTAAGTATGAACGTACATACCTGCTCTTTGTCTTTCAACAGCTTCTCAAAAGCAAGAGCTTTTTCCTTCATTGAGTGAGACTCAAACTCTTTTTCTTTCAGCATCATTGAAAATTGCATATTAGTCTCCTGTAGTGCACGGAATTCTGTTTCTTTTTCCCTGCACCTTGCAACTATTTTTTCATTTTCTTCTTTCAGTTTTCGAATATCCATTTCTAAAATTAAATTTCTTTCTTTTAGATTAGTTACAGCTTGCTTTAAAAGCTCATTTTCATTTTCTTTGTTACTAAGATTTTCACTCACGGAAAGTAACTGATCACTTTTAGATTTAATTAATATATCTTTTTCCCTAAGTGACTTCTGTAACACATCATGTTTTTCTTTGATCTGCCTCATCTCTGATTCAGTCCCTTCTTGACTCCTTCTTTCGATCTCTGATGCTGTAGCAACAGAATCAGATAATCGCTGATTGTTTTCCTGAAGAGTCCTAATAGTTGAATCTTTTTCTTGTAACTTTTTTTTCAGTTGTTCCAACTCATTTTGAAGGAGTTTACTCTCCTCACTAAGTGCTTCAGGAGGACTGTATTGAACACCTGAAAGCTGTGAAACGGTGGAAGCTGTTGCCACAGATGGTGTTACTAAATCCAGTTTACTCAGGAGGAGATCCTTAGTGTTATAAAGCTGTCCTATGCTGTGTTGAACTTGTGCTAATTCCTGACTAAAACATTTCAGCTTTTTCTCATTCTCTTCATAACTCTGAATCAAGCCATTATAATCTACCTGCAGCCTTGAAGTACTATCACTTTCAACTGACATCTGTGCTTGCAGCTTGTGTAACTCTTCTTGGAGGTGAGCTGACTCATGCTGCATGTTCTGGACTGTGGTTATTACTTGTTGTTTCCACTCTTCCATTTTCTTTACTTGCTGTTTTAGTTTATCACGTTCTTGCAGAAGTTCCTCAAACTGGTTACTGTTCACACCCCCTGCCCCACTATCAGCACCTGTACTGGATGTCTGCAAGACAGTCAATAAGGTTTGGCATTTTTGACTTAGGGCATCTATTTCAATATCTTTTTCTCGAATGATACGGGATAAATTCTGAATAGTTTCTCTAGACATGTCTTGACTGCTGTTTTCAGATCTATTGGATAACCTTCGGTTCTCCTCTTGCAACCTCACCAAAGCTGCTTCTTTAGCAGCGACCATGTCCATGATATTACGATACTCTGTTTTTAACTGACTGTTTTCCCTTGTCTTTTCACTTAGAACTGCTAGTACTTGTTCTCTTTCCAGAACATAAGCTTGTAGCTGCTGCTGAAGGGAAAGAACATCCTGCCTGTAGGAAGCTGAGGAAACTCTAGCATTAAGAGCTTGTATTTCTAAATCCTTCTCTTGAATGATCCGAGTAAGTTTGCCAACTTCATCCTTAGACAACTGATCAATTTGCTGACTTAGAGAAACATTCTTTTCATTTAACAGCTTAATCTCCATCTCCCTTTCTTTGATACCTTTCACCAGTCTTTCAATTTCAGCTTTAGATAAGTCATGTTTTTCATTTCCATTTTCTCCATTAAGAGTCTGAACTTTGGTTTCCTGAAAAAGATCAGAAGAATCAGTCTGAATAATCTGTCTTTCTTTGTGCAACTGAGTTTTAATTTGTTCAATTGTTTTCTGCAAATTTTTGATTTCCTCATCTTTCTCTAAAAAGAGTCTTTCATGTGTGACATTCATTTGCTCACATTGAAATTTGGACTCATCTATTTCCTTTCGCTGCTCCTGCAATGACTGCTGAAGTTTTACTGTTGCTTGATTCTGATCTTCTATTGTTTTTTTGTGAACTTTTATTTCTTCTTCAAGATTATTCTTTATCACTTTTAACTGTGTTACCTCACTTTCAAGTTCAATAATAATATCTAAAGTTTTAGGCTCAACCACAGGTGTAGATCTACTTTGCTGATCCTTAAGGCGTTCGATTTCTTCTTTCAAATGATTATTTTCTTCCTTCATGACTGCAAGACTTCTGTCTTTTTCCTCCAAGTTCTGTTTTAAGACATCCTGCTTTTTTGAAACTTTCATATATTCCTCAAGTTCCTGCTTAACCTGTAAGGCTTGATTTTTGTATTTTTCAATGAATACCTCTTTCTCTTTTATGAGATCTGTCAACTGCTTTTGTCCTCCTAAGCTAGTAGTCAACATCTCTTTTGTTTCTTGATGGTCAATTTCCATCTGCTCAATGGTTCTTTTAAGCTCAGCAATCTTGAAGTCTTTCTCTTGATGAAGCTTAACCAGGCGCTGGTGTTCAAGCTGCAATGCAGTGGTATCCATACTACGTGCATTTGATAACTCCTCAATAGTTTGCTTATAATTATGTGCTTGTTCCAAAAGCCTCTTCTCTGTCTCATTTAATTCACTCTCCAACTGTCTTTTTTCCATTTTCAAAGCCTCCACAACAGTGTCTTTTTCCAAATAAACTTTCTTTTTCTCAGAAATGGCATCACTTAACTCCTGTTTTAGATCTTCAATGGCTGCTATCAGCTTTCCATTTTCTGTTCTGAGATCAGACAGAGATTTCTGTAGATCTTCATTTATTTGTTTATTTTCTGAAATATCATTTTGTAGTTTTGCAATTTCTACTTCTCTTTCCTTCAGAATCAGATCTTGACAAGTGTAGTTACATCTCTCATTACTTTGTTCTGTTAACTTGCTCATGGATACACGAAGTTCCTCCTCTCTTTCTTTTAGTCTTTCTTGCAACTCTCCAATTTCTTTTTTACTATGCGAGTTACAATCCTGGGCTTTCCTTAATTGCTCCTGAAGATCTTTAATATTATCTTGTAGCTGCTGCTTAGTTATATGCAAATCATTAAGTGCATACGAACAGTGGCTTAGTTTTTCTTTCTGACTATTTAACTCCTCAATTGTTTTCATCCTCTCAGTTTCTAATTCTGACACTTTTTTTCTTTCACAATCTATGTCAAGTTTCAGCTGTTTGATGATATTATCAGTTTCTGTGTGCTGCTTCGACAGCTGCTCTTTCAGTGTAATCATATGCTGGAAATGAACACAAAACAGAATTCATTAGGGTAGTAAAACCAGCTGAACTATGCATTTCATTCACTTTTATCCTCTAAACAATAAAAAAAAATTGAGAAGAAAAACATGTTTCTTAGTCACCAACATAAGTTGGCAAGTAGGATCAACTAGTCAATGCTAAATTAATTAAAACCAAATACCAAATAAGGACAGATTACATTTCACTACATAAAAACCAGACCACCACTCCTAAAAGAACCTTAACTACCTAAATGAAGAAATAGAGAGAGAACTACTTAAAAAAAGGAACTGTCAGAATTTGTCAAGACATTTGGAATTCAGCAAACATTCATTGCTTTAAAAAAAGGGTGGCATTGCATTTAAATTATCTGTATATTTTATTTTCAACTTCTTGTTTCAACATATTTATTTGGATTCATTGGTAAATCAATAATTGAAAACACATGGCTTGCAACTCAAATTTACAAGTCAAATTTACTGGAACTGTGACAAGAAGGTATAATTTAATTCTGATTATATAGAATTGGTGACTTTTTTATTCCACAAATACTCATTTTATAAAGAACTTGCAAAAATGTAACTTAAATATGCAACATAATTAAAAATTATAATAGAAAAAGTTTCAAAAATCATTGTAATGCATACTGACATAAACCAGATCTAAATATTACCAGGATAAATTTCATCCTGGTTGCAAAAAATGAAATGTT
This sequence comes from Brachypodius melanocephalos, assembly GCA_013398615.1. NCBI lineage: Eukaryota > Metazoa > Chordata > Aves > Passeriformes > Pycnonotidae > Brachypodius > Brachypodius melanocephalos. Next base: position 34,252,485 of record VZSR01000520.1, read on the forward strand.
GCAATGAAAAATCAGGGACTATTTAACTGGACTTCGCAAAGTAACATCTCTTATGGATAGCTGACATGCCATATTACTTTGTCTATAACAAGCAGGTTTTATATCCACTTATGAATTTCACACTGAGATGACAGATATAGAGAAATACTGGCCCCAAGTATTTGTTTTCAGGCCTCAGAAGATAACTTACATTTCCCTGCTATATATGTTCAAAGATCAACCTAAAAGGCAAACACACACACAGAGAACTCTAAACATTTATTCAGCAGCTCAATAATTAGTTGTAGTATTCACTACCTGAGTAGCTTCTTGATTCTGCTTGTCTAGTTCTTCCAACTCTGCTATTAATGTTTCTCTTTCAGCAACACTTTCATCTAATTCATGTTTTTTCCTTTCCAAATCTTGTCTTAACTGATTTATTTCTGAATTCTGATCCTCGGTATTCGAAGAAAGAATATTCTCATGTCTATGTTGTGCACTTGTCAGTTCCTTCTCAAGTCCCTCAAAATAAATTAAAAAAAAGTAAATATCAGACTTTATCTTGCTGAAATTATGTTAGAATTTTTAAGCCTACATGAATACCACTCCAGTTAAAAATTCTTTGCTGTGAAGTTATTTCTCTCTACCATTCATACATACACATTTATTTCTTCATCACTTGGTTTAGGAGCGCAGTTTACAAACTTCTGCACAAAAAGTCATGGTATGGTAAGAAGTTATATCCACCTCTGAGGTATGGATTGACAGCTGGGATAAACTATTTTAACTGCAAGAGCCACTCTAAACATGGCAGGCTGTATGGTGAGACAGCAAGTTTTAATCAAGGGCATCTAAATAACATCAAAATGAAAAATGCTATGGGAACTCTTGAATGCATGCAAAACACAGAAAAACTCAGTTGAAAAAATACTACTGGATCCAAAGTAAAATAAACCAAGTCTCTCAAGTCTGAGAGTTTACAAACTCTCTAGAGTTTATACAAGATAACAACGCCAAAAACTAAAGGTGAGTTATGTTCCACCGCTTCACTTCATCAGTAAGATGGAATGCAGTATTATTGTGAGTACTACAAAGAAGAGAAATATTCCACAACTGCTAAGTGCAAAAACTGAAACATGCTAAAACAGAAGTGAAAAATTATCTATTTTACAGAATGTAGCATTAGTACTTTAAAAATGTATCTTATAGCTTTCTAGGTAATAATGAGATTGGTGGAACTTGAATGGTTTTCCTAATAGAATGCACTGTGGAGTTTCACAAGTAAAAATGTATTGTTTCTATGAATTCCACATATAATTACAGAATTAAACTACAATTATTTCCTTTTACACTATAATGTTATTTACGTAGAAATGCAAATGTTAAAAAAAATCAAACAAACCAACAAGCTACCAAAATGTGTTTTCCATCAGTTACTATTGTTATCTATTGTTATGAACTTTTTTGTTGGCTTAATTTAGAAATTGCTTTACCTGATTTAAACTGGAAAGTCTTGCTATTTCATTTTCTGCTTCTATAAAGGAAAATGAAATCAAATAGAAAAATTACTACTTTTCAAACAACAATAAAACAAAATCATTCTCCCACCATGACCAAATAGAACTCTGCTGCTCAGAAGAGAACAGTTTCACAGCACTTTGTGACAACGAGCATCAGTGCCATAAAAGATTCAAACATACCATCAGTCACCATCTCAAAGCAGAGTATTACTTTCAAAACTGATCCCACATTAGGGGGACATGGGTACTAGAGTTTATCAGTTATTAAATATTAAAATATTTTTGACCTACAGATGTTTCTTAAACAGCTATGTTAGTATTTCCTTAAGAAGATGGCACTAGCAACTGAGTACCTTTATACACACACAAAAATGTACTTTTTTCAATTTAAACAAACAACTCCTATTGAGGCTTACTTACTTTTAAAGGAAAAACCCCCTACAAAACAGTTGGCAGACATAATTACTTCCCTAATCAGAAGCCCCTATGATAGCCACACTTGTCTTAACAACATTGTCTTTTCTGCTTCACCTTACTTCAATGGACAATGCTTTTCTAAAACAGCAATACTTTAAAGATACATATTGTTCAATTCAGTTTTAAATTCATAAATTAAATTTTGAGTTTTAAAAGTGAAAATCTGTGAAAATACACAAAAAAATCATAGTCTTAGTACCTAACAATGCTTGCTGTAGGCCGACAACATCTTGTGGTAGTGATGTCTTTGACTGTTTCTGTTCTTTCAGGACAGCATCTTGCTCTGCCACAGATCTTTGAAGCTCATTAAAGTCAGATTTAAGCTTTTCATAATCTTGTGCAATTTGGATTTTTTCTAGCTTTGTAAATTCTTGCTCTTTCAGAAGATTTTTGTTTTCTGCTGTGGCAGAAGACAATTTGTGATTTAATTTTCTTATTTCATCCTGTAAGTCCTTTACAACCTGCAACTCTTCCACCTGTCCTCCATCTAAACGCTGAGCTTTTTTTTTCTCTTCAGTAATTTCAGAGTCATCCATGGCATCAGTGCTCACACCATCTAAAGGAAGAGATTATTTGCAATATTAACCAAAACAATCACTCTAGATCTCTTATTTCTATTCTTTCATATTCTCCCTCTTCTCTTGACAGAGGGAGACAGACAAAACAAAGACATGGTCATCATCAACAGAAAGCCTGGTTAAACAGGTTTAACATTTGAAGTTGTGCTATACATATTGCTGGTATGACAAGTAGCTTTTTGAATACTTTTCCATGCCTGTCTCAAAATAATTTTTAATGGTAAGTGTTGCAAGACATACATTGTTTGCAAATTAATTAGAATATATTTGATCCCCACCTCTCTTGGTGAGATGACAACAATCTAGTTTATCACGATTTGGAATCTCTCAATTTTCTAAGAAAAATTTATCAAATCCCATCTAATTCAGATTGATGCAAAATCCATTTATAATTTAATGAATTACATTTTGTGAAATGTGGGGTTGTGTTTCGTGTCAGGTAAAAAAAAAGGTGGCCTGTGTAGCTGTTGTGAAATGTGTGGAATGAGGCCATGGGGTAGTTATAAAAATGAGTTTTAATGAACAAACAGAAAAGTCGTGGAAAAAGGCTTTTTAGACAAATATGTTGCATGCTTGTAAGTGAATAATGTGAGCTTTAAAGTTTTCACAATACAAGTTTTAGGCTTTTAGCATGTAGGAATAGAAGAATGCAGAAGTAATATTATTTGCTTTGAAACAAAATTATTGTAAGCTTTGAACTGCTTTGTAATAAGAGGTTTTGAACTATAGCTTTAGAATATAAAAAGAGTAGTCATCACCTAAATAAAAGAAGGAAGCGAGCTTATCCTAAGCTAAAAACATTAAGGATTCTGGCAGGAAAACTGGACCCCATCATCACAGATGCATGATCCTGGTAAGAGAAGCTGAACATCACCTTCACTGATTTACGATCCTGAGGAAGGAAAAAAACTGGACCTCACAATCACAGGTGGAGGGAAGCTAGACATCATCTCCACTGATTTACAGCCCTGAGAAGAGAAGCTGGGCCCCACCATCACTGATATATGTTTCTGGAAAAAGAACACTGGACAACACCAACACTAATTTTCAACCTTGGGGTACAGAAATTCGACGTCACCAATAGGAACTGATCACTATGGGCTATAGAAATCGGACTTCACAAACAGAAACTAAGAGGAAACCACAAAAAAACTTCTGAGAAGTGCTTATGAAGATGCTCGATAAATACCAGCAAAAATCAGCAGCCGGTGTGCAGCTGGAGCGGAGACCCCCACTGTACCCAGCACGCTGCTTTGCTCACACTTTATCATTTGAATTAATAAATTAATGAAGTGATTGTTGCTTGATATATTCGCTGACTCAAGCTCTTATTTATTACAATTTCAAAGGCTTGCCAAATGGTTGTTATAGGGAACAATTTGCTCCAAATAATTAGCTAAATGATGCACAAAGGTTTTCAACTGAACAAAAACATTTTTCAGAATTAATCTTTTTACAGATCCATCATACTGTCATACTATACTGACATTCGTATTTCTGTACAATCTTCTATAATTTCCAGGTAAGTTAGAGCACAAAAAGGCATCATCAGAAGAGTGCAGGAAAAAAGAAGTTAAATGAAAGCACACTTGTGAATTCACTTCTGCATCAGCTCAAACGCTTGACCCTGCCCTAGTCCCTATTGTGTTGTCAGACAAAATGAATAAAATAAAAATATAAAATACTCTAGTTCTTCAAAAGCTACTAGCAGTACTTATTTTGCAGATAAGTGGTAATGTAAAAGATCAGGGACTTCTGCCTTCAACTTCCTTAAATTAGTCCTGCTGGTGTACACTTAACAGATATCTGATTTTAAGAAATAAATTCCGTATCAGTTTAGAGAGGCTGTGAAAATACTTCCATTCTTTTCAAGAAGGAAGTAAGATTCCTTGTTCCAAAAGGAGGGTGTATATACTCTCTAGAGGTCCAAGCTCTACCAGGTAAACATAGAGGTTTGCAGGCAAAGCTTATGTACTTGTGCAAAGAAGCCACTTGAGGAAACCCAACAGACATGACTATTTTTAGGGAGTATGAAATACTTACAAGGCAACAAAAAGTTATTTGTGGGAACTACCGAGCTTCTACATTGTAGTTATGCCACACACTAAGGTGTGGTCCTTATGGCAATCATAGAACCACAGCATAGTTTGGGTTGGAAGGGCCTGTAGATCATATAGTTTCAACACCTGCATCATCATGGGCAGGGATGCCACCCACTAGATCAGGTTGCTCAAGGTCCTATCCAATCTGGCCACAAACATTTCCAGAAATGCAGCAACCACAACTTCTCTGAGCAACTTGTTCCACTGTCTCACCATCCAATCTTCTGAGCTTTTCTCAAGTAACCCATCTGGCACATAGTACTTCTCGCAAAAGTTATTTTTTGCCCTGTTACTTTCTTATCTTCAATTCAGTATGTCTTATCCCTGCCTATGTCCAGTGTAAGTTAAGAAACCAACTCAGAAAGTGCATAATTCAGAGCACAACAATTGGTATGTACATAAAATGACCCTTCAGACTGATACATGCCACAGATGAAATGCTATCATTCCACTGTTCATGCCAACCAGAGTGAGTAAAAGATACGGGACATGTGTCTGCAATATGAAGCCGAACTGAAATTGAAATTCAAATTCTAAACATCATATATTTGATACCTATACACATATTCAACATTTTAACCAAAATTCAATCTACATAAAACAAAAGAGAAAGCATGTGGTAACAGAGACCTTGCTGTAAGCGATTCTCAAGTTCTTCAATTCGCTCCTCATATTCACGCAGCTCTTCTCGGTGTCGGCGACTTATCTCTACTAACTTCTGTCTGTGGGCATCCTGCAATACTGACAGCTCATGCTGATGTTCATCTATTTCTTGACTTAAATTCTGTTTGAGCTCCTAAAATATCATTAGAGAAACAAAATGGCAAAATACAGCAGTGTCTTCTTATGAAAGAAATAATATAATACAAAAGAAAGAAAAGACTTTTCCCCAGTCTAATTAAAGGATTTATTGAAGGATTTCTCACAGAAGTCAAGTTTCTTGATTTTTGTTAATTGGGATTTTTTAAACGTGTGGAAAGAAATTCCTTTAAAAAGTATCCTTACACAAACAGTATGCTCTATGTAACAGCAAATATAAAACCAATGTAAAGCAATTACAAGTCTTACATACACAGTGGATACACTAGGATGCTTTTTTAGTAACTTTCTAGGATGATATGTAAAATCTGTATTTTGCATCTTCAATGAAAAAAAAGCAAGATTTTTTGGGAAGGGGGAAATTATTCTGTGTATCTAAAATACAGTCTCATAACTCATCAACAGCTTCACGAAGTGATTTGCCGTCATAAGTACTACTACTGTCACTGTTTCAAGCTAACATACTGCAATTATCAAATCATACAAACACTCTTTCTCAGAGTAACAGTTTTTAAATATTGTATTGCTGACTAAAGTGGTGCTGTGCTACTACATGTGCCTGTGCATTTTTAAAAATGTTTTAATAGTGCTAGTTTAAATATTTAAAACTCATGTGATCATATGCAAACCCATGCCGAGGAAAGGACGAGAAGACTAGTTTGTCATCTTACCTTAACAACATTTTGTAGTTTGCATATTTCACTTTGTTCAGCATCATTTGTGCCTTTGGAAGACTGAAAAAATCCAAATCACATATCCATATGAAAATTGTGATAAATACATGTATTTTTAATCTAAGTGATTCCTCTCTTGATACTCAAAAGTGGAAAACAACAAAGCTAATATGAAGAAAAATAAAAATCCACTGCTATTTTGATTTTTTAAAAAATACACTTTAATTTTTCATGGATTTTTATTATTACATTACTACATATAATGGGTAAAAGTTTGGAGTGGGGGTGTTACTGCTCATAGTAAAGACAATTGGGTTGTTTAGTTTTGAGTATTTTCACACAGGAAAAGCATATCTTCTAAATCAAGATATACCTTGAAAAATAGCAACCCCTGTCAGCAGCAGCTTGAAAGATTATATTCTTTTTTGTCTCAACAGATCATGAATTATAACTGATATATCAAGGACTGGGAGAAGAGAAAGTATAAAAAGCATGCAAGTATCCAACTATTCCTTTGAACAGTACTGTGCTATCAATAAAAACTGGTATCGTAGCCAGGAGGAAGGGAAGCATTTTCTCGAAAGGCTGAACAAAAACAAAACCCTGAAGTAGCATTCTAGGTGAATGTTCATAAATCTTTTACCTAACTTGACACATCATGCATAAAAGCATCACAAAAAAGCATTTGGAAGTTAGTCACTGAATGTGTCCTTAGTCATGTGACAGCATGAAAGGTTTCAGCTTTTCCATATGATGTTTCTAGAAATTTTTCAAAAGATCCACCAAATGCAAAGAAAAACAATAATTTGGAGGAAGAGAGAAGAGCAGAGTAGAAGACAAACCACTCACTACTGCAATCTGCTTCCAGTGGTCAACTTCCGATTCGAGTCTGGAAACTTCATTGGACAATCTGTTTATTTCTTGTTGTGACCAGATTATATCTCCAAAATCCATGTCATCTCCTTCAAAACCTGAGGAATGTCTGACCTCTGGAACATAGGAGGCTGATGCAGTGGCTGCTGGCAAAACACCAGCTCCCAACTGAGCAGTCTGAGCAGCTGTCTGTACTTTCTGCAGTTGCTCCTGTAGTGCATTCTGTCTGGCTTTTAGATGGCTGATTTCCACCTGAATACACAAAATAAAATGCATTGTTTGAATAAGAAGAATATCAAAATACACTCTACTTTACCCTTTGTGTTCTTATGAAATGCGAACCAAACAACATCCCCAGCATAAATAACTAATCACTTCCACTAAAAAAGGAAAAAACCCTCAAACATTCTTATAATGGAACCCCCCTACCCTTTGCTCAAGTGTTATAAAGTACCTCACACAGAGACACTGAGGTGTTTTAGCAGCCAAGGTACACAAGCAATACAGCAATAGCCAGGCCAACCGGTTATACAAAAAAATTAAATATATAAAGAGGGTATTCAGATAGGAAAGTTAAGCAATATATGATGCTTTTCCAGTTAGTTTTATTACATTGATTTCTTTTATGTTTAACAACTCAATGTAGTGAAAATTTACTTATTTACAATAAAGTGAAATTAACCACTTGTAATTTTCTTGTAACAACTCTGTTACTGTACTTAACAAGCAGAATTTTATACATCTCATAGTTCTGCCTCCTCTAGCTCCCACATGAATTTGTGAATAAATCAGAAATAAAACTCCCTTTTGTGTAACTCTCAGCATGCTGGCAACTTTCTTTATTTAGGTCTATGAAGTCTCATATTATACAATAGGCTATAAAGCTGATGCTTCCATAGCAAAGGGATATTTCACAAATTTTGAAAGCCAGCTCTGTTGTCTTTAATTGTGTATGTTAAGATATAAATAAAGATATCTAAAGACAAAGTAATTGCTTCAAATGGGAATTTGTTCCTGTTTCTTTCTTTAAAAGTAACTGAATCAGAAATATAAAATAGTAGAATGTCTGTTCTCACAGTGATCACAGAAACAACAGAAATTCTGACAGCTGCATGACATTCCCAGAGCGTTTTCTCTTGTCTCAACTATCTCCTGGCAGCTTGGCTTAAATTACATGATTCAATGAATATGTGTTAGTCTACATTAACAAACCAAGAAACCACAGCTATGACCAGTATTCCCACTGGAAGAGAACAGACACTACAACAAAGGCATTAAACAATACAACAGGTAAGTTTATTGGACTTATTTACTGAAGAATTTTTACTGTGTATCCTACCTCTTTCTGTTGAAGCTGATTCCGGTACTCAATAGACAACTGCTTTATCTGCAGCTCTGCTGCTTCATGCTTTTCTTCTAAGTCACTACAGACTTTTTTCAGTCTATCATTCTAGCAAAAATGAGAAATGAAATGTTGGTAAACTCAGAACAGTCCTTAAAGAATTAGAAAAGCACAAAGCTATTGATTGGACAGCAAAGAAGTTAAATTGTACGGATTTCTCATGTTATTTCATTCAAAACACACAGTAACAGCAATGTGTGGGCCCAAAATCACGGTCACACCTAAGCTTTCCATTTTTATATGGCATGGACTCCAGCTCACTTTCAGAAAAAGGTTTGTGATGACCAGAGTTAGATGCCAAGAATTACGAAACCCAGGGCTGAATCCCATCTTAGCAAGATCCACAGGCAGGATTTAGAAAACAGCCACAAAGCATGAACTGGAGCTAATATCCACTGTTTTCTCTCTAACCTCAGCTAAGAGCAGATGGCAAGAAACTAGAAAGAGGACAGGCAGGAACAGTTATGTCCCCAAAATAGTATCTTAATTTCACAATGCTCTTGAGGTCTGAAGACATACATGCAAGTTGTTTATTTAGAGACATAAATGAAATCACAAGACCAAAAAGTCCTTTATAGGAGTGCAGAAAGTCAATTTCCATGAGGGTACATGAGATTTGTAAGTTGTTTTGGAGGAGCACGAGCAGCCCATGTCAGAATAGCCAAACAGTAGGACAACAGAGAGAGAATAGAACAAGGAAAACATCCATTACTTTCAGAGTCAAACCTACTGCTGCAGTCCAAGCCCACCTGATAGGGCAGGAACAGTCACAATTAGCAAAAGATGAAAACTTGCAGCACATGCATACACCAATAAACATGTGTGTCCCTAACTGTGATGGCAGTTTGGCACAAAATCAAAGTCACATTCTAACACCACTGTTACCCTTATTTCTGGATTTACTCAGGGACAAACAACTTCAGTGCAATATTTCAACTTTGTACAAAACAAATCCTATGCATTGCTTTTAATTACAATAATCATCTAAAATTTCTTACTTCAAACTTTTGTGCTGCATTAATACTTTCTATTTCTCTGAGTCTAGAATTGGATACATGGAGTTCTGTCGCTGCATCTGAAAGAAAGTGAAAATTTTCATTTTAATTACAATCCTTTCAATCTGTTAAGAGCAGTTCTTAATACATATCTTACTTCCGACTGCTTTAATGTTCATTCCTAGATAAATACCAAAAGCTCTTTTTATCAGAAAACTGTAAAAATTGTTTTTCAGACACTCTTTCTACATCTAATTTAGTTCACTCAGGCTTTAAATCAAATCAAAACTCTCATAGATTAGTATGGATTTAAGCTTTAAAGTAAGAGAGATAAAAATGTTTTGACTATTTTATGTCCCTGAATCTGTTTCTCATTTCAGACTTGCTCCTGACCTGAGAGACGTGTAATGCCATGTGAAGTTTCAAAACAAGTATTAATTCCATTAAATACACATAACAGTGACAGAATTTTCAGAATAAAAAACCACCCATATCCAACAAAACCCATATAACAAAACAACCCTGTAAGACTCGTTGCCTCTAAAAAGATGATACATTTACCATCCCAGTTTATCCAATAGAAAAAGCACAGATATAATTTAACAATCAACTGTCCTCAAACTGACTATGTCTACCTCTCCTATGTCCCATCTTTAACAGACAGAAACACTTTTCCTTGTAGCAATGAGAAATCATCCTGAATTGACTATAAAGCAACCTTGACAATACTTCAAGATTTGAAATAAGTACAGTTTCCAAGTAAACACTATATTCCATAATCTTCCATGTGTCATTTAAAACTGAGACAGCTCAAGCACTGCAGAGGCAACAATCTACACATGAAAACTGCAAAATGGAAGATGTGCAAGTCCACAGCCTAGAAAAAACTGATGGGAGTCAAAACACTGAATGTAAGGGATAATATTAAAACCTAGGAAACTTCCACCAATTATGAAATTAAAGAAACCCCAAATTGTAAGGAAGTACTTGAAAAGTGTTGTTTAGGTCACACAGTATTTAAAGGTCTTTACAGAAGAGTACTTGAACGCCAGATTTTTTACACCCTGGAGTCTAGTCACCCATACAACTGTACTACTCAGAAATTTTTAGGAAACTGAAGTTGTTCACAGCAGTACCCAGCAGTGAAGTACACCTGGAAATAGCAACTAAGCATCAGCACATCTCTCTTGCACAATCATATGAGCAAACGTGAGAGTGCACAGTTTATCTTTCAAATAGGCAAAACAAACACCCTAGATGACTGCACAGCTCAGGAACATAAAATAACTTTTCAAACTAAACTATTACAGATTTTGAAATCTAATATGTTTCTAAGGAAGTCTTTCAGAAAAATGAAAAAAAAAATCCACAGTTGTCAGAATTTCTCTCTTCTGAGCATTTTACCTGTGCACCAAAAAGGCCATCCATATGAGACCCATTATATCAGCTTGCCAACAAGGTTTATACAACTTATGTTTCTACAATATTCTTTCACAATGCTTCATACATGAGAGATTGTAAACAAAGTAGAATTGCTTAATCTCACATTTAAGACAACTATTTAGAAGTCTTAGCTGTTATTTGTGGTTTCTATTCTTAACACTGTTTTGAGACTGCTAACTTTTAAAATAATTTATAGTTACAAGATGGTAAACAATACTAGGGATATTAATCTATTGATACTTATTACCACATTGTATAACTGCTTTACTAAATTAAAAAAAAAATTGTAACCAAAAGTCATTATTAAAAATATGAAGAAAATATTATATTCTAAAACAGATTTACTATTGGTTTATAGAATATCTTACTCTGATGACTCTGGGTTTTTTTGTTCTTTCTGTTTAAAAGATATATCGTTCTAGCCTCTAATCCTTATAAAGCAAGGGCCATGTTCTCCTACTTGGCTGTAGGGGAATTGCAGAATTCGACAGGTTTTTCTGGGCACAACTGAAATATAAACAAAACAATGACAAACATTGAACCTTCGCCTGGGTGACACGTCAGACTTAGATCACACCAGTGGCAAAACAACCTCTGTACTACAACTCTGCAGTTTTATGGAACCGGTGTAAAAGCAGCTAATTAACTGAGAGTTTAGATAAACTAAGCAAACAGAAAGGAAAAAGAGTGTTGCTTGAGTGCTGTCATTCCGGAGCAACATAACACTTCAGAGCGTTCAGAAAATTCTGAATAATAAGCCTAAAACAGGTTCACATCTACTATTAGAGCTTGGGGATATATTCGTGTATTCTCCAGATCCTAAGATCACAAGAGCGGAATAAAAACAAAAACAAAAGCAGCAAAGCCAGCAGCATTCGCGAAAGGCACCAAGCCGCGACCAGCTCGCTCCCGGCCGGCGCGGGCAGCGCAGGCCCCGTCGCTGTCGTTCGGGAAGGGATCAGCGACCGGAGGAAGAGGAGAAAGAAGAGGAAGAGCTCCCTTGCAGCACCAGGCCCGTCCCGAGACCCCCTTACCGCCCACTTCCTCCGCTCCTTCCAGAAGGATGTCCTTGGTGAAGCTGGAGATCTGCCCGGTCAGCGAGGACAGGCTGTCGCCCACCTGCCCCAGGGACTGGCCCAGCCCCGAGCCCAGCCCGCCCAGCCACGACGCCATCGCGGCTCGGAGGGCTCCGGGCCTCCCTCGGCCCTGCCGGGCGGCCCCGGCAGCCGGTTCCCGCGGGCCAAGGGGCCGCCTCCGCCTCCCTTCTTGTCGCTACAGCGGGTCGCGGCTCCTGCTGCGGGCTCAGCACAACTGGCTCGGCAACTCCTCCGCCAAAGCCGCGCGCATCCTTCCAGCTCCTCCAGCTCAGCTGCTCCTCGCGGCTTGTCTTGTCTTGTCCCGTCCTGGCTCAGCGACTCCTCCCGGCGGCTCCGGCCGCTGCCACCTCAACGGCCGCCATGACACCCCTTGCAAACACCACCGAGAGCGGCGGTCCGGGGTAGAGCGCCGCCTCGGAGGCGGATATGGCGTATAGGCGGAAGCAGAGGATGCCGGGATGGTAGCGGAGCAGCGCGGGGGGCGCGGCGGATGTCGGCGTGGAGCGCTGTGTGATTATCGGGAACTCGCCCGCCGGGATGGACTTGCGCCTTTAGCAAAACACTGTGCTGTGCACGAGATTAGCCACGATTTGTGTTTAATATGTGTTCTCACAAAACACACAAGATCCCGACGCCCGCGCTGCTTTGGATGTAGATGGAGTGGATAGGGAAGGGAAGAGGTGACGGAGGGGACCTAATCGATGTCTCGAATCAGAATCTCAAGGAGAGGTGCCAAGAGGCTGGGTCCGGGCTCTTCCCGCTGGTGAGTCCCAACAGTAGGACTTGTAGGACAAGGTTTCTACAACGGGCAGAAACTGATGCACAGGAAGATCCACCTGAATATCAGGAAAAACTTGTTTATTGTGCAGTGACTGCACACTGGAACAGATTGCCCAGAGAGGCTGTGGAGTCTCCCTCACTGGAGATATTCAGGAATAATCTGAATTCTGTGCAATGCGCTCTGGGATCACCCTGCTTGAGCAGGGAGGTTGGACCAGATGACCCACTGTGGTCCCTTCCAACCTGTGATTCTTGGTTACATTTCCAGCCAGAACCCCAAACCTGCTGCAATTCAAAGTTCTTTTTGTTTTTTGATCAAGTGAGATATTTAAACTTGGGACTACAAGGAGTACTGCATTGTTACAAGAAAAAGCAGTTTTTTATCAGTCAGAATGATACTGTTATAAAAAATGCTGGTACTGGAAATAAAATACAGGGCAGCTGGCTCATTACCCGTTTCAAATTGGTATCTACATAAAAAGATGCATAATTAAAGCATCACATCAATGGCAAAATAAAGCTGAGAAGAGCATTTCACAGGTAAAATCTTAGATGCCTGAGAATGCAGCAGGCATAAAACACAGGCTCTAGAGTTACAAGCTGGCAAACACTACCAGACAGACATGGAACAAGCTGCTTGTTGCTTCCCAAACAGGATCTTGCAGAGCCTCGGTGAAGGGTTCATGGCTAGCCTGCAATGCTGTATTACCTTTTAGCTTTAGTGGCATCTGTCACTCACGGACAACTCTAAGGCTGGGCATGGTATGTGGTCCAAGAGTTTAGAAGTTAAAAGTTCTCTAATGAAGATTGTTTTCCCTCTTCTTTACTGAGCAATTTTTCTATCAGGGTTATAACTGATTTCACCAGTATATTAATTTAATGGCAAACCTGTCAGCCTTGATTATCCACAATGAAACCAATCATAAACCACTTCAAATCGATTTCTGGCTATTAAAAAAAAAAAGACATCAGAATTGTAGGAAGTACTAGTGCTGTGATATAGCATGGAATGTAGACATGTACCTTTATCAGTTTTATTAATTTGCAATATTGGGTTGAGTGAAGATGAAAAGTTCACAATGCTCAAAAGACACCTTATCGATGGTTTAATAAAAGTTGTATGGGTCCTCATGACAGCAAAGATGCGTCATTTAGTGTTTGGCTAAATAATTTTTATAAGAAATTTTCTTAGCATTTTTTCAACTAAGATCACAGATGTCCTGCATACATTTAGAATATTTAGGGATGACAAAAATATCTTCTATGGTGGTTAATTTTATAATGCCAAGTAAGTCATGTAGTCAATAAAGTAGCACAGAAGACTTTTGGTACTGATCTTTTTAATTAGTACCCTTGCAAAGCTAGAAACTATTTAGCATTGCAAGTAATTTTTTTTAGCTGACTTCATCCACTGTTAATAAGGGCACACAGAAGTCATCCAGTATACTCTGTTTTGACTAAGCTACAAGACCCATGCATTGTGTCACAAAAAGAACAAGTATTCTGGCAGCAAAGCAGGAAACTGTAGCTTACTTTAAAAATTAGCATATAATTTTAAAAGATGTAACATAACTATGTTACAACTTCCAACTTCCTTCCTTAACAGGAATGTCTTTACACAACTTTTGGAGTATCAACGGACACAAAGACATCAGAGATGATGAAATGCTGGCAACAGAAAACTATCCCACTCAGTCTACACAGCTCTGGTGCAAAGCCTTCTGGTACCAGGGATGAGACTTCAACGTTTGATGATTCTGTGCCCATAAGGGAAAGCACATATGCAAATACTTAAGAGAGAAACATTAGAAGCTATAATCATATTTATTTAAAAAAGTGATATCAAATACAACCATATATATTCATGCCTATTTGGAGAGTATTTTCAAAATATTGAACAGTGCTGCCATTTTCCAGTCAAAACAATGACAAAGCATTTCAGCTTTCCCTTTTTAAACCTTTTCAGTACTCTATGGTTTATATACACAAAATAGGCAAAAATTATACAGGAATGCAGAGCCAAAGATGTGATATGGAAAGTCTTGACAAAAAAAAAAACCTTACTGAAAATTATTTTTAAAATACACAACTATTAGGCAAGAGATGAAAAATTACTCCCTTACAACTCTTACACTGATTTGTACACAGGGGGTTTCATGTAGCCAAAAAAAAAATTATCAAAGCTTACAAGCTTTAAAGACAAGATCAAGGTTTTTATCTTCTCTTTTTCTTCATTTTGCTTTTGCACAGTGGTATTTAAATATTACATCCCTTTTTTCAACCTCTTCTAAGTCCCCTCCTGAATTCACGCAGTGGCTGTACTGACAATGGGAGGAGATTAAAAGAGAAGTATAGTTATAATTATTTTTCTTAACAAAGAAAATAGAAGTATTTTGATTCGGTGAAAGCAGTTGAAAAGTCACATATACTAACTGTCTGAAGGACTGTAACTGGAGAAGGAGGTGACTATGGCAGGTTAAATACTCCAGCATTCCCTCCATCTCTAAAATACAAATAAGGCAAAATGTGTGTATGAAGATTAAAAAAAAATATTGCAGAAAATGTCATGCTTTTAAGATGAAAACCTGGATCCAAGACAAAGCTACCAATTGTAAACTAAAGAACTAAATATTTGGACCCAGCCAGTTTGAATGTATTAAGTATTATTCTCACTTGAACAAGTGATAGTGTGTATGGAATAGGTATGTATTTATTACATGTTGGACTTCTTTCCCCCCCCCCTTTTTTTTGTAATGATATGTGAATAATTATCAAGATTTTCCAGGATTTAAGTTTTTTCTATGCAAGACAGTAATGGCTTCCCAAGTGAAGAACATAATTTTCTATCTAAGCCCTTAAAAAAGTTTCCACATCGGTTTTTCTTTTCCTTGGATTTTTATTTCAATTCCTTTAAAAGTGATGTGCTGGTAACATGAATTGCAAAATAATACTTCTTTGTAAGGCTGCGTTCTAACTCTCTGATCCTGCTCCCCTATACTGTATTTTTAAATGCAAAGGCCACCATTTTTATGTTCTCATCATTATTTGAACCAATAATCAATACTAGAAAACATTTTAGAACTGTACCATGTTCATTTTTAAGCCTGTCAATTTTGTAATAAGACAAAGCAGCTTGCAAATGATAATATTTGTCTACTTGACACCTGCAGAAGCCATTTTAAACCCCCCCAATTCTGTAAGTTTGTAAAAGAAATAATAGTCCAACATTAAAACACATCATAGATTTAAATTTGTATTGGTGATTTTCAAGTAGTCTGCAAAGTAATAAGGTATGTCAAGTAAGAAGAATACCTTAGCTGAAAATTACACTTAAATTTGAAGCAGTTCTTTGAAGGGCACAGGAAGTCCAAATGTTAAAGTAAGCCAGTATTGTATCATATTAGTTTCAGATCTAGAAAAATGTAAGCATTTGAACAGCTCATATCTGTACTTGCTGTGCCTAACAAGATGCAAGCATGATTGCATTACAACTCTTGTTCCTCCTGCCCTCACTGCAAGACCACAAAAGCGCTTTGCAGAATTATACTTAGAGAAGTAATTTTGGAAGATATTTATTGTATCATTCACTCCCCCCACCCCTTTGATTTCTTCTGGCAGAAAACCATAATTTATTTCACATGGACCATTCACTGAAAAATAGTAAAAACCTGTTGAATGAATTACGTATGAAATTCTCTCAAATATAATTCTGTAATTAGAACAAACAACCTCTCCACCAAAACTAAAAACAAATGTCTGCTCCCTTACAATGAACTTTGGCCTAAAGCTGTAACATGGGAAAAAACCCAACCCTTCAGTTTGACACGGTAGATAACACCGGAAGTACGCCTTAAATTAGTTAATTGGAAGCATAGTTAAGCCACACTGAGAACTGTTTATCATTGAAAGAATGCACACCAAAAAAATGACAGCAGTGTTTTATTGACAGCTTTTTGGCAGGTCCAGACATTTTGAACTTGAGACCTGGGTTATAAAATATGTATTGTCAGCAATTATTATGAGTCTTTTCCTTGGGTACAGTTCAAATAAAGACCCTGTCACTCTCTACAAGTCCTGAAAGGAGGGCCTAGTGCGGTGGCTGTCAGCCTCACCTCCCAGGTAACAAGTGATGAGATGAGAGGAAATGGCCTCAGTTTGTATCAGGGGAGGTTGAGGTTGGGTATCAGGAAGTATTTCTGCCCTGAAAGGGTTGTCCACCATTGGAACAGGCTGCCCAGGGAAGTGGTTGAGTCCCCTCCCTGGAACAATTTAAAAAAAGTGTAGCTATGGTGCTTAGGAACATTACATTTAGTGGTGGACTGGGCTGGATTAATGGTTGGTTTCTTGCAAGTCTTTTCCAGTGACAGAATTATGTGAATTAACAGATGTAGCTTAAGTTGCTCTCTCATAACTGCTTCTCTAGATAGATATGCCTACATCATTTAACTTGACATTTCTCTAAAAATCAAACTGGTATTTGTTGAGTGACAGCATTTCTCCACAGAAAGGGAAATGGTTGGCCCTGTGATCACCGATTCAGGCACGGATATTTTATTTTCTTTCCATATTAAAATACTTGAGTGATGAAGTGACTTATGATATGACATGATAGTTCAAAGGCAAACCTCAGTGTTTTAGTGATTATAAAATCATGTAGTTGGCCTGGGTTGCAGTCAGCAAGATTTAAGGGGCTGAGTTTTTTGGTTTTTTTTTTTTGTTTTTGTTTTTTTTTTTTTTTTTTTTTTTTAAATATAGGGCTGCTAGAGCTATAGACATAATATTTTTATTATGTTTTTATAATAGAGGATAAAAGTTCTAAGTTCCAAGTATTGGCATCAGATTGTCAGTCTACATCTATTTATAAAAATGAGTCTTATTTCAGAATTAGTTTATGGCACAATCAAAAAAGGAAAATTAAGCTGTGGTTAATTGATGAGAAAAAAGAATTCAGTGCTTCAGACACCTTTCTTGCTTTCAGTTTCATAGATATATCAAACTGAAAGCAAAAAATCACACCCTGAAAAATACAGCATTTCAAAATGGCATACGCACACATGGACTTTTAAAGTCATTGTTCAGCTATATTAATTTGAGACATTACAAATAATTAAAATGTTCTTGACAGAATTATTAAAAAAAGACAAAAATCAGTTTTTAAAAAGTCGTGCTTTCTCATGTCAAAATCCATACTGTGTAACACATAGCAGTGGTTCTGGTGACATTGGTGAAAATCCAGCACATAGATAAGAAAAACAGAATTTAGCCCAATTATGTATAATATAATAATATCCTAAGCTATCAGGAAACCATTGCTGTAAACAAATCTTTACTGAGAGGTAAGAGCCCTTTCATGTACAGTACTACTTGATGCTGAATGTGTATTTCCATCTAGCTACCACTCATTCCCTACTGATTTTTTCTGAATGTTACTATTGTGCAAAGATGTAACTTTAGAATATTTTGATAAAGAAAATTGGGGTTATCTATGAAAGATTCTTAGAATGCCTGTGCTAACTGTTAATGCTTTAACTGGACTACAGCTTCTCTACTCTATCTACAACGTATTTCTATATAATTTATATGTAAACAGAATTTGTATTTCAAGCACCATTTAGGAAAATGAAACATCTCTCTTTTGTTGCACTGAAGTTCAAAGTCAGGTTTGGTCACCCTGTTACACATTCATCCTGGGTATCAAAGCAAATGTCTTACAACCAGTAGCATAAGCTATCTCACATACTTTTCTTCCCAATTTTTCTCAGGATCAGAAACAACATGATAAAAAATTGTAAGGTGCGTGAATAAAGGCCATTCCTGAAAAAACTGCAACATTCTAACAGACACTCATAGAAAGCATTTCAGAAAAAAAAAAACATCCACACAGGCATAAATATTCATTCTTAAAAGAGCTATTTGCACAGGGGTCATTTCAGATTGCAGGAATGCACCTTATGTGTGTGGCACTGACTTTATGGCACCTAAATCCCCTCCTACATTCTCCTAGATTCAGTTACAGCTCTCTCATACTGAAGGGCCAGAATGAAGGGTTAAGCTTGAAGAGGAAAAGATTCTAGAAGAGGTAGAAAATAAAACCTGTTAAACCCAAATGAGTATATGCTGCTTTTGAAGTAAAAAGCAGTGAAGACAGTGGCTTTAACGAGAAAGAAGATAAGAAAACAATAATTAAAAACAAACAAGAACAAAACCCCAAGCCAAATAAGGCAAGTTATCTACTAAAAGACAGTATGTTAAACATGGATCTAAAATTTTACAATTGGTATTGAAGGTAAAACCAAAAATTGTTAGAAAGTCAGAAATCACTGAAAGACTCAGGAGTACCATTATAGTCAACAATATACTAAAAATTTTCTCTTGAATTGAAAAGCACTAAATTCATGGATTCTTGTTTCCTGCAGAATGGATCATTTCAAAAGTGGACAGCAGGATCAAAAAGTTGATGTTAAGTCATTCATAATAAACAATCACAAAATAAATTATTTAAGATTAATGGAATTTAATTACTCTCCTCATTTTAGAGTGATCTATTAAAAAGAATTTATCAGCATAATTTATTACTTGTATCTGTTTTTCCATTATTACTGAAGAAAATGATGCTATTTTCAGCACCATTTGTAAAGCTTTAAAAGCTTTACTTTTTTAAGTTACAGTTGCTACCCTTGTCTAACTTGGCATGAATAGTTCGAGTAATTTTAACACCACTACTACTCGTGTGAGCAGATGTTTTGTAGTAGGAGTGCTACAGTTCTTTAAATTAGTGCAATCTTTTTTGTTTTTGCAGATCCTCTCTAAACTGACCTCCAGCAACCCCCCTTTCATTCCTGCTTCCAGAACTCTGAAATGAACCCTGCTTGTGCAACATTCACACAGTAGAATTTTAATGGAGACTTAGCTTTTTGACAATAAGAGGGAAAAATGATGTTATTTCTCCTCTTCTGATTTCAAGTGGTTTCTAACAGACTCCAGAGACATATTCATGGCTGCTTGAAGCATGTCTTCTTCGCTCATATCACCTCCTAATGATAATATATGCATACAAACTGTAATAAATTCACAGTTCTTAATTATAGTTAAATGCTTTTTCCTCCTTTCATCCACACCCACCTTTTCCTATCCCACCAACTGGTTTTGTTTTTAAAATCACTGAACATTTTGCAAATAGTTTTTCACAAACCACAGTTTGTAACAATACACACCAAATTTGGATCATCAATACCTAACACTGGTAAAGGCTGCACGTGTTCTTCTGAAAACTGGTTCCAGTAATTTTGTCAGATACTACTCCAAGTTGTATGACAACTTTAAAAGTAATTTAGAAAACAAACAGTTGGGGTAAAAGCATGCTCTTCATTTTGAAATAGGATATTGATATTCAAAGGGAAACAGGCTTTTCAGGAAAGTGATCCTTTCCTTCACTGCCAATACAGTAATGGCTGTAATACACAATTGGAATGGCTGCTGAAGTGATGAAGTAGGCAGACAAGGAAAATTAAGAAACAACACAAAGATGAAAAAGACACATTTCAGTGTTGGATGTAAGGTTAAAAAACAATACCTTCATCAGCTTCTGGAGTGCTCGAGCTAAGAGTTGCTTTGCCCTGTAGGTTTGGGGTCTGATCTTGCTGCTGTAGCTGTTGTTGCTGTCTGAAAGTGTCATAAATTTATAAGAGAATAAGATTAACATCAGCATAAGACCTGAATCAAGTTCATTTCATTGTAAGGAAGGCCAGGACTCAGAAGGAGAAGCTCTTTAGTACAATAACACCCCTGTGCCCAAAACCTCTTTCATCATTTCACCCTGCTAACCTTCAGATACCTGTCTTCCCAGTATTATACTCCAAGCCACAAGACTATTTTCCCAGGATTCAGAAACTGCATTCTTATCCTACCATGTGAAGTCTAACTCCTCCCATCCACAGCATTTCTCCCTGGTCTTTATTTCCTCTATTACTATAAGACAGAGATAAGGAAAAGCTACAATAACTCAACTATCTATTAAGAAGGTACATGAGAACAGTAACAAAATACGTACAATGCTTTTGTGTGATGCATATGAGAAGCATCATTACCCGAAGCAGTCTTAGAGAAATAATACTTTTTGTTAGGAAGGTAGTTGCAGAAATTTACAGGATTTAATTTAAAATACTTCTATAATGTAGGTTTTATTTTCTTTTTTCACAAGGCTTGCAGTAGTAGCAAGACTACTGCATTATTAACAAAAACCCTGTTACTACAAGTTTCTTTGTAGGAACCACCTGAGAATAGTAAAATTCAGGTATTCCTAGGAAATCATGTTAAGACAGAAAAATTGAACTGGACTTCAGTAAGAGACCCATCCACACCCCAAAAGCACTGAAAAATACAACATATACTTTCACATGCAGTTTTCTATCAGCTACTTTACTTTTCAAAATATGCTTGTCTTCTCCTTCGCAGTTCTTCTGAAGAAAGGGAGTCTGTCTGACTGCTGTGAGATGACTGAGGAACATTCTGTGGTAAGGAGCCTGAGAGCTCACTTTGGCGGCTACCTAAAAGCAGAACATGCCATATCCTATAGTAAAATGAGGTTAGTAAATGAAATATAACTTAAAAAATGTCTTCAGACTTGAGAAGAAAGACTTTTTGGAGAACTAAGCACCCAGAGTAACTTCACTTGATACTCTCTCTTCTCCTCACCTTAGGACTGTTTCCCTTTCCTCTTGCCACTCTTTGCCAATTTGTTCTTCCTTCCTAATAATCTATGCCAACATGTAAATTACAACTTTTCAAAAAGCAGGAGGGATTGCTACAGCCTGGATTGTTCTTCCATGCCTCAAACTAGTCTTTCCAGAGATATTGACACATACTAGAAAAAGGGCCTGACAAACTGATTCCGGTAGCTGCTTAAAGCACTGTACCTTGCATGCTGAGCTGAATGGCTCTGCGAAGATCAGCTTCTTCATCCTCCATATCAATTTCCTGCCTACTTAGAGCCAGGGCTCTCTGAAAATTCTCTTCATCTTCGTCTAACATGCCGGTTCCATCAAAAGGATGGTTAACTTCTATTGCTTGGTCCACATCACTTCTGGGTAGCCTGTGAAATTCATACATTCATAGCAAAATTCAGACATAAATTAGATTACATTTTATCATGAGGTTTAAATCAGTATGTTCTGCCAATTTACTTCTAGGTTTAACTATTAGAAAAACATTTTTCTTGTGAAAGTCTGTTACATGAACAAGTATTTTCCTGAATAATGAAAAAGGACAAAAGGGCTGCAAGCAACTGCAGAGCAACCTTAACACTATTTGCCACACACACCAACGCACATGTTGACAAGAACTTGTTAGACAGTAAATCATCAAAAATTATAACCCCACAAAAAGCCCATATGATACATGTTATTCAAACCTACTGCTATTTAAACAGTTACACCAGCAGAAAAGACTGCATATGTCTCCTTCTCAGGAGGCCTTGAAGGCCACACTGAAGCAACAGAACCCATATAAACTGTACACACTTTCCATGTTACTGCTAATTACCCCATCAATTTACAACATCAGTTGAACTTTACAAAGGGGAAAAAATTAATTAATTCCTCTGAGAAACCTAAACCCTTTTTATCAGTATGCAATTTGTTCACTATGAAAATCCAATGAAATCATTGCAGAAGTGCATAAAGTACTAACTTTACAGGCTTTCAAGGATGTTTTATATTAGCAGAATGCATCAAAAATGAGTAACATAATGTTACAGCCTAATTATTCCAAAAGGGAATGCTAATTTATATGATGTGGAATTCAAAGATCAGTTTCTCATTCTTTTCTGCTTATGACAGAATGCACAAACCAATCTTAACTATAGAATACTTGTTATTAACAATAGTTTATAAGATTTGCTAAACCATTTTCCTCCGTAAGCAAAAAATCTCCACTATATTACGCGTATGGACATGGAAAGACTCAATCCTTATCAAGGTAGCTTTTACCCACCTAAAAATACACCATTTGTTGTCTATCAACTTGCTTTTACTGTGTGCAACAGCAGTAAACGTTGAACTAAAGATACTTATTACTTCTAAATTACAAACCAATCATATTGAATATTGTTAAAATAAAATATTTATTTACCTTACCTCTGATCTCTTGATTGTGCTGCCTCTTCTCCTATCAGTTTTGGTCGCTGCATCTGCTGTACCCGAATCATCTGCAGCAGCTGATCAGCCTCACAGTCTGGGAGGTCACCTTTTACTACAAATATGGAATAACCTGAGAAAAAGAAATGGTAAGTCTACAGAATTCAAGTGCAGATATGAACACTCTAAATGCACACTATACGGAATACAATCATGTGCAGTTTAAGATGTAAGACTCTACCTTTCATTATAAGGACTTGGGTTATTTCACTATTTCAATCATAAAACTAATGGTAGTTAACTGAATACGTAAGTTCTAAGAAATAATGATTACCTACTTTTAATTAATGAGATTTAACATCTACAAGTTACTATTACCTTCCTGTTGTAATTGAGCCAAGAAAAGTGCAAGATATGTATCTGATATTAGTTCTGGACCCATCAAGAGAGAGTTCAAGTTAAACCACTGTAATTAAGAAAAAGAAAAGGTTGAGAGAACAAATTAGCATGAAGATTACTTGGTAATCCATTCCTGTACATTGTGGTAATTTTATCATGGAATATCTGAAAAAATCTAGTAAAATAAATTATCAAATTAAAGTTTTTTGAAGCATAATATCTACACTGCTAAAGGTTAACCTCCAAATACTCTAACAGGACATCTGAAGTGTGGAAATTACTGCATGCTCTCCCCCCTTACTGAATACTGGTTCCAGGGAAACACATTACAACAGATAATCCTTAACCATTGTATTTTCATTTATTTCAGACACCATTCTAAAATTCTGCTCAATCCTAGTTTTAAGCCTGAGACTAATGCAGTAAGAAACTCTTCATAAGTTAATGCTATGTGTTAAGAAACGAATAGATATAGGAAACAGACATTCAGTTATTTCCAATACATACTTTCATTGAACATTCCACCTTTAATAGCTGGTAATGCTGAAAACTAGTGTTTACCCTTCTCTCAGGTAATTTTTAAACTTAAAAATGAAGAAAAATTTACCCAAATTTAATATGCTGTGTGTACAGCAGTATATTACAACAGGGGACACTTTACATAAACATACACAACTCATCTCTAGTTCCCCAAAGACCATAACTAGTAATTTATAATTCTTCTAAACAGAAGCAGTATTGTACTTACATAAAAATTCTAGAGAGAAAATATAATCAATGTGAAACAAAATATTTTATCTTTAAACTCCTGTATATATTCCAAGGAAGCTAAAAAACTTTTTTTTAGACCTACTCATTCGATATTTTCCAGAAAGCACCATTTGAGTTAGAATTCTATCTCCATTCTCACAGAAATGCACTGATCTACCTAGACTTCTATATATGCACCCACACACCTGCAGCCAGGCCCATACAATAATATAAGTGACTATCTACCACCCTGCAATAATTTAATTTGCCAAAAACACTTTCTGCCACTAGGGAAGGGTAAAACAATCAACCATATAGAAGAGTAGGGGAATAAAAAGTTCTGTAAAAAAGTTGATGGACAGACTATAGCAACTTTTAAAAGACATTATAGAGGAGAAAATTTTGTTAAACTAATTTTGCTTTAACTGTAACAGAGGAGAAGGTCAAATAAATCTAATTTTGTCAAATCTTCTCATTACCCTCTAGGTAACAGATGTCTAGTATTGTCTTCATATGGTTATAAGCCATACATAAAAAGGAAAAAGGCATCCCCCCTCCAGCTTAGGATGTCTTAGGTTAAAATGCCCTTTCATAAAATTCCACCCAACATGGTTGTATTGTATAATAAGGAGCATTTCCATGATTTTAAGAGAACATCCAGCCTTTTTGATATTAAATAAACAAAAAATGCATGTAAACATTAGCCATACTTTTAAACTAAAGCAGAACCGTAGAGCTTAGTTTTCTCACTCACACGTGATTTTTCTCTTTTTTTTTTTTTTTAAAATCTGGATGACAACATAAGCAGCCAGAACTTGCAAAAATGAACCAAATGGGCAAAAAGACTCCTGTCCCACTATTACAGATTCTAAAAGTTGTTTTCCAAGAATGTTTTCTATGAAAAAGCTCTGAAAAACCGAACACCAAATCAGCTCATGTTGTATAAAAGCTTATGAAGTATGATCCAGAAAAATGATTGTGTACTGAAATAAAACACTGAATTGGTGTTGTAAGGGACATAGATATGAACTGAGTTGGCACAGGTGTACCATATACTAATATGGCCATCCCTTACCTTTAATGACTATTTCCTGCTTAGAATACAGTTGTTTCAAAGTTTTCTATAATAGTAAAAAGTTGAGATTCTATATCGCTGAACCTCATTCTAATGGATGCTCTTACGAGTATCCATTTTTATCCATCAAAACCTTGAACCTTTCCTTATATCTAGTGCCCATTTAAATAAACAAAATTATTTTATAATGGTAATATTTTATTGTATTAAAATGAGTTTGAATTCTGTAGGGATCCTAATCTTTGTTCATGACTCCCTACTCCCCTCGACCCACCAGTACAAATTTTCTTCAGTATTTCATGCAGAAAAAAACCCCAAAACCCAAACAAAAATAGTTTAAGAAGTCACATAAGACCCTACCAGAGCTGCAGCTCCCTACAGGACAGATTCACTAGGGAATTGATCCTACAGTCTCTTCCCAGGCTAACATTTACAATGACCTGCCTGGCATTTTTGTGATAAAACAAGCATTTACCTTTTTTAAAATACGGGATACTATTGAACCAAACTGCAGCAAAAGCTTGCAAAAGGGAAGCACAATCTACTTGCAACCACTTTTCCACACCCATTTCTGAAGTCAATTTTAAAATAAAAAAGACAGTGTCACCTGTTTTCCTAACTTTCGAACTGTAAACCAGTGTTCCTTATAATTACAAATAAATGATTTTTCATTTCTGTAAAAAGAAAAACAAAACGTATAAATAAAATTAAATACTCTAAAACCAGAGTACATAATAATGTTTAAATTTTTGCTATCACTAATTTGAACTTATATAATAAAGTTTCAGTAATACAAGCATTGATGTTACATTACAGAATACTCATACTATTTTTATAACATTAAGGAAGTTGTCAATATCACTGAAACCTCCATATACCTGTGATGCCAAGATTCTAAAATATCTGAATGCATAGAGGACAGATGTTCTCATACACCCCCAAAAAGAAAGGAAAAAAAAAATCAAAGCCAGGGAGTAATAAAAACATCAAAATGCAGCAGAACATGAAACAGCAATTTTAAACAAAGATTTAAAACACAGATTAAGAGTATTGTTTTGGTAAAATAAAAGCAGGGTGCTAAAGGAGTCTTACATAGGATCAATCCCAAGTCTCTGGTACTCTGGGCTGTTGAAGAGGATTAGTTCTAAACCCCACACTTTCAAGGCGTTGCTTATAACCTGTCAAAAAAGAACACTTCATGAGTCAGACTAGTTCAAACCTAAATTCAAGCAATGATACCACACTAAACAATTATACTGTTTTCATGAAGCTTTCATTTCAAAATATTGCCAGGAAGTTTAGGAATCACATTACTCAAAATGCAGCTGTCATGATCCTACATGCAAGAACAACACTCATGTCTTATCTAAGGAGAAGTAACAAAACTAGGATTTCACTGTGTTAATGAGCTTGCTCCCCCAAACAAAGCTGTAATTTCACATTCCACAGACACTTCATAAATTGTCAGCTCTCTACTTGCAATGCACTGCTCTGCCCTTACTTCCCCTCCCCCCATATAATCTCAGTCTTTCTTCACAGTAACTGTTGGAAATTTTGTACCACTGGATTATATCACAGGATCAGCTAGTTTACTGATCTGAGCACCATCTCTTTTACAAGTCACTCTTTAAAGCTACATTAAATAATGCTGTAAGAACTTTTAAGTTAACAATTCAAATTCCTATCAGCAAGCCAACTGTGCCTCAAATGACAAAGCAACGACAGGACAAAAAAGTAGAACGAGGAAACATTTTTTTCAGCTACTGAAGCCACCCAAAAATAGCCGGAAAGCCAAACTGTTAATGGTTTCTTGCTAAAAAGAAGAACAGTCCAGTCAGTCATCAGGAAGACAGGCTCTTGAGGGAGTCTGAAGCATTGACAGTACCACTGAAAGCTTGAGAGACAGCCAAAGATGCCTAGAGCTCTAATCTAGACAAAAGCCCCAATCTGGTATTCAAAACTCTTTTTGTTGTTCTGCTTTAAGTATTTATTATTGATTACTTTTCCCCTATGGCCTTTAAAAAACCAAAAACGTCCAAGAAAAGTGTGCAGGTCACTGTGATAACAGTGTAACCATTACCAAGGGCAATCCGGTCTATACGTTGAGAAAGCAATCTGAATTCTGCTTTTTCACCTGCAATCTGTGGGAGCCAAGGTCTACACCTGAAGTGGCCACAAGAAACAGCTTAGAAGCCAAGCTTATTGCCAGTAGGTGTCATTTCACAGTTCCTGAAAACATGTTTCTTCTATCTGTTTGAGGGCTGATGAACTGAAGAACTGCAAGTCACTGTTCTTACTGGAAAACACTCTGAACACTTGGAAGTTCAGCACCTAATCCCATTAGGGCATAAAATGGTAACTAGATGGAAAAGCCCAGTGCCATTCAAATTATATAAGAGAACATACATTGCTTAAATAGAAAATGGAGTCAGAAGAGAGCTATGCTTACTTGAATTGAGAAGAATCCACTATCATCCATATTTACAGAAGGCTGCTGCTCGATGTGAAGTTGGGAGGGAGAAAAGGGAAAAATGGTATAAGCATAAAAGGTCAAAAATAATTGAGTTTTGAAAATAAATGTAACTGCAGATTCTTAAAGCAACAACTTATATCCTTGTCTGTAAGGCTGATTACAATGCCCAAAATAGGCATATTAATTTAAAACTCAAACCTTTAGAGATGTTCAGTGCTTAAAGAGCAGACAGACGGGAATTTCTGTTCCTATCTTACACTGGCTTACAAAAACTAAAGGCAAATTACTGATCCTCCTCATCATGCCTGATCTTCCTACTCATAAGATGAAAGTAACATAGCTTTTTGTAGAATTATTGTAAAGCTGTACTAGTAACACTGAAAATGCCATACCCAAGATGCATGAATGAAAAGGCCTATAAATTTAGAAAGCTTTTAGCACTAGAAAATTAGCCTTGTCTAGCTATGCAAGAATAGCAGGTCTGTGACAGACAATCTTACGCTTCAGCCAATATCAAGCAGCTTCAACTGAAGATAATTTTACCTGTAAAAATGTTCTGTATTCTTCACTAGATACTCCTCCCTCTGCCATTCTCATCCTTTCTTCCTCATCCAATTGCTGTGCAATAGAGGATAACTCAACAGGACTAAAGTATTCCCCTTGCAGCAAATTATTCAAACAATGTTGAGCACACAATGAGCCTTCTTGCTAATAATGGAAGAGAAAAAAAAATCAATGGAAAAAAAAAAAAAAAACCAAAAAAACCAACCAAACAAAAAAACCCCAAAAAACAAACACCCAGGTTAATACAAACTCTGTAAAACGACTCAACTGTTTCATTCTGGCAAAGTTCTTGCCCTCCCCACTCATGCAGAATTCACATATTCTTTCAATGTATTACACTGCAGGCTATAGAACACAATCCTACCATCAACTTGATGGGAAAAAATCCAATATGCATACCACCTTATTTCCTTAAAAGAAATAAATTTCATGTAAAAATTGTTTTTGAAAACACCATAAATATTGCCAATGACCCAACAAATCACACAGAGACTCTGTAACCATCAGAACAATGGATTCTATCCTCTTCCAAAACACCAATACATGAAAATCAAACAGTTTAGATCTTTACTTCCTAGTAACAAACATTTTCTGTAATAGATACTCTCATTATTTTTTAACTTTTCTTCCCTTCCAGGTGTGGCTATTGATAATCTGCTCTCCACATTATTGCCGACAAAGTGATTAGGAGCTGGAGGAACAGTAAAGCTCCTTTTCCACACTCCAGGAAATTTACATATAGGAAGTAGATAAAATAAGGTCATACCACTAGTTTGATAATCTTGCAAACAATGATGGGGAAACAAGAAAAAAAATATTCAATTCAGCATATTATAACAACGAATATATTTTTATTGATAGACTATTTAAATAAAAGAACATTTCAGATATTTTGTTACATATCCAGCACATTACAGGTAATAGAACTATAGTATAACATTTTTAAAGCATCAGCGCAAACTTTAGAAGAGCTAATTAACAATGTCAGTCATGATTTTGTAGTACAAATTTTTAAAAATCTCTGATTTGAATAAATGGATGACAGGATCCATCATTCTCATATGTGAGATAAAATACTGCCTTGTTAAAAAAACCCCACAATGTAAACCAAACAAAGCAGTTTCCCATGAAAAGCAACCTTTTTCTACAAATAACTGTAACTCCAGGTGCAAGACAAGTAACATCAGTCTTAAAATCCTGCTTTTCTTTTGTTTTAGTCAGTCTTCATTTTTATTTACATTAAGAACTCAATTACACATGCTCTTCGTTAAAAACAAAACCCCTCAAGAGCAATACTACTGAACATCCCTCCCTCAAGCCAGACCCACAGAAACTAAGAATACAAAGAGTATGCCTTTGAGGAATATTCTTCAAAACCCCATAAAAGCATCATACAAATCATATGTAGAACTCTCCCATGATTGCCCTTGCAGTTGAAACCTCAAAAGTTCCCTTTACTCCAGAATCTTCTTATAGCTTCATCACTCAGTTGAGCAATGAGTCATTAAAGCTACACTGGCTGTACAGCCAGGCTTCAATTGAATCCAGAAACCTCCTCCAGCTCATGCCTTTCCTGCAACAAGAATTACTCAAGACTAAAAACCAGCTTCTGTCCCTCTGGGACCACATCCCTACTGCTGGACATATGACAAAACGGTAACAAAAGAACCTGCTCAACAATCACAGGCTTCTCCACTAGAATGACATGAAACTGGTTTAGAAACAGAGACATAGTAAAATACCACTGAAAATCAGTTTTATTACATGCTTATATCTCAATTTCATCAAAAGGATCTTTCTGTATTTGTACAGTATAATCTGAAAGTAATGAACCTTAATTTTCCTATGTAAAAGTTATACACATTAAGTGCCAAATGCAGAAAACAGATCCCACAGTATTTAACTGTAGAATTAGCAAACTTGCATTGTTTTGTGCAGAGAACATTGCTTCTTTTCCATAACCTGAAATTCCCTCACTGAAACCTCTCCTGACATAAAATGCTGCCCTGCTTTCAGTGTTTTCAGTCACTTGTATCTTATAAAGAAAAAGGCCAAACTTCTAAGATTGGGACTCCTGAAGCCTCATACTTAAATCCTACTTTCTGCAACTGTCATTTCTCTCTATAAATGCCACATTGTTGGTTGTTTTATTAGATTTTCTTAATAAATACCAAGTTTCTCATGTCTTTTTATCAAAACAACTCGGGTATGCAGACTCAGGAACACGCAGCACTTCAAAATATTTTAACAGTACTTGATGGAAAAAAATACCCCTTAAGAAAAAAAAGACAGTAATTCAGTTAGATTTTCCCTAGAATAATAACATATAAAAATATTTGGTACACCAATTTAAAACACACTCAGGTGCAACTTTTTAGCTGTGTACTAACTTACCAGGGAGCAGATATGTTTCACATGAGAGAACGTCAACTCACCCTTCCCCAGAATGCTTACCATCACCTTGTAACTGTGAACGTATTATGCTTTGTCACTTCAATTTCCTAAGTGTTGTTATTAAACTAGAAAGCAACTTAGTAATAAAAAGTTAATTCATACTTTGATAGGCTAGGCCATGTAAGAAAAGAGTACATTTCCTCAAACTGTTTTCAAAGCCAGACTGAAGGTCACTGAAGCAGAGGCCATCACAGCTGAAATCCAACACTCAACCTCTGAACAGCAGCTACTGAACACCAAAACACCTGCCAAATTTTGCAACCCAAATCTACTCAGAAAGAACACTTCCCAGTTTTTATGGATTGAAGAACAGCAATTTTTAAAAGGAAGGTACACAGGTATCTTACTTGACTTCTTACGGAAACCAATCCTACACATCAAAACAAAGTAACAGAACTAGTGTTAAGATTAACACAATAAAGTTGAAGAGACACTGGCAAAACTCAAGAAAAAAGATCCAATTATTATTTGAACAGCATTAAAACAGATACGGGTCACATTTGGGAACCTAGATAAATCACAGCAGTTCACAGAAGCATTTATCCTCCAAAACAGGAAATACTGTTCGGCACACAGAAGCGCACTATATGAACTGCGATTTCCTTAGCGGCTCTCCCCTCCCCGCTCATTACACAAGCACAGCCAAGCCAGGCTCGGTGACGAGATGGGTCTGAGAGCAAGGGACAGCCCTGCCTGCCGCTACATATCCTCATACTCATTTCTCAGCCATGCGAGCCCCCTCTCAAGAAACACAAGTAGCTGCAGCCTGCACCTCCCCACACTTGGGGGCTGTTTCTGCAGTCCCCAGAACACAGTCCCCACGCCAAAGCGGACGCCAAGGCTCAGCCCTGACTCTCCTTTCCCTGCAGGGCTGGCAGCGTCCAGCTGGGACTGGCCATAGGCACAGGCACCGTCGCGCGAGCGCCCCGACTCTCCCTCAAAGCAGAGGACAAGCCACTGCCTAAGGCTGGAGGGATGGCAGGGAGGGGTAGCACGGTCCACCCCGACATAGGCCGAGCGCACCCCGGGGGCTCCGGGGGCTGCCCCGCGGTCAGGGCGGGGACGGGAGGCCCAGCCACCGCTCCAGCAGCGCCTCAGCGAGAGCTCGCGCGCCTCCCTCGTCTCGGCGGCTCGGACGTTCACAACCGACGGCGCCGTGCCCATTGGCGGGCGGGCGACGGGACCTGCGCGGCCTCCCCTCCCTCACTCACCCGCTCGTGGAAGATCGACTCCATGTTTACTGTGGCGGCCGCAGCCCCCGCCTCACGTGACCCGCCTGGCCAATGGCGGGTCCCGCCGCCCCCGGCCGCGCCGGGCAGGCCCCGCTGGCTGCGCCCGGCCCGGCCCCCGCGCTGGCGCCCCCTGCCGGGGAGGAGGCCGGCGGGCTGAGCTGCCCCTGGCCGCGAGCGCCCCCGCGCGGCTGCCGTGTCCGCAGGGACCGACACGCGCCGCCGGTTGGCTCTTCCGCCGGAGAGCCCCGCACCGGCCCCGAGCCGCTTGTCCCGGGACCGGCCCCAGAGGCCGCTTGTCCCCGCACCGAGGGAAGCAGCGCCCGGCATCGCCCGCTCCTTCCTTGTGCTCACCAGCTGCTCACCCCTTACAGACCCACTCACAAAACAGCAGTACCTGCTGAACCACTATCCCAAACGAACCTACAGAGGAAATTAAAAAAAAAACTTATCCAGATTCAGTAAAAAAAACAAACTGTGAACGACATTCTGGGTTTATGGGAGTATTCCTTTAAAGTTTGTGCATCAGCTATAAACACGTGGATTCCACACCATACACAACATCAATGATTTTTGCATAGTTTATTCTATAATTCTTCCTCTCTTTTCCAGAGTAGGGAACAAAAGTTTCTCAACTCCTATGGACTAATGGAATTCCTGAACACATATTAGTCATGTAATTAAATCAACTTCAAAAAGTAACACCAGAAATTAAACTAGCACTGATGAATTGCAGATATCCTTTACTGTAATATCCTGTCAGGGTAAAAATCATATTCTTGTTCTTTCAATATGTGAGATAAGATGATGAATCAAACAAAAATGTCTTCCTGTTCATCATCAGCTTTTATCTCCACGTTACTTCTTCACCAGGTTTCAACTCCCTGTGTAGGAAAAAAAAAAGAGGAGAGACTAAAATTAGTATCTATCTTTCTAGAATAATTATTAATAAATGTAAATATTTATTTGCATTAGTTTATATTCAACAATATCTTAATTTTGAGATTTATGTAAAAATTTAACTTTCCTTGCAATTGTTGTCAGTTAAAAATCTTTCCATACTGATAAACTTCCTCCTTTCTTTCAAAAGCTTCAATGGATTGACTCCTCTGGATTTCCATTCATTTAAACGGAAGCACAGAACAGCTGACTTCTTACTAAGGAGTTGACAGACTTTTAACTGGATCCAAAATGAAAAATTCTACTTCTTCTAAATACAATAATTCATTACTTTAGTGGAAAGAGAGGTGTGAAAGCAGAAGCGATTTTTACAGGATGCTGACATAGCAGCCCAACTTCACAGCATTAAGAAAAGTTCTAAGGTACCAGTGGGGTAAATTATGTCAAAAGCTTTCTTTGTTACTCAAAATTAATTTAGGTGAGGCCAGAGTTGGAAAAAAAAAATCCGCTGGCAAACTGATGGCATTCCTACTATCAGTTTGTGCAACATTAGTTTTTTCCCCTCTTCTTTTGTCAACCTGATGATCTAATACAGAATTAGAACTGACACAGATGAATCAGTGCCTGAAGTTCTCTGATGTAAATTCTCCCTGAGAAGTCACAGCCAGAAAACCCAAACTGATCAGTGCTTATAATCACATCATTAAGTGAAGATACAGCAGAATGTATGTTAATTTTCAAGAACTTGCTTATTATTTTTAAGTAACTCACATTTGTAAAAAGTATTTGGTTAAAAAGTGCTGTGGTAATTTTAAATTTAAGAGAGAAAATTAAAACTCAAGCCTGATGTTTCCTGCTGAAGTTTTAGAGAGTCAAAATAATGGTTTCCATATTTCATGACCAAGAACTTGAGAGCAGTTAATGATCCTTTCTTTCATGAAGATAGGTCCTAAAGATTCCATTTTCATTGGGTATTATTGATGTAAAACATTTCATAAATGCTTGATACTTTTGGGGCTTTCTTCCCTTTTTTTTGGTTATGCTTGTAACTAAAAAATAACTGAGAAGCACTTTGAAAAATAACTATATATGTATGTAAGAGGCATCATGAAGCATACCTTTTATATAATAAGCTCTTGTTTCTGAAGGCAGACAATCTTTCATCATTCCATCTGTCCAAATAACATCCGATCACAAATCCTAAGGGAACAAGGATGTGAACCCAGTGTTCACGCACAGCTTGGGCGAAATTCACCATGACTGCTAGAAAGAAAAGCATAACAAGTAAGAGGTATTAATAAATCTGCAGCTGGAAACTGTTGTATGCTTGGCACCTTTACTCTCACTTACTAGGATTCTACAACTACATAATATATCTGAGGGCTATCGAACACTTCCTAGGAGACACATACTGTTCTCAAACCCATACCTGGGTTTCTCAGAAATAATCCTAACTGTTGACCCTGGGAAAAAGGATTTAATCCTAAAACAGGAGAGAAACAGAACAGCTCTTTAGTCATTAAAGCAACTCTACAGAAGTTTGCTGCTCTGTAAAACATCAGAAACACTCTCATAACCTAAACTCCTGTAGACGGACACTTTATTACCTGTGTCAAGTCCCAGAGACAAGTTGTATATTTAGTGGGGAGCTGACAGACAAGAAAGGACATTTGTAAAATAAGGAAGAACATTTCTAAAATCACAGTATGACAGAATTGTTACGGTTGGAATGGACCTCTGGAGATCATCCAGTTCAACCTCTCTGCCAAGGCAGGATCACCTGAAGCAGATGACACAGGAACACGTCCAGGTGGTTTTTTTGAATGTCTCCAGAGAGAGAGACTCCTCAGGCAGCTGTTCCAGTGCTCTGCCACCCTCAACTTATAGAAGTTCTTCCTCGTTTTGAGGTGGAACTTTTTGTGTTTTAGTGTATAGCTATTGCTCCTTGTCCGGTCGCTGAGCACCAATGAAAACAGTCTGGCACTCGCCTTTAACATATTTACATATTTAAAGAGGTCCCCTCGCAGTCTCCTCTTCTCCAAACTGAAGAGGCTCAGCAAAGATTTTCAATCCAACCTTCCAGAATAGGGTATTCACATGCGATACCAGTAAAGTCTGTCACACACACAGCCGCGGGCTTAGAGCCTCGGCTGGGTTCCGAGGGCGAACACCGCCGCCGTTCCCGCCGCGGCCGCGGTGGGGCGGCCACGCACCCACCGCCTGCGGCAGCGGCCACGCACCCACCGCCTGCGGCAGCGGCCACGCACCCACCGCCTGCGGCAGCGGCGGGAGGCGCTGCCACACACCCGCTGCCCCGGCTCGGGCGCTGACCCGCGACACGGCCCCGCCACCTCCCGGCTCAGCCGCCTCCGGCCTGCCCGGGACCCCGACCGCCCCTCCAGGGGCAAGAGCGCCATAAAGTCTCACGGCTCAGGGGTGCTTCCGCCCGCCGCCGTGTCCCGGCTGAAGGGGTAGGGGGCAGGGCGAGGCGCTCCCAGGGAGGTCGGACAGCGGTTCCGCCCCCACCGGCGCTCCCACTCCGCACACGACCCGTCCATTACCGCTGCTCGCACCGCCACCCGGACCCGCAGCCGCCGCGCCAAGGGCACCGGGAACGAGCGGGCCGGGAGAGACCACGGCCTGCGCAAGGACGGGGGAGGAAGGCCCACCCCCCGGCGGCCTCGCGGTGGTGCCGCCCGCTACCCTTCCGCCTGCTGCTCCTCCTCCTCGCCTCCCACAAAATGGCGGCGAGCGCGGCGCGGGCTGGGGGTGGTTGAGGGCGGCAGGTATCGGCTCTTTCACATCATCCTCCTCTTTCCATTGTTCTTCTCATCT
Source organism: Brachypodius melanocephalos (assembly GCA_013398615.1). NCBI lineage: Eukaryota > Metazoa > Chordata > Aves > Passeriformes > Pycnonotidae > Brachypodius > Brachypodius melanocephalos. Next base: position 34,288,036 of record VZSR01000520.1, read on the forward strand.
CGGACTGGAGTGGGCGCAGGGCTCGCCCCCTTGACACTGTCCGTGCCCGGCGAGGCTCGTCCCGTCCCGTCAGGCCAGGCCCAGGCCCAGGCCCTGGGCCCGGTGGGGCGCTGGAGCCCCGGAGCCCCCGGCCCACCCCGGCCTGTGGCCCTGCTCGGGCAGGCCCTGGGTTTGAGGGGTCACGACCCTGGATGTGCCATCTCTGGGTGCCCTCCTCCAGCTCTGTGGAGCTGCTGTTAGCTGTGCTGCTCCGAGGGATCCTTTTTTTTTTTTTTTTTTTTTTTTATTTTTTTTTTTTTTTACTCTTGATACATACTGTAGAAAATTATCCCACCTCTTTCTAAGAAGACCTGCAACAGTAGAATGTTAATATCTGAGACTTAATTGGTACTGAACAGCTGTATATGGCAGCATTAACACCGTTAGCCTGCATATTTTCAGGAATATGTGAAGTTAGATTTAAGTAAATGGAATTTTTCTTTGTGTCAGTCAGTCAATGAAACACTTTGTCCCCCATTCAGATGAGTTCTTTTGGAGAGTAAACACTTGGAGAGGAAAATGACATCGATTATTAAGTTGACTACGCTCTCGGGGGTGCAGGAGGAATCTGCCCTTTGCTATCTGTTGCAAGTAGATGAGTTTCGTTTTCTTTTGGACTGTGGCTGGGATGAAAATTTTTCTATGGATATTATTGATTCCCTGAGGAAGTAAGTAGTTCAGTTCATACACTTTTTTAAAAATAGGTCTTGGTCTGTCTTGAAAGTTTTCAAAATTCCGTGCAGTGGTATAGTGTATGGTGTCGCTAAATGTCAAATTGTTCTTTTTGTTTTGTTTTGTGTATGTTTTACATGAATGGAATCACATTGCTGAAACATTTCCTGCAAAAACTTGGGATTATTTCATGTCAGTCTAGTGAGTTGTGTCTTTTAACTGTAATTCTCAAAACTGTTCCTTTTTTGTTTCAGATTGGATGCTTTATTGTTTTTTATTGTCATAAATGTGACACAGTTTAGGGGAGACTGACCTTGGCTCTCAACTAATTTAGGATAGTTAACTAAGTTTTAAATGGAAGAGGGAGCCTTCGTGTATGTAGGCTGAATACAAAGCAGTTCAACACTTGGCTCTTCTTTCAAGTTGCGTAGAATGTCAGGAAAATGCCTCCTGTCAGGACACAAGCCCTAGAAAGGGAAAAAACCCCTCCAAACCAAAATCTGTCTAGACTTCAATACTGAACTTCTGCATGTGTACAGCAAGGAGCTGTGTTGATTGCCAAGTTAGGACTTAAACATGGAAATTTGGGAAAGAAACTGAGCTTTTTGATACTATTTTTATAGCATTGACACTCTTGCAGTGCTTAAATCTTTTAAGTGAGGATTGTTAGGTACTAAGGATAATTTATAAAATTTTTCAAGTGTCTTATCTAAGAAGCGATTAGATAAAATTCCCTTTTTCATAACAGCCATCAAGAACAATGTGTGTGCCCCACTTTCTATGCAAGACAATAAAAAGCTGTCAGTCCAGCTTGTATTTTCCTTTTTACATGTGTTTTATGCCCTCAAGTTTTTCAGTTATGAAATGTCGAAAGGTTTAACTCTGAGTTCTAATTTTATGCAACACTTTGCAAGGAACAAAATGTTTTTAAGAGTAATAAGATCCCTGAAATTGATGTGCTTCTTTTCTTAAATGATATGTTTGCTCTTTTCTATGTTTAAAGAAATGTATTTCAATTTGATCTTTTTCAGTTTAAGGATTGTTGTGTCTTTGGTCCTGTTACTTGGTCACTCTCATCAGAAGTAAAATTGTCTGGTTTTGGATGTATAAGCAATTTGTAGCACAGGTGTACTGGTAATATTTTTGGTCCCTCAGTTTACTTTCTGGTGTTCACATACATACTGAGGTCTTTTTCATCAGGAGTTTGATGTGAAACTTACATCTTCAGATTTAAAGTTATGCTTTCTGAAATCACTTGTGTTTTTAAGTACTTGAATGTTAGAAAACATCTGTAAGTTTTAATTACGATTTTTAAAGCTATCCCAAACCTTGAAGGGCTTAAATTTCATTATTTGGCATTCAGACTGTTTATGTATTCTCAAAATAGCCCTAGCAGGAGATACACAAAACCATACAGAACTCCTTTCAATGGTTTTTGTTGGCCCTCTTTTTTCAGGCATGTACACCAGGTTGATGCTGTTCTTCTGTCCCACCCTGACCCTCTCCACCTTGGTGCACTTCCATATGCAGTTGGAAAAATGGGCTTGAATTGTGCCATTTATGCAACTATTCCTGTATATAAAATGGGGCAGATGTTTATGTATGATCTCTACCAGGTATGTTTAAGTTGATACTTTCATACACAACGTCTTTGAGATGGTGAAGTGTTTGAATGCTCTCTACCTCTTTGTTCCTTTTAGTCCCGCCATAATACTGAAGATTTCACACTCTTTACCTTGGATGATGTAGATGCAGCCTTTGATAAGATACAGCAGCTGAAGTTTTCTCAGATTGTGAATTTAAAAGGTAAAGTTATCACCAAAGCATCAAGAAATTACTTTTAGTGAAAGGCAACAGAGTAATTAAAAGTTAAAGTACCTTTTAAAAGGGACTGAGTTCTGAAATACTGTGCATTCTGCAGTGCTGATTTCATTAGCCTCATGTCAGTCAGTATCAATTGCCTCAGAATTTTATCTACAAATGGATAGAATTTTCATGCAATGTGGAGGAGGTCATGCTAAAGAATATCTGGATGTTTGTTTCACGTTTTTGTAGCTTTTCTTGGAATTTACTGATGTCTATTTAGAGTATATACTTATGTGTAGTGGCAGATACCTCAGAAAACTTCATAACCATTAACACAAGGGAAAGCTTTCTAGAGCAGTTGCAGAGATGAAGTTACAGCGTGTGCATGATTTAATGGGGGGATCTTCAGTGACTCAGATCATACTCAGTGTAGGGTGTTGCTGGGACCTGTGACAATCAGCAGCTTTCCACTTATGTTGGATATAAAGATCAGAAAAAAATGAAAACTTCTTGAACAGAGACACATACAAGCTGACCACCAGCAGTTTGTCTCTGTGGTGCAGTGTTTTACAGGTTCATTGATAGTGCTGCCAAAGTACTTGCCCTCTTATTTAGAAAACAGAAAGAGGATGTTGTCCTTGAAAGACTGTTGGCCCCTTTTTGAGATAGTTGTAGCAAGGCTATATCTGCCCTAGCAATTCTTACATCTAAAGAGTAATTTCAGTGTAGAACTTCTTTAAAACAACCTGCTTCTTTTATATTGAATGGAGGTGATTTGAAAAGACTTGGTGGAGGCATTTAATAAGGTAAAATATGTTTGATTATTAATTATTACTGTGCACTTTATGGAGCAGAATCAGTGAGTAATGGTTGTGGGTGATCCATTTTGATCTGACAAAGGTACAGGCTGGTGTCAATGGCAGGGAGCAACAGTGCATTTGAAAAACGCATTAGGTGCTGAAAAGTTCTGTCATTCCTGACTGCAGCACATGAACACCTTTTCTGCTAGGGTTTGACTTGTGTGTTTGTCACTCTGGAAAGCCTCCGGATTGTGTAATTTATATAAGTTTTCCTAAGTACCTCAAAAGTGAATGATACAGTAAACATTTAGTGATGCCCCAGAGAGGGTCTTGGCTTTCATCATCATGCTTGCTTTCTTGTGACATGCTTTTAAGATAATTTACTGTTGTTTGTGTCTATAGTTATAGCAGCTCTGCAGTGCCTCTGAGTGTCAGGGGGAGGTGGAGAGAAATGATCTTTGCTTTAGTTTCTTTATTCTGGAGGAAATATAAAAGTGAATTGCAAAATATTTTGACATCACTGGTTAGATGGGAAGGACAGATATTACTGCTTTTTCATATTTCATTTGATTTTTTTTCTCAGTAGTAATTTAGGCATTCAGTTATTTAATGTTCCTGTCTCTTGTTCAAAGTAATGGGTTTTAATATGTGTAATTTTATGTAATATGTCTAACTGAAAATACCGAAAATCTTTGTAGGCAAAGGACATGGTTTGTCAATCACACCATTGCCAGCTGGTCACATGATAGGAGGCACAATTTGGAAGATTGTCAAGGATGGAGAGGAAGAAATTGTTTATGCCGTTGATTTCAACCACAAGAGGGAGATGTAAGTTCAACATTATAATGTATAGTTCTTAGCTGAGTTAGGTGTGTATCATTTAGTGGGTGATAAAGAGGTGTGGAAGCATTTCCAGAAGTGCATTTCCAGTTCTAATAAGACCACTAATTTCATTTGCATCCAGATTAATCAGTTTGAAGGAAGCATTAGCTCTGGGTTTCTTTATTCCATTGATTTTTATTTATTTGTAAATTTGAAGCAGGAAGCATTCAGCAGCTGAGTAGTTTGGTTTCTGTACATGCAAATATCTGGAATCTAGCTGTCCTATTTTTTCTCATAAAATAGAAATGCAAAAAAGTGAGATTTTTCCTTTCTTCCACAGCCATCTGAATGGATGCTCCTTGGAAATGTTGAGCAGGCCTTCATTGCTTATTACAGATTCTTTTAATGCTACTTATGTACAACCCAGGAGGAAGCAAAGGGATGAACAGCTGCTGAGTATGTATTGTTTGGGCTTCAAACATATCAGTAATGTGATTTATTAGCCACTATAAATTATTTTTCTATGAGAAATTCATCAGCATTTAAACTTAAGAACCCTTATTAAAATGTAACAAGTTTTGAATTATGCTTTTCTGATGACACTGATCCTGTGAATTAAATGTTTTCCTAACAACAATGAACCGTATTTGAAAACAGTGTATTTTACCCAGTATCTTTAAATCTCTTCAGGGATTTTTAAATTACCTTCTTCAGCACTTTCTTTTTTTTTTCTTTAAACTCCATTTTCTGCTGTTTTTTAATGAAAAAAAAAAACCAGAAAGAAGTACCAAGGCACAGAGATCTTCAGAGCTACTGAAAAAATCCAGCTCCCTTTAATTTTGGTGGAAGTGTGGATTTGTATCTCTTTTGAGGTTCCATTTGTTTCTGTGTTCAGTATACTTTTTAATATAATTGCTAGCGTGATAGAACAACAACAAAAAATTCCAAGCCACACCACAAACCTTCTAATTTTGATTCAAAGTATAAGTAGGTTTTTGTTTTGTTTTTAATTCCTCTTAGCTAATGTTTTGGAGACATTACGAGGTGATGGAAATGTATTAATAGCCGTGGATACAGCAGGCAGAGTTCTGGAACTTGCTCAGCTTCTTGATCAGATCTGGAGAACAAAAGATGCAGGATTAGGAGTCTACTCTCTTGCACTTTTGAATAATGTCAGCTACAATGTAGTGGAGTTCTCTAAATCACAGGTTTGTTTTGATTTTAAAATCCAATTATGAAGAGTAAGGAAACATTTATGCAAAAGCATTTCTTTTTAATGGTAAAAAATGGTAAAATACTGGGGGAATGTCCTTATTCTGTAGTGCATGTTTGTGTCTCAGCTCTTTTGATCAAGTAACACAGCATCCAGTTGTGACAGTGAGGGTGTTTCTTGATACTGATTTCTGTTTTTATGATAATACTTGTTAGCATAGTTTATAGCAGTTGAAAAAGAGAAAGTACTTCTTTCAGTGTCGGTTATGCTCAACATTGTTTCTACACCTGCTGACAAATACTGAAGTAATCACGGGCATATTGCATCCTGTACTTCATGTCAAGCTTGTGTTACTGAAGAACTTGTATTTGTATAGATAACTTTCTCTAATGCGTCTTTTAGGTTGAATGGATGAGTGACAAGTTGATGAGGTGCTTTGAAGACAAGAGAAACAACCCTTTCCAGTTCCGCCATCTCTCCTTATGTCACAGTCTGTCTGATCTGGCTCGAGTGCCCAGTCCTAAAGTTGTTCTTGCCAGTCAGCCTGACTTGGAGTGTGGGTTTTCTAGAGATCTTTTCATTCAGTGGTGCCAGGATTCCAAAAACTCCATAATTTTAACTTACCGCACTACACCTGGAACATTAGCACGATTCCTGATTGATAATCCTTCTGAAAAAGTTATAGATATTGAGGTAAGAGTTGTCCCTATGGCTCCAGGGTTTTATTTTGGGCCATCTGGGGTCATGTGGGCAAAACTGAACATAGTTTCTTTTTTGATCTTCTGGAAGTGCTTTTAGTGGTGGAGAGAAACCTGAAATCAGTATATTGCATATTTATCAAATTGTGGATAAATTTTCATAAAAATAGGTCTCCAACCGAGAACTGCAAAATGCTTTTTCATGGTGTGGCAAAATTAATAGAGCTGAGCATGAAGTTCTTTTTACATATTTATTTTTAGACAACGCTTTCCTTTGTGTTTCTACTATAATAGAAAGAAGTCTGCTTGCAGTTGACGTACAGATACGATGTACAGATACACATACGATGAGTTAGTCTTGCTAGAAAATTCTCCAGGTTTGGCTGCAGGGAGAATCAAGTCAAATCAGTATAATATATCCCAACAGGATTAGAAAGATAAGCAAATGCTGGGAATTAGGAGATAGTTAATTGCTATTCATGCTTTCAAATTGTTTCCAATAATCTGTACACCTGTGTCTACTTCTTTCTACGTTCTTAATTTGTTGAAGTCCCCTGTGATTGCAGTGATAATTTCAGTACTGATGATGTAGCTTGATTTTGGTTTTAGATTGGATTGAAATAATTGAATTACAGTATTAGATTAGTACTAGAATTTAGTTTATTCAGAGTGATCTGTACTCAGAAAACAAGAAACAAAATCTGCCATTGTTTTGCCAGCTAGTACGACTTTGCTAGGTTCTTCTGGTTTGATGTTAATGACAGAAAAACTAAAACCCACTGCTAATCTAAGAGTATTTGCCTTCGTTTATTGGAGAGGTATTTCCCAAAGACATTTTTGGAAAGCTTAATTGATCTTAATATTTTTAGAAATGCTTTCATTTAAAGCAGACTGTACAAGTTGACACTATCATGATGTTGACATTTTTGCCGTAGACTTGTTTTGTATGTGACATACAATTTATACTTGCCCTTGGTACCTAAGGACAAATATTCTTGTCAGCAGCCTATAGGAGAAGTATTAAAGTTGTGTCAGCTACTCACAGTAACGTTAATTTTAATTCTATCTGCAGTTGAGAAAACGTGTCAAGTTGGAAGGAAAAGAACTTGAAGAATACCTAGAAAAGGAGAAACTAAAGAAAGAGGCAGCTAAGAAGTTAGAGCAGTCTAAAGAGTAAGTATGTTTGCTCATTCTGCTGTTATGATCAGAGTTGAGATTTCTATGTGATTATTCTCATCCTTCAATTCTTTTCTGGGCTAAATGAAAATTAGAGTTTCAGTAGCCTTGTCTGAGGGCCCTGAGGAATAAGGAATGGTTGTCTTTAATCTGTTGTTCCACTGGCAGTTTCATTTGCCGTTTGACTCTGAGCTCTTTCTCAGATATATAAACTGCCTTTAGCCTTGGTTAGTGTTATGTCAACTGTTATTTTCTAGTCAGTGTGTTTATGTAACAAGAAACGTGAAGAAAAAAACGAAGTGCTAGGTTTTTTTGGGATGTCATTTCAGGGCAGATATTGATTCCAGTGATGAGAGTGATGCTGAAGAGGATATTGATCAGCCGACTTTACATAAGACCAAACATGATTTGATGATGAAAGGTGAAGGTAGCCGGAAAGGAAGCTTCTTCAAACAGGCAAAAAAATCTTATCCAATGTTTCCAGCTCCTGAAGAAAGGATTAAATGGGATGAATATGGTGAAATTATCAAGTATGTGGTGGTAATGTGTAGTAACATAGTAGCTATGAAATAATCAAAAACTAGAAGAACCTAAATTCACCGTTTTGTCTCTTTCGCAGCATTGCTGTATGCCCTTCAAACTGCTAAGTCTTACAGAAAGCTTGTGATAAGGATCGAAGCTGCAGAGTGCTGATCCTTCACCTATCTTGGGATGTATTTTCACTGCAGGCTTGTTTTTTAAAATGTTTTGAAATAGAAGATTTTAAATTATCTTAAACTGACTTTTTTCTGCTTTAAATTTCACTTAATGTTAAATTGTGAGGTGAGAAAACACTGTTCATCCTAAGAAAATTTAGTGGTATTTGACAGCTTTGCATAAAGAATACTTGCTAGAAATCCTCAATTGGCTAGTATTTCCTAAGTTATTCAAGTTCTTTTTTTAAGATAGGAAGGTCCTATTTTCCAGATCAGCTCTGTTAAAGTATGGAAATATTTGGCAGGTCTAAGTAAAATTGCTGGCTATAACAGTTACAAAAAAATCTTAGGAGTAGTAATCAGCACTGTTTATTTTTGTATTAGGTAGTGCTTTGGTTTTACTCTAAAAAGCAAAATGCCTTTCATTCTTTAGACCTGAGGATTTTCTAGTTCCAGAACTTCAAGCAACAGAAGAAGAAAAAAGCAAATTAGAGTCTGGTTTAACAAATGGAGAGGAGCCTATGGACCAGGATTTATCAGATGTTCCTACCAAATGTATTTCTGCAACAGAATCCATGGAAATTAAGTGAGTAACTTTGTTCTTCTCAGTTCTGCTAGAACAGTGGCATGGGTACAGTGCGAATCAGGTAAAAGGCTAGCTTGGATTTAAGGAAATGGGAAAGAACATGATTTTTGTTTAATTATTTTCCCCAAGCTAAGTTGTGTTTTGCTAGTCTTTCTGGAAGCACAGAACAGTCTTCTGATTCCCCACTCTTAAGAAATTTGGTTTGTTTCCTGTCTTACAGAGACAAGTGGAAGAGACAGAAGAAATGATACAACAGTATATTAGCATAGATACTTAAATATGTTTTGTTAAAAGGATAACATATTCAAATATATTTATTTAGTAGATAACTTATTTTTTGGTAACTTCATATGTGAATTTTGTGAATGTATGGTGTTAAATACACACATGCTAATATTTGACATTTGTATTTTACAGATCCATAATATACCTTGTGTTGACAGCTTTTGTTGATATACAATAATTAAAATATCTTAATGAAGTACTTTTGGAGCGTTCAAAGGCTTAAGCTTTTAAACTAAAACGTATTATTCTTGGTTTTTTAATTCAAACTAGAGCCAGAGTTACATACATTGACTATGAAGGACGTTCAGATGGGGACTCAATTAAAAAAATTATTAACCAAATGAAACCAAGACAACTGGTCATTGTCCATGGACCACCTGAGGCCAGTCAGGACCTTGCAGAATGTTGCAGAGCTTTTGGTGGAAAAGATATTAAAGTTTACATGCCCAAACTTCATGAAACTGTAGATGCTACAAGTGAAACTCACATTTACCAGGTAAGGTACTGGAATTCTTTAGATGTGTAACTTCTGTGAACTGTAGTAGAACTGTATGAGCTCTATGTAATTTGCCCTCTGTTCTTTGGGAGAGGAGTGATGGTACTACCTGTGAGTACAATTAGTTTTGTGTCATCAAGGCATTAGTAGCATTTTTCTGTTTTCCTGAGGCTTACTATTGAGAAGTGTTTGAAAGCTTGAATGTGAGATCAGTGGTTTTTTACCTGAAGTGCAAAAGGCAATTTTGGTGTCCACGGGGCCATCAGTTTGCTTTATTGAAGTATTTACAAATTCATAATGCCTATTTTTAGAATACCTTTGTATGCTAGGTGCAATTCAGAATTTTCTTTGAAATCTCAAATGGAGCCTTAAAGAGCTAGAATGAAAAAATGCTTCATACTTAAATAGTACCTAAGAGTGAACATGTAAAATTAGGAGCGAATTAATGATAAAAACAAATAAGATATCCATTCCCCAAAAAAACTTAATGTGATGATTCTTGGAAAGTAAGATTATGGTAATGATTTTCTGTGTGTTAGCCATGAAAATTAAATGCAATATATTAAGTTCTAAATAAGAAAGCTGGAATAGCTTGTATGAATTACGTGAAAATTGTATGGTCCCAAATAAATTTTTGAAGTTGTTTAGAGGGAAGTCTCTCACAGACTTTTTTACATTAGGCCTTTATTCCTTTGTTCTTTTAAAGTTAATAGAAAAACATTGGTAGAATTGTTGAAAGAGGTACTTCTGTTTCTTTCCAGAGAAAAATCTGTTACCCTCTAGAAAGTAGAAAATTGCAGTTATTAAAAATCATCTAGTTATGACAGCTTTAAAACAGCGTGTTTTCCACATGTGGTTTATTGGTTGTTGGGGGAGTTTTTTTGTTGTTGTTTTTTAAGGCTATGAGAGTTGCTAGTGTGTAAGAAATTATCCAGGAGAAGTGCAGTGGTGATGTTGAATTTGAAAATAATGGCTGTGAGTGAAGCGTCAGTGTCATTTGAGTGGGCTGTGTTGCACATGGGTGGGTAGCTGGTGGTTGTATCTTTCACACGATTGCAGCCTTGATTGCGCTGTGGAAATCATAGACTTTGTAATGTGGATAACAATCTCTAAGAGTACAGCTTTATTTAAAGAATTAAAGTCCCCGAGTCCGCCAGAGGAATCAGGGTAAGGGCACTCAAAAGTCTCATATTTACAACATCCTTTCTTACAATAAAATAGTAATTATAATTTTGTTTGAGGGTTGAAATTTTGAATTTTCAGTAAGTTACTATTCATCAGTAACCTAAATATATCTATAGAAACTTACTCTGAATTTGCTAAGACCAACTGAGGAACAACTTGGCTGCAGAAAAAGTTTCTGTTTTTTAAAAGGAAATGATTGCTCTTGCTGTAAATTTAATTCAGGTTTGCAGTTCTATAGGTTTTTATTTTAGCCAAGATGAGAAAGGTGTTGATCTCTGCTCCTTTTTAAGTTGTGATACGAGTGTTACACATATTAAATTATAAAATATCTTGCCTTGGTGATACCAATTCCATCCTTTCTCTCCACAAGAGTGCATGAATCAAACCTATTGGAAAGATGATGAAGAGAAACTTGCTTATCTTTTAAACTTGAAGACCTCTGTATTTTCTGTGAAACTAATAGCACTTTTATTTTTGTGCAACCCAGGTCAGATTGAAAGATTCTCTTGTCAGCTCTCTTCAGTTCTGTAAAGCCAAGGATGCCGAGTTGGCTTGGATAGATGGTGTTCTGGACATGAGGGTTTCAAAAGTGGATACTGGAGTTATTTTGGAAGAGGGAGAGTTGAGAGAAGATGAAGACTTAGAGATGCAAGTGGATGTGCCTTCTTCAGACTCGAGTGTGATTGCACAACAGAAGGCCATGAAAAGCCTCTTTGGTGATGATGACAAGGAGATGTGTGAGGAGAGTGAGATCATTCCTACCTTGGAACCTCTGCCACCTCATGAGGTACAGAAATGATGCTGGTCTGGATTTCTTTTATGGAGACCTCTGTATTTATTTGTCTTTTTCTGGTGTTTGGAGGTCGGTGCTGTGATCTTACTCAAGTGAAGCTGGGTTTTCATGTTTGGGTTTCTCTTGGTTAAACCTGGTGTTGTTCTTTGTTCAGCTTTTATGCTTTTCAGTAATGATGATCTTTTGCATCCATTGACAGTACCTAGCATACAATACCATATATTTATGAAATAACATTTTAATTAGTGTATGTCATATCTGTAATTAGTACTTGCAGATAGAGAAATCAGTTGGTGTTAGTCACTTCAGGATTTTATTATGTTTTGTTGATACTATGGAAAATACTTCATATACATGAGATACAGATCTTTGACATTCATACATCTGCTTCTATAGTAGTGATTTGAGAGTTCATAAAATTTATCTTTTCTATAAGTTTACCCTAACTGTTAAAGTACTTTGCGTTTTAGGAGATACTATTTTATCTTTCTGTTTAATGATTCCAGTAACTTTTAATCCTTGAATTGCTTTTTAAGCTTCTCTGTTTCACAGTCCTAAATGCAGTCTGTTCTGGGAGCTAGAGAGCTGTGGAGACAAAGTCTAAAAGTCTGTTCAGATTCGTGACAACCGTCATGGCACCCTGTACTGATCAGCAGTACAGCTCACCACATTAATGTACACCTGGGTCGCTGGCATAGCATGGCTTGGAAGAGGGATCTTCATTGTAGCTTTCTATTTGTCTTCAATATGTGAGCAAAGAAAAACATTTGCTTTTTGTGATGGGTAACTTCTAAGGCTTTTTTGTCCTGAAGATATTTTGCTGGAAGTGAAATAGACATAGAACCAATTTAGAGTCCTGTAGTCTTGGCCGCACTGCTGCCTACACAATAATGAGATCTTTGGAAAAATAGAAGGTGTTAAATAGAAGTAGTAAAAATGTGTATGTTGTTTTGAAGGTTCTTGGACATCAGTCTGTGTTTATGAATGAGCCAAGACTGTCTGACTTCAAGCAGGTTCTCTTGCGGGAAGGTATACAAGCTGAATTTGTTGGAGGAGTGCTTGTGTGCAACAACCTGGTGGCTGTCCGCAGGGTAGGTGTTCTGTGTTTTAATCTCTTTGGCAAATAATATTATAAAATAATATATATTATTTTAGTAATAAAAGAAGTTTCTCATTAGTGTAAAGATGATAAATTGAAACATGTCTTTTGTTTCAGACTGAAACAGGACGTATTGGATTGGAAGGCTGCCTCTGCCAGGACTTCTATAGGATAAGAGACCTTTTGTATGAGCAATATGCTATTGTCTAAGAAAAGTGCTGCGAAGGTGTTTTCTCTTGAACTTTCACAGACGATGGAGGTTTCTCCCAGTTCTGACTTTTTGTAGTTTTCTAATTTATACAGTGAAACCTAATTGATAAAGAACAGTTAGCTGCCATGAACATGTAAGTAACTGCTACTGTTATTCATAAATCTGTTGGTACATTCCATGTAGTCGACCCTTAAACTGTTACAACTTGGCATCTCCCAGGTAACACAATATGAATGAGTTTATGACTATGAACACTTCTCAGGAAAGGTTCTGTTTGTCAGGGCATGTTTTTGGTTTCACAGATTTCCTATCAAAGAGTATGAAACATGTAAAAGTCATTCTTTTGTTCTAAAATAAGATTGGATAAAGAACTTTGGTTTCTTTGGGTTTGTTTATTTTTGTTTCTGTGTGATTGCTTTTGGTTTCAGTTGCTTGAGGGTTTTTTTAGTAAGTTTGATTTGGGGAACAGTCTGAAATATTTTCCTCTTTTGTTTTTAAATTGAGTTTAGTTGAAGTTCATTATTAACAGCCCACTTAAAGCTAGACTGCCTAAAGTTTCCCCAGTGTTAATCTGGCTGCATATTAATGCTGTATCTGTTCCATCTTACTGATTTGTTCTGAAACAGCATTTTGTATTGTAATCTGTAGGATAAAAAAATTACTTGGGCAATTACTCTTAAGAAGATTGGATGATATTTTCAGGCAGTTTAAAATGCAGTAATTATGCTTCAGAGTAACTTCTGCACAAACTTACAGAATTTATAACTCCTAGCTCTTGCAAAATTATGCCAATTGTAAAACCTTTTCTGAATTCTGATTTTAATACTTTTCAAAGTCTAAAGCCTTTATCCATGGACTGCTGTTTGTTCAGAGTGCCATGAGCCAAGTTCAGGAAGATCTTTTGAAATCTGAGTTCATATGATGTATTTAATGATTTTGTGCCATGTTCTGTTCTAGCTGACAGTGAGACTTACTGTAGCTGCTGATGCTAGGAACTTACCTTACTTTTTAGGTAAGGATAAACACAGTTTTGAGTTCATTAATTTCTCAGAAATTAACTTATGGAAAAAAAATGGCCTCTTGAGTTTATTTAATCTTTTTCTCCCCTGTCCATGTGTGAAACACCAGTTTTGGCAGTGGAGGGTTGTTTGGTTTTTTCATAAAACAGCAATGTAATATATGCTCTTTGTGTGTATGCTTAAATAAAACCTTTTGAAAAAGTGGCAAAAAATAGCCCTGTGGGCTATCAATGGAAAGGTAATTTACTTTGCAATTCATTCTCAACAAAAGTTTTCTATCTGATCTACAGACTATTCTGTTTAAAATAGTAGGTTAAAAGTGAAGACTGTATTAAACATTTGATAGAACTATATACTAGAAATGTTAAAAACCTGAAAATATAATACTGAGTGAGAATGTATTTTCTTACACAAAATCTAGGGATAACTGCATAGCTTAATGTTGTGGGGTTTTTTCTTAACAGACTAGAAAAATGTGTTTTTCCCTTGTATTGACAACCAGAACTTCATAGAAATGCTCTGGTTTTGTAGCAATGCTATGTAAATCTATATGATGCTGAATACCTGTTGCTGAATACTATTGTATTACTACTGTTGCTGATACAAGTGAACTTTTATAAAGTGAGGTACTTTGTACATAATCATATTGGCCTCAGGACTTTAACCTTGAGGGCTTAGGATGGGAAGGGATCACATACACCTGCATGGAATATGCTAATAAAGAAAAAACACCTTAGGAAGTCAAAATAGTGCTGTTTTTAAAAAAAGGATAAAGACAACACAGTGTGATCATAAATCTTTCTATCAGTTTTGTTTGTTTTTCTAACCTACTGATAAAATTCGGCTAAGATCACAAAATGTTAGTGTTATCAGTCATTAAATTCTAGTGTGTGTTCACAGAGAATCCCAAATTGGTGCCATCACTGAGGAAAAGGCTCAAGTATAAGCAAAACAGCTGACTTCTTATTTTAGTCTATTCAGCATGAGTGTGGCTGAAGTGTGAAATCAGACCTAGAAAGCTGACATGCAAGGTGAAAATAGTCAGCTGAGTGCTGGGACTGGCGTTCTGGATGTCTGTAGAAAATGTATCACAGGCTGCGCCGGTGCTGTGGGGCAGGTCTGCTCCTCAGCTGGGCATTCAGTGCTTGTAAAGCTGTGTGCACCTGAAGCCAGTGCCCATTAATTTTGCTGTGAGTTCCCTGATACGTTCTTAACTGTGATTTGAGGTTATTCCATGCCTTCTCCTGTCATTTTCCAAGAATAGGGAAGGGGTCCCTTCCTGGCAGTGGTCAGGTATTGTTGGGCTCCTATTGTTGCAGGGGTGAACATTCGCATGGGAATCACTCACTTCCCTTGTACACTTTTGTTATTAATGTCGTTGCTTTTACTGTTCATTTTCTTATTTCATTGCTGTTTCCGGTAAATTGGTCTTATCTTAACCCATGATCTTCACTTTTTGTGACTCCAATTCTTCTCTTCAGCCCCAAGAGGGGAGGGAGAGGGGAAGGGAGGAGTGAATGAGTGGCACGTGGTTTTGAGTGTTTTGATGGAAACACAATGGAAGAATACTGTTCCTAAACCATGAAAACTACTAAAAGTTTTCTGAGCCTTTGTCAAAAGTACTCTTGCTGTAAGGATCCAAAGGTTGTATGATACTCTGTTTCATGCCTTTTAGATATGTTTTCATAGTTTTGAAAAGGAAGTGCTGGGGAAGATGATCTCACAGTCAAATCTGATAAAGAAATGTATCTAGTAAACAGAATTGTAGTTCTTGGTTAGAAAACTGTAACTAACCAATGGTAGTTCAAAATGGGATAATGAAACTAGATCAAAAGAATCTATAAAATTGCCTGTTGACATTCATTTTTAAAAATACTTTTAACAGTGTTAAGTCTTACCTCCTCTTGAGACTCTTTTTGATTGGGTGAGAGATACAATACAAAGATCAAAATTTCATAAATTCATAGAATGGTTTGGTTTGGAAGGGGCCTTAAAGATCATCTGGTTTCAGTGCTCTGCCGTGGGCAGGGACACTTTTCACTAGACCAGGTTGCTCAAAGCCACATCCAACCTGGCCTTGAGCACTTCCAGAGATGAGCCATCCACAACTTCTCTGGGCAACCTGTGCTGGTATGTCACCTCCACTTACAGTGAAGAATTTCTTCCTGGTACCTAATCTAAACCTACTCTCTTTCAGTTTGAAGCCATTTCCTCTTGTCCTATCACTACATGCGCTTGTGAAAAGTCTCTCTCTAGCTCTCGTGTAGGATCCCTTTAAGTACTTGGAAGATGCTCTAAGGTTTCCCCCAGAACTTTCTCTTTTCTGGGCTAGACCACCCCAACTCTCTTAGCTTGCCTTTATGGGAGAGGTGCTCCAGCCTCCTGATCATCCTCGTGGCTGTCCTCTGCAGTTTTTCCAACAGGTCCATGTTCTTCCTGTGCTGAGGACCCCAGATCTGGGTGCAGTGTTTCAGGTGGGGTCTCACTGGAGTGGTGTAGAGGGCAGATCCCCTCCCTCGCTCTGCTGCCCATCCTGCTTTGTATGCAGTCCAGGACAGAACTGGCTCTCTGGACTGCAAGAGCACGTTGCCAGATCATGTCCATCCTGCACCACCAACATTTATTTTGGGAGTCTTGTTGCATGGCTTGTATCCTGCAAGTACAGAACAGGGTGGTTAGCCAGAGTTGAAGTGAGCAGTAATCATTTTTTAAGAGTATTTTTTATTTCCAGTGAAGTTGAAATCTTCCATTATAACAACACAAGCTTTTGTAGAAACTCATTTCCATGAAGGGTACTAGAAGAGCAAATACTTAATTGAATGGTTTGGGTGATCTAAAATGGCATGATAAGCAGTATATGTTGTGAACTGTTAATGTACATCATGCTGCTTGACCAATATTCACCAAGGGATGAAAGAGCTTGTTGTTTCAGATCAACTACATTAATTACATTAATAAAATTCTTAATTCTGTATTTTAAAGGGTGTGTTAGTGTTTTCTGGCAGAGGAGCTCTGGAGAGTGGTTGCATTTCAGTGGTAAGTGAACTGATCCTTCCTTTCAGCTCTAACAATTCCTCACAGTGGTAGAAGGGGAATATAGTAATCAATATTTGGGAGAACAAGATTGTTTCATACAGTGAACTTCAAGTTTTACTGTCTTTGATAGGTTATGTATTTCCACTGTGATAAGAAATAAAAAAATCCAATGAACAACCTCACTCCTGCATTATTTAATAGAACTTCCAGTATGCCCTGTAACTGTTTTCCTGCAAGAGAAGGATTCATACAAACTCTTAAGGTCAGAAGACACAAGTTTGCTCTATGAGCTTTAAGCAGTAAAAACCTCCCTGTTGTTGTATAATCCTCTTAGGTGATGAAAGCTGGATCTGTGATTCAACAGCTGAATGATAATGAGCTAAGCATCTGCCAAAAAGTATAGGTTGTAACTGCAATCTGGCAGTCACCAATTTTGGTAATGAACAAATACATAACTTCAGTTGTGCAGCCTTTTCTTAAATATTTTTCATTTTCAGTGAAGCTTTTCAGAAGGGATAAAAACTTCTCTAAAAGCTACTTTTGACAAATGATTCTAAAGAGATTTGCAATGGTGATTGTTTCAATTAAAAAATAACGTAACCCAAAAGACAAGCTTTCTGTCGAACTTGGCCCAAAGTTGACAACAGTTTTTGTAAAGCTGACTCTGGAAAATTACGTGGGAATCCAATGGACAGCGTTCATCATGTTGTGTAGTAGTGGCTACCATGCCCTTGCTGGTATTTAAGATGTAGAAAATAAAGCATAACATTAAATGTCAATAACAATGTCAGAACCTTTGCAAGTATATAAAAATTCCATCTTCAAAATGTTGAAGGTTTTTATTTTAGATGCAACCAAAATTATTTTTTCCTTTGTTTGTGGCTAATTAGTTTAGGAATATATAGGTGTGAAGAATGAACTCTTAGCAACACAGTTGTTAAGCAACAGCTCTTGGAGTGATCTGTTTCTCAAGTGATGGTTTCACTGATACCTCCTTAAAGTTGTCACTTAACTCAGTTGCCTTGTTTGCAAGAAGTCTCATTTAGTTGTCTCACGAGTTCTGAACCATGTTGTAGTAACAGCACAGTCATTTACTCAAGTGCTTTACGGCTCTGTAAATAAGAACAAGAACTCTAATTTGGAGTGAGGCAGTTTAGATCACTGAGTTTTAACAAACGAAAGAGATTATTAATAGCCTAGAGGTTGAAAGATAACCTTTTATTGGTGTTTAAGGTTGTAGTTAATCCAATCCAGAGAACTGCTTCCTCTCCAGCTGTTTATATTTTTGTAGAAAGAGCAAAAATGTGACTGACCAGGTATCATACCTTATTTTCCAGTATACTTTATTTAACAGTAGTTGCTTCAATGTGTTTCTAGTCTTTTAAGTCCATCTGTCTAAGTTTTATAGTGTGCTCAGCTGTTTTTACCAAAGCTCCTCAGAAATAATCCTGAGGCAGGAAGACAATGTTTTTATATTGTGATATATATAAATATATCTTTATCAGTGGTAACACTTAAATTATGTAGTAAAATTGTACAAGAGGATTTTGAAAGATTTTTGAAAAGAAAAAATGGGACATAGTTAGAACTTAATCATCACAAGAACTTAGTAGGACTGTCAGCCATTTAATTTCTGTATCCATCTAGGATGCAATGATAGGAACAGGCATCTCAGGAATGCTTTCTGATGCTGCAGTGAACTGTCAAATAAAATAAGAAAGCTCAGGAAAAAAAAAAAAAGGTTACCCACATTTACCTAACTAGCCTGTTGCATATGCTTCAATATGAGAACCTGAAAATGTTTTCATGGTGTGGAGTACATATCAAAAAGTGTGGTATTGGATCTGATAACGTTGCCACTCATTTCATAATTTTAAACATGTATGGGGCAACAAGTATAGCATATCCAAGTAATTATTTCTGTTAGGGCAACATAGTATCTTTGGTTGTTTCCAGAGAACTTGTGTAACTTCCATGGAGAAAAACCCTGAGCATGATGTAATCAATACTTCCTAAATTATTGGCAGGTGCTCTGCAAGACGTAGTAATGAACTTCTCTGAAAAATCATCAGGGAATTACTTTTTCTGCCGTTCTGCAGCTCTTGAAGGAGTTGCACAGCTGGCGGAGCATATTGCCCGTCACCGTGCCAGACTTTGCGTTTGAAAGGCTGCCAGATTGCTTTGTGCTGTTGTGCTAGTCATGGATCAGCAGTTTGCAACAGTATGAAGACAGTAAGCATTTTATTCTTTGCCCTTTGTAGGATCACACAAGTTAATACTGCCTTTATACAGTCCAACCTATTTTCTGAATCTACCATGTACTTGGGTTGCATTACCTCGTTAGATTAACCTCCATGCTGCAAGAATCTATAGAGAAGTTATGTTTTTTACATACTCTGGTGAAATTTCTCTTAATATCAGTGTTCGGAGTCACTCTGCATAGCCTGCTTTTCATGTTTTATGTAATTTTATTATGCTTTAGTATTTCTTTCATAATCTCCCTGATTTTACTAATGCACAATATTGCAAAAGCAGTATAAAACTGGTCAACAGACTTTAAATCATTTGTGTATCTCTAAACCTCTTATGCTGATTAAAAGTGTTAAGGCTATTAGTATTTTTTATGTAACTGGGTCTAAATTTAGTTTCTATTGCAGTCAAAAACCACTCTGATATTGCAGACCATGATCCTAATCTGCTTCCTTTTGGAGTCGATGGTAACAGTTTTTCAGCACAGCTTTTGTGTTTCTGTGTACTAATGACTTGAATAGTTAACACTGTGTTTATTGTAGAAATTCAGTGTGACTTTCCATTTTCTGATTTCCAGGCATGTGAAAATACTACTTTTGTTGTGTGAAATATGATTTTATTTACTTCTGGGCATTGGGTTTTTTTTTTTTTAATTTTTGAATTTTTAGAAAGCTATTTGAGTAGCTCATAGGTTACTGCTCGATTGGTTGGAAGGAGAGGACTTAATTAAGAAGTTCACGTTTTTCCTTATGTAAAATTCTTCTGGTTCTGGAATGGAGAGGCAAAAAGAAAAATAAATGTTGAACTGGAAGAAGTTGGATAGCATATATGTAGTCCATACCTTCCAAGCTGAATAGCTGTAAAATGCCTGCATGACTGCCTTACAGTCTCATCCTGTAAAACTGCACCTAATGTCCATTCTGTGTAGTCTGGTCTAACTGTTTGGATAACGTAATTATTATGAAAAAGTAACAAAATCGTGCCACCACATATTACTGATTTTATTTCCTGCAATATTGTCCACTGCTTTTGGCCAGTTAAATTGTGTGGTCTTAATTTCACATGTACAGGAGTTTTATGTCACAGCTTACAACTTGATGCAAAAAGTAGGCTTTAAAAAAACCAAGAAGGCTGCTGGTGTGGAGGTATTAGAATATCCAGTGAAGGAAATCATAGCTCTGTACTCAAGGAGCCCATTGGAAAGACTGAACATCTTGAACATTTTAGTAGTGGCCTTGCTGCTATTTATGTATAAAAATGAGTGCCTTTAAGCTCATGTATGGATATGGGTAATTTACTTTTTTTTTTTTAAACACAGAATTGAAGATTGTATTTCTAATGTGTGTGTGCATGATCTCTAAAACAGCTAGAGACTGCATTGTATGAGCCATACATACAAGTCAATAGTTACATACCTAAGAGTACAACACTTAAGTGCTTCTGGTAATTTTACTCCTACATTGGCAGGACTGTTCCGGTGATTGTTTTCTAAGAAACAAATAGCTTCCAAATTATACAGTTATTTTTTGGTGTGTGAATGAAATTTTCCTTTGCTTGTCAGAACATAGGCTCTAACAATGCTGAAGTGGTTCTGAAATGACTTACCTAGTCAGGGGACAATATATTTTCTTTAAAGTTGAGTATTTCTTTGAGATTGGGAAAGGATTTCTGGCTTGGTATTCTTGATTTGGAAATACAAGAAAATGGATGGAGTGAAGAAATAGCTTTAGGCAACGTGAAAGGAAAGAGAAACAACCAAAACTGTGATGACTTTTCTAGGGAGATGGTGTTTTGCTTGAGGGAGTTATGGATGTCTTGTCAATTATTCCCCATAGAATTAAGCATGAGTTTTAGCTTTGGGAAGTTTTAGTGGCTAATTTTTCAGCTTCAGCAAGCCTGTCATATCAGAAGAAGATAATGGTATATATTTTTTTCCAGGATGACATTAGGTTAGGATTATGAACAGCGTCATAAAGAATTAAATTCACTGATCACACTGCAGAGTCTGCAGGTCTAGGTTTGATGGCTGGACGTTGCTTATGAAGTGTTCTGTGCTGAGTGATTTATTTGATTCATACTTCAGGTTATGGCTAAGGGCAGGGTTAGGGGCACCAGATTACAAATGAAATTTTTGTCCAGTCTCATGGGGAGAGAAGCAAAAATGAGGGTTAGTATCAATGACACAGATGCAGAAGAGCACTAAAGGCAAATGTGTATTCTTGGAAACTTCCACCTTATCAACTGATACTGGGCTGACACAGACAAGAAGTTACAAGAATCTTTATTTCTTGTCTATTCGTGAAGTTTTAATAAATGCAGCACTCCACTGTCACTGGTCAAAGTGTTGGTCTGTATGGTTTTGAATACCCAGCTTTGTGTAACTTGTTGGACCAATAGATACTTACTTCTGCCTTTTCTTTCATTATATTGATTATACTGTTCTGCTACTTAATTGTTCATTAGATAGTTCAATCATATGCAATGTAATTGTATGAAATCCAGAACTAGAGGGAATTTTTATAGTTGAGGTGCTTAATACTGAAAAATTTTCCTCGTGTTAAATGACTTTTCATTATGATGTTGCCTTTTTTTTTAATTCCATAGCTTTCTGAAATAGTGTTTAAAACAATGCTAATTTCCTAAGCATATACTTCTGTAAGCCTTGATTTCTGATTGCAAGTGCCCTGCCACATCTTCTGTGTATTGTGGCTCTAGAATGCCGGGAAGATTCAGGGAAATCTCTGAATAGGCTATTAAACTTCGAAAGTCTGCTGCGTACTGATGTATGTACAAGTGTAAAATCTCTCTCCTAGCAGTGCCTATTGCACAGAGCTTTGGCTTCTTTCATTTTACTGATGAGAACTGCTGAAATATAGCATTATTTACATTGTTTTGAAAATTGTCAAGTCAACTGCTTTGTTTTAACTCCAAGGTTTCTTTTTTTGATTGCCTAGCAAATCTGTAGCCCTGGGGTTGGTGAGTACCTCATGTTGCTATGCAAGCAGCTGAAATTCAGTAGCAAGGCACCTCTGATATCTAGTCTGATTGGGCATCTATCTATGCTGATAAAATGGTATGTTTTAGGGAAGACACGGGGGAAGATGGAAGTGGGGAAGACAGGCAGATTCCTTCTTGGCTAATTATATTCCTGTGGTAAATACTAAAGAATTACTTTCTGGATTGTCAGCTTCAGCCTATTTGTGATGTATGTTTTTAATACTCTGCTTTACCATAACTACCTCCTCTGGGCTTTTTTCTTAACTGTTTCTTAATTGGATGGGTAGAACTGTTCTGCTCTATAATCTGCTGTGGTGTGTGGATAGAAGAGCACTTACTCTTTTACTAACACCAGGTAAAACATGTAGGTGAATAGAAGCCTAGTGCTCCCTTGCTGCCTATGGAAAGTGGAGGATGTGATCCAGAACATGAGAAGCTGAGGTCTTCCCTTGGTATCATCTGGGTTTCTGCACCACATCTCCAGGGGTCTCTGCATTGCTTCCCCTTAGGACCATGTTTATCCATGAATACAGTGATACAATGGATGGATAGTTGTCTCAAATGCTTGGTTTTTGTTGTGGTTTGTTTTTTTTTTTCCTTCTTTTTTTTTCTTTTTAAATTAGAGGAACTAAGCTCGAGAGAGGAGTACGTAGAAGCAGCATTCTTGAATTTCTTACTCCAGTTTACAGTTTCATACTTTCTGTCTCTTTCAGACACCTCATTGATTCACTTGGGACACTCAGCAGCTCTGGTTTTTGGGTTTTTTTCTGTGAACTCCTTTTAGTCAACTCAATGCTTTGTTGTTTCTGCTTTTCCAGTCTTTTCAGCTTGTGCCAGTAGCAGTTCTGAAATCAAGCCAAAATTAGTATGTAGAGTCTCAGTAGCTCAGAAAGCTTGGGTGTTACCTTTTAACGTTTGTAGGATATTGACTGTTCATTGAGAGAGGAGTTGCTGCTCTCTGGGGTTGCTTGGATGCTTGCGTGAGACAAGGCTGTCCTTGGTTTGAATGCTTCAGTAAATAAATGGGATATTAGAAATAATAGAAATTATAGAATAGAATAGAAATTGTCTGCCCCTGCATCACTACTTGTTCTTTAACTTTACTGTCTGATTAAACTAATGGAATTCATGGAAGAAACATCTCAATAATACAGTCACAAAATGTGTGGAAGTTACAAAGACTGCCAGTCACTGTTTGAAGCATGAAGTTTTTTCCTTGATTCTATTCTTCTGGGAATAAAAAAAACATGTCTAATTTTCCTTGACTTTTAGTGAAATCTGATGGGCAGAACTGTCTTTTCAGAATATGGCATTCCTGAAGATAATAATGCTGTTTTAAATGGTAAAATGTGAAGGAGGTTCTAGATATTTTTGTGTACTTCTCATCATATCCACAAGCTGTAGAAATAACTAATTGCAGAATCCTCTTGGCTAGTTACTATTAACTACACCATTAAAAGAACGTGGTAGGACACATTGCAGTAGAGAGATGAAAAGTACATTTTCCTGCAATGGTCAGATGAAAGTAAGCAAAGAATTTCAGTGCAAACACATTTTCTGTGCCTGTCATGTGTTTGAAAAGAATTCCCAGTATAAATGCAACTGCAAGCCACTTTGATGGTGAAACCAAAAAAGAAGAAAAGGCGGTGTTTGTGATACAAGCCAGACAGTAATCAAAACTGGTTGTGGCTGATATTAGTGAAGACCAATCCTTTGTCCTGCAAACCCAACTCATGTGTCTAGGCTATGTGTTCATGTGATGTCTTGCCTGCCACATTCACCTACCCAGTTCCAAGTTCTGTGTTCTAGAACTGCAGCATCATCAAGACCCAAAGTCCGCATTTGTGGCTGCAGGGCACATGTTGTGTCTCTGGGTGGTCTAAGGCTGGAGCTGTGAAGGCCAAAGGACGTTGAGGATGCAGTTCACTGTGAACATTAAGGAAGCTTCTTTGGAAAAGCAGGACATTTGTGTGTCTCTGGTCCAAATGAAGCCTCTTCTCAGGAAAGTACCTTTCCTCAGGAAGGAAGCAAGAAAACTTCTTCTGAAATGGCATTGTGTTTGAAACTGCATTCTGTGTCTGAACAAACTCATCCAGTATAACATTCAAGTCATTGGAGAAGTCTCGCTTCTGATACGCCACTTAAAATGATAATTGATTTTTTTCCTTTTTAGCTCCCCTTTGTACAGTTATTTGAAACCTCCTGCAGAAAATGTTAATTTGTTTTCAGTATGTGTATTTTTAAAATGCAAGTTCCTTAGCAAGTTATGCAAGCCTTTGAAACAAAAGCTACTATAAAAAGAAATCTGAATGAAACAATTTGCATAGCAATAGCAGCCTGGTGTTGGTATATATGCTAAAACAAATGGAAATCTGCAGGGGGAAAAAATACCCCAAATCTAGAACAGATAAACAAATCCAAAGTAAATCTTGAGAGGATTTTCCATGATTTCATGTCAAAGACTGCTGAAGTATTAGTGCTGTTCTACTTTAATATTATTTCAATATTTTGACTTATCTAGTGATATAAGAGCAAGGGTAGACTGCTTTTTTTTCCTTTTGCTTTTTTTCCCCTTAATAGTTTGTCTCTTAACACTTTCAAGCTGTGTGATACAGAGCAGCCATGTGTGACTGTGGGCAGTGGGGCTGTGGGCTGCCCTGCCTGCCCTGTGGCCATCACCTGCCCATGGTGTGGGCAGCCCATCGCCATCAGCACTGATGCCTTTGTGCAGGAATGGCAGCTGTGAGGGGCCAGAGGCAGCATGCTGTGGGGGCAGGTGCTCTTGGAAGGTGACCTGCACCAAAGGAGGGGTCCTTTGAGGGACGGGGGCTGTGGGCACCTCCCACCAGGGTGAGGACCCATCTAAGTGGGCACACTGAGCTGGAAACAAAGATGTGAAGTGGCAGTGGAAAAACAGTAAGAAGGGAAGAGCAGCAGGTGCGACTGTTACCATGCAACCCCAACCACCTGCCTCACCCACTGCCTCAACTGTAACTGGTCTGTGACCCATGAGAAGGGAGATTAGAAAGGGGGAGGAGAGCTGTTCATGGAGGTGTTTATGCTTTCCCACTCACTCCCCAGCACTCAGATGAGCAAGTTGGTGTTAACAGACAATAAATTATAGTAGGAAAAAACCCCTAAGTTCCCGGGGTGTTCTGCCTGTGAGAGGCCTGTGACTGCCCACCCTGAGAGTGTCCCTTTGGGCCCACTCATCTGGTGAGTGGATCCAGGCTGTGTAAATATCCAGTGGTGTCAGACACTAATGCTTGGTTAGCAATGTTACAGACTTCATGAGACATCCCATTTGCTATGACTGTCTTTGAAAGGGTTTTGCCAGTGTATGATTTTTCACCAGATAAGTAAATTACATGGAACGTGGAATTTCTTGGAACCAGAGTGCTGTTGGGTTAATCGTGTTGCCTGCAATATGGTTAGGCAGGCATGAGCCAACTAACGTCAAAGCAGCAGATAAACTTGTTTAGGAACAGGCACTAATGAAGTGTGAGCTGCAACCATATGTGGAGCAAACATCTTTATGGTGTCAGTTGTGACTTTCTTGTTGCTCTTGTTGAACTGAGCATTGTGAGGCACTGTCTGCTCTGGAGGAGGCACATAGGGAGGGCCTGGCTGCACGCTCCCTATGGCTGCATAAGCTGTTACAACAAAGCACTGGAAGTCGGGGCAACATGGGATTTCTGCTAGCGTTTCAAGAGAAAGATCTTTTTTTTTGTTTCAGCTGGTACTTAACAGCCTCACACATAAGGAGTCAACTTGCATTTCTGTGTGTCTAAATTTTTATTACAGTGTGCCTTAATTGACTGTTTAGAGTTGTACAGCATACCTTGTTCTTAAGTTTTGAAATAAATTTATCTACAGTCACCTGTATCTTTCACAACACTAACATTTCTCTTTTTTTGCAGCTGTGCCAATTTTAAATGTGTTGGACAAGGGCCTAATAGTTTCCTAGGGGTGGTGGGTGAGGGAATATGTAGGTTAATGTGTGTTATGAGGTATTAATCTGGCTGCTGGAAAGCCAGAGCCTGCCCCAGGGAGACTGAAGGTGAGATGGTGCTGGCTCTGACAGTGTCCCCAGAACAGAATTTCTTCTTTACCCTTTCTCAGATCAGACAGTCACATCAGTTCTGTGTGCTTGTTGAAGAAAGGGAAGACTCCCATCTGGTCAGGGAAAGAAAAGAGGGGCAAAACTCACTGTCAGCCTATTGGCTTCTGCCTATGTTAGCATCTTGGCTGGGGGGATGGAGCCAGCCTTTGTGGTCAAGGTAGTACAGAAATTTAGATCGTGGGATATGGTCACAAGCTCACTGTTTTGGAATCGTGTGCTTAGGCTTTGAGATACTTTAAGTCTAGTAGAGTGTTGCTTATTAGTTGTGAGCTACATGCTCTGATGAATTGCTTCATGACAATCTGCAAATTAATTTTCTCTTGCTGCAGCTGATGTTCTAAACTAGCCAGCCTGGGAGACTGGATCCTCTGGCCAAATACTTACCCAGCTTTTTGGATGCATTTTCCCAGCAGCTGCTGGGATTTATGTTCTGTATTAAAATCCTAAATTGGGTACCAAGTAACTACTGTTAAAACTAGTTGGCTGCAGTCAGAAAGGTAAAACCTAGTGGTGGTCCACACTCTGTGAATACTAAAGTGATCAGCTCTCAGTCACTAAGTGTGTCCCACTGTGATGTTAAAGCTGAGTATGGTCAAGGTCTGGGTGAATGTCAGCCGTAGTGTAAGCAACTTGAACAGGGACTGCAGGCATGTGGTGGGTTAGTGATAGAATAAATGGCTTGTATTGGCAGAAAGGGCCTGCTTGCTGCTGCATTTTATGTCAGCAGGACAGGGATGAAACACATGTCAAATGGTTTAATCTAGCTCTCACAGTCTGGAGATGTGCATTTTTATCTTTGGATATAATCTTTTTCAAATTCCCAGGCATTGGTTCATGGAAGCATAAAGGTGGCTTTGAGTGCCAGATGGGCCAAGAAACATAGCTTGAACTGAGAAAAGAACAGCATTTACTCTTTGGTAGGTTTTATCTACTTTGGTTTATTTTCATTTTATTAAACAAAACACAGACATGCTGGCAGCTCCAGAATTCCCTTTAGGATATCTACTAAATTCATTTGGATAAAAATGGGAGAAAGTAAGAGTTAGTAGTAGATCTGCATGAGCACTTTACTTCATTGACTGACTCTTACTTAAATAAAACATGAATAAGAAATGCTGTTATACAAGAGATGATTTTTAGGTACTCTTTTGATCTTTTCAGGATGTCAGGAGTTCAAAAATCTTCTGACCTATACCATTCTTACATTCACCTGACCTTGACTCAAGTGGTAAGTGAGGTAGAGGCACTCAGGCATTAGTGGTATGGGCATATGAAGAAACTGGAAACATGAGCCTTTTCTCCAATAAATGGTTGTGTTAGGACTCACATGGTAGTAGTGATATCACTTCAGTTACATCTTGATGTGCGGTATGTGAACCGTTTCTTCAAATGATCCTGAATTTTCTCCTCAAGTGTAGGACGTACTTGCAGAGAGCAAAAGAAGTCAGCTGGCCAAACTTTGCTCAGCTTTGCAATCAGAAGCTTTAGAAATAGGATGGTGTTAGAGGAGCATTGATGTCAGAGCATTTCCTCAGTTCCAAGCAAACAGTTGTCCTTTCACCCCTAAGGGGATAAGGGGAATTGTTAAGGAAAAAGAAATCATGAAAAATTGAAAAACAAAGCCACGTGATGTGCAGGGAGTGGACTTAATTGGTTGCATTGGGAAATCATCAAGGAAGGTCCTTTCTTTTGATTTGATTCACTCCAGACTGTCTTTCTCAAGTTGTCACTTGCCTCTGTGTGTGGTAGATTAAATGGCATCTGTTTCATGTTGCTGTAGAAGTATGTCTGAACATAGGACGTAAAGGTTTTAGTTGATCACATTCTTTTCTTAGTAAAAGGTCTCCAGGGGATCATCCAATAAAGAATGGAAAGTACTACTATTAGAAATAAATGCAGAGCCCCTGAAATCAAATAAAGCTCACATGTAATTATAAAACCCACACAGATGGAAAACCAAAGCCAATTAACAAATTATATCATTTGCCTCTCTGGGATTTTTGCTTACCATCTCCACTTTTATTAATTCCAGCAATGACTGTAGATTTGATTTTCAGTAATGTTTTACTATTTTGCTTTAAGGAATAAGGATGCTGAATGTTTCCATGTGCCTTTTGCAGAGACACAAGTTTTACAAATCCTGGTGTAGGTTGACCCAGCAGTGAAGCACCCACACAGCTGCTTGTTCATGCCTCCTGCAGTGGGTGAGGGACACAGGAAGAATAAAAGCAAGAAAATGCTTGGGTCGAGGTTCAAGCAGTTCAAAAGTGAAGGAAGGAAGGTAGATGGAAAGTGCTGCTCTTGCCATCTTTTGTGATCAGACCGATGTCCAGCCAGACAGACTCTGAGCAATGCCTGTGCTGTTCCATCCCCTACCCCAAGATTTTTATCTCTGAGCATGAAGATGCACAGTATGGAATATCCCTTTGGCCACTTAGTGTCAGCTGTCCCACCTCTGTTCCCTCCCAAATCCTTTCCCACCCCCAGAGTGACAAACAAGAAAGCTTTGATGTTGTGCAAGCACTGTTCAGCAGTAGCCAAAACCACTGGGGTGTTAAGTGATGCTGTTCTAGTTGCCAACTCAGAACACAGCAGGCATGGTCCCCTGTGAAGAAAGTGAACTCCATTTCAGCCAGAGGCTGTATACCACGTGTGGGTGCAGCCTTTCAAAATGAAGAAGTCCTTTCTTAGTGAGATGAATGAGGTGCTGCAGGTCTGATGACTGATGAGGATATTTCTGGCTATCTGAAGCAAGGCAAAATAAGGACAAGTCTGGAAATGTGTGAAGTACCAAAATAAGAATCAAAGTTATGTAAACCTTTACCTAAACTTAGGTTAAAGGTTTCACTGATTTTTTTTTTGTCTCCTTCAAATGTTTAACAATTTTGTGGAAATATCTTATAAATGGGCTTTAGTCAAGTATCGTGACAATTAATAGACCATCTGATTGATACATTTCCAAGAATAAACTCCAAAGAGCTATCATATGAGCACTGAAAAGAGGGAAGAACTCTATTGCTTAAAAATTAGAGTTGAGTGGGAGAAAAAAGGAAAAAAGGAGGTGAGAGAGAAGGAAAAAACAACTCTCTGATTAAATCTTATTTAACTTTCTGAAAGCACAACAAAGTATCTAATGAAATACCTGAACAGAAAATCATATTGACTGAGGGATCTAATATGAATTTTCATCTAAAGGTGGCACTAGCCTTTTGCTGTTGGAGTTTTTGTTGTGAGCTGGGAAATGCATATACCAAGAAGCCCTCAACTAATCCAATGCTTACCATTAATCCCAAACAAACCATCATTAGTATCTGGATTTATCCTTCTTAGACCTTGCTGGATAGTGAATTATGTAACCTTTGTTTTATTAACATTTAATGGAAGCTTATTATCAGGTAGGTTCCGTCTGAAATAAAAGGGAGGCTGAAAAAAAAGTAAATTTTTTGCTTTCTGTTATTTGGTTTTTGTTTGAGGGATTTTTAAGGATTTCTTTAAGAAGTGAGTGGTTACTTCATCATAGTTCCATAAATAAACTAACTTGAAACTCACTAAGTACATTGCTTGGCAAAAAAGGAGCTGTTAGAAAAATTACATAGCCCTTTTCTACTTAACTAGCAGATAATGTTGATAACGTAATTTAGAAGAGGACTGCAAAAACTAATCTTTTTGGTATGAAAGAATTTGATGTGGTGTTCAGGTGCAAAACCAGATAGTTTAAAGTCTTCTGAAAAAATGCCTGTTCTTGTGTCCTCAAACATTGTTGCAGACTAGTTTTAGTAAGTATGGTATGAATAAGGTGAGAGAATATCCACAGTCAGGAAGTTCATAATGCTCAAGATCATGGCTTACTTTGAGGGAGGAGTTGGTGCTGGAGTTGTAAACAAAAATCACTAGACGATTACTGCAGGGAGAGGGAGGGATTTTGAAGTTAAAAAAATATGAAGGTATCCAGTGCCATAGGATGTTAGGATTTTCACATGCTCATGAAGCAGTATTGCAGTGGCTGGTAAGCAAGTAATTTTGGAGCAGTTATCAGAGTTGCATCAGACTAAATGCTGATATAAAAGGAGAGAAAAGTTTTGTAATTCATGATGTAAATGCGTATGCTGAGCAGAAGACCTGGAGCAGATACTCTGTGATTTGAGCACGTCTAATGTGTGATGAGAGAATATGTTTAATTCTATTTACCAGATGTTTGCTTTCAATTTCTCTCCCATTTTTCCCAAATGATAATGGTTCATTATCAAATTGTCAACATTTCTCAGTATTGATAAGACTCCCGAGATGGGAGACGTCCCAGCAGTCAGTCTGAAGCATTATTTCATGCCCAGTCTGAGACAGAAGCAGTAATAGAGGCTCTACTATGGCAGGTGCTGGTGCAGTGCTCTCAACAAACCCATAAGCTGGACAGTCCTGACTTGATGTGAAACCTGAGGAAGCTCACTGAAGATCTTGAGTGCTTTTTCAGCTGAGTCTTCCTGAGTGTCCTTCTGAGCTTACACAGCAGTTCAGCTCCTGCAAAAGGCTGAAGATTTTAACTGTTGGAATAAACTCCAGGAACATGTTTTGCTGTGCATGTGAGGTATTGCATCAAAGTTGTGCCTGCACTTGATTGCCACATGTGAGATCATCACTTGACACACTTTGATAATGATTAAATGCCTTTCCAGAAGTGAGAGACTAATCAAAAGGAAATTTATTTTTTTAAAGCTCTTCTTGAGAAGATTTCTGTTTGGCTTTTGTTGGGTTTTTGTGGTGTGTGTTTGTTTGTGTGGTTTTTTGGTTGTTAGTGTTTTTTTTTAATAAAAAGCTGGTTGTTCCACTCACGTAGGAAATGGAGGATGTCTTTTCTTGTTGATGAAAGAGCGCTACAACTGTAGATAATCATTCCTAGTATTGTGAAATTTACAGCCTCTGTCTTCTAGGAAAATTTACACTGAGAATAGTATAAAATTAGAGGAACTTCCATGTAATTTTGAAGGCAAAGTTTGATGTAAATAGAAGTAAAAATGTTCTGAGGACTATGTTTGCAACTACCTTTTTATTTTCCTACTGGAAAAAAAAAAAAAAAATCTGTAATATTTGAGTGATCCAAAAGTGACTCAAGACATTTTCAAAATTTGGTAGAAAGAAAGCAACTTTTTTGTTAGATTAAGTGATACATTTTGAAAATACAAATATTTTCATAAATACTTTTTTTCTAGTAAGAGATTCTGGTTTTGCCCAGAAATTTTATCTCTGGTGTTATTAGACCATCCTAGCTAATGCAGTGATTTATACTCATGAGAAAAACTTTGAATCATACAGAATTCTAATGAAGGTGTTTTGATGCGTCTTCACAGAGTATGAGTTTAATCTGCCTACTGCAAAAAACAAGCATACTAGGATAATAAAGTCACAGTTACTGGGAAAAATGCCAGCAACCTCATAAACTCACCAACACAACATTACATGAACTTTCCTGTGGCTGTTGATATCTGCTCATATCTGAACATTGGGTATTCATTTATATTATTTTGAAAAGTTCTGAATAAAAAAATAAAGTTATGTATTTTCCAGATCTTTCCAACAATTGAATGTGTTTCATTTCAGCAAACATGTAGAAAACCTAGAAAATAGTGAATTTAGCACACAGGGTGATTTTAAAAAAATCCCAATGTTACTGACAATTCCTAGATTAAATGAATCAAACTTTTTTTTGCAAATAATTAATTTTGACTTGACCATAATATTCAGTAAAACTCGTAATGACAATTTCCTATCCCTTGAATCACAGGATTTAGTTCATCTGAGTGAATAGATCTTTAGCTCTTTAAAGTACTGTTTTAATAATGCATGTATTCTACCACCTTGCAATCTATATGCTTGGATTTCCCAGCACCTGCCAGTTTGTGTTGCTGTTAAATAATATAAGTAGAGAAGCAGAAATGTCAGTTAGAGGAAAGCATCAGGGACAGAAGTTTGAGTATCAAGATCCTGCAAGATATGCTTGACTTTATTGCCTTGTGTAGATACCAGCTATATTCCTCTTTCCTCTTTATCAATTGGAAAATAGGAACATAAGAGTAATAAAAGTATGGCTGGCTTAAAGGAAAGGTTGAGCAATAATTTATTCAGCTGATAAACATCCACATTGTGACACTTATACTAATAGAGTGTGCTTTGTTTGGCAGCTGAAGGGATGATAAAAGCCCATCATCTCCTGGAAATGAAATGCCACAGGAGGTACGAAGCAACAGATTAACAGTGAAGGTAATTAACAACTGAGTGCAACAGCAGCTGACAAGGTAGTTTCCCCACTGGGTAGAATTTCAGTTTGAAGGTGAAAGTCTTGTGAACCCTTGCTTCAACTCAAATTTGTGAGCCTTGTAAATAGTGGATTCAGAGCTGGACCAACCATGTGAAATCTCTGTTCTGAGTATGTGTACATAAGATGTTGGTGGGTATCTGATCATCAGTTAGGGGGGATCTGTGAACATGAAATCTGATGCCTAATGCTTTTAATGTGTTCCAGGAGCCTTGGCTAAGAGACTCAAATAATCTTTCATTGTGATTATTTAATCTACTTTATATCATACCAGATTAACTAGATCAGCTTGAATTGATTGCATGAGAATATCTGAAAAATGAAAGCACAGGATAAACTTTGCTTCTTGCATTTAATTTTCTGATATACATGGATAAAGGGGTGAATTCTAAAGAACACGGACAGAGTTAAACCCTTGCATTAGAATGAGGATGCGCTTCTGATCAGTTAATTCAGAAAGATATGAAAGCACTGAGCACTTGCTGGTTCTGGAGGTTTTAATACTGAGAACTCACTA
The DNA here is from genome assembly GCA_013398615.1 of Brachypodius melanocephalos. NCBI lineage: Eukaryota > Metazoa > Chordata > Aves > Passeriformes > Pycnonotidae > Brachypodius > Brachypodius melanocephalos. The sequence continues at coordinate 34,320,861 of VZSR01000520.1, forward strand.
AGGATGTTAGCAAAGTCAAGTTCTCAAATACAACAATTGCATTCGGAGAACTTGAATCCAGCTGGGATGTGAGGTTGTTTCCAGCAGGTGGAGTTGGTGCCAGCAGCATGTTGAGATGGGAGTGTGTTTGGAGTGGCTGGCAGCACGAGCTACTCGTGGGTAAAAACAGTGTTGACTTATGCCAAACCTTACAAAGGTCTCTGTGTGCCAATGTTCTGACGACCCGAAAAAATGTGGGGATTCCTTTGATTTTAAACAATCCAACAAGCTGCCAGCTGAAGTGCTAACATATGTGGTTTATTCCTGCTCTCCCCACCTCCCTTCTTTACTATAGGAATTACTGTAATGGAGAGAGATCACCTATAGAATTCAGAATCCTCCTTCAGTGGTTTTGACGCCCAAATGAAACTTTAGTGGCAAAACAGCTGCTGTATGGTCTTCCCATCAGAGGTTCAGCAAAGAAACCCATTCTCTTGTAAATAATATAGATAGGGAAATTTTTACAGATGTTGTTAAGTTTCTGTAAGTGTCATCTCTATTATGTTTTTAGGGAGTTGTGCTATATTCTATTACTTTCTTTCTGGAGCACCAGATATTTTCTGCTCTGGATTTGACAAGGTGGCAAAATGCTGCAACAGAAGAGAATCCCAAGATAAAATACTTGGGCAGAGCAGAGATCTGTGGCTTTCTCCCTGGTACCAGTTGTGCTGAGACTGTGCCAGGTAGTAGGGAAAAGGTGAGTGTGCAGCCCAATGCAGCTGCCAGCAGCAGGGGAACTCTGTTAGAGATCTGTACTGAGCAACAAATGCACGTGAAGTAGCAGGTGGTTATCTGAGCTAAGTTAAGAAAGATGTGCCTAGGCACATTAAATCCAGCTCGAATAATCTTCATCAGTGAGGACAGCAGATTTATGTTCCTATGAACAGGCTGTGTCTGAAATAGCAGACGCAGCTCCCAGAAGGGATTTTCACAGGCTTTGGCAGGCAGTCTCCAGAGGGATTTTCACTGGGTGGGTGTTCCCAGAACAGATCGTGCGCATTATTTTAAGGGAAAGTTAAGAAATGAAAGCATTTCCCCTCTACTCAAACACTTGGCCAAGCCTGAAATCCTTCCTTAGTCGGGTTCCTGCTCTGCTGACCTGTCTGCAAGATGCCTGACAAGTGTAGATGAGGCTGGGGAAAGTTCTTACAGTGTAGTGCTGGCTGTCCTTGTGTTAGGTGTCCAGGGACTGTGCTGTACCTATATGCCTGTGTATAGGCCCTGTGAAGCTGAACTGAGGGAACTGGATGATGCTGGAGGAAGGGCAGCTTGCTTTGCTCACTGAACCACAAACTGGGAGTGCTACCATAACCACAGCCCCCCAGCTCTGTCCAGTGAGAGCACTGAACATGACTCTATTCTAAGCCCACCAGCACAAGGAGTCTTGTGGCTGAGCAGAAGGGAATCAATCTAGCAGCAGCACCAAGCACAGAAGCAGGACAGAGGGAGGGCATCTTTCCAAAAGTCACAGCCTCCCTCCTCTGCCCTAAACACATGGGGAAACTCTGTCTGCCAGTAGCTTCTTCTGTGGCTCTTGCAAACCAATCACTGTGCTGACTAAAGAGGAAGCAGCTCCTAGAGAGTATACTGGGTGTCCTCCGCACCAGACCCCATGCTTCTGTCATATCTGTCTACCTTCAGGCCAGCTGGGTTCTGCATCTTTACTGTGCAAAACTGGATCTTGCCCTGAGAAGTTAACGTGATTGATCTGGCAGGTGATTTTCAGGATCAGTTCTGATAATGCCAGGTAGGTGAGGCAGGACAGACTGTGAGAAGCCACACAGTCCCACATATGTGGGAGTTACAGTGGGTTTTTTCTGCAAGGCCTGGGTAAAATTATGAAAAACTCCTTCAGCCTAAATGTGGCTGTTTCTTAATCCACTCTTTCTTATCTACACACTAATTACAAACAATCCCTAAAACAATCCCTGTGTCTGGTGTCCTGGAAGTGCAGCGGCTGGTACATGCAGCACTGGTGACTCCTGCTGCAGCACTGCCCCAAAGCACAATATCCAGGAAGGATGTGCCAGCTCAAGGTTGCACTATGCTCCATTTTGCTATAATTTCAGAAAACCTGATTAGTTTAAAGTAGAAGTAAAAAAGTTTTTTTGTTTGTTTCTATAACAACTTGCTGTGCCATCTGCTGCTTTTTATTCTTGGGTGCCACTCAGCTAGCCAGCAGCTCAGGTGCCTGCTTTTGCAGTAGCAGTGGGACCTGCAGCTAAATATCAGTGGTCCTGTGCCCTGGAATGGCAGAATCCCTTTGTTTCCAGGGAGAGGTGGCCAGCTTTCTCTGTGCTATGCAATCCATATCTGTGTCATTTTACTTAACTGTACTTTGAGGCTCTGGCACATGCATTCATGCTTAAAATTATAGTGAACAGTACCCTGCTGATGTCAATCAGCTCTAGTCCCTTGGAATCAGTGAAAGCTGTTTTATTCTGACTGGCAAAAAGGTGCATTAGAGTTTAAGATGTTGATAGCCGCAGTCACAGCCATTTTACATCCTCAGTGATCAGTGGAAGTGAGATGAGAGGCCTTGTCTCATCTTTGTGCCCATTTGATGTAAATGTAGTGCCTCTGGTTGTGGTAGGACTACCCCAGATTTGTGTGTGAGATTGGACATGGGGACTTAGGTTCTGCCACACATCACTCAGTGACATTCGTACCCAGATCAGAAACTGGGAAAGCAATGGCAGAACATTCATGACACCATACTGCCCATTGGTGTGGTTTTGTGGTTTCTCACAGTAGTTTTGCAGCCTGGTCATTTCAGGGGATAGATTATTATTATTATTATTATTATTATTATTATTATTATTATTATTATTATTATTATTATTATTGTTGTTGTTGTTGTTGTTATTGTTATTATTATTATTATTATTATTATTATTATTATTATTACTGCTATTATTTGAAATTATTTATGAATGCACTGTTGCTTAGAAAACACCTGGATAATCAGGTAAAAAAAGTCTTCTGAACACTGATGGAAAGTATCTCATAACCGTATCTTTCCAGTTTAGCTAACTGAAAATATTAGAAAGCCTCTGCAATCCTACAGAATTTAAATTTTGAATCAGTTTAGTTTTTAACAGTTGCCTTCACCTGTATTATTATTTTTTACTATTCTGATCTAATATTCATTGTTTTGAATCTCCTGATAACTGAGGGAAGTCCACAGACAGTGATAATGCAGAAAATGTGCTTCAAAGGTGTATTATCTGTATTAGAAAAATGATCTTGAAAGTATGCATGCCAGGTGTTTGTGTTAAAAATCATAAATCAGTCTTTTAGAACATAGAGTTTAAGTTTTTTCTATCTGGATTTTGACTTCTGAACATGCTGCTTAGTGAGGTTTTGCAGTCTTTTAAGCTGGAGGTTTTCAAGCTCCAGTTCAACAAAGCCATGGTTGACATGTTCCAGTGTTGGAAATGATCCTCCTTCAAGTGAGATATTAGACAGTCCAGGAGTCTCCTTCCAGTGGAGATTTCTGTTATTTTGAATCTGAATTACATTTATCATCTTTTCCCACAGTCATGAAAACTCAACTTTTACAACTTCATGAAGTCATCAAAGCGTAAAGGAAATGTTCTAAAGCTGAGACTTGAAACAGCAGGGCCTGAGAGTCACTTCATAGCAAACTTGAAGGCAGTTTCAGCAAGTTTCCAACCTTACCTTGAGAACCATCCTGAAAAAGATACTTTGGGACCTTATTTTGGGAATATTGAACAAGACAAAGTGACACCCAATACAATAATAAAGATCTGTCCCAGCTGTATAACTTTAGGATTCTGTCCAATGGGGGATTCAGCAAGAATGATTCCCTGAGTAACATGAATATAAACACTTTGCTCTTTATAGAAGTATGTGGGAAAGTAAGGCTGTCGGCTATATAATGTGCTGTGGAATCACCAGCATAACAATTCTGATCAGACCTGACACCTCCCATCTGTTTCTATATGCAGTCTGTTCAGCATAAATCATAAACAGATGGTGTCATGGTGTCAGTGTCTCACAAGTCATGCTGCAGTCACCGGGTGTTAGCTAGGACTCACTCAATGCCTAACTTTGCCACTTTACCCTTAATTGTTGAGTGTGTTTCATCCATAGAAATAACCTTTTATCCCTCTGAAGCCAACTGCTTGATGGTTTCTATGGTGTGGGTGGCCAGAGAACAGGTTTTTCCACCAGCCAAGCTGTTCATCTTCCAAAGCTCCCTGGCTGCAGCACCATTGTCAACAAGTTTTTCAGAGGATCAGGGGCTGGTAATGCATACTGACTCCCTCCAACCCATTTCCCATCTCTTTGCCACCCACATAGTTAGCCTGATTCTCAGAGCAGCACATGCTTTCACTCTCTCATCCTACTAATTTGTTAGCTGAGGTAGCCAGTCCTTTTGCCTTACTCCGCTTGATCTCACAAGCTAGGCAGGGCTGGAAGAATAGCCTACCTTCACGTAAAAAGCCTCTCATCACTCAAGGATTTTGAAGGATTGGATAATGGTGATGTAGGTCTTAACCCTTATTATTTGTGCCTACTGTTGAACATCTGGCACTTTAGTGGGAGTTGTTTCTGGTTCAAAATCCAATCAGCTAAATTCTTCCTCTCTGATTTCTCCCTGAAGTTGCAGCTGAGCATATTCAACTACGTTTGAATGACTGAAATTAATTTTTCTCTTTTGTGGTTTCCTCTTTGGTCGCATCAAGGATTGAGTTTGAAATTCATCTTTCTAATGCTCTGGCTTAGAGCTCAATCAGCAAAGTTGTAGGAAACTCCACATTGCTTAATTCTTCTTGATATTGTTGAGATCCAGAGTCTTGGCTGTCCCGTTCAGCAAGAGACTGCTGCTTCAAAGCTTGGATCTAAGTCTGGACCTGACCAGTTCAAATATCTGGGAATCACCTGTGCTTCAGTTTAACTGATACCTCTATCAGACTCCTGGGTAACTGCTTTTAGCAGTGCAGCTGCAACTCTGGGATGTGACATCGCCTATTGATGGCTCATGACACAGGATCGGACTTTGTCCAAGGGGAAATAACTCTTAGTTTGCAGAGGCAAAGCTCCAGGATATTAATTCCTCACCTCAGCAGCAGCTTTAGCTCTTCCTGGATTTCTCCAAAGTCTATGTTTGAGAAAACCACCATGTGAAAGTCAACAGCACCTGAAAGTCTTGCAAATCAGAACAGCCAAAGTTCATCTGCTGTCCTGTCACTTTGACATGTGTGTCTGTGTTCAGAAATGAGGCGCTGCATCGCTGATTTATTTCAAATCAAGGAACAACAGACAAAACTGCAAAACAATTTGCAGCCTGAGTAATCACTGCAAATTTGCTCCAAATGTTGAACAGATGGAATCTGTATATGACTTCTCTGAGTATAAACACAAGCACCTTCTCATATTTCAATTGCTGATGTAACAACACAATGTGGCTCTTGCTAAAGGGAAGGTACATGAATTTGGGGGTCTGATTATTTGTTTTCTCAGTGCAGTAAAAGATCTGGTAAATTCACTTGCAAATAACACATGACACTTGCCAATTGGTTCCTCTCCATTCAAATATTTAATCAGCAAAGCAGTAGCAGGAGTTCACTGCAAAAGGAGTATCATTGATATCAAAACAAATGTAGGCTTAAGTTGGCTTCCTCTTGCCACATTTGGTCACTTATGATATGCAAACTGATCTGAAAACAGAAGTGGAAGAGAGGAGGTTCTTTTCTTGGGTTGTGGCCTCCTCCCCAGCTGAAGAGGAAGGAGCCTGGCAGTCCCCAAACAGGGCTCATCCACAACCTCCTCACTTCCTCTCTGGCTTTAGGAAAGTCTCTTACCTATTCATGGTGGTATCTGTGAACTGAGAATAGGTGGTTTGAGATCTGTTGATGAAAAACATACGAGTTAATAATCTGACCTTAGTGGTTTAATATGGGGATTTCAAGTGGGAGAGTGAGGCTTTGTTCTACCTCTGCTGCTGGTGTTTGAGACCCTGCATAAACACTGTTGTAGCAAAGGAGGAATAGGGATAAGACCCCTCTGCTTCTCAAAGTAATGACTGGAGACCCCACAGTCTTCTAGTGGGTTGTCTGGGACAGATTACCCTGACTCTACAGAGGTGTTCCCCAGGAGGGACCTGTGCCTTCCTCCCCAGTACTTCCAGAGGTGATTGGGATCATGGTTTTCCTTTGAGTGTGTGGAAACCACATTGCTGCTCCCTCCCTCAATACCTGGCTTTAACATCTCTATTTTCCTTCTACCCCAAGAAATTAGCTGGAATATCCTTCTCACCTTCTTCCCTTTCACTGCAGTGAGTCTCCTGGCACTGTTCTCACCTCCTGAGCACCTGTGATTGCTACCCCTTTCCCTCTTCCACGGCTGTCAGCTCCACACCTATGCGTGATGGGAGGTATCCCAACACTACCCCACTTGCTGAATCCCCAGTGCATCAGGACTCTTCTTTCAGAAAACTTGAGCTACTGCAGACGAGTGACCTGAGCTTTCCCTGCCACCTTTTCACAGTCACATAAATTCATTACATCCAAAATATATCCTGAGTGGAAGAGGGGTCAAGCAGCCAGATGATTGCTGTAGCTGATTGCAGCATCTGCTGGAGCCTCATTAGTGTTTTAGCTTTCAGATGTAGTTGTGGGATAGATTTGCTAGCTTCATTTGCTTCCAGCAAAAGCTGCTTTAGGCTTACACATGAGGCCAAGTACCCCAAGGGAGGATTTAACATGGCAGACCTATGTGTTAATGTTTTACATAATGTTTGATAAGAAAACCAGCTGTCATTTGCTCTTAGTCAGTTGGCTAGATCTTCAGCAGATTCCAATACTTATGGCAAATTTCTTTCCTGCTGAAGATGCTGAAGGTGTCAAAACCTCACACATAGTATGATGTTTGGGAACGTGCTATATTCTGAAATACGTGCAGGATTTTCCAGCTTCCGCTCTTTCCTTTTAGATCTTACTAATATCATCTGTATAAACATAGAGACATGCGGATTTTCACACCTTAAACTTCTTTTTACTTCTCTGTTTAATAGATGCCTTTAATCTCTTCACTGTTGGCAGGTTCTCATCACCAGCCTCCACTCTGGATCTAGTTATATCTGCTTGAATTTTTTAGTTAACTCTTGTAATTATTTTTTTTTCCATTAGAAGGAGAAGGGGAAGGAAGGTAAGAGCAGTGTTCCCAGCAGAGGCTGGGAATAGTAGAAGCTTCCAAGGGGCTTCTCATCTTGTGGCTGTGGAAATCAATTGCTGGAATATCTCAGCACTGCCATTACTGTCATAAAGTGCAGAAGTTGGCCCATGAGCTTCCTATGGTATCAGTTGCTGACTGCTGCCTTGTTTGTGAGCTCTGGCTGATCTGATATTTATGACAGGCACTTGCTGTTCTGCCCTTTGAAATCTATCATATGGATGAGGTGTCAAAATATATATCAATAATATTTGCAAATGAGAAACTATAATCTAGGGGATAAATAGCAATTTGTGATTTTGTTTTTTCACCTTTGCTATTCCAAGTCTGTCCTCTTTGTGTGTGAGTGCCCTCTGACATATGAGCAATTACTTTCAAATTTACAGATTCAGTCAGATTTTTGTTGCTTTGAGTTATTTTTTGCTGTTTTTTAGTGATGAATGCTGTGTCACAGCTTATAAGTCACAGGATGGTCTCCGGATTCTCACATGATCAAGTAAAGGAAATTTATTTTAGTGCCCCAAAGCTCCTGCTAGTCCTTGCATGCTGTGTACCTTTTTCAGTTATGTGCTGAGAGGCTGCATAAATCTTTTCAGGTCGTATCATTGCTGAGCCTCAATATCCTTTAACTGGAACCTCATCACCCAAAATGGGCTTTCGTGTTTGCTGGCTGGTTTCCATTTGATGTTCTGCCGCTGTGAATTGGGAACTGATGAGTTTCATCTCACTGTTGCTATTGGGTAGATTTAATAACACTTTGCAGTCTGATACAGCACCTTCCCAATACTAAGCTACATAATTCTTCTAGTAGTGCTATTTATGAGAATTAAATGAAAGCACATTCAAAGATATAGGTATCTTCCCAGTGATGGAAAAAGATAGCCTTGCTTTTCACTCCACTCCATGATATGGAAAGACACAACTGAAAAAAATGCAGACTTTGGGAAATGAGGATAATAAAATCTTGTTGAAAAAAATGATCATTAATTTGTTCAGGGCTGAGATTTGTCTTGGACCTTGTGTAATGAATTCTGTGGAGAAGGTAGTACCAAGTGTTTATGCTCTGATGCTGTGCTTTTGAGCTTTATCCCTCCTCAATATTACTGCTCAAGGGTAATTTACAATACTGTGGGTTTAACCCAAGCTGCTTGCAGCAGTAACAGCCTTTAACCCTGCATGTGTTTCACCCTACTCCCAAGGGAGAGGACTTGTCTCATAGGATTTGTCTGGTTTAATTTTTCAAGAGCCAGGTTATGAGCAACCGTTTTTCCTCTTTACCAGTGTCACTGAGAAAGTGCTCACTTTTCCTTTTACAGTTCGGTATCAGATGGAAAATATTTTTCTAAAGAAAGAGCAAGGAAGAGCATGTCCCTGAGGACCTGACCTCAGTCAGGATGTGGTACTGCAGATGCTGCTGAAAGAATGACCACTTGAAAGATCATGAGATCTGTATAGTGTTTCAAAAGCTATCTGCTTGCTCAGCCAAATAAGAAAAGAGGTCATGCTATATGTGATTATATTGTTTTTACAAAATCAGAGTATTTTTTTTCAAACTAGGTAAACTGCTGTATATGTGTTTTGTCATCTGAATAATATTTAGCCCCATTGACACTTTTTAACTTTCTGCATATTTTCAACTGCAGCAGAATTTTAAATCCTATCTATTTAATATAGCTTTCACTGTTTGAATCCTTGAAAAAAAACTTGAAGTGTTCCCTGTACTTACACTTTTGAGAGCTGAAACTTTGCCAGAATGCCTTCACAGATCCTGAAAATGGTAATTATAGAAATGTAAGTTAGATGTATGCACCAGGAACCTGGGGAGCTGCAATGTTTCTAGCTGCAAATATATCCATGGCCTAGGAAAGTTTAGTGTGGTGACTCTTGATAACAGAGAGGCATGTAAGAAATGTGGACCAAAGCAAGAAGTTTTCCTTCTTTTGCCATTATTCTTGTTATTTGCAGTATTACTTTTGGTTGCACATGGCTTCTCAGAGGAAAGTCCCCACTTAAGTGTCTCACTGTTCTGTGCTCTCTACAATTTTATGTGACAATTTGAGCTGTGGGTGGCAAAGAGAAAGAAGGGCCATACTGGAGAGAATAGGACCAGAAGGCTGCTGGGTAAGCAAATGCCAACTTTGACATGGTGAAATCTTCTTTTCTCTATGTGGAAAACGCTAATTAAAAATAAAATTCATAAGCATCAAATTCATAAGCATTGGTGAGATTTTTTTTTCCATTCTCAGCAAATGGACTCCAGGACACTCACCTTAGGCAAATTTATCTATATTTTTGCTTTCTGAAAGAAAAATGGGTTTTTTTAAAAGAAAGAGTACTCAGAAAAGTATTTGGCTGAAGCATGCTCTAGTTTCTCTTCTGGTAATATAAATCTTTCTTACAAAGTGTATACTCTCTGTTGAATAAGTTTTGGAGTAAAATTTCTGGCCAGCCTCAGTCTTTATAATCAGCAATGCAGCTGGTCTGCAGCCCCAAATCAAGTGAAATGTAGATTGTAGTCATGCTGCAAATGACCTTCTTCCTCCAGTGTTTCTGAAAGTTGCTGCTTTGTCACTGAATATTTTTGACTTGGTTGTTCCTGGTGTGTGGCAGCTTTGCATGTACCCAGAGCACTTCTCCTGTGCTGTATTTAGCTGGTGCTGCAAGTGCTGCCTCTCCAAAGGCAAGCAGGCTGCCTGGGAGGATGAAAACCTTAAAGCCTGAGTGTCAGGCTGCGTTGCATTCTGTACAGCAGTCTAACCTGCATAAAGAGAGCCCAGCACAGCTTTGTTATTCCCAGGGTGTTGATGTTCTCTTGGCAAGTGTTAAAGCAGCCCCCAACTTGGCTTGGCAGCACTTTTACTCTGGTTACATCTCCCCAGGGCCCTTCTGCAGGCAGTTTCTCTCTGCAGGCCTTATACCCTGGGCATTAACAGCACACAGAGTTTGTCTTGTCTTCTCAACACTGCCTGAAGATTTATTTCTCCATGCAGTGACAATATGTACCTGCTTCTTGGAATATGCTTGTGGCATCTTTGTGTTCCTGGACCTGTACATGGGCACTCTTTTGACAGCCTTAATCTAGTCCAGAGGAAGTTAGTAAGAGACCCATGAGATCAGCTTCTCTCTTTAGTGAGCTGTGTAATGTTTGTATATGCGACTTAGAGTGAAAGGACACATTTGGCTTATATGGTATCAACAAACTGTCCTGTCTTGGTTGAATTGTGCTGTCACTGGAGATGGTCTTGCATCACTGATCTCAAAAAGGGCATTTTCTGCAGCTGATCTTTGAATAGGTGAAGAGATACTTTAGCAAACACCCTGAAGACATTTACATATATTTTGAAACAAATTTAGTAGCTAGATATTTTTTTCTAACAAATGATGGCTTGTTTATGATAATTGAAGTAATTGTTTTATTCTTCTTCCTGCATCAGCTTGTGGTAAAGCATTTCTTTAATCCATCACAAATCTGTTGAGAACAATTGGAGAAAAACAAAAATATAAAAAGCCTTCACACTCAAAGTGCTGCTCTGCCTCCTTGATTTTTCTCACAGCCATTAGCTCCTCAGTGCCCCAGTTCAGGGTAGATGGCATCTGAAAAGATTTCTGTTGTTTTCTAGAAACCTTTTTTGTATGAACAGTATCAAAAAGATGACAGGGAACATCCACATGTATTATTCACTGTTAATACCAATACCCACTTTTGGTCTTTTTATAAGAGACACCAGGTGAAGGAATCTGTGCCGACCTGCAACAGAGCAACCTACTTAGCTCTGCTTTGTGGTCCTAAGTAAAGGACTGCTCAAAACTTTTTGCAAAAGCTATTCAGTAACTTTTTTTTTTTTTTTTTTTTTTAATCAAAGAGACAGTGTTGGGTTTTGTAAATGCCTTACTTGCCTACAATTTCTAATAGTTTTTCAAATTACAAAAAAAATGGAATTGTGTAAGAAACTTTCACATCCTTTTCTCTTTTTCTATTAAATTTTGCCTGGGAAAAAAAAACCTGATCAATTTAAAATTTTTTTTCAAACACCGCTCTATGGCCTCATTTCGTTGCAGGGCCATATACACTGGTGCATTTATATACAGCATGCTGATGGCTCTGCATAATTCACCTATGATCCTTCTCAGAAAAAACATCTTGATGGGATAATTTCCATTGCAAAATCAACTTTCTCCATTGTAGGTAACTAACCTAACTGAGGTTTTAGGGGGATCTTACAAAATTGTGTCTCATTTCTCTCTATTAGCAGTAGAATCCAGGGGTGCCAGAGCTCTTAACTTGTTTGGTTTAAGTTACATGTCTGAACACAGAAATGTTCATGAATCCAGGTTACTGCCCCTTGCCCTTTGTCCATCTGGAGTGGAGTTAAAAACAGCATCACAGAGCACAGGGCCCAGTCTTATGTGTTGGAGGTTGCTCTTGTTATTCACAGTAGGGTTTGGAGCAGGATTTCCTGTGTGCTCTTTGAGTCCTCTGTGAAAGCAGAACTGGTATTTTCTGGACAGGCTTTTTCCTAATGCTTGTTGTCCTCTCCATGCTCTGTGGACTGCAGTGAATTGATTGCTTCATCCCTGATTTGCTATTATTCACCTTTTGTCAAAGGAAGTTGAGGAAGGGAGGGAGAAAAGGCAAAAATATATCTGTAGGATTGGGCTCTTGGGGTTAAAGGGTTATCTGCACTTTTAGAATTAGTCCCTCTTTTGCTGACATACAGTCCTTTTCTGGGAGGGTGTTTGGGTGTAAGGCTGTGTCCACATAGCTAAATAAACCAACATCTGGTAGTGAGCTTAAGCACTGGATGGTAATTATCCATGTCACTTAGTTGGCAGTTTACTGCTGTCTGTGGCTGGACTATGCCAGTTGGCAGTTGGCATGGTGCTCCAGAGACCATCCCTCACAGGCAGAATGGAAAATACTGTGCAGTGTCCCCCCCTCCCTCTGACATGCTTCAGCAAGCTTTGCCTTCTCCAACACTCTGGTAATGCCCTTGTGCCCTGCTGCATGGCATAGATATTTCACCTGCACTTGCTATAAAATTATCACTCTGCTGAAATCACATAATGAATTTAAGTCATGTTATTTCAGGCCTTTTAAGTTAAACACCATCCCCTGTCCCAATTCTTAAGGAGACAAAGCTGAAGAGGACATTTATGATCTGGTCTATGCAGTGTGGATGTGAAGATGTGCAGAAGGCTGAAACACCTCTCCTGTGCAGAGGGGCTGAGAGAATCAGGGTTGTTCAGCCTGGAGAAGAGAAGGCACCTTCCAATACCTAATGTGGCTCAAGAAACTTGGAAAGAGACTTTTTATAAGGGCATGTAGCAACAGGACAGGAGGGGAATGACTTCAAACTGGAGGAAGGTGGGTTTGGATTAGATACTAGGAAGAAGTTCTTTATTCTGAGTGTAGTGAGGCCCTGGAACAGGTTGTCCAGAGAAACTGTGGATGCCCCATCCCTGAAAGCTTTCAAGGGGAGGTTGGATGGGGCTCTGAGCAATCTGCTCTAGTGAAAGGTGTGGCCCATGGCAGGAAAGATGAAATGAGTTCATCTTAAAGGTCTCCTTCAACCTAAACTGTTCTGTGATTCTATAACCCACTGTGGTTCACTTGGCCTCAATCTCAGTCCTGTGGTTATTTAGGCAGAGAGGCTGGAGGTCTGGAGCCAGGTACCTCTGTGGGGGAAGGGCAAATGACAGGTGACTGTAAGACTTGGATCTGAGGGAGCTCCTGGTGTTCAGGAAAAATGGGGAAGAGACATCTGCAACACAAAGGCACTGGCAGAAGGCTCTTTTTGGGGCCAAAAGTAATGTGATTTTAGGATTTATGAAAGCTGATTGTGCAGCCAAAAATGTTGCTCTGAAAAGAAGGTTGAAACAGCCTCTGTCTGTTGGGATTTATCTGTGCTATTTGTCCAGCTCTCCAGCCTATAGTCTAGGGCAAAAGTCACATTATTTATGTATCTTCTTTTAGGTTTTTAAAAGGTCTTTAAATCCTAGTAAACAAAGCACAGTCTGAAATCAGGTAGATAACTACACATAGATGAATGACTCTCCCCTTTGGGTTGGGGCTTCTGGGGGAAGTTGGCAGACTAAGCCTTAGCCTTAGCCTTAGCCTTAGCCTTAGCCTTAGCTTTTTTCCCCTTTTTTTCTCCACAATGCTATTTGATACCAGAGTTAAATGCAGAAGTTGTGCCCATTGGGAACTTCTGCACATTTGGCACCTCTCTGAGGTCTGACACTGACTGCTAGAACAAAGCCACAGTGAATGAACTTGATAACAGATGTGAATTTATCTATCAGATACCAGAATCTGTTCAGAACAACAGAAAAAGAAGAAAGTTATTTCTGATGATTTTCCTTCATGCAAGTCTGCAAGGCTTTTTCCCCTCAGAAATAGAAAATGAGAAGTACTTTTTGGTTGGACATGTCCTCTAAATTCTGTGGTTTGTGCTCTTTATAACTGCAGTTGCTGACTAGAAACAAGTGATTACTGTTTTCTATTGTTATTTTTAGAACTTAGATATAAATGGTGCAATAAAAGCAGAAGGGACAAAATAATGTAATGCTTCAAACTTTCAGTGTTTTGAAAACAGCTACTCAAGTCAGGCTCATGCACTAAGCTGTGGTGTACCTGGTAATACTGTCAAGAGTTGGGTGTATGTGTCAGCAATGTGTTAACAGCAAATCTGAGGTGACAGGTTTTACAAGTAAGCCAGACATTCGTAGATCACAGCCTGCACCAAAACCCAGTGGCTGCACTTCCTAAGGCTCACTAGGAGACCTGAGTTTGGAATTTTCAGTAAGCCACTAGCCATAGGCTCTAACAGCTGGAAATTATGAAGAGTGTTACCAACTAATGAATGCAGAGTTAACAGCTCCCTGAATGCTAATTCTGAGATGCTGTGCAGCCCTAAAGGTCCTTCTGCAACCAATTTAATTTTTTTAACTCCTTATCCTTGTCTCCAGTATAGGACAGTGGGTGATCGTGTTTGCCGAAAAGATTCACTGATGAAGAGAACCAGATAATAACTTGGGGATGTGGTTGTTTGCCCACAGGCTGAGCAAGCCTTTTCTTTATTCTTGTTGTGCAGTGGCCTACTTGTCCTCCTGTTCTCCTTGTGTGTGGCATTCCTTTAAAGGGATCCCAGTGGGAAGGGCTGTAGGAGATATCCTCAATGACACCTGTATTCCTGTGCTGAATGTCCTCTGTTGGCTGATTCTGCAAGAGTTTACAGTAGCCCAGTGGCAGGCTCAGCAGTGTGTGTGCCCAGCATTCTTCATTATCTACATACAGCAGCAGTTCATTCCCTCTGAACCATAATGTCCAAGCAGAAGCTAGTGCCCTTATTTTGCTTGTTTTATGAAATCGAAAGTAATATTTATGTGATGTTCATTTGGACTTTGAATTTCTCTAGGTTCACTCTCTAGGTTTAATCAGCATTACTCAATTTTAGTAGCTTCCTACTGACCCTCAGGACTATAATAAAACCTGAAACATAGCAATTTATTTGCAAGCCTTTAGGACAATGCAGATCTTTTCCGAAATGCATCCTCCAGGAGCATAGAAGGTAATAGCTTTCCATTTCACCCACAAAGAAGGATGAGGTTTTATTTTTAGTTAGACTTTTGTACATTCACAACTTTCCTGTCTAGGTTTTACTAACAGCCACAAAGCTTTCGAAGCTCTCAGCCAGAGAGGACTGGAAGAGGCAGAGGTTTCCACAGGACATTTGGGTTATGCATGGAATGAATGGTCTTTCTGTAGCTCAAACATTGTACCAAAGCCTCCTGGTCCAGCACTGCAACTTCCCTGGGCAGGAGCAGAGAGTTTGATGGGTGCTTCCACCACAGTGGGATGATGGATACATGAGGCCAAGCAAAACTCAGCTACTTTTCCTCCTTCTGTTTTGCCACCATTTTTGAACCTCACCTGCAAAAACTTCTGCTCTAACCTTTGCTGGGATAGCAAATGCCACTGCCTGAAGTTTTATTGCATTTAGACAAACATTCACTGATGACTAACCACTCTGTCTATAGAGTCATGTAGGGCAGGGACATCTTCCCACTAGGTCAGTTTGCTTAAAGCCATTTCCAAAGTGGCCTTGAACACCTCCAGGAATTGGGCATCTACAATTTCTCCATGCAGTGTGTTCCAGTGTCTCACCGCCTTTGTCATAAATATTTTTTGTCTTATTGCTAATCTAAATCTAACTTCTTACAATTGTTAATTGTTGCACCTCATCCTATCAGTACAGACTCTGGTAAAAAGCATTTCTCCATCTCTTGTATAAGCCCCCTTTATAAAAAGCTACAGTAATGTCTCTCCAGGTGGAGCAACCCCAGGCAGAACAACTTCTCAGCCCCCTGGCAGTTTTTTGTGCCCATTTTCCATTTCTTACCCAGAGTGGAATCTGTTTTGCCAAATACAGGAATTGCTAAGTGATCTCCCTGTCTCTTTGTGTCAACACATGAGCTTTCTTGCTCCTGGTTTTTTTCCCCCTGTTTTCTACCCCATCCTATTGGGTGTGTGAGGGTGGAGAATGAGCAGCTGGGTGGGAGTTTGACTGTCGGCCAAGGCTAACCCACCAGAGGCAGCATCCTTGAAGCACATTTAAAATACAAATATAGAACATGTTTCTTCCAAAGTGGTTGCTCTTGTGTGGAGTGTTTGCCTATTACACACTTTCAGCTCCTTTCTCTGCAGTCAAATTTTTACCACTCTGCCCTCTTGCCTGTGTAGTACTCTGGCTTTCTTCCTTCCCTATTATAGCTGTGATTTGTGGTGAAAAAAAAAAAATAGAACTAAGTATTGGCTGGAACAGAGATGGTAGGGAAGAGTAAGTGGTGCACTGACTCAAAAGGCTGGTGCTGGCTACTGTCCTGACCAACCGTTTAAAGTGCATATGTCATTGGAGGAAATGTGTAAACAGCCCATGGAGCAGGAATCAGGATCTGGGGAGCCACAGAGTTCCCCAGGGTTCTGGAGAACCTTTTTATCTCTAGGGGATTCAAGGATGTCAGTCTTTAGTTTGAGAGCCAGTAATGTATGGAAATTATTTGGTGAAAAAGGACTCTGTCTTCTAGGGACTAGAATTTCCTAAAGTATCTTTGGCATGCAGCAGGTCTACAGAGCTCAAATGGATCATGAAGGTTTGCATCACAGAGTTCAATTCCTTGCTCCAAATCAGCCAAAAGTGATGATTTGGTGTTATCTAACCTTTAGCTGGACCTGTTTCTCTCTGGCTTTGAACAGCTGGTTTCAGAAATGGGCTCACAGCTGACATCTCTAAGCAGACACAACTCCCTGTTCTCCTTGGTGGCCTTCCCTGTTGGCTTGGCTCGGGCAGCCCTTTGCTTTGTGTGCCCATTTTTAGTGAAGCCAGCTCCCTTTTCTACCTCCCTGTGCCATTCCCTGGGAAGCCCCAAACACTCTACCCAGATCTGTGAGATCTCTCAGGCTCTGACTAATTCAGGTCCCCTTTGGATTTAGCTCTCAGGTCAAAGAATCAAATTTGTCTACTTTGTGATTGGTCCTAATTTTTTACAAAGGTCTCTAGAGAGGTGAAACATTGGTGTGTCGTATCCTCTAACTTTGTATGTCACTCAGGGGCAGGTTGGAGACTGCATGTCTGAGTTAAACAAATCTGAGACAAACTCCTTCAGAGATCTAACAGTGTTCTTAGCATTCCCTCGAGTCCTCTCTTCCTCTGCTAATCCAAACACCCTCTTTTAAAAAGTCAAGAAGCTTGTGCTCTTCATAATCCCAACAAGAAGCACCTTGCTGCATTTCAATACTCTGGGCACTATCTGATCAATTGTTTTCTCATGGAGAAAAGGCAGATTTTTCTTGTATTACCATCACTCCTGGAAAATAAAACATAGAATAGAGTTATTTCAATTGGAAGAGAACTACAATGGTCTAGTCCAACTGTTTGATCACTTAATAACATATTAATAATGGAACTGTCCAAATGCTTCTTAGACACACCAACTGAACGCATTGACCCCTCTCTCAGTGTTTGACCACCCTCTTGTAAAAAAAATACTTCCAAACGTTCAGTCTAAATTCACCCTGGAGACAAAATATGCTAATACACTACTTTTGCCATGGCTACAATGGGAAATACCTCTACTCAATTAGCTCAATGTATTACAGGATTTACTCACAATCACATATAGAGAAGAAGTTGGTCTGCAAAAAGGCTGTATTGTATGTGGAAGGGTAAAACTGGACAAGTTCTTCCTGCAGAGTAGCCATATGTGGCTGTTTTCCTCTCCAGACAGACAAGCCCAGCAGTATTCCTTTGAGGATACAAATCATGAGTTTCTGTGAAGCTCTACAGTGTAGACTGTTATGATCCCAGTTTTATCTTTGATCAGATGTGAAGCCAAGTCTGGCAAGGATATGGTCATATTCTACCTGAAAGGCTTGTTTGGGGGTTTGGGATGATTTTTTTAACTTCTTCATGCCTTAGTTCTAAGGTCCTTAGCCTGGTTTAGCTGTTAACTATACACCATTAGGTGGAGTAATAAGTGTCTGTTTTCTGTGACTTTCCTCTGAGTCATGAAGAGCTGGACAGAAAAACAGGTAGCACTGCTGGAAATGCTGCTGGAAAAATACTCAGAGTCCCAGGTGCTACTTATGGCCTCTTCAGATTAATTATTCAAATTGCCTTTTTAGAAACTATCAGTTATTCAGATACTAAAAAATGTCATAGAATATATTTTAAAGTTTTGAGTTCTCTGTACTTTTAGCAACAATGGTTCTCTGTACCTATAAGCTTAGGGAGATTGGGTGAGAACCAGTGCAAAATACAACATTACTTTTCAGTCACTGGTGACAGATCAGACAAGCCCAAGCAGTTGGTCCATCTCTGCTATCATGCTTTCTCAGCAGTACTGTATCTTATCAAAAACTTTGTTCTTGGGTTTTGAGTATGGCTTCAGTCTGTCTCACCGGGAATGCACAATATTGAAAAATTCAGCAAATTTTCCCCAGTGAATCTAGTCTTATTTCCTTCATCCTAAATTGTCCTGATGGTTTGTATACCTGCTCTGAGGTCATTGTGCTCTTTTGCTCTGATCAGGCACACATGCTCCTACATAAGCAAATGCCCCCCTTCCGGACTGTTAGCTCAAAGTTCTGTTCTCTTCCAGTTTCAGAGAAAACCAAAACCTCTGTGACATTAACTTGGTGAATTAAACTTTTGTTTAAGCTGAATTTCTTGAAAGACAGAAATAAGCTGGAATTGAAACTTCACAGCTGAAATATTTTGCTTATATTTATTTTATTTGGCTGTACTTTCCCTCCAGGTAACTTAGAGCCACTGCATTTTTAGTTGATACTGAGAAAGTAATAGTTATAGCTATCTTGTAGAAACACATATTTGATTCAAGTGATAGTAATATTTCTCTTCCATCCTCTCCATCTGTAGCTTGGTTGAAAGCTTCTGTTATTGATCTGAAAGTTTCAGTAGATTGAAAATTTCTTTGGCACATCCATGTGAAGCTTGTGGATGTTATTTACTGCTCTTCAGTTTGTAACAGTAATTATATATCAAATGGCAGAATGGAGCCTGTAGAGATTGAAATTTCCTCTGAAACATTAAGCCTGTGACAATGTCCACCTTGTCCAACCACATACTCCCTACATATGTGTACATAAACTTCTAATTTTACTTATATCTTAAAAAGACTATATTAAATCTCATGCTGATTTAAGTGTTAGTTCTTAGATGCTCTTCTTGGATGTCAGAGATTTAGTTCTCGCCACACTAGGAAATGCTTTTATCTCAAATAACTGATGGAAACCTGCAGCAGGGAACTCCGGTGTGGCTGCCATAGAGAAGGCGTGATGAATAAGAGGCCATGAAGGTGCAGAGCTGTGCCCAAGTCCTGTCTAACCAAGCAGAGCTAATGGATTTTGAATTGAGGCTGGGGATTGTTGATTCTCATACTGCTTACAACAGGAAACCAAGAGCCCTCACTCTCTGCTCTTCAGTGACACCTTGTAAACACAGCTTGAGGACCTGGAGAGTGCAGCGTTAGGATGATTTAAATTCATTATTGAAATAGATACAATGACTATCTTATTGACTCTCAATGTACTGTTTCTGTAGGAACCCCTGTTTGAAACACAACCCCTAATTAAACACCAGGAAAAAGAAACTTTTACATTTTCATTAAGCTCCAGTCTCTTATTTTATCTCATAATAGCTGTTTTGCTATTTTATTTCCTCTGTATTGAGCCTAAGATCAAAGCAATAACTTTATTAAAAAGCAATCAATTCTAATCAGTTTAATAAGCAGCAGAGGAATTGCTTTGACTAAATGAAGAGGGTGTAGCCAGATCTCTGTGGTTATGAGCCTGTGCCTGCTGGCACTGCTCTGTGCTTCATGTCTCAGCCTCCCTTGGACCCTACCCTGTTCAATTCCTGTCCTGTCTCATTGTGTTGTGTCTATGTGCCTGCTTTTCCCACTCTGAGAGCTTGAGCAGCTTTAGTCTGTTCTGCTCACATGAGAGAGGCCTGAATAATTACACCTTGGAGACTTTCCTGGAGCTGAGGGTAAACAGCAGGGAAGCAGAATTTTATTCACTTCTAAGCAGAACTTGCCAAGCTCTTGGTATCTGTTGTGGGATATACCAGTTTCTTACTTTTTTCACTTACCACTGTCCAGTCCAAAATGAAGCAGCAAGTTGGTGCATATGCTCAGGCCATTTACTTCCTACGGCTTTTACATACCAGGGCTACATTTCTGGAATTCCTCCTATTCTTTAAAACATAAAGCTCCAGTTATCTTCAAGCTCCTGGTGTTAACAACTTAATTTACTTTTCAAATTGTGCCACTGATCTGGAATGCCAGGGAAGAAGGCAATGACTGGCACTGGCATTAGCATTATCCCCAAGATGGAAGGTGGTATTCCTCCAGTCCCATTTTATGTTTTTATTAATAGATGATAGAGCAGAGTATACCCTCAGCAAACTGGGAAGAGTGGCTGATACAACAGAGGGTTATGCTGTCATCCAAAGAGACCTTGACAGGCTAGAAAAATAGGCTGACAGGAACATCTTCAAGTTCAACAAGAAGAGTAAAATCCTGTACCCTGGGGACCCCCCAGCTGGAAAGCAACTTGGAAGAAAGGGACCTGGGCAATCTGGTGGATGCTAAGTTGAACAGGAGCCAGCAATGTGCCCTTAGAAAGAAGGGCTGATGGCATCCTGGGACCCATTAGGCACAGCCTTGCCAGCAAGTCGAGGAAGTTGATCCTGGCCCTCTGCTCAGCACAAGTGAGGCCATACCTGGAGCACTGTGTCCAGTCCACCAGAGGCAGATGAGCACAAACTGAAACATAGAAGGTTCCTCCTAAACATCAGAAGATACTTTTCCTTTTGAGAATGATTGAATATTGGCATGGGTTGCCCACAAATACTGTGGAGTCTCCATCCTTGGAGATAATTCATCCAAGAGTTCTCTGGATTCAGTCCTTGGTAACTTGCTCTAAGTGACCCTCCTTGAGCAGAGGGTTGGACTAGAAGACCTTCAGAGGTGCCTTCCAACTTCAATCATTTTGTGATTCTGTGATCTTTTCCTGTTACAGACTGTAAGGCAGAGGACGACCTTGTCACTCAAATTTAATACTGAATGTCTTTGCTCTAGCTAATGTAATATATGAGAACAATTTCTTGGTCCAATTTTTTCTGAAATCAAATAGCTTGAGCTAGAGTGTGGTAAAAGAAATCTTTTCTCTGAGACCTTTGGGATTAAAGGAAGGACTCACAGGAAGAATTTCTGAAAATTGATGTGCCAGGTAAACCTTAGTGTCTCTGGGTGCCAGCTTTAACATCATTCATGCTCCTCCTTTGCCATCCACTACTTCCTCTGGATACACCCTTTGGCCTGGGCAACATGAAAACAGCACTTGCATCCTTCTTCAAAAGTAAAAGGTGTGAAGCAATTCAGCAAAAGGTGACTCTCAGTCAGCAGGTGAGAGGCCCAGGTACCAGGGGATGCTGTGAGGCAGTCTCAGGGAGAGCAGAGCTGTACACAGACACCAAATTGTTCTTTACTCTATGAAAGGTCTCATCACACAGTACTTGGACTGTGCTTTTCAAAGTACACTCTATATAGTTGTATTTGTCATTGAGAAGGATTTAGAACAAGACTCTAATCAGTCACTATGGTGTTTTCTGATGTTAGTGATGATCAGTTGGAATGTGCTATTTAATGTGAAAGCAGTGTATGCATCATTTCTACTATGGATTGGCACTGAATAACCTCACAAATATATTAAATTGTTAATTTGACTTTAGTTTGTCTAAATGTTTCAGTCTAAGCTGTTAATTCTTTTACTTAGAGAGCATTCATCGCTTTTAAAATAGAGCACACTGCTTGTCTTCCCTTTTAAAAACCTCAGCTATAAAACCATTGCAAACACTAAAGTCAAACCAGCAAAATATTGTGGAAATCATCAGGTGAATACTATTATTTTAAGTTTATTTTCAAGTGCTTTTGCTTACAATATATTTCTTTTATTTGACGATGCACATTTGCTGATAAGCCAGGTACTAATTAACATACCCTGCACTTAGGATTCCCTAGTGACAATCAAAGAACAAAGGTCTTGGGAATGATTAACAATCAAAGCTAAAGATAACAGCTGACTACAGATCAATCTGATCTTTACCAGAATGCATTTGGCTACAAAGACATGAAGTAACCTCTGTAATCCTTTAAGTGAGGTTACTCCAATCATACAGAGGCCATAAAAATAGCACTTGAAATTTAAGAGGTTTATGATGGCCAGCGCCCTACATGAAGAAACATCAAAAGAAAACATTCATCAACTATTAAGTCTGCTTAGGATTGAGAGGCCATTTAACAACTATGGCACATCCTTCAAGCTGGAAAAATTCACTTCTTTTTCCTATCCCGTACACAATGAGTTAACTCTCAGTTCTGCTTCTCTCTCTGTCCCCTCATCTTCACTAAATCCAAGTGATCTCCTCTTATACAACATTTAGGTGACTTACTTTCTTTCAAGAGTGCTGTTACAGTCCACTCCAAATATGATCAGCTCTTTGCTTTTTCAGCTTAATGTTCTGCTTTAACTATGCTGAATCCTAAAGAATATTCTATTTTGGGAGCATCCTAGCATTTGGCATGTTTATAAATCAAGTCCTCAGCAACCTGAAAGTAGAGTGATGGTTAGTGTCCAAGGCTGCAAATCAGCTTAGCTTGGTTGCAGATAAATATGACAGAAACACGTGTCTGCAACTAGTAATTTTCTCTTGCTAGGACACTTTTAGGGGCAAAAAAAGAAGATTTTAACACATCCAATTGAAAATCTTTCACAGACATGTTATCTATATCTTCTTAACATACTGTTCTGGGGCTGCTGGTGTAGAAAGAGCAGGGAGAACAATTTAAACCTTACTGAAATTGAACAAATTGGATTGTGGCGGCTAAGTTCAAGTGAAAGCTTCTTGTAAATGAAGAGCTTACAACTATTTGGCTGGCAGAAAGCCATGTGATCTTACTCATCTGATTCACAGGAGACTTTGAGATAGTGACAAATCCTACTGATCCAGGGGCTGCACGTATGCAGGTGCAGAAGGTACACCAATGAATAGTGAGGCATGGACAGCACGAAGGGGAGACAGGATGCTGCTGCTCTGTTGTCGCTTGCTCCCTGTGACAATTCTGGGGCTGTAAGTTCTTATTTATCACCATAATGTCCAAGAATCAAGAATGATGCACTCAGTTCCCAGTGTGGTAGGTACTCTGCAAACACAGAACAAAAAAGGCAATTTCTGCCTCTAACCCCAAGCCTGCCATCTAAGAATAAGATACAACCCAGCAGGATGCAGGCAGCTTAGTAGGAATGTGTGGGATCTGGTGGAGACATTATGTTCAGTCAGAGACAGGTTCCTCCAGCTACCAGCATCCTGGCTAGCTGGTAACATTTTGGTGACATCATGGCTAAAGAGATTTTAAGAAATGTTTGAAGGTACACATAAGCATGCCTATGGAACTTCATTGACCACTCATGTTGTGTGAGGGCAAGATAAAGAAAGATGACGTGTTTTAGGGTTCCAAATAAGCGGGTCCTGCCACAGTCTATTTAGAAGCATATTTTAATCCCTGTGAGAATGACTAGAAGATGAGCTAGACAGAGGTAGGGGTTTGAAGAGCTGGGAGTGAAAAGATGAGAAAGAAAAGATATTAATGCCATGCAAGGAGAGGAGAAAGTGAAGGATCCAAATAGCATCACAGGAGAATAATTTTCTAGAAGGATTTTGAAAGAGACAGATAGCAAGGATACTGGTAAAACCAACCTGTCAGACTGAGATGTCTCCTGGCCATGGAGACAGAAGATAAGACACAGATTGGCAGGGGTGAAAGGCTGGTGGTGTTTCCCAAGTGAGCTGGAGAAAAAAAGGGAGAGATGGTGGGACAGATGGTAGCCCTGTTGACTCTGTGTTAGATATCATATATGTATAAGCAGCTATCGGACAGACAGATTTGCATGTAAGTGAAAGGCAAGCCAAGGTGATGGAGGGCAGCGTTTTTATGGACAGAGGGCCAGAAGAGGTTGGGGACTCTTAGTTTTAGTCCAAATCCAGTTCTTAGTGAGTTTGAGAGAATGTCTTACCCTCCTCTATGCTCCCTGTCATTCAATTACCTGGATAAGGCAAGGGTAGTGTTAACTGGACGATAAGAGATTTAACTGATGTGTACATTTAACATGTACAGTGCTTAGAAACCTCTGCATGATTCTGTTATCAAAGTGCAAAATATTATTTACCCAAATCTAGAAAATACATTCTTTCACAAGTTACTTTGGTGACTTCCAGGTACTTGCTATTGCTTCATTGCAGGTAGAAGAAAAAGCCCACCAAAACTAGGTCCACGAGTTTCAAGAAACCACTACTCTAAAGGAACAGCCTTAAGACCATGTTGTTGAGAGGGCTGAAGCTCTCTTCAATTTCCATTCTGAAAGACACCTTAATCTAGCCAAACTTCTCACGTGCATGAAGCCAAGAGGCTGGCAGTGGTTTCCCAGGTTACAGTTCATTAGTGTCTGCATCACAGAGGGCCAGGAAGCACACTAAAGTAACTACAGTGCAGGTCTCATTGCTGCGTGATGCTGACAGAGAACTTGCTTCTCACACAGAAAATTAGACAGGCCCTGGTACTTCAGGTATTTTTAACTCGTGTTACAAATGATGAGAGTTTTAGAAATAGGAGAGCTGGCATAAAGAGCTGCACATAAATCCACAGTTCAGAGCATAAGGTGCTGCTCTTTCAAGCTTATGGCATCTAACAGCCACGGTAATAAACACCCATTAATAAATAAATGCGTGCTGGTAGGTTTTCTGCTACAGAAGGGATGGCTTGAGGCCTAAGGGCCTACCCAAGGGTGCAATCATGGAAAATAAGCACCCTTTGCACTCTCCCAACCCTACTCCAGTGAACCATCTCCTTTAGCTAGACGACAATGTGCTACTTAAAGGTCATGGGGAGACTGGGGAGATTTTCTGCGTTTTTATGCATTCATAGGACCTGACCTTGGAAGGTGTTTGTTTCCTGTGGGAAAACCACAGTGTCTGAATGTGGCTCCAGCAGGCTCAGTGGTCACCTTGTACACACATACAGAGCATTTTCCAAGGACCAGTGCCATCAGTAATCAGGCTAGGAGTTGGGACTGCTCATCTGCTAGGATCAGTGCTTGTCATACTAACTCCTGCTGCTTCAGTGGTCCCTGTACTCTGCTCCCTGACTATCTCTCCAGCTGTCTTGTTCTGGCTCCTAGGGGCATGCAGCTTTGATGGTCAGTGTTTAATAGTGCCCAACACCACAGGCTCTAGCACAGTCTTACCACAGAGTAGTAACAGAAACAGGCAGGAGGGAACAGCACCTTCTGTGCTTGGTGCTGTTTCAAAAGAACTGCATAGCAATATACACTGAATATCTGGGGTCTGACTTCAGAGACACCAAAAACTAAGTTTCATAGGGGTTAGAAGCTACTGAATGAAAGGCAAGCCTGGAAAATGAAAACAGGCATCCTCGTTCCATTTTCCAATTGTCCTGAAAGGAGGAAAAGGATCTTTGTAGAAAGTCTCTAAGAATATATTCCCTTCCCAGTTACTTTTCTGGATTTGCTGATGGATGGGACAGCTCACTGAAGAGGTTATTGGTACATTCAAACATCAGTTTCATAAGCCTATTATTACTAGAATCTGTGGGATAATTAATGCTTGCATGAGAAGTTAATGAAGGACAAAGATTCTTTACTGCTGATGGTCTCAGTGAAACAACTGTCTGGAACATATGAAAGAGCTATTGTCAGTAACAAATTACCATTACAGAGAGCCACATGAATATAAATCTTTCAGAAAAGGTGACATGCTCTTTATTTTGTAGCTCTTATTCTAACAGTGACCCTACTGTCCATGTGCATTATCTCTCTGATGCACTCATTTGGCTTCTTGGTGGGCGTCTGTACAGTTGAAGGTCTCATCATCCTGCAGTTCTGACAAGAGTCCCATTTACCTGCCACCTGAGTCTTGTTCTTCTGTCTAAAAACTCCTCATCTCTTCTCAGTCCAATTTAACTGCCAAATACCCAGGTGTAGAGGCCAGTATTTTAAGCAATATTGATGTCATTGTTGTTTCACTGAACAAAAAAATGTCATGTATCCTTCACCTGTGCCGCGTGCTTCTGTACAGTGCTGCTAACTTAAGCTTTCTTTTGAGTGGTAGCTTTCTGTCTCTAATGGCTGAGGGCCAGCAAATCTTTGGATATGAACTTGGAGGTAATTTAACTCATATCTAGTAAATCAACTGCATAAGAGTGTGCGTAAGAGCACGAATTCTGATTGAATTTAGGCAATCTAAAGGTAACAGGACAGAGAATTGTAGATCTGGTTAACACTGTTAACATCATCTGCAGACAGGATTGTGTTTGCTACTCACTTTAAAATGAAATGTGACCTACAAGCTAGATGTCACCAAAATCTACAATTTCAGTGCCTTTCAACTTCTCTTGCAGATTTAAAGAAAATGTTCTATAAAAGAGAATTGCTTTTCCTTCTGAGAAAAAAAAAATTTTTGGGTTCTACTTGGCTGGTTAATGAAATGACTTTCCATGTGGGCATGATTATCTGGCTGATTGAGTATGAGTTGATCCTGATCCTATCAGCTTGTGATTTTTCTGAGATTGCTGCAAATCCCACACAAATGCCTAAAAACTGTTAGCTTTCCACTAGATTTAAGTTAGTTTAGGCTTGTAAAGCTGCTGGGGGAAAGAGAGATCCTTGTGTATTTGGCTGCTTGGAAAGTTCTTGTACATTGTTTGTCCCTGCTGGTACCTGCAAAGACAAATTGGTACATGGTTTTTCTCAAGATGTCTGTGCATTGCTTAGGCTTAAACCCTGAAAATGAATACTGGCCAGGGGAAAAATCCTTGAATGTGGCTAGTCAAGCTCTTATATACGAACTTAGGACTAAAATAGAGAAAAAATAGCTCATCCTACAAAGCCTGGTCTGGTACTTTTAACTGTAGGTGATTCCTTATCCTTCTCATTCTGTTTTGGGGTGGCAGTTCATGTGTAAACCTGCATTCTGGACCAAACCTTTACAGTGTCCCCTCTCTTGATCATTCTTCATTGACCTTGCTAAGACAGGAGCCCATACATTGTTTACAGAGAGGTTATTTTCATGTCATTACTTCAGAGTGGTTACAGTTCAAGGCAGAAGTGTTTTTACTGAAGAGGAAGGGAAGGGCTGCAATGATGGTGCAGGCATCTTCAGCCAGGTAAGAACACACAATATGCCAACACAATCCCGTATGTATGGAGCATTCTTATGTATATCCACACAGGGATAGCATCATAGCATGACTAAGTTTTATTAAGATTGTTTTGAAAATCTCTCTACCATAATAGAGAGGAAAACTGGCTTGATCTCTGTGTAACCTTGACAAGGAAGAAGGGGAAAAAATGGGAATTTCTTTTCTGTCCTGTAATGGATCTATTTCAGCTTGAGGGGCAACATACTGGTGACTTTTCTGCTGCAAACTTTATCAACCTCATAATGGTCCCTGTGCATTTGTATTACTATAGATCAGTCCTTTTTGACATAAATGCAACAATTAAATATTTAGTCATCTTCGACAGACAAGATGAGTGAACCTTTGAAGGTCATGCAGGAAGTGTAGAACTGAGCAGGGTACTGACCAGTGGTTTTCCATAGACATTACTCCATATAGGTAATGCTGTTGAATGATTATACCTCAAAGTTCAAGAAATTCTACTTTCTGAAAGTGCTAGATGATTGACTGGAGAAAGGACTTGTCTGTTGCATGGTGTGGGATGTCTGTCTTTCATAATACTAAATAGCATACAGGAAAAGAAGAAAAAAATAATCATATTTATAGCAACACTGTTCATCTTCTATCCTTGCAATGCTGGACTTTAGGGAAGATTAGTTTAGTAGCACTTGTCTATAGACATGATGCAAATCAGAGTAAATTCAGCCACATCATCAGCTGCAACTGGTAAAAACAGCTACATGAGTTAGCAGGAGCATCAAAACAAGACAAACCATAAAATCCCAGTGATGCTTTAAAAATAATTTAATCTTTTTAAAGATGTCATAAAGAAAATGTTTCTTCATGAGAAAAGACCTGGAAAAACAATAAACCAGCATTTCACAAGCAGTCAGCTCCTGTGCCATCATTTCTAAGAGGTGAAAGTGTCAGAAATTATAGGAAAAGACAAATGTGCTTTACTAAGACTGTTCAGGGAGCTCTCATTAACTACTAACAGCCATAGACATGCACATGTGAACACATTCTTCTGTAAATGCAGGACATAAGTGGTGAAGAGACTCATGTAGTTTGCTCATGAAAAGCATAGAAAATACACCAATACTTGTGAAAATGCAAATGGCAGAGGCAACTAACTGAATATAAAGAAAAAGATATGAAGAAGTGAAGATATGATGGTGAGTGATGGAGAGTGGAGAATGTTTAATGTTTTTGGTCTCATGCAACAATAGTTGCAGAGTTTGCAAATAAATAAAATGAAAAATAAATACCACTATACTAAAACAAAAAGTAGCAAATTAAAATGTGAGATAGGTTATGTGTCTGACATGATAGAAGCAAAATAGTTTTCAAACATCTGACTGGCCTTAAGTGCAGAGGTCAGATAGATATACACAAGTAAAAGTAGTGTAATATCAAAAGAGAGTGCATAGTTCCTTTATGATCAAGTGGAGAAACTGGATTGCCCAGCAAAAATGAGTTGTGATAAAGAGAACTGAGATTTGGAACCACATAAAGATGGGCAGCTTTCACATCAAAATCAAATAAAAGTAATCTCTTAGGAATGCTCAGAATCTCATCTCAACAGAAAGATGTAGATATCAGGTTCTGTATTGCCAACTGAATAAAAACACCCTTGACACAATGGAGGGTGCCCTACAATAGTGTAAGGACTGGAATGATATGGAAGGACTTAGATTCAAAAATTTAAGGATGGGGAGAAATTCAAAGCCCTTCAGTGCTGCCATGTGGAACCCAAAATATTTTTGGTAAATTGCAAATCTGCATTACAAGAAAGAGAACAAGAGGTGGACAGACTGACAACTGTTGCCTTATCTAGAAGCAGCCTTCTAGTTTAAAAAGGCAGCAACAGAAAATAAATTATGCAAGCAATACAGACACCCCTTTTCTTGTAAAACATCAAGGAATCAGTGAGACAAGCACAACATCTGTACAAATACAGCTGACTCTTCTCACCCGGGTCATTCTTTCAAATATACCTGCGAATCATCCAAACATTGATACTTAGAAAATGAGATTATCAGTTTTCCAGGAACATTGGTATAATGGTACCTGGAAAAAGAGGGCAATTCTTCACTGAAATAAGATGAGCACAGACCCACGCAGAGACCTAACAAGCTAGTTATGGATATCTGACATAATATTAAGGCATCTTTAATTGCAAAAGATGAATCAGAAAAAAAACCCTTACAAGAACAGGCAAAGCTCAACAGACAGATAAAATCCCTAAGAGTTTAAAAGAGCATCAATTCTTAGAAAAGACATAGATCTAACAACAGCTGTTGGAGGGAGCACTCAAACCTGAACTGCAGTGGCAGAAACATCTGCCAGGGATGTCCTGCATTTCCTGGAGACATGCACTCTTGCCACAAGTGACTTCTCTGGAAAACTACCTGGTAATAAAGTATGAAAGAGCTACTGTTCTAAACTAAGAGGAAAACATTCTCTGTTGCTAAGGGAAGTCAGGGCTTAGTTAACTCATCACTTTTTTCATAGCAGATACACATATATATGAGTACAAAATATGCCTCATGATGCACATTCATGGAATGATCGCTGTATGAATTGATTAACTCCTTTCATAGACACGATTCTCAGATTTAGTTTTACTGTTTATATTCTAGTAAATGCCATTCTTGATTTCAGCATGGGGAGATGTTCCTTTTCTACCTTTTGAGGACTGGATACTCTCAGCAACCCAGCATACCGTTTGGGGACAGCTGATAGGTGTTGATTTCTGGCTTCTTATGCAGATGACATTTAGCCACTGGGCTCTTCTTACTGCTGTTTGTTGTTGTTCTTTAACTCAGTCTTCATAGACACAGAAAAGAATTTTTCTGTATTTTACGTTTTGTAAATATCCTAGCTTCAATAATCTAGCTTTTTCTGGGACAATTACGTATCATCATCTGGTGTAGTGAAAAGTCAAATGCACCGGTAGTGTGATAGCTCTCCAAATATTTCTGGTTGTTAATCTTGCATTTTCAGTCCCAGGCAAAATGTACACACATCATAAATATAACTACAATATAATGGCAACACTTGTCTTTTGCGTCCTCGGCACTGAGAAGTTTGAGGCTTTAAATAGTGGTGTGTTTGCCACATGGATAGTATTAGATAGACAGATGGTACACTGTTCTCGCTTTATAATCATACAACCCATATTTCCATGGACCTACCTACTGCCTGATAAGTCAGCATGTGAATACAAAAGGTTAACCTGTTAGGCGTGCCCCGGTAATTGGAGAACTGTCAAGTGTTTTCTGCACTGCTGAGCACACTGGTGCATGCTGATTATTTTCTAGGGTTTTAAAATATATCTTCCTCTTACTCTTTTAATAACTCTTGTTGGAGTGGAGAAACATAACAGAAACTGATGTGCCTTCCAAAGAGAATTCCTTCTCTCTTACTGTTTATATATACACAACTGGGAAAGTCGTGTTCCCCTCATGCATCATAGTTGCTGACTTAGCAGCACATCCTATAAATGGGGTCCAGTTTTCAGGGGAATTGCTAAATTTTCTTTGAAGCTCCTTCTAACATACAGACTCAAGTGTCCTAGCTTGTTCTTTATCACTCTTTTTTTTTTTTTTTTTATTAAAAAATTCAATTAATTTTGTAAAACATTCACAATAGTGGCTGCAGTGGCATCACTGGTTGAAGTGCCTTTTTCCATTTAACTTTGCCAGGATTATATGGCTTTCTATCCCTACTGTGTAAGCTCTGTGGCAGTTGTTCTGGTCCCTTTGTAGCTAGACTTACCTCAACATGACTTCTGTTACTTTGTTTCTGAAATATTACCTTTATTAAACTTTTGCTTTCTTAGATAAAGTATGAAACAAGCATTGCAGAGGTGCAAAGGGAAACCTATTGTATAAACAAGCAGTATCATCTTATGAAGATATGAAAAAACCTCTTTATTTGAGAACTCCTCAGATATACAAAAAGAACAAAACTCTGCAGTTTCTCTCCATGCAGAGTCTGCTGGTTTTGCTGGGGTTTCTCCAAATAAAAAGTCAAATTTCAATACTGGGTTGTTACCCAGAAATATGTTCCCAGGGCACTACGTAAAGATTTTCCTTAATTTCTACTTCTCTGAAATAGTCTTTCAAGCTTAAAAAATGCTCTGGGAAGGCTTAGTGAGGGATATTATCTTTGATCTTTTCTGTTGCCCTGTACACATGTTTGTCTAATCAGATGGTGATTGCAGAAGCCTGGATCCATCACAGTTGTTAACATCAACTGAGATTTGCAAAGTCCTTCCTTTCATCTCTTTTAGCTTGTCCTGAGACAGCAGTTTCCAAATTGATCCAAAGCAGCTATTGCTGGACTGACTATAAGGAATAGTTGAATAATGATGATTGGGCAGAAGTAATTTATTAATCTTATTATTTTCTGCATGGTCATCTGTTGTCTATGGCTCACTATGGTGTAAGGAAAAGATCTGATTCCAAATTGAAAAAAAAAAAAAAATTGCATTGATTTCCCTAGGTTCTTATTCAGCTTCTGTAGCCCATTTTAGTCATAACCTTGTTAGGATCCTGATCACAACAATTAGTGCATTGTACAATACAAAAACAGTTTGAATGCTGAGAGTTGTAATAGTTGGCTAACTGACAAGAGAATCCTCAGTTTTCATGTTCTTCAAAAATTTTGTACTATAGGGCTGGGAGCCATTCAAAGTTTCAGTGTTTTGCTGTTAATGAGAGATTTTTATGGTTTTATGGTTGTGTGTATACGTAATGGTATGGGCGAAAGAAAATTATCAGCCTTGTTAGGGACTGAGTCCCATCTGTATTCTGCAGCACATAGCTCTCATTCTCTGTTTGTCTTTTGTAGGAAAGTGTTTTAATTCCTACAGGAATTCCTACTGTGAAATCACATTTGGAGAAACAGAGAAACTGATACTGATGCAGAGACTAATACATTTGCCTTGAGGCTATTCTTTGTTTTTTTGTTTTTTTGGCACAACCGTCCTAGCCCAGCAAAAGGAAATAAGATGATAGAAAAGGCAAAATGGTTTCTTCATACTTTCTTTTTCATAAACAAACAAAATATACTGAAGGATCAAACTGCTTCAAGTACCAGCATTTAAACTAGTCACCAGCTATCTGGCATTAAAAACAAATCTTGCTGAGACTCGATTTCTTCGACCTTGTTTTGCAACCTCCAGTACTAATTGGTGTTCAAGATACATGGTGGACCAGCTGGATTTTATATTTGTTTTCATCAGCAAAACCTCTCTCTATCTTCAATAAATTATTTAGTCCTTTGTGTGTATGGATGATCATTAATACCAATTCTTACTAAGCCTCTACATACACACATGCATACATATATAAAATGTTTTACTAATTTTACTTAATGGAGTTACACAGTGATCTATTGAGACATGACACTGTGTGCATGTTGTAAATAATTCAAGAGTGAAAGAAGCTGCCTGAGCCTTCAGAATAAATATTGCACATCACCTAAAATCAGACAGACATTTGATTTCACTTCTTTAACATTCCTTAGGTAGCAAAAGAGATATGACTGAGAAGTTTGAAAGTATTGCTGAGCTAGATCTAAAACGTTTTCTCTCTGTACCTCAAAGTACGCTTCTCAGTGAAGTCTGAGACTGTAAAATATTTTGCTTGCTAAATAGCATTAAATTTTTAAAAGTGTGATGATGCCTTAGTACCTTTGAGTTCAACAGAGAAATGAGTATTCATTCTAGCCAGATATTTTATCAAGGCAAGGAAAAGATTTTCAGTGTTTTGGATTCTGTTGCAATGATTTCTGGTTGAGGCTTTTCAACAGCCTGTAAGTAAGAAAAATAACAATTAGGGTACTTACCTCTTGTAAGTTAGTATTTGAAAATCACTGGTGAGCGTGCAAATGCTCAATGTCTGTTGGTCACAGATAACTCAGTGTGATCCCCTCCAGAAAGCTCTGAGTCAGGGGCACTGTCTCAGGGACAGCAAAATGGTCTGGATTTCGTGTAACTCTACACACATGAATTGGTTCAACTGCCTGTTCAATTGTGGAAAAAGTATCAGAGCCTGAGCATGATTTTTATTTTCTGTGTGTGACTTTTACGTTTTGCTGGGTTTTTTGTGGTTTTTTGGTTGGTTGGTTGGTTGGGGTTTTTTTTTTGGGTTTTTTTTTTTGGGTTTTTTTTTTTCCTGGATGACTGGCTTGCTCAGAGTTTTAGAAATGAGCTGGAAGAGTTTTTTTTTTCCCTTAGGGCATAGTCCAGGGTCCATCACTAGGTAAAGAGTGGTGTTTGTGCTTATTTCCTTCCTAACCACTACAAACCACGCAGCAGCAGCACAAATCCCGAAAGCTGGACCTTGCTGCATTCCCACCCCAAACAAGCAGCGTTACAGGATGTCTGCCACGGCAGCTCACACAGCCATGGCACACGGCAGAGTAGGCTGTGCCAGGCACAGAGCAAAAGGAAAGCAGGAGGCAGCCTGGCTCTTGAAGCTTCTGATCTCTTCTGGTGGGACAAAAACAACTAAAACAAAGCTGTGCCCTTTTACTTGTTTTTCTTGGCTAAGCCTGTGGAGATTTTGTGGGTTTGCTCTGCATATAATTAAAATTTCATTAATTAGGGTTAATTTAAAAACTGAAAACAAATTTTCAGGCTAGTTAAGTCTTTGAGAATTTTTGCCTTTTTAAAAATATTAATTTATTAGAGTTTGGAAGGCTGACATAAGAACAGTTCAGTTACACAATTGCTTGCTATGAAACATTCGCCTCAATGATCTGATTTATTTCCAGCTTATCAACCATCTTGGTAGCTTGGACAGGAAAATTACAATAGATTTCCAACAGCAAGAACAAAATATTGCATAAAACACGGCCCCACCTCTCTTCTTTTCGTTTTCATAGTCAGTGCCAACCACATAACAAATTTTATGAGACTATCAGTCCCAAGGTTAAATTCAACTTTTCAAAATGATTGTGAAAGGACAGCAGATCACTTTTCTCCAGATAAACATTTATTTAGCTGTATTTTAATGCAATTATTGAAGATGTGTGTGCATAGAAATAACTGCATAAATTATTTTTTTCAAAAGCTGTGGTATATGTTATGATGATCATTACTACCTGTCTGATGCCATGGTGCTCTGCCAGCCAGTTGTGAATTGGCCTGGCTGTTCACTTCCATGTGCCTCCAAGCTAACTGGGTAGGGGTAGGATCTGTTCCTCGGGGTTTGCTGGAAGCAAGGTCTTGCCAGTGTTCCAAGCCTCAGCAGACCAGTTCCCTCATGATCCACTCATAGCTGACTAAGGCTGTGGGCTGTGTGGAGATCTCAGTTACCATCTGTGCAACCCTCCAGGAGAAAGGCACTCTCAATACTGCATGGTCAAATCAGTGTTTCAGGCTTGTAGGATCTGATCTGCCCTCCTTCACCTCAAAATTTTCCTAGCGTGCAGTGGCCACTGTTTACCTGAACAGAAAATACTGACAAGTCTCTGAGCAAGAAGCTCCACCAGTAACACTTCCATTTCCTTGTGGATTCCTATGAAGAAGAAAACCATTTCAAGGAGAAGGACTTTGGAGGAACTGAAAGTCAGTAAAAACCTCAGTCAGCCCCAGACAACACCAAAGGTGACATTTTGAGCATGTTCTGGCACCTTTCCTGGGGAAGACAACTCTGGAGTGGATCCTTTAGGCCACCATGGGCACCAACATGCAGGTTAGAGGTGTATCCCACTCTGCAGTCTGCAATTACAAAATTTTTCTAGTGGCCACTGATGGTAGGAATTATTCTACTTTTAATCACCAAGACAATTTATATGACTAGGAAGAGGTTTTAGATATCTCCCAGGACAATTCCTTTGCCCACAAGTGAAAATATGATAGTCTTAAACATGGTTTTAAAGGCTATAAAGAACAAATAAAACTCAAGTCTCCAATGCTTTATTTCTGAACCTGTTCTGAACAAAATATTTTAAATGGAATATTTAAATGTATTAAGTGTTTCTGTGGCAAATTTGCTGATGCCCAAAGTGAATGTGATATTCATTACAAAGGTTTATTTGAGTTTTCTTGCCCAGAACACACTTGAAACATTGGATTTTCCTTGGTAACCTTCATGACAGGCATCACATATTTCAGTAAATCTAAGGCTGAGTAAAGCTGCAGGGAAAGGTTTTATGATGTGAGCACAGGCAAAAGCCATGAGTTGTTCCTTCCCATGCTTGAGAGAGGTAATTATGGTTTTTCAGGATATACAGTGACAGATGGACAAAGGTATGCTTTTGTATTTATCCACAAGTATAATTTAATACCCACTTCTGAGCAGAATTGCTCTGTGCATTCATTTGCATAATTGGAAGGGGCTTGACATATCTAGCTGCATTTTCTCTTCCAGTAACGCTAATCTTCTTTTTCCCATGGTCTGATTAAACTTTGCAAGTGACTTGTATCACAACCCTCCAATGGCTCACACTGCTATCAGAAGGGAGGTTTGATTTGTTTGAGGAAGCTGGTGTTGCTGACCCTTAACAATACCATTTTAATTGCCTGACCTTGCTGATTAAGTAACTCCAGTGGTCATCTCCAAAGGGTGGCATTATCTCTTGTGTCAGAAAGGACTTCAGCTACTGAAAAGTTTGTATGGGGAAGTTTTGTTTTCTTGTCACATGCAAAAAGGTGAACTATTCTCACTTAGAAGAAAGCAATAAGGACAAACAGATGCTCAGCAACAGCCCAATTAATTATACATTTTATAATTTCAAGTTACCCCAAAGCATGTCTCTTGTTTTACTGACAGATGACTTACTTTTATGTTTAGCTGCTTCCTCACTCCATTGTTTCCATGGTAACACCTCTGAAACATTGCTTCTTTCTGAGGAGATGAAACGTAAAGTGGCTAGAATATCTGAGTGTTTAAATATTAAATGAAAACAACAGAAAAATGGTGGAGTGAGTCAGACATTACAGGCAGGTGACACCCACAATATCTGCTAGCAAATTGGACTATGGGGTTGTGCTACCTTTACTCTTCTACAAGCTGAAAACAGCAGCCAGCTCTTAGGAGCTGTCCTGAACCTGGGTTATCCTGATGTTGAGAGGCAGCTGAGCACACTTATGACCAAGCCTGGCTAAAAGATCCTGCTGCTAAGCTCTGCAAGGAGTTAGAAGCAGCAAAAAAAGTTAATTTATAGGAGTGCTGTATTTATTATTTGCCAGGGATAAACATTTCTTGTTAAAATTGACAATAACTACAGATTTCTTGGTATTTTGCTGTAAAATCTGTTAGGAAGCTAACATGGAAATACTGTAAAAAGCGTTCCTGCCAACATTTGAAAATACACCAACATTTGTTTTAACCATGCCTTTTCACTAATGGTAACAAACATCAGTTATCTGGGTTTGGAAAGGGCCATGATGCAGATGTGGCCATTTTTGTAAACTTAAAGGGAACTTCTATGGAGGATTCTCAATTGTGCTGCAGCTACACTGATGTCTCTCTCCTGCTACACCAACACTTTTCAAACTCACAGTACAAGACTTGATCTTCAAAGTAGAAGTAGTGGTGCTCATTTCCCCCATCTAGTTTCACTCACCCTTCTGATCCACTTTGGTTCAGGCTCCCTCTGCCTGCTCCCACTGATGACTGTGCCCAGCCCACTGGCTTAGATCTCCTGTTCTTGTGTACCAAAGCTCTCCCTTCCTTCCCTTAAATGCCTCCTTAGACAAAAACCTTTCTCCTTCCTGTTCTGAATCCGAATTTCAAACCAGCCTTCTCAGTTCTCTCCTCTTGTCTGAACATAATGGGGAGCAAATTAACCCCCCTTTCTTATTTTTCCCACGTGAGACAACATGAAACAGCAATGAAATAGATGCCCTGAATTCCTCATACAAAACACTCCATTGAGCACTATTCCTACTCACTTGATTTCTCTGCCATTTCCTCTAGACTATCATTTTACATGATTTTATACACTGAATTTATCTTCCTAGGACAAGGTTGTTTTTTTCCTACTGTCTATAAAAGAACTCGATTTCTATTAACTTTACAGAAATAAATGGTAAGAATATTCTTCCTCTTCTCTGATTGACAGTCACAATTCCTTTTTGCCCTAACATTAGAGGTTTTCAATAGAATAAACTTTTGTTTTTTAAAATCTGTGGTCATATGAGGAGGAAAATTCCCAAAACTACCCAAGCTCTGCTCACTAGCAGTGTTAAAAAAAGATGCCAGCCAAAGTAGGAGGTGTAAATTTTCTTAACATTTTTCACCATCATTTTATTTTAAAAGCTTTGATAGGCAGTCAAACAGAATTTTCAGCATAAAAATGGGTATTAAGTTTCAGAACAAGCCCACTCAGCATTAGGGAGAGTTGGTGTTGACTTAGGAAAAGGGAATTAACAAGATGACTTTTGCAGGTTCCTTCAAGCATGTGTTCTACAAGTGACTGAATTAAGACAGTTCTCACCTTTACAATATTGTTGTTTCAAGGACGTCAGTTGTCAGGACACATGCTCCTTGTATATACAGAGTTTGGAGTTGCAGTTGTTTTTTTTCCATAGTCACTAAGGATGAATGCTTGCTCTTCTTCCCTTTCTGATCTACTGAGGGAAAGGAGCTGCCCTGTCGACTCTCTCCCAGCTACCCTGAAAGGAATTGCACTGGATCTCTTTGGCCTTCAGGCTTTCAAGCACTGACACCACCTGAGGTGTTTTTTGGTGAGAGAATTCTCCAAATACACGGGAAGCCTCCTCCTGTGTATTCCCAAGATCACAGCAGCCTGTGGTTTGGGCTAACAACACATAGCTGTTGAAAAACTTTCTCTCTGTAAGAGATCAATTTTTGCTTAGTTAATGATCCTTCTCAATCTGAGGGATTAGCAAAGGGCTTTGGAAAGAATTCCCAGTAGCTATGAAAGCTGAAAAAATGTGTGGTTGACTGAAGTGTGTGAAGATGTCTCCTCATGAGCTGTTTTGAATTTCACTTATTTCAGACATATAAAACTTTCAAGAAAGAAAAAAATGGAGAGCATTTTATGCAGCCAAATTTAGCTCTTTTATCTGGGAGTGGAATGAGATTATGAAGAGCAAACGAATGTGTTACATAGTGATGGAAAAAAATGCTGTGATTAGCCTGAGTCCCTTGTGTTTAGCATGATGTCAGCCAACCTCATTCCTCACAGTTAAGGGTAAGCACAGTCAAACTTCTCCAGTCCTCTAGGAGTAGAGCTCAGAATCAATACTAAGCTTGAACCCATGTGTAGATTTGAAGAGGAGAAAAGAATTTTGTTTACAGAGAGAGGAAGTGTCGGATTCTCTACAAATCCACTTCCCACAAGGAAGAAATGAAAAATTTCCGCTGGGTCTAGAAAATCAAGAAGTGGGGAACAGAGTCATGTAGCAAACAGAGGAAAAGCATAAGGGAAGAAGAGAAATAGAAAATCAGTGGCAAAATGAAAACATAGTAAAGTTGACACTGGAATTGACTGGAGACAGCAAACTTGAGAAACTGAGGACAGTTTGTGTGTGGAGAGCACATACTGTGTAACAGTCTCTGCAATTTAACCCTCATTTCAGTATGGCTTTATGCATGTGCATGAATTCTTCAAATCTGGCAAGGATCTAATCAGATGCCTATATCCCTGAGAAATCTAGAGGGCTTTAAACATAGATGCTATGGTGAATTTGGAGGGCTTAGATAATATTTAAGGGTGCAAATATTGAGGTTTTTCTAACAAAATCTCTTTTTTAGCTAGATGTTGGTTGAAACCTTATGAGCAGAAGGATACATGGAACACCACTGATATACATGTCTCTCCTTCTGTCCTGCAAGAAGACATTTTGGTGGGCTTGAAGAAAGGAATCGAGCCAATGTACCTAAATTAAAATTGGTTAACAGCACATGTGGGAGATAAAGAGTCAGCTGATCTTATTTTCTTGTACTTTAAAGATCACATCAAGTGTATAGATCTGATTGGTACCATTTGTACTTACTTTATGACAGGAAGATTATATGCATCAGCTTGACCTCCTTCCTGTGCTTATGTGAGCTTGCTCATGGCAAGGATATGAGAAACTCTTCCTTATAGCAACTCTGCTGTTGCTAAACTCCCAAGTGGTCTTGGTGAGTGTATGGGTCCTAGCTAAGTGTTGAATGTGTGATGTAACCACAGACACTCATCGGAAATACAAAGTAGCACTACCCAAGATTACTAAAGAGAAAGCAGCAGTAGGAAAATTGCATGACATAAAACACAAGGGAAGACATGGGTAAGTGAAAGGAAAATGTGGTTCCATGTTACAGTGTGAGACTGACTTCTTCATAGCATTTAAATTTCGACTCATAGTTCAGTTATTTACAGCCTTGAAAGCAAAACAAAGGTCTGAGTTAAACTATAGAAATAGCTCTTAATTAAGGTATACTTCTGCCTTTGAAGCATGCAAAAGTACTATGTGATATGGCAACTCTCCACTAGAACTGGGAGATAAAAATCTGAGAATGCACAGAAAGACATGGAGGATCTTAGCACATGGATGAGTCCTGAGTACTACAGCTGGAGTTTCTCTGTAATATAATAGTACCAGTTCTGGGTTCATCCATCACAGAAGCTCTGGCTGAACCCACAGTGCTGATGCCAACAATGGATCTGCTTTCTAAATTTCAAGTATGGTTCAGCAAAGCACTTTCCACTAGTGCTTAAAGAACCATCTGGGTATATATATATACACATAAGGAGGTAGGGTGCTTGAAGTTACAGTTCAACACTCAAATATTGGTTTGCTTTCTGCAAGCTTGTATTGTCAATCATATTTGTGTGCCCTCCTTTGCCAGGGACTAGGTCCTAAATAAACATGGGATTGCTTCTTCCTTGACATTCAGAGGGTTATGGACAGGGCCAAGCTAAGGTTCTCTCCATGTTTCCCTTATACCAACCGCCATCTAGCAAAGGCAGGATCCCAGACTCTTCTCACCAATGCATTTCCTCTCAGTTAAATTTTTATAGCTTATGGGAGATTTTTGGGTCCTTTTTCAAGGGACTATTGTAGGCTTTTCTTTGATACTACCTCTCAACCTAGCAGACAGGGTAGAGGAGTTGATACTGGGATGCCAGTTGTATCAGTCAGAAAAGTCAGACTTGAAAAGGTTCCTAGGGCTGGTTGGGTACCTGTCACAAACAATCACCTTCTAATCACGCAGAGCTTCCCAGCTCTTCTGTGCTGGAACAGTCTTCAAGGCCGACTAACAGGGCCTCAGCTTCCAGTAACTGTCCCATGCTGCTGCTTTTTCTGCTCCTTTTCGGGGGTGCCATAGAAAATTAATCCAAACATACTTCTCCTTCAACTCTCAGCAGCACCAATATTTTCTTCTCAGATGAGCTGCTTTCATGGATCTCCTGTGAGACACTTCCCTAATTTAAAGCCTTTTTGCTGTTTCTCAGTTCAAGATACTAATTGTGCTTGAGATGAAAAACAAGCACATTTGGCAGTGCTAGATGAAACTAACATTAGTATGTGCTTCTAGTGAGACATTTTGGCGTGGGACACACACAAAAGTTAAATTATCACAATGATAAACACAGCAATAAGAAAGAAGATTTGTTTTTTGTCTTTTGGCTTAAAGACGAATGCTATTTAATATTTTCTTCCTCTACACATTGTTTTGATGATATTTCTCAAATACCTTTAATATTCAAAATGTAATTCTTTCAGCAATCCTAGACTTAGTCTGGAAAACATTTTGTTCTTGTTATACTGGAAACAGAACATCTGAGATATCACCAAACCACTCACTGTGAAAGCATCACTCAGAAAACCATGTGTGTCTTACTCTTCTTTTTTCTTTTGAGACTATTAATGGAAGGCTTCACTGAATTTATATACAGTTGTTCTTCTTGCAGTAAGAGATAGCAATAATTTAAGATTTAAAAAATAAATGTAAATTTCTCTAATGTCACCTTATGCAGAAGGCATTTGCTTATTTTTTGCTCCCAACACTGTATCACTGTACCCTCATACAAAGCGTGGATATCTTAAATCAGATGGAAGTGTTGGGACATCATTCCAGTAACAACCTCCATGTGAATGGCTCAAATGTACTCAAATAGACCCTCCTGGTGAGAGGTAACCGGAGCTGAATTCTGCAGCACACCTTTTCCCTTTGAGACATGCCACACAAAGAGTTACCTGATGCATTTTAAACCCTCAGCACAATAAAAGTGATTCAGAATTCTGTTCTGAAAGTTTAGTATTCAAGAACAATTTTGAGGCTGCCCTGTGATCACCAGACTGATTAAAAATGCTAATCAGAAGCTTGTATGATTAGGAGATTAGTACTGTCTGAACTTTGATCTGCCTCATTTGTGTACACAGGAAAAGGGAGAGACCCACACCATCATGCTGAGAACTGTTTTCATGGGTAGCAGATTTTTCATCTGTAAGGAGAAAAGCACTCTTCACTGTTTTGGTTGTTGTTTCTTGCTTACAGTGGTTCACAGGGAAGGCCTTAGGATTTCTATAGTCACTAACTGTTCACTCTAAACCACTTTATAACAGCCAAACTTTATAACTTTATAATAGCCAAAAAAAAAGGAAAAAACCTCTGTGTCAAAACAGGCAATATTACAATTGCATTCTTGTTACTAACCATGTGCTTTGGTTTGATCCATGTGATGTTCACAGGATCCGACAGAATTAATGAAAATCCCTCACATGTGAAACTCAGGACCTCTAACAATGGTTCACTTCCGTGGTCTTGTGTAAACAACACATTGACACAAATATGAAATATGTGTGAATGACAACCTCAACTCCAGACACAAATTTACCTCAATTGTGGCAAACTTGTCATTGCATGTCTTAATATCAGTACCTCTTCAGATCAGGAGTGCCATGGCTTTGAAAATATCTTGAGTGTAAAGAGCAAATAAGTGAAAAAACACAGTAAACATAAAAATCACAAGCAATTTTCATCAGTTGTGGGAAGAGACTCAACCATTAGAACAGCCTCTTTGAAGCCTTTATGAATGAAGAATAGTTAGGCATTGTAACAAGCTGCCCTGGAAAGTGATGGAAGCAAAACCCTGGAAGTGTTCAAAAATGTGTAGATGTGGCATTTGGGTACATCATTTAGTGGTGAATTTGTCATTGCTGGGTTAATGGTTGAAACTGATGATCTTACAGGCCTTTTACAACCGTAATGATTCTATTATTCTAAGCAGATTATAAACTTATTTTACTGAAAACCCAACAAATCCCTGCAATCCCCTCCAGTGTCACCATCCTTCTATTGCTAGATAAAATCTTCATATAGAAAACTACAGTCTTGTCAGCACTGCAACTCTCATTAAACACACAAAAAGAGGATGGCAGACTAATATTTGCATTGCCACTTTGAGTGGATTGGAAGGCTTTAGTCCCAGAAGAGGTGATGGAAAGCCACGTGAAGAACTAGCTCCCATCTATTAAGACAGCTGACAGGGTATAAAGTGGAATCTCTACTGACATGGCCAACCAACACCTTCACTGGAACTTAAAGGTCTTCCGTGAAAAAGCTAACATCTCTATAAATAAAGGTGCCAATCTGAAGACCTTCTGTTGAGTTTATCCAGCTTCCATTGCCTCTATGTCTAATTAGCCTGTAAATTCTTTTGGTCAGGGAGAGCTTGCACTGTTCCGGGTTCAACTTTGAGATTTCCTATCTGGCCACGGAGAGAAATCAAGAGACATGACCTGATTTGTAATCTTCTCTATTACCTTTTTTTGTAGTAGTCAAGAGCTCTGACAGTTACTTTTCCTCTCTCAGCAGCTATAAAGGGAATGAAAGAGAGGAGACTAGTGCCATTCTTCTGACATGCAGTTGTTTTCCTGCTTTAATGTAAATTAGAAAGTCAAAAGCCCATCAGAGCCTAGGTGCCCGTGGAGCTTGGACAGTTAAGACACACAAGTTCCTGTAGCAATGTGCATTTAAAGAAGCAACAACGTTAACACCACTGTTCCTCTTTGGTTCTCCAGCTTGAGTAATGCCTTTTGCACTTAAGACAATTGGCAGTCTTCAGCATGAATCCAGAGGAATTTCACATGCAGTACCAGAGCATCCTGAGCATTGTGCTTCTGCATCTTTCTATAGTGGATAGAATTCACAAGCAAAACTAGAGAACGCATTTAAACTATGGGAAAACAGAGGATTTGCGATATTTTATTTGTGATTATTTGTTTATGTGGGCTATTTGTATTATAATTACGAAACCATGATAAAGGATGCCAGATACGTGTATGTTCTGAAGAATATAGACAATGATCCAGAGGGAATCACCTGAAAGGCTTTCTGTCATAAACCAACTGCTGTATCGAAAAGAAGATCAGATGAGTTAATCCCGTTTTGTCTACATGTGCTTCCTCACGCGTTTCTGGGAGGAAT
Source organism: Brachypodius melanocephalos (assembly GCA_013398615.1). NCBI lineage: Eukaryota > Metazoa > Chordata > Aves > Passeriformes > Pycnonotidae > Brachypodius > Brachypodius melanocephalos. Next base: position 34,364,342 of record VZSR01000520.1, read on the forward strand.
ACAGAACCGATGCGTGCGCTGTAGGAGGAAGTTCCCACCACTCGTTGGCTAACAGTAACCACTTAATTACTGTAAACATAAGATTGTAGTTAAAAAAAGAAACGAAATCGCGGTGGCACAGCTTGGAACTAACCACCATTTCACAAAATGGGTCATTAATTTGTCATCCTAAACACCACGCGTTGGTTGCAGTGCAAATTGCGCGCAGAAGCGCTGTTCTCCCCATGGAAGCCCATCTTGAAATCCTGAGACAGGTGGAAGAGCCCCGAGCCATCGGTGCTCTCCGCCAGCCCCGGGGCGCTGCTCGCGTTCCGGCGCGCTGCAGCCCCTCAGGCGACCCGGCCCCGTCCCCGGCCCTCACGTCTGCACCGCGGCACCTACCGCTGCCCGCTGCCCTCCGCGCAGGGACGCCGAGCGCGACACCGAGAGCGGGGCATTCCTGCGCCGTTTAGGGGAAAGGATTAATTTCGCCAGTTAATTCCTTCCCCCCGGCCCGGCGATGGGGGAGGGCACATGCGCGTTGCCATGGGTGCCGGAGGAGCACCCAGAAAGTTGCGGGAGAGGGGCGGGGAGAAGGGGCCGAGCCGCCCGCCGGGGCTGAGTGCCCGCCCGGCGCCGCGCTGAGAGCCCGCGAGCAGCTGCTCCCACCACGGCGGCTGAATCGCCCACCTGCCACCTACGGCTGGTGGCGACGGCGGGGAGGGAGGGAGGGAGGGAAGAAAGGGATAAACTTCAAAGTTGGCCGGGCGGGCAGGGAGCCGCATGGATGTTTCCGTCCCTCGGCGCTGACTCGCAGCCCGCGGCGCGCAGTGGGGCGGCCGCTGCCCGAGGAGCGCGGGGCGCCGCCGCGCCGCTTCCTCCGCCGCCGGCCATGGGGCGCGGGGCTCAGCCCGGCCCCTGAGCGCATCGCGTCGCCCCCCCGCACCGGGCTGCCGCCGCCTCCCCGCCCGCCGCCACCTGCCTCTCCCGCCGCTGCGCCGCTGCCGACCTGAGGCCCTAGGCATCGGCTTCTCTTCGTGCTGCAGCCCGACCTAAATGGAGCCGTCCTCGGGAAGCCGCCGGGAGTGATCCCCGCTTTCCCACCGACCCACTGGCCGCCCCCTCGGCGCCCGCGGTCGCTCCGATGGAGCCGGAGGAGACGCCACTCGCCCCTCCGAAAACCATGCTGCTTCTGCTGAGGAAAGTTCGCAAGAGGCGGGAGATGCTGCTGCAGCAGCTGGGCTTCATCTGCGCCATCCTCTTCTTCGCCTGGTGCATGTCCAGCCTGCTCTCCAGAGCGGGTGAGTGGCAGTGGCGGCGGGACCGGCGGACCCCGGCAGGGCCGGCCGGGCGGCTGGGGCGGCCCGGGGGCTGCAGCCGCCCCAGGGCTGCCGGGGTTTTGCAGATTCAAGCGGCCGTGGCTGTTCGCGTTTGGGATCTCCCAGTGGAAATCCCCGGGGTGCGGGCGATGCGGGGGAGCATCGCGGGTTCCTCGGCAGAGAGCCCCGCGCCGGGAGGATGCGGGGCCGCAGCCCGGGTCAGGGGGAAGCTGCGCCGCTGGCCCCTACTCGTCCGGGGCTCCCCGGCCCCGAGCCCGCCGCGCCTCTCGGGTTGGGGACCGACAGGGCATCACGGGGCAACTCTGTGCCTGAAGGAGTTTCCCCCCTGCTGTTGCATCAGAGTGGAGTTCTCTCCAGCCGCCTATGATCCCCTGTGCAACTTCGGGCTGCCTTTCGTTTTGTCCTTAGGTTGTAAACCTCCATCAGTTATAGCTGCTTCTTTTCTCAATCTCACACGCACCCCCCCAACACCTCTCCCCGCGTTACAGTATAGATTTAACAGAAAATCCTACATTTTAGGCTAGGAACGGTGCTAATCTTACGCTTTTTAGAGAAAGCATTATGTCAGAGTCTTTTGCATCATTTGTGCATGTACTGTATTGGTAAACTGATGCACTTACAATTGACCATATCATTCCCATTTGTTCCTCTGCCTGCTGGCACAGTTTGGGCTGTAAGTGTGCAGCTTCAAGCCCTCATCCTGCAATATGCTTCGCATCCCTCAAATACAAAGTCTAAGGTTGCTGGGAGAGCACTTGGGTCTCTAGGTAGTGCTGCCAGCAGTCCTTGAAGATTTAAGAACAAAATCGACTAAGCCCATCACTAAGCATCTACGTTTAATATAAGAAACTCAGATTTCAGCACAATTAGAATGGGTCATCTGCTTAAATTGAAGCTGAAGTTCAAGTGTGTGCTTTAGGGAAGAAAAATCTGCAGAAACTTGTCATAGTTTGTAGTGCTCTTGTGCTCAAATTATTGCCTGGCTTGTTTGAGCTGTATCTAGGATGGCAACAAGCCATCCATATAAGAATTTGGTGTCTTAGACCATATTAGCATATTGCTCATCTTAAAACTTTCAGCTTGTTTTTTTCAACTTGGAAACAAGTAATGGGGGTATGAATGTGTTTGCACAGCTTGAAGGTTTTTTCTGTTGCAATTGTTGTTTTCCACAACTTTTTTAGGGTTTCATGAAAAATGTCATGACTAATGAAAGTTTTTAATCTCCTGGGTTATCAACTAAATCCCTCATAACCTAATTTCTGGTAGTATGCTGCATCAGGTAGGGGTTTTTTTCAGCTGGCTAATTTACAGTACATATTATCCATAAACACTCACCATCTGTTGCCTATGTTTCTTACAATTGTGGCTCAGAACATTTTACTCTGGGAAAACTAATTTCCAAACAAGATTTCTTTTTCCCAGAGTCACTAAGAAAACACAGGCATTACGTGATGACAGTATAAACTCTAAAATTGACCAAGGAAGAATTTTTGTTGTTATTACAATATGTTCATTTGAAATGGATAAGATTGAGGTGGAAGTGATTTAAATAAGAGGTTCTATTCTTTCTTTGGTTATTATAATTGCATATGGTACGTGATCTCACAAGTGCTCCTGTACTCTATTTAGCAGGTTTCATTGAGAATGCTTCTGGAATACGCGTTTTGCCAAAAGCGCCATTAACTTCTAAAAAAGTTCTTATTTTTTAAGACTTATGAGAATTCATTGTGATTTCCATTTTCTTTGATGAGTTATGAATGGTTAGATATTATTAAGCATACCCAAGAATGAAAAGTTCAGGATAAACTAAAATGTAACTGGAACATATCCATATGCATTTTAATTCTTTTCATGAAAGCAGTAATGTAATATGTGCAAGTACAGATGACTAAATGGAAGTGTGATTTTTGCTCATGTCAGCATAGCTGGGCTGGTTTCATGTATACGAGCTGCAAGTGTTGACTTTCACAGGTACAGGCAGCATTTGCTTGCTGCTGAATATTTTTCTGCTGTGGGTCACAGCCAAATATTCTGATAGTTCCGATAGCCGGAATGTGCCAACAGCTCAGATGTGATGCCCAGTTGCACACTTTGGAGCTAGGAGCACCTAGCACATATCTGTTGGCACATGCTCCAGTCACACCTTGGATTTTGCCCCATTTGCATTCTAATGGTCTGTCCATGCTCCTTGTTAGTGGGCATGTGTAGTCCAGCTGGGATGATGCAGGAAAAAATTTGTGCTAGTGGGGATAATGTCTTTTTATTTAATATAGGCCAAGAATCAACTGGTCCAGACAGAAGCATTGTATCAGGAATGTGGAGGAATAGAAGGTTGATGGCATCACCTAATGGGACACATGAAGAGAAGAACTGTACAGAGCCAGGTAAGATGGGAAAACTTGACCTATAAGCTCTTGAGATGTATTGGGTAGTTTTGTCATGACCAAGCTGCAGTGATGTGTAAACATTAGTGTTAAACTTAAAAACCCCAACAAACCAGGACTGTTCTATGTAGAAATAAGGTTTATTGTGTTACATAATGCCGTGATTTTATGTATCAAAGGCAGAAGATAATGTTCAGATAAAGGAATGTTTGGAGGTCATTGTGAAACTGGTTCCAACCATTCAGTTTCTGTAGTTTTCTTCCTTCAGTGATTACTCATTTCTGTCCAGCTGGTGTGTGTATATTGCACAAGTCACGAGAGGTGTGCTCCTTGTAAAACTATGGGTAGCTAAATATACAGTGTTTTAGATGACATTTGAGCTCGGTGATTTATGTTCATTACCTTCACACAGTTAATCACGGTTTGCTAGTTTAGTGATAAACTATGTACTCAGACTAGGAATTTATGTTGTGTGGAGGGGGTTGATGAGGTGAGTGATAGGGAAACCCTGGAATCTATTTTACTTCAGGATGTCTGTCTTGGCCAGGCAAAAAGAATTCATTGAGGGCAGGAGTAGATGATGCATTTGAGTATCTGTGTTAGTCCACAATGCTTTCATCTTCCCATCTGTCTTTCCAGTGTGTATTTCCTTTCTCTCTCTGCCTCTCTGTGGTTTATGGTGTGTGGGAGATGAGACATTTTGCCAATGACACTAGCCAAGTTAATTTAAAGTTCAGATTTTTTTTTTTTTTTTAATGTGACTCTTTGATCAACTCTGTGATAGCAGTGAAGTGTGTGCCTTCTCACCAGCAGTGTCAGCTGAGTTCTAGGATAGTGTCAGCCCCAGGCACTAGGAGAGTTTGGAGCAGTATTCCTGCCCTCACTTACATATTTGTTGCAATACTGAGGTGCCAGTTGTATAGATTGAGGATCACTAGTGTGCTTATACATTCCTGAGAGAGGAGTGGAAGAACATAGCTCTAAGTATGTGGTACCAAAAGTTTTAGCTATATCCTCTTGATGTCCAAGAGCTTCCCCGTGCTTTTGTTAAGAACTTTGTGGGTTGGTTTGCTGTGTTCTGCATCTGTAACTTTGTGGTGCCCTTGATTTGTCTGTCGAAGTTTTTCACAAACAAGAAAGAGCACAAAAAAGGACCTTTTGGAAACACATAGTGATTCTTGATGAATAGTCAGAAAATACTATTCTTTCCCACTCCTCTTTCATTTTCCTCCATATATGTGGATGTATCAATGTGATCATGTCTGAGCACATACTTGGCAGAACACACTTGGAGTCAAGGCAATGGAAGCCACAAAATTACAGAAGTTAGATCAGAAAGATACCTTTCAAAGTTCTGATGGAGACTTCCATTTAGCATGAATGAGGACCTTTTCACAATGATATGATAAAATGACCAAGGCAAAAACATGCTTACGTGTGAGTTGGAATTCCAGAAGCAATAATGACTTCTTCACATGTTTAAGACAAAGTTCCGCTTTCTCCATTCTTCTAAAGCCAAAAGATTAGTTTAAGAACAATTGGAATAGATAAATACAGCTGAGTCATTCAGATCTCTGAGGTGCACTTTTCTCTGTAACTTCAAGAGATGGACACAAGGGAGGCCCAAATATGCCTCAGAATGCTGAAGTTTTAAGAGAAATAAGACAAAACTTGCATTAAATTAATAATTTCTAGTCACAGTAATGGTAGTGGCCTTTCTTTTAAAAAGTGTTTCTTCAGTTAGAACACAGATTTCCAGATTAAATCTGTCACAGGATTGCAGTTGTAGCATTTTTAATCACTTCCTGTTATTCTGCAGTTATGTGCTGCTTATCATTGTGTATCTTCTGCAGCTGAAGGAGGAATTGAGATGCTGTAGACTAGATGTAAGCTGCAAATAAAGGGAACATCTGAAAATAGCTGAAGTTGGTGTTTGTGGGGCAGAAGTGGATCTGTAAGAACTCATCATTGTTATTGCTCAGTAACAACTTCTGTAGATTTAAGGTAGTGTTCTTTGTTGGTTTTGTTTTTTGTTGTTTTGGTTTTTTAGTGTATGGGATGTTGACTTGGTTTTTTTGCTATTTATTTTTTTTTTTTTCATTCTTGTCTGGTAGCCAGAGATTGAGATTTGTCATGTAACGTGAGAGCAGCGATGATCAAACACCTATGAAAAAGGAGCAAGTAATATAGCTCATCTCTGTGGGAATGTAGCTTGTGTAATCACATGATTACAGAGAGAAGTCCCAGGAAAGGTCAAGAGACTTGATGTAGATTGCATAAAAGATTGGTGAGAGTGTGGATTTTCGGTTGGACTATGAATACACGATTCCCTGTAGGCTCCTTAATGATATGTACTTATTCTTACCTATGTCATTTCTGTGTCTGCTCTAAGCATGAGTGACCATACACATGCATGGGTGTGTTTATGGTATATAGCAGTTTTCTTTTGTTATGTGAGTGCTTTTATATGTGTGTTTAGGATACAAGAATTTCAGCAGGTTCTTGCTGAGACCCTATTAATCCTTTGTGTCATTGCTGTACTCCTTTTTCATTAGCTTCCCACACAAGTCTGCAGCTTTACCTCCGTTTTTCCAAAGGCTTTCAATGAAGTTAATATATTTACCACTTCACTCGATTTTCTTATGTGTAAGTAAAAAAAATAAATCCCTGTTGTTAGAAATGGCAGCTACAGAGGTTTATAAGACCACGAGATCCCTGCATTTCATGACACTGGCAAGAAAGCCTCACCCTTTGTAATATATCTCGGGGTAAAAAGGCCATAAGCTTCTAGAAGTAATGTTAGAAGCTTGTGAGAGTTGCTATCTTCTAGAAGCTCACTGTTGGAGATAGTCTCATTTGCTGAAGTAGATAATTTTGTATTGTGCTCTTCTGGAAACATTGATAATGTTTCTGGGACATTTTATCAGAAGAGAAAAAATGATAAACTCTCAGCAATGCTGCTGTAAAAGGAACCAGGGACGCTGAAAGAGGACAAGAAAATACATGTATGTGTGTATATGTAACTAGAGAAGAAAAGTTGGGGTTTTTGTATCAGAGCACTGATGATCAGGAATATATTAAGAGGTGCTCCACATTTTTTCTGATAGTAATATAATGCAATCATGAAGACTTACAGATAGTCTTTATCCTATAGCAGTGAAGGAACTGTAGGTCAGCTGGAGAAAGGAGGTGGAGCCTTGGGAGCATCAAGCCAACCTCATTTCTAGTCTGGACTGAGACTGAATCCTCACCACAGTTAATGTGTCCTGTAACATTTTGCTATTAAAGGTCGTTCCTGATTTAAATTTTCCATTGTTGAAAGCTTCTCTGCTGTGATAAGATATTGGTCTTTATATTGTTCTGGAGGCTAGAGGGCTTAAAGATTGTATGTAGAAGGCTCTGGACTTAAGAAATTTCATGAAAGCCTGGGATTTTTGAATTATGAATCTTACATTTATTTGGTATTGAGAAACTCTCTGGATGGCTTCCTCTTGGAAGGAAACCAAACTACCTTTTCTTTATGGCTCTGGGTAGATTTCTGTGGGAGAAGGAGTTGACCTGATCCTCACTTAAAGCAGAGAGATCAGAAAAGAGGAGTAGTTGTCTCTAACATCTTAACATACCTCATTAATTTGCTACTGATTTTTTTGCCATATCCAAGCTCTCACTTCCATCTGCCATCAGCTTGCTAGCTTGCAGTGCCATCTGCCCAGAAAGTCTGATTTGTAGCTTCTCTGCTCCAATGGCTTGCCTCTTGTTTCAAAATGTTCCTATGACTCCATGTCCTCCAGAACTCCAAGTAACATTTCCAGGGCACATACAAGGTGGGGTGACTGGGTGTTTTGATGTTTCTCACCACGTGCCTCCACTGGGGCATGTCAGGCTGTTAAACAACTGATCCAGGCTTTCTGTTGTTGTGAATATTTTCAAATAATCCCTGTATATGGATAGATTTTTTTCCCCTGTGAATTAGAAATTTATGGGAATATATTTCCATTGTCTTCTGACACTAGTCAGGGAGAGGCCTTGAAACAGGCAGTGGGATTTTCTTGCCTGTGGTTTGTCAAGCATGGACAGTTCATGAGATACACTGATTTGGTTCAAGCATGTTCCTCCCATTGCTATTAGTGGGTGAAGATGAATTGTGGACTGAGGGAAAGACAGGGTTAGCATTTCTTCCTGACCCATGCTGCATTTTTAGTTTAGCATTAAAAGGCACATTGTAGCAATGCTTTATGTTCCTGCAGTGAGAGAGAATCAGTCCTCTACAGTAATGTGTGTTTCCCAGTACACGTGTATAAGTGAGTTTTGAGTCAGGATCGAAGTCATTAAGTCTGTGTGTATTTTAAATTTAGTTATAACCTTGGGGACTTATGTAAGATGTGATGCATGGTAGAGAAACTACAGAAGTCTTAGACAGTTTTGCTAACATACCATAGAGAGAACAAGAGCCTGTTATTTTCTTCTACAAAACCCCATGATGACTAGAGAAGACAGGACTGACTCTTTTAAGGAATTTTCCAAAGGGGCAGAAAATATTATTTCTTGAACACTTGTAGTAAAGACACTATAGGAACTATTGATTTCCATTGGCTGTATTTTACAATCACAATGCTTATTTAAATGCATAATTCTTCACATGCTAGATTGATGTATATTTTTTTCCATAATCCTTATAGGCACCTTAATATATTAGATCATAAACTTGGAGTAATAAATGCTGGTGGAATATGTAATTTTCTTTAAATGATGTGATAATATGTATTTCTTTTAAACAAAGTGCTCTTGATCTTCCCTAGATCAAACTTCCATTTTGTGGCAGGGATAAATGCCTTAGACATTAAGGCATTATTAATGTGGTATTAATAATTTCACTGTAAACCTTTGTTTCATGAACAGGCTAAATTAGTAAGCTCAGCATGACCTGCATGTGCTCTTACTATGCATTCATACAATACCTAGCACAGAAAGACCATGGTCTCGTTGAGACATTACAGACAATTATTGTGTTCTGTTATTTGCAAATATTCCCTATGTGCATATTAGTCAGACTTCCTCTCTGTCTTGATGCATAGGATGTGTGAAACTATTTTAGTATGATAGATTTATTGATAGTGCATGCAGATAGATTTAAAATAATTTGTTACTCAAATATGTTATGCCCTCAAAGACCAGGAAAATCATCAGCCGTAAACATTCTATTTTTGTGTTGGTCTAAAAGGAAATTAAAATGAAGAAAGGATTAAGGAAAAGCTTCAGTTACTTTATGCATTTGGTATTCACATAAAACACAGGTGCAGTGTCCTCTGATTGTGTATTTATTTATGTAGTTCAAAGAGTTACTAATTAGCTAGCATGTAGCTTATTTCTGTAGCCACTTGTCATATACTGGTGGGGTTTTATTTGTTCTGGGTTTGCTTTGGGTTATTCCCCCTCATCCCACGACTCCAGATTCCCTCTTGTCACTGTAGATGCTGAGTGGTAAACTTTATTGATTGTGATCTCATTTGTATGACTTCTGATTCTGGGGAAGATAGATGTGTGACAGTTGAAAACCGCTTCCACAAACATTTTATCACAAGTTTTTCTCGTGTGACTGCCAAGGTCTCCTAAATCACAATTCACACCTAGGTTGAGGCTGAACTTCTGACATCTTTGTATGGCCTTTGAGTGTGAGTATTAAATGGTTGTGCAGGTAGGTGTAGTTGAAGTTAGTTGGGAAGAGTGGTGGGGTTTTTCTTTGTGTTGTTTTTTTTTTTTTTTCCTTGGCATGTTTGTTTATTGTTTTGTTTGTTTCTGGGGTTTTTTTGTGAACCAGTGCAGGAACTGTGCTTTGACTGAACATAGAATTTGAAAAATAAACATCCTTCTTTCTGAGCTGTTAATTTTCTAGCAGCTTATTAGAACTGGCATCCAAAATACTAGAAAGAAATGAGACAAACATTTCTCTGTGCTTTGACTCAACCTGCCAGTAGCATCCCCTGGAGAGCTGAGTAGAGAAAATGAACTCCAGGGTAATTTATCCATTTTGCCAGGTCTAGAGGTCAAGTTTGCTGGCAGCAGTTTAACACACAGTAAATCAAGGTCTGACTAAAATGCCATATAGAGATGTAGTAAACAAATGCAAATGAAACATATTAAATAGTATTTTCTTATGTTACTGTATATTCTTAAACATAGTAAAAATATCATTCAATATAATCTTTATTTTATATGACTCAGATTTATTTACAGTTGGCTTGGATCCAGTTGAAGCACACTGTGGATAAAGATTTTACAAGCTAAATCTTTGCTTTGAAACCAAGAAGCAGACCTGAAACAAAAATCCAAATTTTTAAAATGTAGCCATTTCAGAACTAAATTTAATGTCTGTGGACACAGGTTCATACTTGAAACATGCAGACTGAATGCTCTGGAGTGCTAGACTAAGATCTTAAGTTTCCTGTATTAGCCCAGCTCTAGTATTTAGATATCCGATTTGCCTGTATTTCAAACCACATTAGCTAAACATTCCTCAGATGTTAATGTAGTAGCAATGCAACATTTCTTTTTCTCTAACTACAGACAACTCAGGCAGAGAGCTGAGGAGCTGTGTAAATTATTGGCCTGAGGTCAAAGAGGAAATATGTGAGAATCAAATCCAGTTTTTATTTAGGCTCCTGGAAAAATGATGTTTGGAGTAGTATGACCTCCTGAAGTTCCATCCAACCTGAGTTATACTGTGATGTGGTATGGAAATCAAATGAATTACATTTCACTCAGGACATATTTGAAATCCTGAATTAGGGATTTCAAAGTCAAAGTTAATAAGACTTGGGCATGCAGCTCTCCATGATATTGCTGACTGACTCAATTTTGGTGGGGGATAATGTGTATGTATTTGGATGTGTTCTTCTCTAGCATGACTGGGGAGATAGACCATTTTGTAGATATGTGCTCCATGTTCCACTTAGAAAATGATGCTGTTAGTATAAAAGCTGTGTTTAAGTGTACTATCCTTGTCCATGGCAATTTTGATTTCTGTCACCTTGCACTGCAGCTGAGACTGAAAGCATTGCTGTCTTGCCTTGTACCAGATCCGACTATGCCGCTGCAGGAAGTGGCTTGAAAAGGCGTTGTAAATCAGCCTGTGAGCATTAATCCATACTTCAGGGGTTGCCCTAGCATAGTCCTTATGAGATTCTGGGTTGCTTGACAGATGCGAAAATGCTGGATTCTCATTTCTGTGTTCTCGGTCTTTCATCAATCTAACTTGGGCCACCAGTGTGGAGGATTCAGACAAAACTCTACAAGCACAGAACTGGGCTGCAGGGAAGTAGATTGTGAAAAGCACCTGAAGATAGAAGATGGTCACCAGAAGCTGCAAGAGGGATAGAGAAATTTGGGGGTTGGAACTGTGGTAGAAAGACTAAGATTATACTGTCAGGCATCCTGGAGTTGGAGGATAAATGAAAGAGACACGTGAGTGAAGGGAGACTGAATTTGGATGGTGAGCCATGGGAGAATCTTGGCAATTGCAAGGCAAAGAGGTAGGCCCTGGGAAGTAGTAAGGAGAGAAAGTGATAAAAGAAAGCGAAAAATCAAAATGTTTGAGAGCGAGGTTTGGTTTTGGTTGGGCGAGAAATGTAGAATTTCATTACAGTAAATTAGTTTTAAACTTTGTTCTGCTAGTATTTCTGGTAAGAACCCTTATTGGTTTGTTTTTTTTTTTTTTTTCTGAAGTTACAACATTTTATTATACATGTTTAATTCTGTATTCATCATGCCAATGACATTTTACAGAGTAGATGTGGTTACCCACCTAACAGCCTGAAAGTACCGCATGAACCTGCTGACAGTTCAACTGGCATCAGTCCTGTTCTACAGGGAGGCAAGACTTCCAGGCAATAAAGAATGGTGGTTTTCTTTATTCTTTGAAGTTGACAGACATTGAAAACCTTCTAGTGGCAATTGTAATAGCCTTAGAAACTGAGTCAGATTAATTCCTGCTGGAAGTCTACTGGTATGTTGAAGTAGAGCAGAGCAAACACTTCAGATGGAATGCAGGTTACCATGCATATGTTGTCAGCCAATTGATTCTTTTTTTTTTCAACATGAGATTAATGGTTTCATGTTAATGACAGGAGCTACATTAACGGTGCTGAAGGTGACGTTATCTACCCACAGTGAGGAACAGTGGTAAATATGCCTTCCTGCATGCAAGAAAATGATAATTTAGACTCTGCCTGTTCAGTTTCCATACACATATGCTTGTTGGAAAATTCTCAAGAGATTGCCTAAACCTGATGAATGACTTTTCTCTGCATATGATTCATTCAGTTGTTTAATGGGTTGAGGGCAATATGATTGAATCTATTGCTATTCAAAGGTATTTAAATCTTTCAGTAGCAAGATGTAAGGTATTCACAGATGGTGGGAAACATTTAAACTTCTGGAATGGAATTTTGGAATGAAATTTACGTTTAGAAGTTTAAATTGACTGAAATGTGGAAAATAAATTTATTACCCACTCCCCCATTTACTGTGAATCAGTTTGTGCTTTGAGTTTTGTGAGCTTCTAGACCAAAACTGACTCTTGGAGAGATGCAGTTGTTTGGAACCTCCAGAAATATATCTCTGCTCCTTTACCTCTACCATCAATACAACTATGACAGTTTATAGCAGCTGAGGTTCTGCTCTACAGATTTAGTGCTGGATGGTGGGATGATGTTTCTGGTTTAGTTCTTTGAATTCTTAGAATTTTCTCCCTTTACTTTTCATGCCTCTGTAAAGGTATTTTTTACTTGATTATGTTATGCATTTTTAAACCCCTCCATAGGATCTGACTGCTGTTGCCTAAAATTGTAAGGCTTTTTCTTACCTTCTGAAGTCTTTTGCAAACCTTGCTCTTTCCTGTTGCTGCTATCCTTTGTCTGCTTCCTTTACCTGCACTGACACTTTGAGATGTTACTAATGTCCATTTATCTTTTGTTATTTTTATGAAGATGCTTCCAGAGCAGAAGTTGAAAAAAACTATCTGAAATATTATCACTTTCTCCTTTCTTGAATCTCACTTCATGAGCCATGAGTACCATGGTGCTCTGAGAAATTGTCCAGCCAGGATTGGCTAGACAGAGAAGAAGTCAAAGCTAGCATATTGATTAGTCCTGTTTCAGTGATGTTTGGCTAGTTGAGGGTGGGAGGTTCTTATAGAGTGTTGTCTGTCTTTGTATGAGATGCAGTGGTAGTTCCTAAGAGTGCCTAATGAAAATAAACAACGAAAAGGAAAAGAAGACTGAAAAAAGGCAAAGTGGCTTACCCAAAGTCTGCAGAGAAGGTCGATAGCTAAGCTCCATTTCCCCCCACATAATCATAAATTGGAGCCATATTAAGTTCATTGAGCCTGGAGCTGTTGCTGCTGCCACTATCAGCATCCTTCCTGATCAGCTCATGATTTGACTCTTTTATTGTGCTTAATAAAATGAAAGATACACCTTTTCACAGTAAGTAAAGCATTAGCGCTTCCCAGCTAGTTAAAACTGGTATCTCAATGCTACAATACAGAGCACTTGTGATTTCTCCATGTCTTCCACCTAGAGGGAGAAAAAGCCATGTAATGTTTAGATCTTTTAAGTTGCTCACTACAAGAGGGGGAGTACATTCCTGACTGACCCATCTTTGGGTCAGCTGCTCTCCACAGAGAATGGAGGTGAATTGTGACTGGGGAGGTTGCAGGTCTCTGCTGTGGTGATGTTTCCACCTCTGGGGAATGCTTTTTGGGACTGCTGTGTGAGAGGGATTATGTAAAACACCAACACTGTTGCCCTACCAGGAGTAAAATGAGGACTTCTTGCTGCTTGCAGGCTGAAAAAGGAAAGAAGATGGTCAGCAGTATTTTCTCATGTGTGAACAAACCTGTGCCTGTCTCTGACTCAAAGCTCTTTGATTTTTTATTTTTTTAAAATTTCATGTGGAATGAGGATAGGGTTTATTTAGGCCAATTGACCTTTGAGTGCAGAATATGTACTTCAGATTTGAAGGTAATCAATCAGTTAATCGATTGTGTTTTTCAATACTATATGTGTTTACTATAGTTATTTGGTTGTACAGGATTGTTTAGTAATAGCACGTGATGAGAGAGTTCTTACTTGGAAAGACTATCTGGGATCATCTCCAGAACTGCTTTAATCTGTGGATATTTAGGGCAACTAAGTTTAGTAAGTACTACTTAGGTAATTAAAGGTTGGAGCTGGGCTGCTTTCTCTGCAGGACAGCAGACTCATAATGGGAAATTAGTCAACTTGGTTCAGTGTTATCTTCTGAGCAGCACCGAGCCTGGTCACCCAACTCAGTTTTATTTTTCTATTGTCTTGTGGTGGGAGGGCGGTCAGAAAGTCAAAATAATATTATGTTTCATGTAGTCTAGGAGGTAGCAAAACTATCTCAAATTGCTTAGGTTGAAAGGAATACTTACAGCTGGAAACAGTCACAATACCCATTTTGCACGCCGGACTCTAATTTGCTTTAATGAAAAAAATGCAGACCGACTAAAGAATGATTAAGTCTCTGCTAAATAACTACTTGTGAAATTCTTTTGACTCAGTGTTTCACCAGTTGCTCCTTAGGTATAGGTACAAAACCAATTTGCACATGTAAGAAAGATGTTATATTGAAAAGGAATAGTTGCCCATATCATACAAGCTTTTCTGAGCCTCTAAAAAGTACTATATAAGTTTCTGTATAAGCTCAGTGGTTTTTGAAATTGTTCAGATTTGGTGGAGTACATGAAATTATTTGCAGAACCTTTTGTTTTTGTTGAAGACTTTCAAAATTTGATGTTTTCACCCTCATTCTACTTGTTGCTGGCTTGAATACTACACAAATGCCTAGCATTACTATTATTCTGGGATGAAATTGCAAATGGGATGGGAGTAATGATGCATGTGTTCTATGCTTCTTACAACTTAGACAACTGTAAAGTTCTTACAGCTTCTCACAACTAAAATTCTTTCCTTCCATTCAGTGGTCAGTTCCAAATGTTTTGGTCATGCTGCATTGCTGACTCCAGGCTGGACTGTGAATGGAGCACTGCAGTGCAGCTCTGAGGAACCTCTGAGGATACTACCTGCCAGGGGCTCTACTCTGTGGGTTAAATCCATCCTCCAAAGGGTTTTCAGCTGTGAGAGGCTGCACATCTGGTAACTTGTGGAAGAGATGAGAAGCTTCTGTGTCCAAAGTGCAGAGGGGAAATGGTTCTGTTGGACAACACTGGCTGTGTGCCTGTCTGTGCTGAGGCTTGTGACGTCTCACTGGGCTCGGATGGTAATAGGGTGCTAAGTCCTGATTCTGGAGTGCCTACAGACATGACCCTAAACTGAGATCTTGAACATTGTTATAAGGAACCAGATATTATCTGTTCTGTATAGAAGACTAAGTTCAGTCAGTAAGTACTACTAAGTGGAGAGAGGTTTTTTGTTTGCCTTATTTAAAGCTTTTTTACAAAAAAATCTTGCATCTCTTTTTGTAAGTAATAGATATTTTGTAAATCTCATGTTTTAATGGCAATTTTATTATAGTAGCTGTAGAACCAGTAGTTCTGTGCATTGACATGAAATGTAGAGGGCTGCATAATAACCCTATACAGCAGTCTTCACTGC
Source organism: Brachypodius melanocephalos (assembly GCA_013398615.1). NCBI lineage: Eukaryota > Metazoa > Chordata > Aves > Passeriformes > Pycnonotidae > Brachypodius > Brachypodius melanocephalos. The sequence goes on from VZSR01000520.1 coordinate 34,379,681, forward strand.
AAGAGATTGAGATCCAATGTTTCAGTGTGATACAAGGACCAGAAGGTCCTCAATTCTAGCTGTGCCTGCAGCAGTGAATTTCTGTGGAACTTTACCCTATATTTCTTCACTCCAGAAAAATACTTTTTTTTTTTTTTTAATCCCCAGGGAGCAAAAATATAATTCAACATACCAGGGAGCAAAAATGTAGTTCAACAAAGTGGAGAACCTTGATGTCTATCCCTTCTACAAATATGACGTAATTAGATTGGGCTCTGAACGTGGAAAGCATCTTTATAGTAGTAAGCCTTGTTCCCCATAGAAAGTGAATATGATCTTGGATTTCCCAATGGTAGATTTCCAAATACTTAGGTGCTTCAATATAAATTCTGATTTAGAATGAGTGTAAATATGATGTAGCTTGTCAATGAGGCACCGGTTTCTTGCCCTCAGATTATTCAGTTCATTGCTCTGATTGTTTCATTTTTCCCTCTGCAAAAATACCTTTTCTTCTTTCCTGTCTATAAAACGATTTTTTTAATATGGGAAAAGCAAATGGATTGCTTGTTTTAAAGTAATGTAATCAGATGAGGCATTTACAGGAGTAAAAATTCAAAGTTACAGTCATTATGTTGCCAAAGAATGCATTTCTATTCTACTAGCAAACGTACTTAAATATTAAGGAAACAATAGTAATCTTTTTCTTCTTTATGTAGATGGTGTAGCATACCCTTTGGTGTCTTCCTGTTTTAGTTGTAGAGTGACATTATATGCTTAATCTTGAAGAGGCATTTGGATCGTATTATTTAACAGCCGTGGGTAAAAGCCTCTTGCAATTATGAGATTAACAAGAGTTACACTATGTTTTGATTCTGCCTGAAGACCGATACGTGATTGCGTGTGTGCTTTGGCTAGATAGGTTTAACTTTTTTTTCTCTCTCTTTTGGTTTTCCCCCCCTATTTTTCCTGTAGAGAAAAATCCTGTTAGCTCAAAGATTTTCAAAGAACGTAAAAGGCTCAAATGCCGTAGGTGTTCCTTCAGATGCTGCTGTGAGTGCCAGACACCTTTACAGCTGCAAAGAAACAAAATCCAAGAATAGAAATTTGAAATTTGACTTTACTGACTGTTGAGCTGTATGGTCTATGTTTTACGAGGGGGTAATTTGAATAATTTGATTTTCTTTAAAACAAACTTGGGAAAGTAATGTACGTTTTCTCCCTTTTGGGAAAACATTCACTCTCCAATACATGAAGTTACAAACACGTAATTAAAGCTGTGAGAAAAATCATACTGTTGTAAGGTATTAATTGCTGGTAAGTTTATGCTAACTAAAATAACTCTGACTTTTTAGAACGTCATGCATCACTGTATTTATTAAATTTAATAAGTTAAATTTATATTTAACTTTATGATGTTGAATAATTTTATGGGGAAAAATACCAGCTAATTCAGAGGCTTGAAAATAGCACCAGGTTGGCTTTCATAAATCAGCACAAGCTCCTGTTTCTCGATGTTGTGTAACAGCTGTTGATGTGATGCTGCAATTTAAACTTCAGAAAAAGCTGATTAGTGTAAACCTCCCACATAGTGTTGAGGACAGGCTGGAGGCACAGCTAAAGTGAAATGACCCACACAAACATGGTCACGCTTCAGTATTATGGGAATAGTCCAATCTCACAGAGTTAGTCGGAATATGTGTCTAGGTTTAGATGTTTGTATTTATTTACTTCAGGTGTTTTGGGGTTTGGTGGTTTTTTGGTTTTGTTGTTTGGTTGTTCGTTTGTTTTTGTTTTTGGGATTTTTTTGTGGGGTTTTTTTTTTTTTTTCGTTCAATTGACATTGAGGTACTGGCATACACACAGCAGTACCTGGAGGAACCATTTCAGGACAAAGCTGTGTGGAACTGGAAGTTTGTTACAACATTCCATGTGTTGTACACTCCATGTGTTACAGCACTCCGTGTGTTCATTTTGGTTTGAAGGGCAGATTTTTAAGTAAGGTGGATCTAATTTGTGATTTCACCTGGCTTACTTGAGCCAGTATTCAGATGTAGTACAGCATTTATACAGAACTTTAACAGTGAATATGGAATTGACCTGAAGTTGTTGGTCTTGTAATGAACTGAGACCTTTCCAATGCCATGAGTATCCATTGAGAAGGATCATTCATGTTTCAGAGAAAACAAGGTCTTAAGCAGGAATCAAAAGTTTTGAGTTTGTTGGGGTTTTTTCTTCTTCAGAGGAGTATTTTGGTGTTATACTCCACCTAAGCCACTGTTCACATCAGCAGGACCCCTACAAACACCCCCTCCCAGCAAATTCAGCACTGGACTGCCTTATCTAGTGGAAGTTAGGATCTTGCTTTTATTGTCTGTGAATATCACCTGCATGCAGGTTCTCTGATTTACGAGGGGGATGATCTGCTTTTGAGAAGCACTGCTACTCAAAATAGGGAGTGGAGATTTTGAATGTCTTTTGACTATTATATTTACATGGTCTGTAAATCTAGTGTGTGAGCTGACCATCGAATGACCTTTGAAAATGCAGCCTTTGGAGAGATGAAGAGGGATTTGTTAGTTGGCAGATTTGTGCTAGCAAGCTGCAGGTTATTTACGGAAGTCTGGAATTTTGTGCTCTTGGATTTAAAGAATACTGTGTAATTCAGATCAAAGGCAAAGTATTAAAATCTTAATTCCTCTGGGAGAAATATCCTTTATTTTGGCATTCTCAGACATTATTCTTGATTCATGTTACTAATGTACCTTATAAAGAGAAAAAAGTTAAAGTTTTCTCATCATTTTCTGTGAAATAATTTTTCTTTCATAATAGGACTACGTAGCAGTCTATGAAGGTTACTTGTAATTTTAAACAGTACAACAGCTCTGATATTAAGTCAGACAAAATCATAATTACTGCTTATATTTCCCCCTTTAATTATATAGTGAAAACATCAATGTGCTCAATTTCATTGTTAAAATACTGAAATATCTCTGTGTCATCAAAACTATTAGTGTATAGGTAAGGAGGAGGAAGGAAGGGAACTTAGGGGAAGGACATTTGAAAACTATTACAGTTGCTGTTCTAGAAGAGTGTTTAAATCCATACGGATGGAAGATGCTAAGTTGCATTTCTGTGGACTTTTACAACCGACTTAAAATTCATGGGTTATACATCTGAAAGAGATCACAGTGAAACTAATTTGTCTGGTGGAAAGCAAAGTAACCATTGCTTCAAGTGTTTCCCTCTCAAATGGTGAAAACTGATCTTAGTGTGCTGTCTAGTGCACAGAAGGACCTTGAATCTTGCTAGATGACTACAGGTGGTAAAACAGAAAGTGTAAATCTCTGTATTTGAGGCTGTTTGTTGTCCTTGGCCTGTGGAAAAGTGCCAGATGATGTTAGAAAGTGTTCTCTGTGGTCTGAAAGCACTGTGTCATCCTTAAAGTTTAATTTCTTTACCTATTTCTGTGCATCCAAAGCTGTGGAACAGATACTAGCAGTGTAATAAAGCAAAATGTTCTTGTAGTGTGAGTTGCACCCCTGTCCGTAGAAATTGTATCTCTGACAGTGAAATAACTGGGTATATTACTGCAAATTAATAGATTGCATTCTCATAAAAATCAGTAAGGAAAACTCCCTTGAACAGGAACGGGAAATGGGATGTAGAGAGGGATTTTAAGGACCCCAGTACTTAGGTATAGGCAGATTATCTGTGAAGTCTTTGGAGTAAATGGGCTCAGTTCTCTGGGTTTCAGTTGGAGTTAGATGCCTTTGGCAATCTCACTAAGTGTATCCTTATATACCTGGCTATCTTGGCACTTCAGCAATAAGGGAAAAGTTAAATCAAACTTTCTGCCATGTTTTACAACTGTATTTTCTTTCTAAATGATGGAGGCCTTCAAACCTGAATCATACCTGCAGTGCATCCACTGAAGTTGTTGAGGACTTTTGAATGCAAAAGCAGCTTTTGGCAAGTGGATGAGCTGCCATCACTACAAGATTTTTCACAGTAAACACAAGGAGCAGGTGAGGGACAGTAAAGCAGCAGACAGCACAAGTCTCTGACTGTAGGAGAATATTCATGTTCAAAAATTAGCAGTTCTTGTGGGACAGGCTGGAATCTGTGGAGCTGTTTTGCCTTGCTAGCAACACTTTCTGACTCATTTTGGACAGACTTAATAGTAAATGTGCAAAGATGCAAAACTGTTCTGCTGTATGTATCAACTTTAAGACAAGTTGACGTAGTTACAGTCTGTATCTTTTGGGATTTTTTAAGGAGAGCTGATACTTCCTTGAATTAGTGACCTGTGAGGTGTGAGAGAACTAGTCTGGAAGTGGAAGGATTTCAGGTTTTTTTAAATTAAAATGGCTATAGTAACAGTGGCTTGTGCTGAATTCAGTCTTCCTGAGGTGTGTAAGGAGTGCTTTGAATACACCTGATTGATCTCGTTCTCTGGAGGCTTTGGCAGGTTCTAGTGCTGTTTCCCCTTGCTGCTGGAGTGTTGCTTAGGTGGAACATAGTTGTCTTTTTCCCCATGAAGGCAGCAGCTCTGTGCAGCTGGAAGTGCATGGGGAACCTACAAGATAAATAGGGAGGTGCTGTACTCGTGCTTCCTCCAGGGATAGGTGACTGCTAATGCAAACTTTCTGGATCACTTCTTTATTTACCCAGGTTCTGTATTAATCCTGGTTTAGCCCAAAATTTGGTAGTGCTCATCTAATCCTCTATGTTTCAGGCCTCATTTGTGGACTTTGACTAAAAATACTCTTATGTCTCACGTTTGTACAATGAAGTTTTGTGCTTTAGACAGAAATGCTGTGCTAGAGTAATGGAAGCTGCAGAATACTACAAACTGAAAGACAGTCATAACCACAGAAGGCTCGATTCTAGGCTGTTATGTTATACCCAAGATACACTTAAACTGTTTCTCGAATGGAACATTGCATTTGAAATAGCTCCTCCCTGAAAATACTTAATGACAGAATTACATACCACATCTTATGCTATAGTTATTTTAGCTGCAAATTTTAAATAATAATCATGTGTTCAGAAACAGTGTTGTTGGATTTTTTTTTTAACCTGTTGAGTATTTGGCTCTCTAGACAGTAGTGAGCACTTACCATTAAAGATTTGGTTCCCTGTAGTGCACAATATGTTGGTTGTTTATGGTGAGACTAGTTTGCAAGTGACATTAACTGTTTAAAATTGAGACTGTTAGTCATGTAGACCATGTTTATCCTCAAGCATCAAGTGGAGACAAGCATCCCAAATGACTTGTACACTGATAGATGAATTTGGGGGTCTTACTTTTCTATTCTAAAACAAGCTTTCTTTGTGTTATGTGAGTGGAATTCAATCTCCAGAGTCACAGTTCTAAGTACATTTTGGTAATGGCCCAACTAAGATGATGGAAAGAAATGTGACTCTTAATTTGCTGTTGCATTGTATTCCTTTACACTTTGCCCATGACTTTTCATTTTGTTTTGACGTGTCTTAGGTTTTTGTGAGTCGCTGTCTTCAAGAGACTTCTCTATGTTTTTAGAGGAATTTGTGTAAGTGTGACTTTGAATGACATTTTGTTGTCTCGTGTTGCTGTAGCAATCACTAGTCTATCTCACAGTGGAAGTGACAAGAGATGTGTCGTATACCTGGACATTTCCATTGTTTATTTCTTATTGATTACATATAGTAGAGGGAGGACGTTTAGGAGGTAAGAATTAGGATATTGTGCATGCTGTCACCACCTGCGTATGGAGAATGTGATTTAAAAATGGCAGCTGATGCTTTCTGCTAGGATTTGGATCTTGTATTGGACAGTATAAATAATTTAGGACTCTTTTTCTCTCCTTGCTCTTCCAGAGTGGCAGTTCATCTTCTAAGCATTGTTAGTATAGAGTGCTCCAAATCTACTTTTCTCACCAAGCAGTCTTTGCTGACTTCCTCCTCAGATGCTGTTCATCACCACATCTGTCAGACAGGTTCCTTTAGTCAGGCTGCCCAGCCACCAGTGCTGCTATTGCTCACTGCCCCAGGCTGCAGCTCAGTCCTTTTCACTTCTGATTGAAACCTGTGCTGAAAGATTCAGTTCTTCAGAAGGCCAAGTCTACAGAAGCTGAGACTGTGCCTTAGACGCTGTACTATCCGTCATCTTACTGGTTATCTTCTAACCAGTGTACCTTTGAGTGGTTTTTTAGTGATTCTTGTTCTTCTGAGCATGCACACATGATCTGTCAGCAGCAGCATTATATATCTTCATGCTATATATTTTTGAATTATGTATTTAAGCAATTCCCAGTCATAATCTCATTGTACATTATCACTAGCTCCCATGTGGAATGTCACTAATATGTGTGGACTGCAGGCTTTCTGCATGCTTCATTACTTACTGGTTTCGCTTGCACAGTATCTTTCAGCTGAGTAGGTAGTAATTAGAGGTCATCATTTTTAGGCACACATAGTAATGCTTCTTCCATCCAAAGAATGTAAACTGTAAGAAACTTGGGGCACTTACTTTAGTGTGGATCTCTTTTTAACTAGAGGAGTTGAGAGAGTGTATTTGTGGGAAATCTAAGGAAATCAGTCCGTCACAAGAAATTGATGTGCCATTTGTGCCTCTCTCCCTCTACACTTACAGCTAGCTTCCCCCTCATGTTCAATTATTGATCTTATCCCTTTTGGGGGAATGTCCCTCACTGGCCAGACCCACGTATCAAAACTGGCATGGTTCTGTCTGTTCAGTAGTATGGATGTTCTGATTGAGTGTATTTGACTAGAAAACAAATATTAATGTGGGATTTTTTAAAAATAGAAGTAAATGTATGTGTTTGTTGAAAATAAAAGCTGAGATACTTTGTTTCCTTTCTTTATAGTCTTTATAGTCCTACCGTTCTTTATAGTCTTTATAGTCCTACCTTGTTCTCTGTTCTCCCCTCTGTGAAAAACAAGTCCACCTGCCCTCAGTCGGATGGGTGCACTGTAGCATAGGAAGTAGAAATTCATCTGATCAGCCAAACTAGTAAAAAGTAAACATACAGTACCTGAATAGACACACACACAAGAACAGTGCTTATAGCTGTGTTCCTCTGCTGTAGGAGAGCATTTCCATCATGTCCTCTTACCTTTGGAACAGCAACCAAGCCTGACTTTTTCAGACACTCAGTGGTCAGCGTTACTTTTATGATTTTGGACACTTGTATGTAAATTGTATGCCTTGAAGCACTTGTTAAATATGGATTTCTCAGGGAAAGAACTCAGTATTTTTAACTCTGAGAGACAAGATTGCAAGAACAAGCCATGTTGCTTCACCCCTACAAATCAAAGGGCCCTGAAAATATCTGCCTGAGGATGTAAAGGGAACTAGCTGATGTCACTGTGAGGCCACTCTCCATAATCTTTGAGAAGTTGTGGAGATCAGGGGACATCTCCACAGGGATGGAAGATGAGAAAAATGGAAGAAGGCAAAGGTCACCCCCATCTACAAGAAGGGCTTAAAAGACGATCCAGGAAATCGTAGACATGTCAGTCTTACTTCAGTCCTTGGGAAAATTGTGGAATGAATCCACCTGGAGTCTGTCAAGTCAGATGAAGCACGTAATTGAGAAAAGACAGCATGGATTCACCAGGTGCAAGCTGTACTTGACAAACTCTGTCATCTTCCGTGACAAAGTAGTAACTTTCTTGGCTGATGTGGGGCTTGCAGCAGGCATTGTCTACCTGGAATTCTCCAAGGCTCTCAGTGTGGTTTTTCACAGCCTCCTCCTAGAGAAGCTGCTGTATTGGGGTCTAGAGAAGTGCTCCTTGTGATGGGTGGGGAACTGGCTGACAGGCAGCAGCAGGGTTGGGATAAGCAGCTGTTTTTCAATGCAGCAGCCTGTCACAAATGCCCCCTGGGATATTAGGGGCAACACTTTAGTAACTTCAAAAGTGATCTGGAAGATGGGATCAAGTGTACCCTGGTGAAGATGGCTGATAATACCAACAGTGGGCCAGTGGACACATGAGAAAGGAGAGCCACCCTGCAGGATGACTTGGATAGGCTGTAGGGTAACAAAAACCTTAGGAAGCTCTACAAGGACAAGTGTTAAGTTTTTGCACCTGGGAAAATACTATCCAGGAGTGCAGCACAGGTTGGGATCTAACTAACTGGAGAGCAACTCTGTTTCATGACACCTGGGGATCCTGGTGAACAAATTTTGTATGAGTGAACAGTGCACTGCTGTGGAAGAGTAAAGACAAGTTAAGAGTTAAAGACAAGAGTAAAGACAAAACAAGTTGCTGGTTTTCATCCATAAGGGCATCAGCAGCAAAGATGTCACTATCCCACTCTAATCAGTGATTATCAGGTAACACCTGTAATAATTCGTTCAGTTTTGGACTCAGGTTTAAAAAAGAAGCTGTGCACAGGCTGCAAAGGGTCCAGAAAAGGTCCCTGAAGGTGATCCAGGGACTGGGAAGCTGCCCATGTGAGGAAAGGCACAGAAAGAGCTGTGTTTGTTCAGCCTCGAGAAAAGAAGACTTAGGGAAGACCTTATTACCAGTATTTAAACAGTGGCTGGAAAGATGATGGAGATTCACTTTTTATAAGGAGTCATGTGAAAAAGATGAGAGTAATGAGTAAAGGTTACTTGAGGAGATGCTGATTGGATGCAAGAAGAGTGTATTTCACATTGAGAACCATCAGCCACTGGCATGTCTCCAGGGATATGGTGAATTCCCAAAGGGTGGACCCTTAACATTTGTCTGGACAGGGTGCTGGAACATCCATCCAACATTATTTGGATGGTGTTTTTGAAAAAAAAAAAAAACCGTTGGATCAGGTGATCCTTCAGGTTGACTTCCAGCCTGGTTTCTATGATTCTTTGTTCCTCTGACATAATTGTCTATAATCCCATGGGGCTAATTTGCCCAGTTGGGAGATCCTGCAGTGTATGCCACATGCCTGCTATCACCGAAATGTGCATGTGTGGTGAGTGATCTGAGCAGGAGCAGAATATGGAGCTGTGTTTTGTCATGTGAACATTTTGTTAGTGCTTGAAATGTTTGGATCTGCTAGTGGGAAATAGATGTCATCCTGGGTGGATACAAATAAAGCCTGTATAGTATACTGCATCCTACTCTGTTTTGGTTTACTCTGGATATTAAAGGAAAATTGCCCTAAAGTAAAATGTTTAGAAGGTGTTATTTTTTTTTCCACAAATATGTATTTTCCTGTCTCCATGTTCTACTAAGCAGCCTTAGTAACCATAAGTCCAACAGCACAAGCTTCCAAGTGATGAATTACTATTAGTGCATTTTTGCAACCTCATTAAATAATCTAAAAGAGCTTAATTATATAAATCTACATCTGTGGATGTTTTAAGGAAATATTTCAAAATCAGCTTCCAGCTTCATTTTGTGCAATAGATAATTAAGTTATGGCTCTAGTTCAGGAGAGCATTTAAGCATGTTGTTGACGGGGTCTGCTGAAGGTAGAAAATTTAAGTGCTCTTAAACAGAGGCCTTGGAGAAAATTTAGTTTATATTTGAACTGATGTTACTGTGGAAGAGGGATGCTCTTTCCTAAACCAATGAAAGGTGAAGCAGTACCCTTGAAAAGAAAGATTTTGTTTCTTCTTATACAAGCAGTCTATCTTGTGAATATTAGACATTTCATGCATATATTGAATTATACTCAAGATTAGCATAGAACAGTGCTTTTAATCTTAAGGAGTGAACATCATGCCACCATTTCTTCTGTTCTGAGTTTAACCAAAGCTGGAGGTTTCTTCTTGCATGAACCATTGATCTCATTCCAGCTATTCCCTGCAGGTCCCCTGGCCAAGTCCTACAGATCATGTAGTATCTGCAGAGCTGGTCAGCAGATAATAAATCAAACATTTGGAGCTTGCAGAAAGAAAAGAAAAGAGCTGAAAGAGTATCTACCTTGCCCTTTTTAAGGATCACCTCACCAGTATTTTTGTTTTTCTCAGTGATCTTTCTGTTAAGCAAAAGTACTAAATAAGTATTTGTCAGAAATTTGAGTCATCTGTGAACACATGCTAAAAGAGAAGAAATTGCGGAGTACATTTTGATCTAAACCCCGTTGTAATTGTGTGAACCATTTTCCAAATGTCTCTGGAAACCGTGTACCTGCTGTACTGCAAGCAAGATAATGCCTGCTGTTTGTTACTACTACAGATTATTAGATATGCTGTTTTAGAGTGTTAAAACACCTAGGTGAAATTTTGCTCTCAACATACTATTTTCCAGCTTATAAAGGGGGGATTTTGATTCTGTTCATATTGTGCTTTCTGGTCATATATGCAGCAGAAGTGCTGATAGTGAAAGAAAATCACTGAAATTACTGAAATGCACATTAATGTCACACATCCATTACGCAATTACACCCCACACACATGAGATACAACAGAACTGAATGAGAGGAGAAAATCCATCTAACCTCATAAAAGAAGATATGAGATCTACAGCAGAGCCTACTTTTATTTTTATAGCATTTGTGTCTGTATGGGTGAGTAAGGGGATTTATACAACTTCCCATATGCCAGTACAGACAATCTGTCAGAACCTGGCCTTGGGCAAGAGTAGTACACTTAGCAGCAGTGCAGCAGGGTAGGAATTGTCTGGAAACAGGTGAAACCTTAAAGCTCCTTCTGCAAGATGCTTATTCTTGTGATAAAACTGACTTAAGAAGTCCTGACCTTTGACCTCTTGTTTATGACTTGTTACTCCCATTTGCTTTTACGTTTGTTGTGCTGTAAGGCAGCTGAGGTGAAGTTCTCGGTAGAGAGCTATCCTTATTTGAAGGTATCTCAAAATAGAGGTACGTGCACAGCTTTGATGGTAGAGAGAAAAAAAGCAGGAAAAAATGGAGAGACAGGGTACATACAAGGCAAGAACTTCTTCCTCCAGCTTTGCCACCACCTGAAACTTGGTGGGATTTTTTAATTCTATGTGGATTTACATCAGTAGTGCAGCACCACCTAGGAAGGCTAATCTACTCTCTAGCCCTGCACAGCTGGAGAGTGCAATACTGAAATGCTCACTATGTGTCCTCAAAAGTTTTGCTGATTGTGGAACTTCCAGAAAATCTAGGACTATATGTGATTCTTCCTCTAGCAGGGTAATACCTCCCTGCCTGCCCCGATAAACCAAGGACTGGCAAACACTTTGTATTCTGAGGTTTAAATCAAGAGACACTGAAAACATGAAAATTACTTCAGTGTCCTAGAAGGAGAGTAGGTACTGAGTTGGGATCTGACAAATACTGTATTTTGAATCTGAGCACACATGTGCAAGTCAGGATGGCAGTCATGAGCCTGGGTTATCTGACTGCCTTAATCGTGAGTACTTCATGTATGAACTGTTTCTTACTCAGGATGTATTTTTTTAAGGTTTAACATTTTTTCAACAGCTCTAATAGACATAATAGTGCAGGTATATCAAGTGACCATGTACCTAGGGCAGTAGAACAGAGCTGTTTCTGCATCCCTCATTACTATGATACTTTATTTTCTTTATTTCTCCTACCTAGTCAATAAAGTTTGCAAACTTGATTTACTCTTCTCTAGAATCTAGAGCTTTGAAAAGTTGTTCTTTTCTTGTGGAAATTAGCAACTAATTACTTTCTATGCCATGTTAAAATCAGTAGTCCTGCAGAAAATTTCTTTCTGATGTCATGAAAATTTTCCACTCGAGATCACTCCATGACAGTATGAGGAAGCTGTGAATATTAAACAGTGAAAAGTTTGTAGATGTGCTACAGGCAGGTGTATGATTTAGTTGAGGTCATTGTTGCTGTTTTGAAGACAAACTTAAGGATCGTGTTGGTCTGGGAAGCAGTCTACTACATGATTGTCTTTTCATTCTAGGTACAGGTGGCATCTACTCAAAGGAACTGTCTTAGGGCCCAAAAAAGTTTCTAGGTATTATTTAAGCTAATGTTATTTGCCCATTTTAGTGCTTTGTTGAAGTGGTGTAATGAAGAAATGAAAGCAAAAAAGTTATATCCAGGTGCCTGTACTCAAATTTTTATAATTGGAAACTGTTATTAGATTATTAGTTTCTTCTGTTGATTAAGCTCAACATTCTATACAGTTCCTAATAAAGTCAGTCAAATGCAACTCTTAATTTTGCTCTTTGTTGGCACACTGATTATAACACTTGTCTTCTGGAGAATGACAGTGCATTTCAGAGACTCTTAAAAATACTGAAATTGCTACTCTGTCTGAAGACCACTCTAGTTTCCTTTCTTTTATTGACCAAATTACATGTAAAATGTAGGTTCTTATACTGCAGTGGACAAGGGTTTCTCCATCTAAGTAAAAGTTTTGAAATCTACTCAGTTTCATGAATCAAACATTTCTTGGCTTCCAGTATACTAAAAACATCTGGAACCAAAGAATTAAAGCTGAGACACAGCTCTTCTTTCTGCTCTCCACATGTCTAGGGGTTACAATTATGCACAGTACCTTTAGCATTAGGTAGGATCTGTCTGTGGTTACTTCTCTCCTTCCTTTTAGAAAGAAACTGGACTCTATTGTCTATGAAATTGAGTCTATTTTATATTGTATTCAAGTTCCATTTTGGCTACATTCAGCCAGGGTTTCACGTGGATTTTTTCATGCCTCAAACCTTAGGACGATAGTGGTAGTGCTGTTGGGGTTTTAAGATGAAACTCACTTTGTAACTAAGGAACATTACAGATTTATTTTGTTGTCTTGTTACTAGTTTTACCACTGTTGGCCGTGCTGTGGCTCTCACTATTTGGTTGTATGTAGTAATGGAGGTATGTGCATAAGCATTTTTGTTAAAGGAAACAGCTTGGCCTTTTTTCTTAGCAGAATGCTGGTACTGTGATGATAAAAAGTAACTGCTGGTCTACCTAATACATGTTTTCTCTGCAATTAGAAGTGTTTTTAAACTCTAGAATAACCTGGACATCAGTGTATGCTCAACTCTCTTAACTCTTAAATCCGTGGATATCTAGTTTAGATGTTCTAGTAGCTGTTCAAGCTTATCTATTTCTCTCTCTGTCCTGTAAGTCCTTCTCAGTGCGATCTCTTCACAGTAGTGCCTATTTCTCACTGAGCACTCAGGGATTACTTAAAGAGAATTCCTGTACATCCAGCCATCTAGCTGAACAGACTAGGAAGAGTGCATGAGGAGTGAAGAGCAGGATCTCTGCATCTTTTGCTCTTTTAAATGCACACGCTTAAATGCATGCCTTCTCACAACATGTAAAAGACCTTCTTGCTTGTTTTGAAGTACGATTAATTCATGTTTTTTTAAAGTAATTTGTTACTGCTGTTATCCTTCAGGATCCCCTTGGGTGTCTGTCATTGGTATTCTTTTTTCTCTCTCACATCTTTCTTTTTGAGTTGCTTCTTGACTGTCATAAAAATGAAACTGCTCCTAAGTTATCTCATCTCCAGCAGTGTTGGAAACATTGCTTTTGTTCACTGAGGCTGTCACCTTTGGTGAGACCTCAGGAGAGAGACAGTGTATTGCTTTATCTCATCTGGCTTCTAGCCAAACACATCTTTTTGATTATTATTAGGTAACAATAAGAAGTGGGGCATGGGGAAGGTAAGCATGCCAGTAAATGTGTTTGGAAGGCCCATTTTTCAACAAATCTGTGGTTCTTCTTCCTCCTCCCCATGCCCCAAGTCATTTTCTTCACTCTCTTTTCATATCCCCACTAATGTAGATACAAGTGATGAGTTGCTGAATCTGACCATTTCCCTTTATTGCTAAATTTTATCCTCCTTTTCGTTCCCCATATTCATTCCTCCTCTACTCCTTCTGGGCTTGTTACCATTCATGCTTGCAACTTCAAGACTGTTTTCAGCACATATTTTCAGATATGTAAAATAGCTAAAACATTTAAACACAGCAGTCACCTGTTACATGGGTATGTTTTTGATTCATATGCATATTAGTAATTGGATAGTAATTAGCTACTATTGGCTAATTCAGATGTATTTTTTCTCTTGACATTGAAACCCTCACTCCTGAAATGTTCTTGTTCTCAATATATAAAGTTTGTTAATAACGTACAATATAGCCCACATTTTTCTTATTAAAATTATTTATGTGTTTGATGGCAGATTTTGACATTTTATTAAAAATGAGATCTTTTAAAATGTGCTGTTATCACACCAGCCTGAGATGAGTCTGATTGTAGTCTGTTTTTTGGGTCCAGCTAGTTTCTTCATTTTTCACAATATGGATTCGGTGCAGTATAAACTGTTCTGCAGTTGTGACACTTGGGTGGTGCATTCAGCATCTCACCAGCACCCTGGCAGGGATCACACAGCAGCAGCAGCACTCCCTGTCAAGGGAAGCTGCAAGCCATGGACTCCTTCCAGCCTTAGTCACTGCACCCGTTTCACTCTGGGTCCTCTCCATCATCTGAACTCTGCAAATCAGAAGCAGTTGTCCAACGGAGGTTTTGAAGGTGTTCTGAAAAGATGTGTGGGGTGCTGCTTTCACAGAACAGGTGTTTACCTCTGTGTAGAATGTATGGGCATATGAACCTGGCAGTTTCCCTTCTGAAACAACGAAGAAGAATGCTGATAAAATTATCTGCTTTGTGTTTATAAGACCTAGGTGACCATTATCTTGCCTAAAAAACAAGTGAATTAATTTGCTGCAATTGGTAATTACTTTATGTTTGTGCAGTGATGTTTAAGTATGGGTCTGGGACTAAGTTATTCTAGTGTATTAAGATTTTATAGCACTAAAATATAATACTGTTTGTGTTTATAGTGCAGATATACTACACTGGCCACCAAGAGCAGGATTAGAACCTGCTTTTTACAATTGTTTATGGTTATAAGCTTGGGTCTGCTTCTGTGACTGAGGAACACAAGAATACCCATACCAGACCAAAATAGCTCAACATCTTTTTTTTCTTTTTTTTCAGAACTGAATGCCTCAATGAGCATATGCTTATAAGAAATTTGAAATAATTTATTTGATAATTTGTTGATAATCCTGCAGTTTTATATCTCATCATGTCTTAAGCAGTAATGATGCAGAACTATACCGTGGGATATGAGATCCTTACTTGATAGAAATCAGTATAACTGTCCTGAAGTCTTTGAAAAACTGGCACTTTCATCAGAAAATAAAAATTACCGTCAAGTCTATAATAATTTCACAATAAAAAGCAAATGAAGGATTTAACAATGAGCATAATCCAGCTTCAGATTACTTAGCAATATAATGTATTTTCTTTAAATCCCCAGTGGATTAATAAAAAAAAAATTGTGTGGAGTTTCTTGGCGTAACCTATCCTCCTGTAGGCTAAATTGAAGATTAAGATAGCTGATTAGAAAGGTCCTTTCTGGCTCCAAAATGTGCAGGTCTATGAAAAATAATTGGAAAAGGGACAAAAAAAAAGCATTTGCTGTGATAGAAACTTACACTAGCATATAATTTTTATATGTGTTTGATAAGTTGATATGAAATATTCAAAGAACAACACTGCATTTCTGATTTGAACACTAGGAGAGTACTGAAAAAATAAACCCCTATCAAAGGAACCATTTAAAAGAAACCACACCAGTTCCTCTTTGGAAGAAAAGTAGTTAGCGTTTAGAAACTTGATTGTTTAAAAAAAAATAAAAATCTTGTCCAACATGTGAAAATTGATCACTGCTTGATATTTTGTCTTCTTTTTTTGTTTTTTGACTTTGTTCTCAGGAAATGGGAAAATGCGCTAAAACTGAATTTAAGAGTAACTGAGGAAATGGGAACTCTGCCTCTTCCTTTTTGAAGACTGTGGGTCTTCAGATTCTTGGGCATACGACTGCATTTGGGTGTTTTTTTGGTTTTTGTTTTGTTTTGTTTTGTTTTGTTTTGTTTTGTTTTTTAAGATTTCAGCCTTTCTGAAGCAGGACTGCCCACAAATGAAGCATATAATTCTTATGTGAAACTAAATGGATTGCTTTCTCTTTTCTAACATCAAAAGTAGTGATGAGTAAGCTGCAAGACATTTTTCCAAGATCCCTGTGTGCTAAGAATGACCAAAATGTTTCATACAGATGACTTTAAATCAGTAGGCAAAACATTTTACCACAGCAAGCTGGACACCTTCTATGCAGTTCCAAGAACCATGAGACTTCTCTAAACCTAGTTTTGCACATACTTGATGTTTTTATGGGAATGTTGATATTCTACTGATAGATAAGTAGAATTGAGTTTGTAATTTTAACCACTTTTCAGGCAGTTTGTACTGTTCTTGGTAAAAAAAGCATTCTTGAGTTATTTTTATGGTAATTTTGATTGATTACCTGTAAGTTTAGATTTAGAAAATTTATGCTACGGTTGGGAAGATGATATACATTTGTACAAATCCAAAAGCACTTCATCTTTTGTTTTTCTCCTTTTTCTTTGTTTGCTTTGTGTATCAAAAGAGAAATTCGAAATTTCCAAGGCAAATTACATCTTACAAAGGAGGTGAAAGGTTCTTGTCAGCTTACTTTATCAAAAGCATAGACCTAATTGTTTTTTCAGTATACTGACAAGGATTTACAGATACTTTGCTCACTTCATTTTCTTGCAGAGGGAGTAGTTTCTTTGAAAATTATTTGCAAAATTGCCTGATATTTTTTTACCTAATTTAATTGCTGGCTGTTGATGATGTTCTGGCAACACATACTTTCTACCTCAAAGAAAGGAAGCTGAGAAAATAAGAATAGACTGGTCCCAAGGGAGGCTTTAATGAGTTATATATACATAAAATTAGACATGAAGGGGATAAGTAAACAGCAAAATGAATTTTTAAATGCCACTTGAGCACAGTGTGTATTTGTGACTAACATTCATGATTTTTCTTTCTCTGAAACATGCTCCTCTGTATTTCAGAAAAACTTGGCAGGTGGTGTTTTTTTGTGTAACAGATCTCCAAAATGAAAACTGTTCTAAAGGGAATTTACTGATTTTAGACTGTTTCAGCTTGAGTGACAGTGTTACTGCTCAGTCTGTTTTTAGGGGGTTATCTTGTAGGACAGTGAGTGATGTACACGTGCACAAGATTTTTGCATGCAGACTCAGAACCTATGGAAGGGATTTAACTTAGGTTACTTTTTGTAAAAGCACTGCAATTACAAAAGAATCTATTTAAAAATTGCCAAAAGCGTCTGGCAGAATTTGAGAGGTAATTAGAAACTTAGCAAGCTTCTGGTTGTAAAGAAAGGCCTGTCTGCAAGTTGCTTGGCTTTTGTTCAAGCTTTTGACAATGACAACAAGGCTGTTGGTAGTATTACTGTTGAGTGTTTTAGAAAGCAGCTCTGTCCATCCTTCAGCATTAGTTTCCCCTTTCCTTTTGTTTGTATCTCTGGTGAGATACACCAGTTTATTCATGGAAGTTGTGTTACTATTTGTTGTCAAGAGTGCTCTTCTCTTTGCAGAACGGAGGACATTGGATTTCCGTGTACAGGAAAATCCATTTTACAGAATAGTTAGACACCAAGATTTGGCAAGAATCAATAAGGTCTGTGTTCTGTACTGAATCTTGGCACTTTTGTTTGACTAGACAGATGCCAGCTTGCTCTGTACCTAGGCAGAGATGCACCTCCCTACCAGCAGCCTTGGACAAAAAACAAACATAAGCACTCAAATATGTGCAGGACAAAGGGGATCGATGTTGCTGAGCACACCAACTCACTCCTTGTCTTTGACAAGAGACTGGTCTGGTTGATGGAATTTGGGACAGATTTTCTGCTAAACTATAGCAGTTCACATTCTATTGAATTTCATACACTTCGTCATTTATGACAACAGAAGACATAAATAAGGCCTTTTGCTTTTTGGATTATGTGTGTCATACAGTAACTTTTCTTTTTGAGCAGAGAAAGCTAAGGGGAAATGGAGTACTTTATAAAGCAATGCATTGGGTGCCTGTGTACCAGATACTTAAGACATACTTAAGACATTTTGGTATGTTCCTGACCTTCTTTGCTAAGGCTGTCTATCCTAATATTGATAGAATACCTCAAGTATTAATTTATCTTTTATGACTTGCCAAGTAGCTAAGCATGTAAACAGGTAAGCACAATGCAATTAAGTGTGCTGTGTAATCCTCTGTGTAATCTCAGCAGAATGCCCCTTCATCACCTGATAGAAGGATCTTCTCTCATAGGATTTGAGGGGTCATGCTGCTTTGTATCTTGATCTTTGCTAATCCACCTTACGTTTTCACGTTGAGATTTCACATTTTTCTGCTTGAAACACTTAATTAACTTATATTTCTAAGAAGATAGTGGCATGTTGTCTTGCATGCTTGACAGTCACCATCAAGTGGGAAGTCATGGAGTCTGTGAGCAGCTTATTTGTTAATTAGAACTGAACTATCAGTTTTGTGACTGAAATTTTATTTGCTACTTCTGCATGAAATACTGCTCAGGAATCTGATTAGATATGAATTATGTCTTCCAGAACAAGTAATAAACAAGAATTAAAAGCATGAAATGTATGTTACAGTGACATATTCTGCACTGGTTGACACGTAAATTAAATGACCTGGTAGGTTTTGTCTGCTTAAAATCTGTATCCATGGCAATCCACACCAGGTGGTGCTGTAATACATAAGCTTTGCAGTTCTAATTCCTAGCGAGTTAATGCTTTCTTTGGAAGATAAACTCTATATTGGCACTTTATTCTTTATTCCAGATTCATGATGCCCCAGACTTCATCTGGGGCACCTGCATTTGAATAAATTAGCCAGATAAACCTTCTACACCTCCAGTCACGGAAATACAGGGCTGGAAGTCAAGTTTTGGGTCATCCAGACTTTGCTTTTGGGACAGAACTGGAACAAACACAAGAGAATCAGGTCTTAAAACACTCTCAGTATCTTCTGTAAAACCAGCACACCCCCAGCCCTAAATTTTTATAATGGAGTTAAAATGGAGCTTAGTGGCTGTTTCATTGTAAATTTAATTGCAAGATTTCTAATAATTAGAACTTTGGAATAGTCATTAAAAATATTCACCCTACCCCTTATGATGTGTTCTTTCTTTCTCATTGTGATTTGAAGTTGATCTGGAGTATTTGTCATTCATCACAGCAGTCTTCTAATATTCTCTGGCACCCCCTTATATTGCTTGTTTATGTTTTAATAAAAGCTAGAATGCAAGTTACTTTACACTCTTCAGTAGGGTTATATAATTTATATGGTTGAATGGGAGAGGGAAAATACATTAATATATTGAGTTATGTAGGGGATTACTTGTATGTGGTAGCACAGGTGCCTCAAGCCTGAGCTAACATGCTGCCTTACCTGGCTGTGTGATTCAGAGAAGTCAGGTAGAAGAGCATGCTTCCCCTTTATCCCATTTTTCACTTGGCGTAGTCAGCCTGCTTCAAGCCACCTGATTAAAAGCAGTATTGTTTCTGCCTCTGCAATTCAGTGATTCTTTTTGCTGGTGGAAAGGCAGATGCTACCAGGATCAGATAGTCTTGGACTTGATAGAGTTTAAACCTTTGGAGCATGAAATGTAACATTGTCTAATAGTATTTTCTTTGAGATCACAATGGCTATTTTGTTACTCTGCACAGCATGTACTCACATTTGAGTGGGATGGGGTTTTTTTCCTTTCCTGAATTTTTGTTTAAGAAGCAAAATCTTGAGACTGTTGTATTTGATACTGCTAAAGTCTGAAATATTTTTCATCAAAATCACCTAAATAATGCACCACACCTAAGTGTTATAGATGCCTTTATCAAAACTAGAAAAACACATCTAGCACACATCTGTTTGATAGTGTTAACTGAGCTTTTACAAAAATTGAAGTGATAGCAAGTCCAACTAAGGAATGTCTAAATTGCCTAATCTCCTGCATCTCAGTAGATCTCCTGAAAGTGTATTCCTTACTCTTACTGGTGTGTTTAATTACAAAGAAGGTATTTTTGTAGCTCGTCCTTTCATGTAGATGCTATTATTTACCAAGTCTTCAGTTGTGAAACCTCTTTGTGTCTCTGTCATCAAAAGTGACAAAATGGTGAGATGTGAAATGAGTGACCTGAATGATCTGAATCCAAATGGTTTATTCAAGATAATATGTCAGGGTATTGCCTGAGTTGAGGACAGAATAGTAGCCCAACTGTTACAGTTTATTAATTAATACCATTCAAAAGTCAGCCAACAAATAATTTAGATTTTGGCAGAGAAAAAATTCTAAAGTCTAAAGAAAAATTGTGAGTTGGGCCAAAATGTGCAGTCATATTTCAGGGAAAAGCCACTGTGAAAATAATTTGGCTTAAGTAAGCACTGCTGGGTTTATTTACTGTGTTTTAGAAATCACTGTTAGAAATTATTGAAGTCTTTCTGACCATCTGATCTGAACTGCAAGTTTTACCTGTCTGATATTGTTCGATCAGGCTCTTTACATGTTAGGTTTTTTGTGGGTTCTTTGATGGGAGGGTTGATGTTTTGGTTAAAATGTTTTAATGTCTGTGGTTCCCATAGGTTCACTCCTAATGAAATACTTGGGGTAATAGGGATTTTTTTGTGTGTCTTTAGTGAGATCACTGGGACAGTTCTTGATCTGTATGTATATTTCTGCTGATACTATTTTCACTGTTTATTCCTTTAGCTTATCTTCTTTGGTGTCATGCTCAGTTGGATATCTTATGCTTTACTTGCCCTCCTTTTTATTTTTCTTTCGGTATAATTCATGTTTCTTCCTTCTCTTGCCTTCTTTATAACATCTTCATCTCTGCTGGTTTCAATCATCACTTCATTGATGGTTAATTTCCAAGTGTGTGTATCTGTGTGTGATTCTCACACATTTTTCTGTTCTCAGATCTTTTGGCTTTTCTTCCTGGATGTCTTTGAGTCTCATTAGCACATCCCTGAATGTTTAGTCAAAAACGGCATTTTGCCTTTTCGTAATTATTCCTTACTGTGCATATTTTGTGTAATTTCACACTCTTCATTTAGTTCCCTATACTTCTCTCTGCATGTTCTGCACTTGTTTCAGTCTTCTCTTTCTTAGCTCTTTGTGTCTTCATAAAAAGTCTTTGATTTCTTCTTCTTTGAAAACCCTGGGTGTATGGATGGATGGAGGAACAAGATGCTGGACAGCAAGCACAATGGAAAAGGACCTGGGGGTCAATGGCAAGGGAACAAGAGTCAGGAGGGGCCAGCCCTGTCCTGGGGGGCATCAGGCACAGCACTGACAGCTGGGCAAGGAAGGGGATTGTCCTGCTCTGCACTGAGACAGCCTCACCTCAAGTCATGGGGGCAGTTTTGGGTGCCACAATATAAGAAAACATTAAAATGTTAGAGAGTGTCCAAAGGAGGCCACAAGGATGGTGGAGGACCTTGAGGGGAAGCCACATGAGAGGCAGCTGAGGTCACTTGGTCTGTTCAGCCTGGAGGAGACTGAGGGGAGACCCCACTGCAGTTACAACTTGCTGTGGGGGGAAGAGGAGGGGCAGGCACTGATCTCTGCTCTGTGGTGACAGTGACAGGACTGAGGGATGGACTGAAATTGTGCCAGGGGCAGTATAGGTTGGATATCAGGAAAAGGCTCCTCAACCAGAGGTGGTTGGGCACTGAACAGGCTCCCTAGGGAAGTCTGGTCCCAGCAGCAGCCTGAGAGAGTTCAAGAAGTGTTTGGACAATGATCTCAGGCACATGCTGTGACTCTTGGTGTGTCCTGTGCAAGGCCAGGAGTTGGACTTGGTGATCCTTGTAGGTCCTTTCCAACTCAGAATATTCTGTGATTCTATGGTTCTTACATGCTTTTTGTTGTTGTTGTTGTTGTTTAAAACCCTTTACTATTGTAGCAATTACTTTATCAATAATCTCTTAATTCTGTATAGTGTTCTCTATGGTTTCTTTTTGATTTTATGACATTAACTATTGTGCTTTGTTGTGTTACTGTGTACATAAGTTTTATGAATAGTGTATTTAGAATAATGAATTTTAAGAATGCTATGAAGATAATCCACTACTTCAGCTTTTCTTAACAAGGAGAACATAATGGTGGGATGACTTTTGTGTATACTGTTTAGCACCTCTACTTTGTTGGATTCAACTGGGAAGTTCTTTGCAAAATTAGGTTGTTACTTTGATTATTTATTGATTAATATATACAGGCCTGTGATCTCACTTTCCTTTCTGTAGCATGTCAGTATGGTAATATTTAAAGTGAAGCTGACATTTAAGCCAAATGCATATAAACTGGCTTTTGGAATATCCTCTAAACACCTCTCTCCTGTATCCCTTAACCCAGAGCTATGCCAATAGGGTGGGGTTTGGGTTTGTTTGTTGTGGGGGTTTTTTTGTTTGGTTTTTTTGGGGGTTTTTTGGGGGTTTTTTTTTGGTGGTTTTTTTTTTTTTTTTTGGTTTGGTTTGGTTTGGGGTTTTTTTTGGTAGGGAGAAGAGAAGGGTTGTGTTGGTTTTTCCTTTTTTTTTTTCTTGGTGTGGTTTGTTTTGGTTTTGGGGGCTTTCTGCTTTTTGGTTTGTTTTTGGGTTTTGTTGTTTTCATTTGAATTTTTTTGTGGGAAAATAAATGTATGATTGCATATCAAATGTGTGGAGGATTGTGACTTTGTAAAAACTGTGATTTTGTTTGATTATTTTTCTGTAGGCAGTAACATTGTTTTGTATCCTATATCTAGTTTTTCTACACCACTCTTGCTGTCAATACTTATACCAGCGTTTTATTTGGAAGGTTATTCAATGTTCTTCTAATGCCTTTATGTGGCACTATTTATTATTATGGAAAGGTTCTGCTCATCTTTTGACGTTCATGTCAGTTATTTATGGTTCATTATTCCCTGAATTATGTTAATTTCAGACAATTACCACCTGCTCCTCAGCTTCTTCCAGCTGCCACTGACACCTCCTGAGCCTGCTGGCACAGCTGTGCCATCCTCCTTTTCTTGGAAGCTGTGCCTTCTTTAGGTCTTCAACCAAATTTCTTCCACCTTGATGAGATGGCAGAGGAGCCCTGTGGACGGTATCCCATCACTCTGCCTTGGCTGCAGCCTTTTCTGTTGTTTCTAACATTGGTGGTATTTGTTAAGGTCTGCAGTTGTTACTCTATGTGTCAGAATGTGTCATCTCCTTACGTTTTTACCATCCCCAGCCCAGTCTTAAGTGTGGTATGTCACACCCAAAAACCAGGGCAGGCCTCTTCCAGTGTGTGAAACACCACTTGCATCTGAGTCCTCTGATGATCTCCTGTGTTCCAAATACTTCCACAAATAGTGGAGTTTATTTCAGTCTGGCAATCATTTTCCTAAGTGCCACAGCATCTCTTGAGTAACAGGGGTTAGGCCTAGCTTGGGCTGCTGTCCCTGTGTGTTACAGGGTATGGTTGAAATTCTCTGACACTCAGGAGTTATCCTTGCTTCCTTAAGGGGTCATGTTCCAGCTGCTTTCTATGACACATTTGCCTTGGGTGGGGCACCACATTTTATTAGAGTTACTGAGTAATTGGGAACATTCTGGGGATGCCACTGCTTCACCATGCAGGTGGCAGAGCAGAGTGCCCACAATGCTGGGTCAGAGGTTGGAATAAGGAGCCCAGTCTGACACTGATGTCTCAGTGCTTTCCCCCCTCAGTGGTGTGGAAAGCCTTACATTCTGGCTTTGAACATTATGGCCTGTGTACTAGCTCAGCTTTGTTCCACAGTCTGTGCTGGTGGTGTAGCTGCATGAACTCTTAATGGTGTGAATCCATTGGAAACAGGGCACCAGTGCCATTGAGTATAATGGCTAAATTGTCAACATAACTTTCTCAATATTTAGAATTTTGCTTTGCCTACCAGTGGTATATATGTAATATATCATTGGTATAAGATATAATTATTTCTCAGTGTAAATAGTGCTGTAGTCTAGC
>VZSR01000520.1:34403620-34430928 GCA_013398615.1 Brachypodius melanocephalos
AGCAGAGCTCCATTAACTTCTGTAGAGCTATGCTTCTTAATTTCAATATTTGCTTTTCAGCAAAAATGTGCTTAGGAAATGAGAGTTAAAGGGAACCAAAATTGAAATGAGTTTTACTCTAATTTATGTCTGCGAAGTGCAAATATGTTAAAATCCCCATGTTGACCAAAAAAAAAATCCATACAATTATTTTGCTCACTGAACCATTTAAGCTGTTGATTCATCTGCAGACACATTTCAAAGTCTCCCAACTGTTAAATTTAGGAAAAAACCTCCAAACTGATAAAAACAAGCTGTTACTTGGTTAGCTGCCCAGTCTTGTATTAAACCACAATATATGCTTTCACTGTAAGAATGGGAAGAGGTTTTTCTAGTGGATGGAACAACTGCTGGAAATCAAACTGGTACATATCATTCCCAACTGTGGCATTAATCACACCATGCAGTTGGAGAAATCATGTTCTATCATTCAGCTTGTGTCTTCACTGCAAAATTAATTTGAATGATCTATCTCGAATTAGTTTAATGTTGTTGAGAGGAACTGCACTGGAAAATAATGCAAGAGCTTCACCCAGTGATTGAGTGACTGCAGTGGTTGTATCAGTGGCTGATGAGAAAGCATTAACTAGTGCTTTCTGACAAACTAGCCAACTGGAATCAAGGCACTGCCATGCTCAAGTCAAGGATTTTAAAAGGCATAATCCATTATTAAGCAAAAAAGGTTTATCAGGCTGTACTGTTTCACAGACCAGGTGGAAGATTTTATGCCCCATATCTGTTGTTTTTCAAGCACCAGAAGCATTTTCACAGAATAGACAGAGGACTAGAAAAGTGATACTCATCTGGTGGCATCCTTTGGTGTTAGCAAACCCTTGATTCCGGGTAAATTGAGGCACACAAACAGGTCAGTCATCTTGCTGTCTTCATCAGCTACGTTGTGCCAGGCTGTTGAAGGGAGTTACAATGAGACTATGAAGTCAAGTTAATAGACTTAGTAATCCAAAATGGGCATATAGAGAAGTTTTGAAATGTTTGGTCTGGCTGTCTGGGCAGATGAGAGATAATTTATCACATCAGCAATGTAAAGCTGTATTTTCCTTCCATCAGGTGAAAGCAGATGAAGTTTGTGGTGAGGCTCTGCTGTCTTTAAGTACTCATTGTCCTAGTCCACATTTCTTCATTTTCTGACCACTCTTTCAGCCACCTTCTGCTTCTGCAGCCATATTCTGCCAGATTTCTTTTTATGACTGTCTCTGTTTTCTGGTGCACAGCAGGAATACAAGGAAATACCTTATGTTGGGTTTTTTCAAGTAACTGTTTGAGGGAAATCTAAATGGATACATATAGAGAGAATATGAACAGAATTATATATATATTTTTTCTGTGTATTTCTAATATATGTTAGGAAGGTGGGGTTTCCTCTTCAGGTCATCTAAACTAGTACTGAGAGAACAAAATCATTTCTGAACCACGTGATATAATGAGTTGAAGATGCTACAAGCTTATTTTAAGATAGAACAGTAGTGCAGTGTTGTTCCTGTGTGGGCGGAAGTCAAAGCAGTCTGTATGTTTTGCAGCTGTATGTTCAGATTCCTTGAATGGCACTGTGGGGTGTGATGTTGGTAACACAGGAGTCTTGCCTCATTTAGACCAGACTCAAAAGTGTGCTTTGAATGGACAATTTCTACATGTATTTTGTGGGCACCATCTTGGTGTGACATTTCTTAAGAAAATTTTGAGTGGTGTTCTGAGAGAGGTTTTTTTAATTTCACGTATATGGTTTCAGAAAATGCTTAACAATATATGGCCTAAATGTGTGCTACTGTTTGGTATGGTGAGATGAGTATGTCATTTTCCTATTGCTCCTCTTGTTGAGAATTTTGTGCATATACTTAACTGATTTTTTTTCTGCTGTATCTTTCAGATGCTGATTCTTTTCCTACCATGTTCTGAGACTCCATAATACCCTGACTTTATTTTTGTAGTTACCTCAGTGATATTTATGGACAGTGATTGTTTCCCATGGTGCCATTCTGATGGTCTAAGTAAATGTACCTTTCTTGCTTCTCAAGTTTGGACACTATAGTTTGGTGTCTGCTAAGCCTTTTGTGAGCATCCATCAGGTACAAATATATTTTTGGTGTGTTGATTTGGGATTTTCTGCAGCATGGTACGTCACAGTCTGTATACAGACCGAGTAGTAAACTGGTGCAGAATAAGCTGGAGAGAGCTCATCAATTTGCTTCTCAGGCAGTGACATTTGGAAAGAAATTAAAATCTGCTCTCACTCTTTAAATGGTTTGCAGTGTTGATGGTTGCTTTGGTGTGAGAAACGTGCACATGCAGGATAGTGACATGGGATGCCTGGTTTTACAAAGCAGCACTTCAGGCTTGCAGCTTGAGAATTTTCGTAGAAATGGAGAAATACCTGAGTTCAAGTGGGCTATTTGTAGTGCCAGCAGCAGTGAAGCAGGAGCTCTAGCTATGACCTATATATCCAGGCTTCCAGCTGGGCTTGTGCCACATGAGCTGAGGCTTGTGTGACAGTAGTTCCCCTTTTAATGGTATCCGAGCTGGCTAGATTAAAGAGAGACATGTGTTTTGTTTAACTGTACTTTCTTTTATGCTTAACTTCCAAGGTCTAAAAAAGACCTGTACAGATCTTTCATGATTGAGCTGTGGCATTACTAAGTTAGTGTACCTTTTTCCCACTTATTTCCTTCCTTTTGCTCATTTCACTTCTGTGGTTTTTGGCCTTGCATTTCGCTTTGTGCAGCATCGCTCTAAGTAGAATTTGTTTCTCCTCTTTTCCGTGAATTGGTGTGAGCAATATTTCATGGCAACATTTATTTACAGATACTAAATAGCCATGGAATAGCATTCCATGTGATTGAAGGCAGTGTGAGAAGGACTGTAATTTCAGATTGTGAAATTATGGTAATGTTTATCTTACCACTTTACAACAGTTGGCTCTCCTGCTGTTTGCCTCTATTCTACATCAAGATTGCTTTTATCTTGGAATAATTACTGTGCATTTAGGAGATAATCAGTTTCCCTCCCTCAAATTTCCAGTGCTCTTAATAGGCTATTAGTATGTGGAAGTCTCCAGATCTTCTAAGAAGCTGGTTTTTCCTTACCAGATTTCATATCAAATGTGAGGGTATTGAAGTTTGTAGTGGAGGCTAGAACTTAAAAGAGGTTGTTCTTGAAGTACTGCAGTACTGTTTATGGCTTCTTATTGAGTTTCTAATGAGAAAATGCTCCAAGGGATGTTGTCTGGGGAGGACAGTGCAAATCTGCCATCTGAAAAATTATTTATGCAGTAAACGAATCGTGACATAGGAGCTGGAGGGTTGAATCTTAGTTGCCTTGGGTAGGATTACTTTCGTGGAAAAGGTGAAGTAGATTGTTTGTCTGTAGCATAAGAAACATGTTGATGTCATTTTTTATTATTGAGCAGAAACTGCATGCTGGAACTTCCGTGTGTTTGTGACTTTGAGCTGAAGCATACGAACTGAGAAGTAAAGTTAGTAATCTTGTGTGCTCAAAAAGTGTAAACCTGGCCCCACAAAATTGTGATGTTTGTTTAAAAGATAAACAACAAGTCTGGGTCTCTTTTTTGTTTGTCTTCTGGATTTTGTAAATCTTTCAGGTTTTTGGGCTTGTGCCCTCTTCTACAAGCACAAAGGCTGGAAGCAGATTTTTTTGTTTTAAGTGAAAGCTGATGTTCTTACATAATTGCATGATTTCAGGACCATGGCTTCAGAAAAAGTAAAAAAATCAAATATTATATGTTTTACAAAGAAGTAATGAGACTTGGCTACACCACATAAGCGTGACTCACGGGGAAAAACTGTTGTGCTTCTGATTTCCATATGAAAATGTGTCTTTAAAACACCAAGGGGTACATGGCACCAAAAATTACACTGAGTGCTTGACTTCAAAGCTTGACTTCATCCAGAGGTTTTTAACACTGTTGGAGGGTTTTTTGAGAGCTTAGTTGATGCAACTTGAAATAATTTTTTAAAATTCAACTTCCTTCCAAGATAAAAGCAAAATTTGGAGAACTAGCCAGCAGATCACAGCTTGTGGCATCAACAGCCTGATTTCTTTAAGGGCCAGGTAGCACATCTGAGTTCCCTGAAAATGTTGGCTTGCCTGTCTGAACTCTCTTGGGTAGTGTGGCCTCAGTAAGGTCACCAAAGAGGCCTTAAGTCCTCTGCCTTATTGCAGCATCTTTGAATTTTACCTTTTCACTCTTGGTTAAAAGAGTTTTTTGGACAAAGTACAGGAAATGTCACTGTTGGAAACAAACCTAAACTGGCAGGGGTGGAATAAATGTTTGAGTAGGTCTTTTTACAGCTGCCTTCTGTAATTTCCCTTCTATATCTAGAAAGAGACGCTTCTAAGTAAGAAAAGTTTAAACAATACCCATGCCTGACTTCACTGGATACCTTTCTCTGGCATTAGTAGGCCAGACCTAAAGTCTGCTGTTGCTCTGCTATCTCATGCCCATTTGATTCTAGAAAAGCATTTTGTTTAACTTAGTCTGGTAGAGTCTTAGCCAGGTATAGTTTTTCGTGCTACTTGAGCTTGAAGAATATCACAATTTTCCTAGATGGTTAAAATCCCTGCTTGGATGGGGTATACTGTAAGTATTAAATGTCATTTCCTTTTCTATGCATTTAGAGGGAAAGAATGGCGTGTGCCAATACAGCTGCTTTTAAATGAGCCATGCTGAAGCTTTTACTGAAGTAGAAGGGATTCAAAGGCTTATTATTATGCATTAACTGTACTGAAGGCACAATAGCACAGTTTCATTTAAAGTGCACTTCTGAATGATAGCTGCTGTGGCAGCTCTTGTGATAGCTTAATTCTTTCTTCGCAGTGTTTTCTACATGTGATCTCTTCAGTTTTCAAGTAACCTGGTAGCTTTTCTGTTGCCAGCAGTTCAGATTTAATCTGTGGTCTGGCTTGGATCAAGCCAACTTTGCCAGTCATTTTGCCATTGGAATGTGGTTGTCACTTCTGCTGAGGGTGTACCTGGCAGGTAATAGCCTCATATTCTTTGTTAGTGGAGGTCTGTCTCCAACATACATGAGGAGGTGGTAATCACCTGATTTTTTTCACTGAAGAAGAGGGGGTAGAAGGAACTTGATTGTACAGAAAAGTGTTCTTGTAGTCATTTTGCAAGCAGGGGTGTTCATGGAACAGGATCAGTGATATTTTGTAAGGAAAGACATTATTTCCTGTCACTTCATTTATATCCATTCTTAAATGTAACTGTCTTTCTTATTAGCTCTGCCATGGTAGCCAGCTTTCACTTTTTGAAGGGCAGTTTTGATCCCAATGTTCACGTGGCATCAATGGATAACATTGGAATGGACTAATAATGCATCCCTGTGCCAAATGAGGTCTTCAGCTGTTCAGAAAAGAAGATTGCTACCTTGGACCAAATTCACTTAGCTGATCCCTCTTGCCTGCATATTCAAGCAGCACAAGGAAGATTTTCTTCCTCCTATGAAATTCTGTAGTGTGGGGAAATCTGCCAAGGGCAGCTTCAGTGGTGGTTGTTCATTGTACACTACCTGCTGACAGAGTAATTTTGGGAACGAAGGAAGAGATAGTGGTCTGCTCTGATTGTCAAGCTATTCATTAGGCATAATACAACAGTATATGTAAGAGCAGCTCCAGTGCATATTTGGTTAAAAACCTGGGAAGTTAATACCCACTATGTGTAAAAATGTCCTTTTGTGCCAAATGGAGTGGGTCATTTCAGAGGAGGTCACTAGTCCACAGTGTCTTAAAATTACGTTACACTTTTCGTAATCTTTTTAGTGAAGTGCTACATCTTATCTGATTGATTTCAAGGCCCATTGAAATCAGATTGTCAGTTTTCCCCTTTACATACACTTTATGAACAAACCTGCAGTGAAATCCCCTTGAAGATGCTGTTGGCATTGTCATACAAAGCAGCCTCTTCCTGGTGTTATTGTGAGGTGAATAAACTGAGTTTATTAGTGATTAGGCTGAACAGTCAGCATTAATACTTCCCATCCTTTTGTTCTGGAAGAGATTTTTGAGTCTGACTGGGAGTAAAAAAAATTCAGAACAAGACCTCATTTGGCTTGAGCTGAGGATTCCTCATAGTGTGATGCTTGATTCTCCAGCTTGTTTGTAGCTGGAAGGCTTGCCTGTGAAAAACATAAGGAATGATGCTTTTCTGTAGGGATGAAAAGCTGCCTGAACTTTTAATAACTGCCCTTTTTATGTGAGTCACAGTATTGACTGTTAATCCAGTCATTATCCTTTTCCCAAAAGGTAGTGATCTCGCCAGGGACATCACTTTTTATCTGTATTTAAACAGGACACAGCCAAACTGACTCCAAAACCCAGCGCAGCCAGAGAGCTCTCTCCTTCAAATGAAACAAGATGCTGTAGACCATAGAAACTACAGACTTTCAGGAAGCAAAAAATGAGAGAAAAGTGGAGAGGGAATGTCAAATATCTGAAGCTCAGAATGCGAAACTAGAGGCAAATTCCATTTAGAAGACACAATTTTTTTACTGATGGCTGATGTCTGTAGTTAACAGTCAAGAGGTGGTACAATTTAAATTGTTCACATTATTCCACAGTGTTTATTCAGTCCTGAGAACCAGAATTATTCCCCTAGAGTCTGGAAATGACATGTCATATCTGAAAAAGCTGCAACAGGGCTGGACCCTGGCAGTGTTTGAACCACTTTGCCAGCCTTGGCTCAGAGTAGTGTAAACAGAACTGAGGCAGTATGAATCAGCAGGTAGAAAAGGGGAGAAGGGGAAAATTATTTTAGTACCCTGCTTTAGGAATCTGATGTGTAAAATAAAAGGGTTGGTGTCCACTGGTGGTGTTTTGAAGAATACACACGTGCTTTGTGGAAAACTGATGTCCTAGTAAGAGAAGATGCTAGAAGAGTTCAGAAATGGTGTGAATGGTCTGGAGGCCAGGGAGAGAAAAAACAAACAAAACATGATTCCAAACTTTGGGAACCTTTTAGAGTTATTTTGAGGACATTAAAACCATTAACACAAAGGTTAATACATGAAACGCTGCTCTCTGGTCTGTGGATTCATGGATGCATCCTCGTGTTGTAGTACTTGTGTATTCTTGTGTCATCACTGAGTCTCTAGACCAGGAACTGGGATTTCATCATGCCTTTTAATTTTTTCAGTTGATAGATAATTCTTAATGTATTTTTTCATTGTTTGACATTGAATTAGTGGGTGAAAATACTTTCTTTTTTTCTAAAAGAGAAAAGAAACTCAGTGTAAGTCTAGGATTTAAGAAAGTATTAATTCTACTTTTTATTGTAGTTAATCCAGTTTTGTATATTTTCATAACTTCATACTGATGGAAAAAGAATTTTCAAGCTATTTCATAAATAATACCATTCTTTACAATCATACATTAAATGGATTTCATGGTTGACAGTTGAGTCAGTTATTTGCTTCATAATCTGCCACTTTTCCATTGCATATATAATCGCACTTGGAAGTCCTCTTTGGGTTGAGCAATGAAAATTGTATTAATATACCAGAGAGATAAAATTTGCTCATAATTCTACTGTTTATGAGGTGAGGGTTATGGAGGAGGATGCTTAGTGTGCCTCCTGCCAGATGGTACTTTGCCTGTAAATAGAAAGCTTGATCTTCAGCATCACAGTTTTACATGGATGCACAAATGCCTCTCAAAAAAGTTGGGTGGAGTTTCAAGTGACTTCATTGCACTTCATTTGGATTATTGTTATTGTTGCCTTATCGTTGCTCAGGTAGTATAATCCATGAGACAAATTTACTAAAGAGTTACCTCTACAGAAGTGTCCTTGCAGAGTTTTTCAAATATACTTGTGTATTTCTTTGGATAACCCATTCCTGATTTGCTGTAAGACTGCTGTCTAGTTTAGTATCCAGCAGATTCTGAACTGAGCATGAGGGAAAATCCACAAGTCATCCTGCTACAAAAAACTGGAAACAGCTGTCTAATGGGAATGGGAGCTTAAAGCTTGATAACTCCTACTTTTCCAGAGGACATCCAACAT
Organism: Brachypodius melanocephalos; assembly: GCA_013398615.1. Classification (NCBI taxonomy): domain Eukaryota; kingdom Metazoa; phylum Chordata; class Aves; order Passeriformes; family Pycnonotidae; genus Brachypodius; species Brachypodius melanocephalos. The sequence goes on from VZSR01000520.1 coordinate 34,411,698, forward strand.
GATCAGTTTTTTGCTGCTTCTTTGGTCCTTTTAAGATTTATATGTTACCAGCTTTCATGTTTAAATGCATTTGCTGACTGTACCATTTTTCTTCACTGACAATTTAGAGTTAAGGGCCTGTTAGCTTGTGGAAAAAAAATCTTTAATGTACTATGGTACATTTATGATTTTCTAATGACTACTCAAATCCATTGCATCCAATTTAGGAGGTATTATTAAAAAGGAGGACTTTTGTATGACACATTTTATATTTGAGTGAACTGGTTTCACTGTGATGGTAAGATCTTTGGGTTTGACTTTGTTTCTGGTATTAACTCCACATTACATAACTAAAGGCAATACCCTTCTATGAGAAAAAGCTACCCACTTTTCTTTTCTCGAGTACACAATTACCATCATAATATTTACAGTGCACAGGTTGTGCAAGAGGATCAGTTGTGGGTGTTATGTCACTCCCTGAGACTACCAACATCTACTGAGGTCACCACTGTCCTTCTGAGACTGTGCCATTTCAGCACCTGCAGTAATATGTGAAACATGACAGGGGACTGGCCCTTTTGACATTCATGGTAAAGAGAGTATGGGAGGATGTTTTCTAAGTTGTTAACCATCTTTCTTCAAAAATCTTCACAGTGCACTGATTTTGAAGAGCAGTATGGGCTAAAGTCACAAATGTTTTAAAAGCAAGAGTCATTCTAAGACATACTTACCCCATTCCTTGTAACTCAGCTGATATAGGACCCTTACATTCGGGGAGATGTTGTTGGAAAGAGTGATGATTTTCTGGCTTTCAATCAAATCTTGCAGCAGATTAGTACAGGATTATAAATTAGTGCAATTTGCAGTACCAAGAAGTCTGTTGCAAGTTCAACTCCTGTCACACAAAGTGTTGACATTTTGCTGCTGACACCAGGTAATGATGCATGCATTTGCTTGACAGATACAAAGAAGCTGAATTCTGCACACAGTGATGAGTTTGTTCACTGTCACTGAGGCATAACTACACGTGTATGAACACAGCATCAAGCCTGGGGAAGATGAGGATCTGGAATGTGAGAAGGGAATTATACATAAGCAGAAATACACTTAAGTGCAGAGGTGCCTACAGCTGTTTGCAGTTTGTGGTACAAATGCCACAAACTTTAAATATTCAAGCTGGCTTGTGAATATGATTATTGAAGGGGTAAAAGTGGAAGTAATTCTGTCTTCTGTCTATCCTTCATTCCCTTACACATCTGTTTTGGATGAGTCTGATGATCAGCAGGCCCTGAGTGTCAGGGTGAAGGGGTAGGCATTGCAATCTGTAGCTGTAATGGGTCCTGAAGGGACAGAGGAGCAAGATGTAGGCACTAAAAGGGCAGTGAGCTTTTGTGTACATCATGTGCCTAACCCCCTTCCCGCAAAGGCAGAGCTGATTGCACACAGCCTTCAAAAATCTACAGACCCATTTTCCCTGTGAGGAAATATGTTGAGAGTTGTAGCAGGCTCGAACGCTTAGCAGGTGTTAAGACTTGGCGTGTTTGTTGTGAGTAAATCAACTGCTAATAAGGTGAAGAAATCACATGTCAAGGCAGGTTATAAAACCACAGATCCACGTGGCTGTTGAGGTGCTTGTCAGGCTTAGGGGATTCTGAAACTTAACTTCCTTGGCAGCCTGCCTGCCAGAGTATGGGTAGAGTATGTGGGAACAATGCTCTCACGGTACCAGCATTAATCTGCTACCAGCCTACGTCAGGACAGGTGTCACCAGCCTGCCGGGGTTGCCCCAGCTGCTTGGTGCCAGCTCTTTGCTCCACAGCCATGCAGGCAGCTTGTGCTGTGCAGCTGCTCTTGCATTCTGTTCTGAGGCATGCTCTTTGCATGCCTTGTGTAGCTCTTTAGCCACGCACAGCTCAGCCAGAGCTTTTTATCGGAAGTGAATCATCCTTTCTGTCATGCCATAATCAAGAATTTTTTGTGTCCATGACTCAGAGAAAAAGGTGGTGGTGTCCCCTCCAAGTTGTAACTGGATAAGGTGCTTTTGTTTCCCCCCTTATTAATGATTGGAGAGAGGGAACAACCCACAGAATGATGGCAATTTTAATACAGACTTGGCTTTCTTGGTGCCCTCCCTTGCTCCTGAGATCTGTGCTGGATAAGATGAGCTGCAGGACCCATGAGTTTGCAACAGTACCAACAGAATAAATATTTCTATCTGGTTTCAAGATGATGGGTGTATGTTCCCCTCCTTTTTTCGGCAAAGGTCAGCCCCATTAGATGTACTGCACTTCATTTCATCTCCTTTTCCCATCTGTTCTGTCTCTTTTCAGCAGAAACCAAGGAGATGTAGCTCCCACTCAGGCAGCCAGATAACTCCATCTCCCATAGATGAGAAAGCATCTCTGTGTGAAGCAGAGCAGTGCCTTGCTGTGCACACACATCACATTGTACCACGAGGGCAGACTGCTCTCTCAAACTCTGATAATGTTGTATTCCCTCTGTCAGCTTATACAGATGAGGGAATGCCACTTACCCCCTCAGTTAAGTGTAGTTGAATTCCCAGGCCTAAAATAGGACCCAAGGGAATCCAAACAGCTTTTTCCTGAGAAACCAGGTTATCACAGCAGTAGGTAAGAAAAACAAATAGTTTAAAATACTAAAGCCATGATACAGCTAGTAAATAAAGAACAGTGCATGTAGATAAGGTATACATAATTTATAGATTTATAGACCAAACCTATGATTATTTGGATAATAAAGCCATAAAGACAGTAAATGTTTATACAGTAAAACTCCATATTGTACTTTGGAACACACTGGTAGGTGGCCATCTCATTAAGGAAGGAATCTTGCCTACTAAGCTCCAGAGCTTTGTTTAATTTCCCTGACTTTTAAAGAAGATTTTGAATTGTCTCATTGTGAGAAAAACTGCACACCGTGAGTTCTTTGTAGAGAGGAGCACTATCTTTGAGAAAAGCTGTCTTCATGTTAATTCATGTAATATTGCCTCTGTGAGACAAGCAGGTATTTATTACCAGTAGTTTTTTATTACTTATGCTGTTATCACCAGAGTATGGTGTTATCATTGTCTATGAAGCAAGGCAGTTTGCAGTGAAGCTGCTTTGCTTTTGTTTTGTGACTGGATGCCTGTACTTGGTTTTGTTTTCTTGCTCTTACCTTTGATGTCCTCAGGACTTCTGATTTCCTATTTGCTATTAACTTCAGATAAGTAAAGTCACCTTAGACAGATTAGAAAAATGGTGGTTTTTATTCATGCTTCTTAAAACTTCAGTTTATACTAAGTTAACTGAGATGACTACAGTCATCTGAATGAGATTACCAAGTAGGTAATGGCTTCCCCGATGATACATCCAGTTTGCCAAGGTAGGGGGCAGGGATATATTCTTTCTGCCATGTGATGGCACTAAGGGTTTGGCACTTCTGGCACAAACACCTGTGATGGGAGCTGCACACCTTTGCATCCAATTATGTGAAAAGATCTGCCTCATGTGCAGGGTCCTGTTATCATTGCTAGAGACTCAGGCCAAGGCTCTGTTCTTTCCTGTCCAATGTGTATCCTCACAGTGGGAGCTACATCTCCTTGAATGGAGGAGACAGAGGACAAAATGGGGGTTGCAATGAGAAAAGTAGTATGTGTGTCCTGAATACATCCACGTGGGCATGGTATTTTAACCAGCGATGTAAGAACAACCACATTGTGTATGATGCCAGCAGCTGTAGAGCTGGATCTTTTCTCCCACAGGAGAAGTTTCCTTAATGCTTTTTTGGTTACTACTCACTTCAGATAATGTTAGGCAGAATTATTAAATTAATATGCAGGATTCATTAAAAATCACACCCCTTGTGTGCTTACTAATTTTTTACCATACATTATTTAATTTGGTAGGGAATAACTTCTCTGAAAGATTTTGCTTTTGTCAGCTAATGTAACTGACAAGAAGTTCTTAAAGCTGATGGTATTTCAGTACTATTCTAGAAGAGTGTTCCACTCTCATGGAAGGAATGATATTACATGGAGGAAATGGTATTTTATTATACTGGATACTACTATATTATTATATATAGTGGTGTATTACTACAATGAACCTACTTGGCTGTTACATGCATGTATGCTTCTGTTGGCATCTTAAAATGTTTACAAAACATATACAATAGATTAAAGCATTGCAGATAGCTGCATATTGACCAATAGTTTGTGAATTTCCCTGTACTGTGTTTTTGTGAGAGTCTCAACTGTGCTTATACAGTGTCTCAAAACTACAGAGCACTAAAGAAATTCTGAAGTGGCAAGCTGTAATGTAATACATCAGAAGAGGCACTTATGTTTGGTCATATGTTTCTACAGATGCTTCCTTATTTTTCATTCTTCCATTTATGCACACTGTATATATTTTTTTTAAAAGTATGTTTTTCTTTCAGCCATTAATGAGTTTCCTGAAGATATATTTACAAATAAGGAACGTCAGCAAGGAGGAATTCTGCTTCATATCATTGCTGTAAGTTTTTCTCTACTGTGCTTCATTTTTGTTTTCCTTTTATGGTACTTATTCTATTTTTATTTTTTAATAAGACATTAATCATCATAGTGACCTTAAAAAGTAGAGTTCTGTATATATCAACAAGTTTTTAATACTTTGATTTCAATATTTCTAATATGTCTATATTAGTACAATTTCTTGAAAGGAGACATGGCATAGTGGTGGACTTGAATTAATTATTGGATTAACAGTTGAACTTGATGATCTTAAGGGTCTTTTCCAACCTAAATGATTCTATGACTCCATGATTTAAGAAAATGGTCCAAGTCTGAATTTGCAGTACCTATTCATTCATTCTCTTGGAGATAAAATCCTGGCAGAATGGATCACGTGGCTTGTATTTCGTGTTGTATAGGCAGTGTTTGGGATTCCTCCATTGATGACATTGAGCATGATGTGGAAGTTTCTTGAGTCTGTTTTCTTTTATGCCTTTGTGCAATAGATGCAATTATAATTTTAAAAAACCAAACAAACAAACAAACAAAAAACCCAACCCAACCCTGAGGAAATACAGAAAATATCATGTGGAATTTTATTTCCTATTGTATTAAAAACAAAGCAAGTGAGGCCTGCAGGCTCCAGTTTTTCATTCCCAGCTCAGGGAAAGTATAAAGGAGTTATGCTTGATGGACAACAGCAGGATTAAGTCCACTCCCTGGGCACAGCACATAAAGCTGCATAAGACAATGGGAGAATCCCATGTATGCAGGGAATCAGGATCATTCCTGTGTTTCGGTGGTTTTGATCCATGGCCAGGACCCACTCGTTTCCAGGTGTGTCTGATTTCCTGAATATTGTTAATCAGCCTGGTTTTACTTTCTATTTATTTACTTGGTCTGATAGTTATTTAAAAATATAGAGGAAGACTACCTAACTTTGTAGCTTTACCTGTTACTTTTCATTATATGAAATCTGTTGGGGCATCCTGTTCTGTCAATGCACATTTGTATTTTAGGGTCTGACAAACATTCATGTTCCAAATGAGAACTTACATTCAAAAATCTGGTTTTATGTCATAAATTTATCAACAGAGAGATTTTTATTTGGAATGGAATAAAAATTTAAGCTGTATATTTCTGCTAGTTTGAAAAAAGATAGCATTGCTTATCTTTTTTCCTCTTTTCATGTACAGGAAAAATCTGAAGTATTCCCTGAATTTATTTTCTTTACAGGCTCTTTATATGTTTTATGCTTTGGCCATAGTATGTGATGACTTCTTTGTTCCATCCTTAGAGAAAATTTGTGAGGTATGTTAACAAACTTTATTACTCTTTTGGAAATTTATTTAGAGACTATTATTTAGAGAATCAACAATTTTGTGTCATCATTGTTGAAAGTTCTTTCCTGTCAACTTTTTGGCTTCAGTCCTTTTCAAATGATTTGAGCTTCCATCAAAAAATGAACCAGTGGTCTGTGCACACTTGTTTCTCTGGCCACACTCAAGCAGAAAAAAATCAAAGATTTAGTGAGATCCAATGGCAAAGCCCACTCTTAAATACCTGAACCATGTAGCTAGGAGAGGTATGGGTTATGGATGAGTTTGATTTATTATTGTGCACCTTTTTAAAAAAGTAACTTGTGGGAAGATATCATAGGTAGAAAAATTAATGTGTTGGCTATGCAAATCTTATTGCACATCCACCACCGTGTCAGCAAGGAGAAAGGAAGTATTATGTGGTCCCAGCATAAAGTGGAAAAAAGAGGAAATGCGTGAGAAAAGTATGTACCTTGGATATGGAATCAAAATACATATTTTATATGCAAAAAAAGAAAAAAGGTAATGCCATGCCTTTACATAATCTTTGAGAAGACTTTCCAAAATCATGTGTAGGATTCTAATAGAGTTGATTGTGAAAGAGTAGAATTTACACATGGCATGTAAATGTTTTATTGAGTATGATTTTGGTGAACAAAATAAATACATGATATAAATGTAGACTTTAAACTCCTTTTTAAAGGCAAAATGAAAATCCCATCTCCTTTGCTTTTAAACAAAAATGAGTGACCATTTTCTGAGAAACTCCTGGGGGTTTTTTTAGCTAGTTTAAAAGTCTGTTTTCCCATTGCGAAATGTACTAAATACATGTCGCTGTTACTCAGAGTTGTAAACTTACACTTATCAGTAGAAGAACAAATAGAATAATAAGGGAGGTGATCAATAGTAGTAAAATACTCAGCTGAGATCTTTTCTTTCCCTTGCCAGATGTTCTATACTCAGCATGCACCTTAGACACCATATTTAAGTTATACCAGTTGGTTGTACCAATTGCTGGTTACTGATCCTTCATAAAATCTTTGTCTCTTATCTCACGTTCTGCTGAACATTGGAACAGCTACCAAGAGTTCAGATAGCACACTTGGGTTTGAGCTCCTGCTGCAATATGACTGGTAATAGATAGATAAATAGATCATGTTTATGGTTATGTTTTGTCAAGATGTGTAGGATGCCATTGTTATCAGCTTAAGATGTTATCAGGCAAACTGCTTGAAAAATACAGGATTTTTTTACTTCTTCTTTTGTCATTATTTACTTTTCTATCCTTGAAAGAAAAATAATGTACTAAAGATGATGTGTACTAATAATTTAGTACTAATAATGTACTAAAGCCTAGAGACTTTCAAAAGGAAAAAAAATCCTCCATAAAACCATTTTTGTAGTTCAAGGGAAAGATTTTCAGACTGCTAAATTAATGCAACCCACTTGTGGACCTGCATGTGTTCATGCTGGTCTGAGAACTCTAAGTTGTCTATATCCTATTAGAGCTTAGGAGACACTGTCATAAAAATAGATCTCTCTACCATGCACAGCCCTCTCTGTGTCTAACTGGACTAATTTTATCTGTGTCAGCGGACTCACTTTTGATTAACACAGTTGAAAAGAGAAGCCAGAATCAAGCCTGCTGTTTGCAGGATTTATTCACAAAGGTTATATTTTTCTGTTGCTGATTTTCAGTTTTAAATTTTAGAAGCCCTAAGAGTTGAGGAACTGAATGACTGTGTTTAGAGTTGTAAAAGTAAATTAATGAAAACAGTTTGAGATGTTTACAATTCTTTTGAATCTGCAGAGATACTTTTCTTTAATCAGCTCCATGTAAGGCACAATTGACTATTCATTTACGTATGTAACTGTAGAACTCCCCAATGTAAATACAGTAGCAGTGCTGAAATTACCAATTGCTTTCTTCTAGAAACTACATTTGAGTGAAGATGTTGCTGGAGCCACATTCATGGCAGCAGGGAGCTCCACCCCAGAACTGTTTGCATCTGTTATAGGTATGGAGCCCACACACAAGCTTTTTTGAGATCTGCTGTTAAAAATCAGCAGCAGATCAAGCACAGGTATCCATTCTTCTGACAATTTATAATCAGCAATTGCAGCTGTCAGCTAGTCTGTGGTTCGTGGTGTAATTAACTACTCAAAATATCTCACAAAGCTGTGAGTCTTCTCTCAAAACACAGAGGGGAATGTCTGATTCTGAACACAGGATGCAAAAGAAGAGATCTATTGAAGTCCCTTGAGAAGTAATTTGATATATTTGGAAATAGATTAAGAGCAGCCCTGAGGAGAAAGACTTGGGGGTGTTGGATGATGAGAAGCTCATCATGATCTGTCACTGTGCAGCCAGTGTGCACTTGCAGCCCAGAAAACCAACTCTATCCTGAGCTGCTCCAAAAGCAGTGTGGCCAGCAGGTTGAGGGAGGTGATTCTGCCCCTCTGCTCCACTCTCATGACACCCCACCTAGAGGAAGAGACCTTTAAAGGACATCTAGTTCAGCTGTCCTGCAGTGAGCAGTAACATTTCCAACTAGATCAGGTTGCTCAGAGCTCCATCCAACAAACCCTGAATGTTTCCAGTGGTGTGGCCATCTTTGTGCCAGCGTCTTATTACTCTCATTTGAAAAGATTTGTTCCTTTTATCTAGTCTGAATCTACCCTCTCTTAGTTTAAAACCGTTACTCCTTACCCTAGGGGTCCTAAAAAGTTTGTCCTCCTCTTTCCTGTAAGATGTCTTCAAGTGCTGAAAGGCTGTAAGGTCTCCTCAGAGCCTTCTCCTCTCCAGGCTGAACAAACACGACTCCTCAGCCCTTCTTCATGGGCAGCCACCCCCACCACTGTCCTCAGCTGTCCATTCTGAGCAGCCCATAGCCCTTAAGAGCAGCACTGTGGGATTTGTCCAACCAAATTTCAGTAATGGCAACTAGGTTGTATCTTTCTAGCAGCACAATGGCCAAAATTTGATAAATCTTTAGTAAAGCCTTTGTAGGCTTTGTCCCGACTGACATTTTTACAAACTTCAGGGAAATACTGTCCAAAGGAATGCACCATAACCTCACATTCAGCTTCTTGAAAAGCAGTGAGTGTAAGCCTTTAGGCTCTCTTTATAAATCAAGTAACTTTAGCAAAAGTTATCTGGTTGCTCACCTTGGAGAAATATTTCTGTGCTTTAAATAAAATCCGTGCTTCTAATGTGACTGGAGATGTTTTATGCTCATTTGAGTGAACTATTGCACAGCTAAAAGCTAAGCTGTGAAACAGAGAACTTACTGTTGAACTAGCTGGTTAAGAAATTATTTACTACAAGTATATATATAGAGGTTTTAAGCCACAGCTGGGGAACTGCTAGCTAGACTAAAAGTACAAATTACTACACAGAGAAGCAAGCCTTAATTATGAAACATGTTTTGGTTAATCTTTGAAACAGTCTCTACTTTACAAGTAGTACATGTTCTGAGTGACCTAAAACTAGATGACAGAGGTAGTTATGTATGTTTTGCTCCCTCTGCAGGTGTATTTATCACTCATGGGGATGTAGGAGTTGGGACCATTGTTGGTTCAGCAGTTTTCAACATCCTCTGCATTGTTGGTGTTTGTGGACTGTTTGCAGGACAGGTTAGTAAGATACTTGTCTCTACATAGTTCAATTGCTTACCATTTAGAGGTTTCCATGAGCATGTATTAATAAAAAAGACAAAATCACAGACAAAAATGGCATTGTGAAAAACCTCAAAGATTGGGAAGAATTTACAAATAGCGAATACTTCCAGAAAGTTCAGCTGTAGTGTCAACACCCTGAACATGTAGCATACAGAGGAAACTGGTTCCTCTTCGTACAATATTGTGTTTGCAGTCAACTGATCAGTGGCATCTGCTGATCCTTCCTGGTACTGATGACAGTCAAAGAATCTGGGACACAAGCATGAGATTTTCTCCATTTACTCAATAGGTGGTTAAACTGTTTATCATATTTTGTCAGGTAGCAAGTCAAATACATCCAAAAATAAAAGGAACGAGGAACAACTGATTTGCTGCAGTACAGTGATTGGTACTTTGTAATTGAAATTATGGCCAAATCAAGTATCAGTAGTAAGAAATGTATTTCAAGAATGGAAGTTTCTATATGATTTTTATTACTGATGTTTATTATAGATCCATTGTTTAACAGACTGATACCTCTTCATGGTAGCATAAAACTGCATTTGATTTCAGAATTGTTGCTAATAATAATAATTGTTCTGCTCACACACCTAAGTTATTTTAAGATAGGGGTCTTTTTGTTTGTTTGGTTTTGAAATCCAATATTTTTGTTGACTGAAGGTGTGGTATTTTTCAGGTGGTGTGTCTCACCCAGTGGGCTGTATTCCGGGATTCTATATACTACACAATATCTGTGATCATTCTTATTGTTGTAAGTAGTTCTCTTATCAGTTGCTGTGTTTGATTGCTTGAATTTTTGGAGGACCAGCCTCCTAACTATTGATACACACTGGCAAATAACTATTTTCCTAGCTAATTCTAGTGGCATCTGGAAGTCAGGGCTCAGCTTCACAATATTGTATAAATATGAAAATTTCATACAGCCCCATGGAATATGTTCCCACCATGTCCATCCTAGGGCTTGTAAAGTTCTGCAGGCTAGCAGGGTACTGTTATGCAGTGCAGATAGCACTCTCCTCAGACCCAGGACACTGCTTGTTGTGGAGGTGAAAAATTTTGAGCTACACATCTATTTTAAATAGAAAAAGTGTCTGTTTCTTGCTTCTACGCAGGAATTTTGTTTCAGATTCTGGGTGAGTTTTTCCATGTAGAGTACAGGTGAGATACCACGTTGTTCATCTAGAGCAGTGTAGTTCCTGAGTGTACACATTTAATGTGTCTGGTGGCAAGGCAGGGAAGAATCCCCTTAGTCTGTATTGTGTAATACAAGCAGATCACAGATCACCCCAGTTACACAGGGTGGAGTAAAATGTGCATAACCACTTCATCCAAGAGGAGAAGTAAAATGACTGCCCATTCTGCTAAAACTAGTCTAGCTCTTAGAAGGACTCAAGAATTGAGTTTTTTCAGAATAGCTGACTTTGCTGCTGTCATTTGCACAGCATAGCATGTGGGTACATGAATGCATATCTGTCTGTCTCTCACATGCTTGCATCATTTCCATTAGTACTTAAAACAGCCACTGGCAGGGATCCAGGCCTTGTTCACAAGGTTTGTGTTTTATGAGGGGCACAATCCATACGCTGGAAGTTCTGGTTAGAAAGGGTCAAAACTTGAGTAGGTCTGTCTAGATATGGCTGATACCTGCTGAAAAAATTTGACAGTTTTTTGAGATAGATCAGAGAAATGGTCAATTTATGTATTTCCTTTTTTTCCTTCTTCTAGTTCATATATGATGAGAAAATAGAATGGTAAGTTGTGTAAATGATTCCATGCAGTCCTGTATTTGCCATGAGGCTCACCAGTAAATAGAGTTGTAGTGTAATTGGCTTTAGTTCTTCACACTGAGCGTATGAGCTGGATTGAACACTTAGGAAATCCTATGTATTTTGTTTGGACTTAGTTTTTATGATGGTCAAGGAAAACTAAAAGAAAATGTAAGAACCAGGAAGCATTAAGAAAGTACATAGGCTCTGTGTAAGGCCTGAAGATCCCCATGTGCAGAGTAACCAAAACTCTTCTGCTCTGATTGTGGCTGTTAGCATTTATGGGGATGCCAGGTGTTCTAAAGAACACTCCAGTGTGAATCCTAGTGGAAGATCGTGGGCACCTTCTAGCAGCGCACCCAGAGTGCCTGGCCTCTGCTTCAGCCCTGAAATGACAAAAGGCCTTGGTGTTATGATCCTTAGAGGGTAGCTGTGGTTTCAGTTTGCATAGCACATTTCTGAAATACATGCATTGCATTTTATTTGCATGTTTAGTGAAACTTGAGAGTCGGCTTTCCCTCTCATTCTGCTGAGACACCATCTAATCTTAATGATGTGATCCTGTGTGCACAACTGTGACTTGTACCAGATGTTTAAGACACACTCCTACATAAAACTTGTGAAGCATACAGCTGTTTGAGTGGCCTTCTAACACTTCTTTCTATCTTTTTGAGGTGGGAGAGCCTTGTACTCATCATTATGTATTCATTCTACATACTGATAATGAAGTAAGTACTTTTCCTTACTGTGCCCTTTAGATGTTAACTGACCATCATTCTTTTGGTCTTGTGCTGTCCTTGGCCTTCTTGCCTGAGAGCAATACAGCCAGTCATGTTTCTGTGTAAGATCTGTTGGGTTTTATGCTTAAGCAATTTAATTCTAGGTTTGTGCTCAATCAGCAGCAAATACCTTCCTGCATCCTTTTCACAGTGTACAGAGGTAAAGTAGCTTTCAGAAAAAGTTGAGAAAAATGTAATTTATACAAAGGTATATGAAAAGTTTGCAGGGTACTCTGGATTGTCAACACACTTCATGTCAGCTCTTACACATATTTGGTACTCCCTGGAGAACAAGGTCAAGGAGCATTAGACAGACTGCTAAGCATGTATTTATCTTCAGACCATCTCATACCAGGTTGTTTACTGACATCTTCTGTTTGTCACTGCCTCTGACAGGAGAGTCAGAGGTCTGACTGTTCCTGCAAGTGTCTGAGTCCACCCTTCTATTGCAAGTTGCTTAGACTTATATCCCTTGGTGCCTTCCCCTCACAAATCACCCTGTTGGAACTCCCTTTTCTCTTACATCAAGTCTTAGCAGAGTTCATTGACAGCCCTCTTAGATCCCACTCTAGTGCTAAAACAGATATTGCTGTCTTTAGAAGGGTATGGTCAGCAGTCCCAGGATGCTCAAAAACCCTCCCTCAGGAATACAGTACTGAAAGAAACAGTGAGGTGATTTGTGAGCTGATGCAGGAGAGAAGCTGCTGTATAGTGATTGTCCTGGCTCCAAAATCCACAGCTCCAGCATTTGACTTCACTAAACCTGCTCTAGTGCCTTTTTGCAGTTTGCTGTATGTCATGAGAGATAGGTGCAGTCCTTGCTTTCCTATCAGCTTGCCACTGAGTTGGACAGTCCTTTCTCTTCCTGTTAGTTGTCAGAGAACATGCATCTAGGCTTTACTGCTTGCCTGTATAAGCTGTTCTCAGATGGCTTAAAAGCTTACCAAGAAAATGCAAAAATCCTGCCTTTTTAGACCTTTCTTTTGCACTTTCAGGTACAATGTGAGGATGCAAAATTTCTTCACCCTTAAAAGCAAGAATGTTGGAAATGGTGACACAGTCAACAATGAGCTGGAAGATGGTAATAAATGTTATACCTCTAGTTGTGATGACCCATCCATTCCATTACTATGGAAAGGTAAGGCTGAGCAGACAGGACTTGGAAAAAGCTCACAGGATGTCCTTTTTATTTATTTAATGCAGATGAAAACCAGTGTCACTGTTCAATCATAAGCAGGGTTAACTTGATAATTCAGCAGTCAGATTGCCACATTAATTTTTTTTTTAATATATATTCTGAAAACAAGCTGCTTTACACATTGGAAATTTTGCTCCCTTTTTATCTTCTGTTCAGTGATGAGCTACATCATTGTGAAAGAAATACTTTTTTTTTTACCAGGAAGAAGGCAATTTTCACTTCAAATATTAGTTTGGAATGAGAAGCTGAGATGTGGATGTTGAAGGAAAGGATATGGGCAGATCAGTGGGCAAGAAGGGTTACATGTTGAGTTCAGATACTCAGGAGACTGATTTTCACATGCATAAATAGTCTGTATACATCACCAGACACCTAATGTAAAATTGAAAAATGCAGGTTCTTTGCTATTTGTGTCAGTCATAAAGGAAAGAAGATGATAACCAACTTCTGCTACTGAAAGTAAGCAAAAATACCTGGGTATTTTTGCTTGTTTTCTAATCTTGTTTTTATCTTTGTCTTATCCCTCTTCTCTTCCATTCTCTCTTTTCTCTGTAGAGCAAAATCATTCCACTTTCAAAGCACAAACCATGTGATTCAGTGAGCACTTGGGCTGCTCTTAACAAGTGAAGTCTCCTCACTTTGTTCTTGGCAAACATCTCCCATTAGGAGGCTGAGCTTGTCAGCAATGTTGGCAGCATTGGAAAGATCCTCCATTGGAAAGTTTTCCATTGGAAAGATGTAATAACAAGCAATGCCAAACAGAAATTTAGAGCAGATTCAGAGAATCCCACTCTTTTCTGCTTTTAGAGTTTAGGCTGGGATTTCTTTAAGGCAGATATAGGTAACTACAGGTTCATTCAGTGACAGAACACCGCTGCTCTGGTCCTAGGTAAGGTGTTTAGACAATACTCACTTTAATTTTTTTCTCATAGGACATTGAGGCGTAATTAAATGATGGTGACTTTGAAATACTCTTGTGGCATTTTATAATGATCTTTTGGGAGCATTGGCTCTGATATAATGAGGCCTGTCACTTGGATGTGGATTTGTGTCCATGCAAGATTCCGTAGATGCTTTCTGTATTCAAGTGGACATGGGAAAAGGGTAGTCCAGTTAAACACCATGGATATTAGTGGGTTTACTTCTGAGGAATTTGTTGGATTCTGATGTCATCTCCCAGCAGGCTCTCCTCTCTAGCCCTTGAGGTGAAGAGATGATAGCACAGAGTGCTTGCCTGTCCACCTATTGCCTTTTCAAGGAAATGTGTAGATTATTGAATGCTTGTGAAGAACATACAGAAAAGAAGCAAGAAAGCTCCACTAGCAACTGTCCACATCAGATTTCTTTTCTGATTTTCCCTCAAAGCTGCATAGATACTACAGTTCCAGTGAGATTCCTTTTGCCTTCTCCAGCACCCATTACACAAATACATGCTGCATTGGAGGGACAATTGTACAAAGAGTGAGTGTAGATAATACTGTCATAGGCAAACATGCCTGGATGAGAAAGTACAGAAAGAAGAGATGAAGGATTTGGAGTGAGCAGTGGGAGGGGAGGATGGCAGTGTTAGTCTACCTGCTTTATGTGTCAAGATGCTGTCCTAGAAAACTGTCACATGGCTACCTCTAGCTTCTTCCCTCCTGTTCTCTCAAAATATGCCATGACCCATCCATGACTCCCTCTTAGTTGACACATGCTGAGCTGCATTTTCCCCAGCAGCAGCTTTCAGAAAGGAGCACTGCTAATAGCAAGGAGAGATCTGGGGCTGGCCCCTGCCTGGCTTTTAACCACTGGTTAGCAGCTTTTAGGATCCACCAAAAAAACCCCTCTTGGCTTAACCAAGGTGTGGATTCGACCTTAAACTGATTCTCCACAGGAGGAAAGCTGATTGCTTCCCACAAAGGAACAGTTGCTTTGGGTAAGGAACTTTGTTTCTGGCAAGGATAGTCTGTTGCTCAGAGTGCAGGTAAAAAGTGTAACACTGTAAAGCTTGTAAGTTCCATTACTTTCAAGAGCTTCCTGTGGTACCATATAAAACCTTTCATCATTCAAGTTTTAGAAAGAAAAAGGGGAGATTTTCACCATAAGAAAAATTTCATTTCAAGGGTGAGTCCTGCACATATAGGTAAAGGCAAAATAGTTATACTTTGTGAATACTGCTCCAGTTTTCGAAGTATAAATGTGTATTACCCTTGACTTTTATTATGTTGATGTAAATTTCCACCAGGTGGCATGGTTTGACCCCTGCCTGGAACCAGAGATGTGGACAAAAGTGGGTTTCTGTGGGACGGAGTTGCAGAGCTAAGGTCATCAAGAAGCTTTCTGTTGATTTTGACAGGGTTGTTGGTAATGAACCTTTTGTGGTGAGCAGTAAGTTTGTTGGAAAGAAAAGCTGTTCTCGGCAGATTTTTTTTAAGAGGTGCAAAAGGATTTTCTCCTTTTCGTATTTCTTAAAACAACTTTTATGTGGAGTCCATGCTATATGGGGCTAAGGATGCGTTTTAACAAGCATAGGGAGTCAAACTGAAAATAATGAAAGTAATAAGAGCAATATGCCACAGTAAGTCGGAATAGCTATTACTTATATATATATTTAGCATGAGGTATTCTACATCAGTGCTGAGTTTTTGATTATGGCACTTTTATCAAAGCTGAGTGTTTGCTCACTGTCTACATAGGCTCTAGGAAACAGTTTCAGAGTAACTTCAGTGCTTCCATGTTTTTCATGTCACACTAAGATGAAGCATTTTGGTTAATTCTTTGGAGGAACTCACTTGGGAGCAGTTAATCTGATGAGACTGTTCATATCTGGCCTTTTTGCCTTGCCAGCATTGCTGTCAAACATTTCTATTTCTTTAACTAAGGCAAATGTTAAGTTTGGCTGTATATTCCTTCACAGGAAAGCTGCTACACACCAAGAGTTGCTGGAGTGGATGAGCTCCTTATTTGAGACATCAGCCACAGTATTCAGCGGGGTCAATTTGGTTTAGGTGTTGGGATGGAGGAGGATAATTGCTCCTTTGCACGTAGCAAATGTACAGTTACTACTAGTTCTGTTCTGTATTAGAGATGTTAAGCTGCAAGCAAGACTGCAGAGTGGATTCTTTGAGTAGGGCACATTTCTTCGTGAAACCAGAGATCTTATATTTATGATGCTTCAGGTGACCCCAGTGTACTCACTGAACCCATTTTAGTGAAACAAGATAGGACACTGAAATGCTGAAGGTTAAAAGTTACAGATGTTTATTGGTGATTTACAGGCTTGCTGGTTTTTCTTGTTGAATCGTTGTGGAGGGTGTATTTCTTCAACTGCAAATATGCTAGAAGATGCTTCAGACAGCAAAGCCTTTATTGCATGATGTGACTTAGATGCATGCATGGATCCAGTCTTCCTGAAAAACAAAAATATTTCAACACTGTAGCAATGCAAAAGTAACAATATAGGCTTCTCTGTGTTTAGAACAGGTCCATTTTAATTCCATTGTTTGAGTTGAATGTTTTCTTAGACTTCCTTTGCTTCCTGACTGGAACCATGCACTAATTATCTTTCACTTCTACCTCCTAAATTCTCCTCCTCTTCCTAATGTAAGTAACAATGCAAAAGGGGAGGGAGAGGGGGAGGCCAAGCTAAGCAAAGCAGAAAACAAGCAGCAAAGAATTTTTTTCTGTACATATTATTATATGCAATAATTAATATTTATTACAGTCATGTATGTATTTCCTACCCTACTTTCTAACACCACATGGGTATGTCTCCTGTCTGCTGAGCCTTGCTCTGCTTGCTATGTGTAGTCTGTAGCATTTGTGAGAATATTGGTTTGTTGGTGAGCCCCTGAAGTCCCTGCCTGTACGTGTGTTGATTCCCAATAAAATTTTGTCTCCATGTGTTCCTAACATTGTAGAACTTTGTTAACTTTGTAATTCTAAACTTGGTATGGGTTCCTTTATATTAGCAAAGGCCTACTTATAGCATAGATTTGTTCTTGACCGTTCTTGTTTTTCATCCTTACAAATCTTTTCATGTGAGAGATACTGGTAATATTCTGTGAAGGTCAAGTGAGGATTTCCAGAAGGAGTGAGCACAACATTAGGGCCTTCTGGATGTGCAGCACCTTGATCCAGTGGAATAGCTTTAGACATTTCAGGAGCGCTGTCTACACTGCCACAGTGCAAACACTTCTAGAAAAAGGGTACAAAACTCTAGTGGGACATAAGCAAAGCAAACTGGTACTGCAGCATGAACAGCTGGGGAAAAACTCCTCCCACTAACCTGACAGTGGCTTGGTGACTACCTTAGTAGAGAGAAATCCCTTAACAACATGTGATCTAAACAAAGTGCTCAACTGATGAGCAGATTCACCAGGCTGCAGAAATATTAAAGGAAAGTAATTCATAAATTCAGGCATTCAGATGATTATTTCCCCCACTTGAGCCTGAAAGACCTAACTCTAGGTGATGGGGCGCATGGTAACGTCAATGACACTGCTAACTCTGTCCATTGTGATCATTAGTGAAGGGGGTACAGCAGTATGGCAAAAACAGTGTTGTGATGGTGGATGAGATCATCTGCTCCAGTCCCCCCAAATACCGGTTCCCTGAAGCTGGGTTACGGATTATGATTACCAATAAATTTGGACCACGCACCAGAATGCGGATGGCGAGCCGACTCATCATTAACGAGGTACGTTCATTAAGGAAACTGAAAATTACTGTGAGGCAGAGGGCTTACCAAAGAGTTGTGCTCATAGTGATCCTGAAATTTGGATTCTCCAGTGTTCCTGTGGTTGGGATAGAACTATGTCTTTCTCAAGCAGCTCTATGAGAACAGATTTGAAGATTGATTCCCAATTGATGATGCTGCCTGTTTTAATGGGAGGGCAGTCAAAAAGGAGGGACTACCTTATCTCCCTGACAGATGTTTATTTCACTGTGTGTGTGTGCATACGTGCACATTTAGATTTTATTTATAGCAGAAGAATTGGTTTTGATTTTTACAAAAGGGTCAGGTTAAAAAAGGATAATGGACAAGGCAACCAAAATTCTTAAAAATTGCTCTTGTATTATTAACACTTCAGGATCCCTTCAGAGATTTGCCTGCCTCTTTAGTGTTGACTGTAGTCCTCAACTCAAAATAAAAATGGACCAAAATATTTCCATGAGGGGAGTTTGCTCTGGATATCAGTTATCTTTTACTTGATACATTGTCACAACTGTATATTGTTTATTCCATACCCTGCAGCTGAAGTGGCAGGATTTCATAAGTGAGGCTGTTCTGAACTTTAGGCTAAAGTAGTAGGGGTGAAATCTTTGGCCTACCAGCCTTGGGTTTTATGAAGGCAGGATTTTACAGTCTGCTCCCACAATATCTAATATGAGAAGTATTTACTCTGTCAAGTAAATAGATTTCAACATCATAACACAGTTCCTGTGTTTAGCCAACCTTATGAATACCACAATAAAAGAAAGCACCATTAACATATTTGTAAAAAACAATCCAGTTTGACAGTAAAATAGTGAAAGGTGTTATGGTCAGGAGTAGAAGATCAGACAGGGCACATGGCAACATTTGACTCTGTAATCCTTGAAGTCAATTCATTGATCAGAGAAATGTTCTAAATGGCTGTGGGGGTAGAAAGCTGACACTTGGCTCTTTCAACATCTGTAAAAAACATTCTCTAAACTTGAGCATTTTGGATCTGATGTATTCTCACTTATATATTCATAAGTTTTGCAAAGTATTCAGATAGGATTTTTCTCTATTTTTCACTATAGTATGTGGAAAGATTGAGATAGAGCTAAAGGAAATCTTACCCCTGATATATTGCACCTGTGTTAATCACCGAAGAGTGGAAACAGCCTTGCCCTCAAGGCTAAGGGTGTGATAAAGAGTGAGTGAGTCAGGTGGAGTCTGGCTGGCCATGCTGTGAAGAAGTTGAGGTTTTCTGGCTGTGCTGCGAGGACAAAGGGACAGGAGGTCGGTCAAGGGACAGATTGGGTGAGATCTGTACGAGGGA
>VZSR01000520.1:34431028-34514478 GCA_013398615.1 Brachypodius melanocephalos
GAGTGGGTATATATACTGATGTTTAAAACCTATGCCTGTACTTGTTGTACTGTGTGTTGGAACAGCAGCAGTTCTTATACATGTCTGCAGGGCCAATTATGAGCTTCATGTACTCAGACAAGAGCAACAGAGATTAGTCTTGCTTTTGAAATTAAAAATAGGAATTTCAAATTTACCTCAGTGAACGGAGTTGAGAAGGAGGGAGAAGAGTTGGATCTGAGAAGGAGAGCTCCTGGATAATGAGTCATTCTTAAGCCACTTTTAATTGTGAAGCGATGTCTTGATTGTTACCATTTGATTATGATGCTATTGCTGGTTTGAGTGGGAACTGTTGAGTAAGAAGTTCCTTAGAATAACCACATTGGTTAAAACATGGTGTGGAACAACAAATTCAACAGCATTCTCCATCATGGCTTGAAAGACTCCTGCCAGTAATTTTTAAGTGGGTGGTTAACCTGGTGAAGCCTGATGCCTGATGAAGACAGGGTAGAACACTGACAGGTTTGTTGTTGTCTGAAAAGAAAGCTTTGAGGAGAAACTTCATGGCTTATGTGACTGGGACTGGACAGAGAGCAAAACTGAGATTTTACAAAGTAAATACTTTCTGAACTAATGGCAGTTTTGTGTCTTGACACTGCAGCGTCAGCGGCTGATCCAATCTGCTAATGGCTCGAGCAAAGCACTTCAGAACAGGAGACAAGAGAATATCGAAAATGGAAACATCCCTGTGGGGAACCAAGAGGAGGAAAATGAACAGGACAGTCTAACTCCATTTTCAGTGCCAGGTAAGGCTTGCTTTCTGGGTGTTTATAGAACTGGGAAAAAAAGTAATTTAAGTGCCAAACACTGGGTTGTAAGAAAGACAACATATCTTCGGAGAGAGGAGGAAAGGGATTTCCTTAACTGAAGGATGGGTTTGCTGACAGTAAAACTGGGCTGGAGGCTGGGTGGCTAAAACCAGATCTTTGGAAAGTGTTTTCCAGTCATAGGGGACAGACATGGTAGAAGCACTGATTTGCCAGAGATGAAGGGAAACCAGGAAAGGGAAGTTTATATTGAAACATGTCAGAATGATCTCATAAGCATTGCACTACGAGTAATTTTGAAGTCAACAGTTAATAATGACTTGCTGGAGATTGCTAGGCCAGAGGCACCTTGGTGTATAAATATATAATAAATTGTTTTTGTGACTGTAGCAGGGGAGGCTTCTTGGATGAAAAGTAAAAAATATTTAGGGAGAGAAAGAGTGTTTAAAATTGTTAGAGTAGCTGTATGGCAATAGTATTGACCTTTTGAAATTTTTTTGAAATTCTTTGGTGTAAAGGGCTATGTATAACCAACCTCTTGTGCTGGTGCCCTTAGCACATTGCAGGTTGACTCTTGCCCAAATGCTTTGGAGATTAGACAACAGAGATTAGATCAGCCCTCACAGTCATGTAGTCTGTCACATAATTACTGTTTCACATAAGTATTGCTTGGCATGGATAAATACCACATGCAGTGAAAAAGAAGGATTTTCCATGTTATATTTAATTTCTTAGTGATCCCATTGCTTCAGTTACTATCATTGAAGAAGAAATGTTTGTGACTGAACAAGCATTGGAGCATACTATGTGAAGACTAGATGATACTGTATGTTTTCCCACAGGAGCTTCTTGAAGTTGTCAGTTATGGATTGGAGTGAGGAATGGAAGCAAACTAATTCACTGAAGATAGGCCCGTTAGATGGGCTTCTGTTCATTCATGAGATAGTGAAAAAATATTTTTATTGTATGGTGAGCTAATAGGATCCAAGTCAGCAACATGCTTGTGCACATGAGCACATTAATGACAAGAGTAATAATAATGATGATGATGATAATAATAATAATAGTAGCAACAGAAACTAATAACTTCTAAAAAAGAAATTCTGCCCAAACTATCTAAACATCAATGAATCCTAGAATCATTTAGATTGGAAAAAACCTCTGAGATGATTGAGTGCAGCCATTAACCCAAGGCTGCCGTGTCCATCTCCAAACCGTGTCACTGAGCACCATCTGTGCTGCTTTTGAATGCTGCCAGAGAGTGATTCCACTGCTTCCATCAGCACTCTGTTCCAAACCTTGACCACCCTTGCATGTGTTGGCCAAGAAGGCTTCTAAACTGAGATGGTTTTTTTACAAGTTTTGATTATGGTAGGGCAATAATGCATTTCTTCTTATGTTCCAGGTAGCTTTTTTATGAATAAAACATAGGTAAATTTCAGATCAGAGCTTCCTAAATGTGTGACATTCACAATAGAAAAAATGCTTTGAACTTAAGATGGAGTTATTAGATATGTCACTGGTCTTCTTTAAGTGCATTTTTTCTGCATTGTTGAGAAAGTCTTTAAAGATAAAGTGAGGTTTAACAGGCCAGAGTGGAACCACTGGTGATTCAATTCATACTGAATGGAGCAAAAGTTCAGCATGAGCTCAAGACAGTTGTGTAAAAGTGAATGAGTGATTGTATAAAATCCACATCATTACCTTCAGGTATTGTCACTCCTGTTGTCTGGAATTGATTATCCATTGGTTGGATTCTCATTGCTCAACTCATATTCTGACCAAGAATTCTTTAATTATGCTTTTAAAAGCACCACTTTAATAAGTCTGGCAAAAAATGTGAGGACGCAGCATCATGCTTTGTTGTTGTTTAAGTACTGTGGCACAATCAGTAACCTAAAAAATCCTGGCATTTAAAACTGGCTTCAGGGAAAAGGTAATTTGCAGACAGTTTCCAAGAATCACCTCTGGTTTTCTTTGATTTATTTTCAGTCCAGGAATAAGGCACATACATTTTCTAAAGATCAGAAGTTCATGTATTTTTGTTTGTTTGTTTGTTTTTGGTACTGTAAACTGTTCTATGAAGAATAGGCTTTTAGTTTTCAATACAACTTTCCAATTCAACTTGTGGTGTCCTGGGTAAAAAATCCATTCTTGATTTTGGGAGCTGCAACTGCAATGGCTGTGAGTTGGCCCAGCCCCTTTTTTGGTGCCGTTTTGTAGTCACATTTTTTAGCCTAATTTGGGATTTGATTTTCTTTTTTCAGATTGCATATTCTAGATACTTTTGCAAGAACAAGTTTGGTTTTTTTTTTTTTCTGAAACAGAAGTAGATGTAAGTGAAGTATAAAGTTTCATCTCTGAGTGATTCACAGTTATTATTTGTCATCTTAAAATGCATCTTTTGCATTTTGTTCTTTTTTTATCCTCTGTCAACAGGAGTGCTCAGCAGTAAGTGTAGAGCTTTAGCAAGCAGAAATAGAGAATATAGCTGTTACATGAAGACAGTCTCAAACCGTTCCAGCATATATCCCCTTTGTCAAACATCCAGAGAGACTCACTCCCGGGTGTGGATGTGGTTCAGGCTCATCCTGAAAAAGGAGACAACATACAGTTTTTATGGCAACTGCATATGAGATCATTCAAACAGCCTTTGCCTTTGGTTTCTGTGTGGGAAAAACACATTCTCTTTAAAAGAGGTATTTCTTTCTTGACCTAACCTTTAGACTGTGATGATTATCTCCCAAGAAAAAGGCTGATTTGAAGCTTTACAATTTGATTACTCTACAGCTGTTTGAAAACAGATCTTAAACTTTAAAGAAACACTGCACAGATCAGAATAAAATAGGACAAAACTGGGCAAGCATATGTTGACAACAAAATGGTGTGTTAAAGCCCTTGCCTAGCTCAGTGGTCTTTTAGAGCCCAGACTCAGAAAAGCACTTCTGTGCAGCTCTTAATGGATGCTTAAATCTCTTCCATTGTCACATGTTCAGCACCCTCTAAAATACTCTGTGATCTCAGCTCCTGATCATTTCACAGGACTGAAGAATGTGCTTCTCTTACGGAATTGGAGCATGGATGCTTTATATAAGTCATGATGGTGTTAGCTAAAACAGGGATAATAATTCCTAGAGCTAAAATGAAATGGCAATAAAGGAGATTAGCAATCCTATCCATTTTTGTTTGGATCCAAAATATAAAGATAACGTGTAGGATGGAAGCAAAAAGAAATTAACAGTACCTATTAAAAACATTTTAAATGTTTGTACTTGGTCAAAACAAATGTTTATCTCAATATTCTGAATCCAGCCATGATTTTATGAATAAGCCTAGGGAAGAATGAGACAAGACAAGTTATTGTTCAGGTGTTTTCACCTCAAGGAACTTCCTGGACTGGATGTAAAATTTTGATCTAAAATCCCTTAGTGTGTTTCTCCTTCATTAACCCAATGTTAATGTCTAATTGTCATTGAATCTTTGCAAATATTTAACACCCACAACATCCTTTGGGAAGGAGCTTCATGATTTTGTGAAGAACCTTATACTCACTTTGAACCTGGCTCTTACTTCATTTAATGTCTTCCTTTATTGGAAACACCGTGGACAAGGCAAACCTACCTCACTGGAACACTCAGGATGCTGTAGCTCTTTGTAAGACAGCAAGGTTAAAAGATACAAAATGAACCAGACCAAAATCCAGCCAATCTAACAAGATATGGGGAGTACATCAGTTACATCTTATTTTTGTTGAATGCTGTCTTTTGTAAACCTATTGTAACTGAGAGAGTAAAGCTCGTTTCTGTGTACTGGAACAAATTCTTTTTTGTAGTCCAGTTTTCGCTGTACCAAAAATGTCTATTTAAGAGAAAATTATTGGCATAAATCCAAATATTCAAAGCCTGGTAAAGGCACGGGTTGAAAATAGAAATTGGAGTTGTTTTGGACAGATTTCACAGTCCGGAATTTGGAACTTGTATTCCGGAAAATGAAACTTCTGAGAAAAGAATCAGTAGGTTGAAAATTAATCTGTTTTGGATGAGGATGAGAAGTAAAACCTTGGTATTTTCCAAAGGAAAAAAGAATGTTTCCAAAGGTCTGTTGCAGGAGAACTGCAATTAAAAATATTTTAATATGTCTGCTGCCCACTTGGAAGAATGATAAAGACTGAGCCTCTTTGGATACTGTTTTACACACTACATAGTCTTTTTCTAGTGTGCTCACACAGAGAATCTATTGCTTCCACATTTTAGAGGGTAATTTGCAGAGCTGAAATTTTCCAAGAAGGTGGAGAGCTAGCTGTCTTAATTTTCCTAATGAAAATTTAAACCCAATCTGTGGAAAATAATTCTGATGAAAAATAGATCTCATATATTGTGTCTGTTTCAGGTTGTTTCTATATTGAGTACCATACTTGGGAGAAAAATTTGTATTTCTCTGTTGTGTTTTAGGTACTGCACATGACTAGAAATTATATAAGTTTTCAGATTGTCTAATTTACTTATACTGAAGTCTTCCAATCAGGCTGAACTGTGATGAACAGCATTTTCTAACAGAAATTTACTTGCTGTGTGGGTTATTACAAAGCTCCTAGTGTAGAGGCATATGTGTTACTGTTACAAATTTTCAGATTGACAACTGAATTGATATTGACAATAATTTGTGGGTGTAAATTCATCTTTGTAAATACAAAGCTTAATTAGAACCAAGGGGACAGGTGTTTGGAAAATCATTTTTAATTGGAGAAAAAACAAGGTGGGGTTTTTTTGTTTGGTTGGTTGAATTCTGTCCTTCCCAAATGAAAAATGATAGAGATATTTTTGAAAGATTAAAAAAGGTTTTAAAAAATTAAAAATTATTAAGTGAAGCATGAAAAAAATTTGCAGCTATAATCTTTTTAGGTGAGCCTGGATGTGCCTCATTTTTACTCTAAGTTTGCCATCAGCAAAAAACCCCTGGAAAAATAGCAATCGATAATAAACTTCAGAAAACCTTTCTCATTTCAATTAGAAAATACTTTTCTCAGTTTTCAAGTTACTTTAAGTAAGAGATTTATGTGAATTCACAAACATACAGTTATGAAGCTCCTGTGTGCCAATTAGATTCATGCCTTTCAGGGATGTTACAATTTTTTCAGCTCAGTCAGCTGGCCCTTGCTTTGTGTAACGAGATGCTTTTATCACCTGGGAAGGTTTAGGCATGTTCTGAAGTAACTAATGTATGGAGCTGAGATCTGTGCTTGGCTGACATACTTTTAAAGGGAAAACTAAGTGGAAAAGCTATCAAATTCGACTAACTACAATAACTTGGATGTGATTCCTGATGGTGTAGTTACAGACTCTACTCTGTTTAAACTTGAAAAAGTGTTTTCTCTGCAGGTTATTTACTAGGACATGTGGGCTGTCTGCATTATATACCTTTGGAAGTTCTGTTTCAGACTAGCTCTAGCTTGGTCCCCTGGACAAAATGCTCATTATTACTGGGAGCACTTTTAATTTTGTGCCTTTGGTTCAGCTTTAGAGCAAGGGAATGTTACTGGTGTGATACAAGGCTGCTCCATATTGCAGACCAAAATAGAGTCAATCAATACGTGTGGTCAATCAGTACCTTTAGTCCAGGAGTACACTTCTGATCTAAAGGTAAACACAAATGTCATTTCACACTTTCCTATTGAGCTCCTCTCAGCTCTCTGTGAGTGTTGCAAATAGGACTTTATTTTTTCTGTAAGAAGTGCTTTCTTTAGCACCTTAAGGAAATACTTGTTTCTTCTCAGTGCTGTGATATGTGTCACTACCTTTGTTCACCAGGACACTATCTGTATGTAAAAGTAATTATTGTGAGCATAAAATCTGGAAATATGACTAGCCCAGGAATGTATTGAAAACTAGCAGAGCTCTTTTTTGTAGGGCTGCCACTTCATTTTCAGAAACATTGTAATCAAGCTGTTTTGTAATGATACCTTTCTGAAATACTTGGCGTGCTTGGCTTCCAAATATCTGTGGAAACAGAAAAAATGGATGTATGAAGTAGTGAAATCAACTCCTTGAACAAAACCCCTCATCTTCTTGTTTTACAGCAGAGTGATGTGAACAAAATGTAGACCAGTGTTGCTTTCTGTAATAAAGCAATATTCTTTCATTATTGTGGGGAGGTGCAAAATACATCTTTCCCCTGTTGTGTAGGTTGCCGCAGGAGCCTTTAAACCCAGGGCTCACAGGGGTGGGTGGTAGCATTGTTAAAACAACTGCACTGAGGTCTTGTAATGGGACAGAACAGCTGTGTATTGAATAATAGCCTAAATGGGAATGATAATTTTCTTCCTTGCAGATGTACTAGGGAGCTACTCAACAGTCGTTTAACAATTTGTCATGAGCTATAAGCATATTTCACTTTAACATGTCTATCATTAAATCTTTTTAATTATTGTTTTAGAGTGGGTGGTCAAAACCAAAACAACAGAACAGCAAAAGAAGTACTTTCAAAGGAACTAAAAAATTATATTTTGCATCTTCTAGTTGTGCATTTATTGTGCATTCATCTAAGCCAGGTGAAATTAATAAAGTCTCACTTCATTGAGGTTGCTGCTAAATGTACTTAAAGTCTTTAAAAACTTCCAAGTTACAGCATAAGAGTAGATTTCTTTAGCCCCATGTGCCACAAAAGTTCCATGACCCAGAATAGTAGGAGCTGAATAAAAAAGCCTGAGGTAAAACCAATGGCAGATATACTTAAGGCTTTATATAAAAGTTTATAAAAGCTAGAAAACCAAAACACAAAAGAGAAGCCAATGTAGAATGTGTCAAGTAGAATGTGTCATGGTGGTTCTGAACTCTTCCAGGCTAACTGCAAATGGCCACTTGGTTCTCTTGTTAACCCAGCAAACCCAGAATCACACACGGCTGTTCCCCAAAGTCTCAAGCCTAGTTGCAGTGTAATGAATGCAAATGTCACTCCCACAAACCATCTAGCTGAGCAGTTTCAGCTCAAGACGTTGTGTGGGTAAAACATCACCACTAATAGAGCCAGGAATTTTAATCTGACACACATCCATTCAAACTCAGCAAAGATAATGGAAAGGCAAGTCCTCCTCCACTAGTACTTAGGTTTTCCTGGAAATGAACAAACATAGCTGTGCCAGTGGTAAGGCAGTGTGCATTCTCAGTTAAGCATTTCTTTGAGTAATTCAGGCTACTCAACAGGATCACAGACAAGATGCATACTCCCCAGCAGAGGCTCTGTTTGTTCTTAAGGCAATTCTGTTTCTTTTATTTATGTTACTGGAAAGAGAAATGGGACTGCCTATGTGTAGCAGCACCAAAGTCAGTCAGATTACACCCATGCAGATCAGAATTGGATCCATATTTTTTCAATCAGTCATCCTCTGATCCTGCGTTTGGAATTAAATTGCTGAGGATATTACTGGCCTAGGCCATGTTGACTTGTTGGACTATGAACCAAGTGTAGCAGCTTGAGTACACAGAGTACAAATTAACTATCTAGGAGTCTTTCAGTAATCCAAACGGTAACAAATTAAGCAGGAGGAGATATAAATTACCATAGGATATTTCGTAGAATATTTACAGCCTTGTTAACAATTAAAGAGAGAAGTGAGCCAAGAAGGGTCACTTTCTGGACAGAACAGCTAAAAGATAACTGTTTTAAAAAACATCTGTGCAGAAATATATGTAAGCAGAGAGAAAAAGGTCTTTCCTGTAAAATCTGTGATGGATCCTCAGTGACATGTGAAAGTCTAGAATTAGAAATGACTCTGAGACACTGCGGTAGTTTTATGCATTAGAAGTTCCCCAGCCATAAGCTATAAATGGGAATAAAGACCAAAGCTTAGTCAGCTTAGTCCAAAATTTCCTGGTGAGTTGTTGGCATCTCAAAATTCACAAGGAAATCTCAAGTTAGAAAGCTGTTTCATAACTCAAGCAAGAAAATTTAGTTCTAGAATATATACAAAAGTAAATGAATCAAGACTTACGTTTACAGTCAACAAGTTAAATTAGACTACTAAGTAGCCTCATAAATGGTAAAAGTATTATTAATTTTTAAATGTTAAATTTCATTGCATCCTGATGCACATTGGTCCAGAAGATTGAGTTCCATCCAATTCAAATCATTAACAAAAATTTCTGTTAAACACATCTTAAATCCTGAAGTCTTTGGTGAGAGAAAATCACTGGTGAAAATGATAGGAGCTGGTTAGTAACTGTTCTTCATAATGTAGCTAAATAACTTCACTGGAAGGTGTACCTGATAATTTCCTTCAGTGTGACCAATGATTTTATTCAAAACAGCGTATTTTAGTAGATCTCAAGCATAGCATTTTGAGTAATGATTGAAGCCCCTCCTTAATTCTAGCATAATTCTAACACAATGTAAAGAAAGCCCAGGCCAAAATCGCCACAATTTTGGTTGTGTGCTCTCACTTAGCCTGATAGACAAATTTGTCATCCTACTTGAAGGATGCCTCTATAAATAGTACTCCATTTACTTATGGCCCAGTTATAAAATAATTCTGTTTTATGTATTGAGATTACATTTGCAGTACTGTAAATTTTAAACACATGACAAAGGTGTTCACTGGTCTTCAGCGATGATGTCTGACCAGTTGATTTTGGAGAGCTGTACAAGGGAAGTCACTACTTTGTTTCCTTTTCCAGAAGTTTTCTTTCGCTATCTCAAGTTGGGGTTGTATGCAGATGGAGAGACCTAACAAATCTAGGTCTTCTAAATATCAGTTTATTTAAACTTCTGCCCAAGTTAGAACAATGAGGCATGTGAAAAAAAATTGCCATGTTCATAGGTTGGGTCTTGTGCTTCTGTTTCCTGTTGCTCCACAGAATGTACAAGTTATTTTCACCCCTTGGATTTCAATTAAGGTGAGAGGGTGGGGTTTTTTGGTTGGTCAGTTTTGTTGTTGGGTTTTTTTATAATTGTGAATTAGTAGCAATACATTTGAAAGATCAACAAACTTGACTTTATTTTGGCTTTAATATCACCTGTGATTTTAATTGTAATTCTTCTGTGGATTTTCATAGCTCTTGGCAGGTTTAACTATAAGAAGATTCTGGATGAGTATGCAGAACTTGGCTGAAAGTTGAAAGGTACTCTGGAAAATGAGCTGACATGCACAGTTGTAAACATCCTTCTGGGATCATCCCACTCAAAGAGGTGCAACTGAGCCTAGGACAGTGATGTGAAAGCTAAACTGTTTCTTTCCTTTGTCCTGCAGATGGAAAAATGAACAAAGTTAAATGGCTTTTGACATGGCCATTGATATTTGTGCTGTTTACCACAATTCCAAACTGCAGCAAACCACGCTGGGAGAAATGCTTCATGCTGACATTCATCTTGTCCACTCTCTGGATTGCCTTGTTCTCCTACTTCATGGTGTGGATGGTAAGTGTACTTAGCAGGACTTTGTACTGAGTAAAATGTGCATCTCAAAGTATGTAAAAGTCTTCTGTGCATTAGTTAAAGAAAGGCATGTAATTGTAGTGCTGTCTCTTCAGCTCATACAATAATTATTATAATTTTACCCTTTTGCTGCCTTTTTTCTGCAGAAATAATCGGTCCTTTACTGTATAGGGCACAATATAGTACAGGAAGGTAGGAGAGAACATCTCTACTTTCATCAAATGCCTGTCAAGCATTTGAAAACTGCTTTATGTTTCCTCTCAGGAAATATTGTGTTTTCTGTATACTTTTTGCAACTTTCTATATAATTTTTGCATTGTAAAACAATCCTCTAACATAGACTGTGTCTAAGAAATTCATTTGCCAGCCAAAGCAACACATTTGTATCATATTCTATGTCCTTTGGAAGGTCATACTCTGTACCTTGGTTCCATATATAGATATTCCCTTCACAAGTGAGAGAGGTGCTCATTAAGGCTGCAGCCCACACTACTTTAAGAGCAGCTGGACCATAGTACCTTGTTACCAGTCTCAGCAAGAGAATCATGCCGACTTCTATTCCTGGGTCTCTGCTTGCCCCTGAAGATAAGGTTTGTCAGTGAGTTCCTAAAATACACCTTTTCTTTAGTGAAGGGTCCAATTTTCCTCATGTGATAGAGTGGCAAACTATTTCAAGAGAATAACACGTATCCTAGAAGAATTCCATCCTTAGCAGTCTCAGCAGGGAAACAGCTGTCTGTCCCTGGTTCAGTCTTCTCACTCTCACAAGCCTGTTTCCTTTTCAGCTGCCTTTTCCTGGTGTTTTTTTCAGCCCTCTTTGGATGTTCCAGCTAAATACAGTTCCCTGTCCTTTCTTTCTGCTGCAATCTTCAGTGATTCCTTAAGCTCTTTTCAAGCTGCACCTGGAATATCAGAGGACAGTATAACCAGACGTGCTCACTTCATGATTATATGAGAAGTCATGCAAGAAACTAGTTCCTTCTTCATGTGTTAGCTTATAATAAGTTCTTTATATCTCTGCCACTATATTACAGTACAATATTGGTTGAGTCCTTTTGAGAATAGAACCAGTGAGAATCCTGCCATTTGTGGAAACCAAAAAAAAACCCAAACCCACAGATTGGATCGCATCTCCTTAAAACTGCAGTATGACATGTTAGAACAAGAAGAAATGGATATTATGTTTGTCCATAGAATGCTGAAATAGAAGACCCAAAGTCCTTTTCTTTTGCATGGGGTTGGTTTTATGCTGGTTATTTCACAAGTATTTAATTTGCAGAAATGGATAAGTATTCCAAGTCTATTCCTGTTAGAGTCCACACCAGAAATCAAAGTTACGAGTAGGCCACAACTGTATTGGGTGAGACTTTCCAAATATGATCAGTTAATCTACCTTCCTCCTTGTTCAGGTGACTGTGATTGGATACACCCTTGGGATACCTGATGTGATCATGGGAATTACTTTCCTGGCTGCAGGAACAAGTGTCCCAGACTGCATGGCCAGCTTAATAGTAGCAAGACAAGGTACTGTGTCTGCTGAAGCACAGCTGCAATCTTGCCTATATGCTGTGTGATTTGCTTCCTCCATACACACAATTTTATCCATACACAGTGCAATTTTATCATTTTATTTTAATCTTTACTGTTTCAGCACCTCATTAAAAGCCAAAATAATTTGCTAATTATTGTGAACCAAAAAATTATCTTTTGCTTATTGGGACAGGGCATTCTAGAAGGTAATTCAACCTCAGATGTGCCGCGCATTGTACGTATCAGTCAGGGTAAAAAGACCAAAGTCATAGGCAAAACTAAAATATCAGCTATTAAAAACATTGTAGAAAATCTACTGACCAGCACTTCTCCATGTAAAACTTGTACTGGTTTCTAGAAGACCTCTCAAATCCAAGGAAATGAATTGGTTTGAAAGGATCTGGCGGAAGTGTTGTTGCTCCAAGCGGAGTTCTCATCCAAATGCAGATCTCTTTCCCACTGGAACGTATGAATAGCTGCACTGGAAGGAGTTTTGGATTACTGATGTCTACACCCTCCTCAGCTGTCCATTTGAAATTGTCAGAGGCTTTCTCATTCATCTTTCAGTTTTGTTTAAGTTTCCTTTTTTTTGTAAAATGCTGGTAGCAACATCCCTTCCTGTTGTTGAAAAACAATAGACCTGACAGTGTGATCCTGTGTACAGCAGTAGAATAAGAGAAAGACCTAATTTTATTCTTTTCCACTGTTTCAATTCCCATAGCCTTTTTTAATCAGATAATGACATCTCCAGCACACATCATTGGGCAAACTAGGGCTTTGCAGTTATAAATTAAGTACTCAAAAGCTCTACCTTCGTAACTTGAGATGGGTGTAGTGCTGTTAAATGTTGCTTGCTTGAAAAGTGTTAGATATTTGTTGCATTACTTGTTGTGTGCAGAATATTCTCACAAAAACAGTGCAACAAAGTTTTCAGAATTATTATGGAACCACCTTCCTACTAAATTAATTTTGCAGATGTATTAATTTAAGTGAACAGGTATTTTCAAGAACAAAGAAAATGTTACATTTTAAAATGAACAGACTGCTTTAGATTAGTTCTTCTGTGGTAGTAGACAAAAATACTGCAAAGGTTGTTTGCTCTGAAAGTTAAGGTAAGCACTAGATTGACAAAAATGCCCTAAAAGACAGTACAGAGACTTTGCACTGCTTGAATTCAAGAGAGTTGTTCACTGACAGAATGCAGACAGGTATAGATGGACACTACCATAATTTGGATCCAAAGCATTACCTTCCAGCAGCTTCCTGCTAGAAGATGGTATATTTATGGTAGTGTCTGTCTCCACTCTGTTTACCCTGAAACTATTTTTGGCACATGTCCCATTTATGTCAGAGTTCCTTTCCAGTTCCTTCCTTTCCAGTATTCACTTAGTGGAAGTGAGTCAATAATTAGGCCAGTTAGTCTAAGGGAAGTTAGCAGGGACAGAGAAGAATTTTGCTTTCCTCATATCCACTGACACTTGTGCAGATTGAGATACCAGCCAGTGGTGAGCATTAGAAGTAGATTTTGAATAATACCTAGGTACTTTACCACCATTTACCTTTCTTTTCCCTTCCTGTAGCATTTTATTGTTCTTGAAGTGAAATTGTTACCGATTAAGCCCCATGGAAGCGCATAATATCTTTGACTATCATCTGGTTGGTTATTTTCAGGATCTCTTTTCATTCACATGGGATAAAGGTCACATATCCACATGCTAAATCCAGTACATAATCTTCAGATTCCCTGTGGCTGAAGACTACCTAGAACAAAACTTTGACATAGGCCTGAGGTGCTGCATGGGTACCACACACCCTGTAAAGGCTTTCAAGATACAAGGAATATGTAGTTGGAGTGAGCAATTTTTGCACATTTTTTTCAGAAGTCGGGCTGATATTATGGAAATTGTCTCCCTATCTCAGATACTCTGGCCAGGTCAAGGGGATTGGATCAATGCAGATCATTCCCCTTTGGTTTCCTCCAGTACACAGAGTAATGGCCATATGCTTTGATTTTATCAGAGTTGTTTTTTGGTTTTATTTCTCTGCAGGCCTTGGTGACATGGCAGTATCCAATACAGTAGGGAGCAATGTCTTTGACATTCTGGTGGGACTTGGTGTTCCCTGGGGTTTGCAGACCATGGCGATCGATTATGGATCAACTGTATGTATACTTGACAAATCTTTAATTTGCACTTTTATTCCGTTTTTTAAAAAATCCTAAAAAGAAAGCAAATACAATGCAAACAGCACAAATTTAGAACTAACCTGTTGATCATGTTATTAGTTGCTAAAAAAGGTGTTATTTCTTGGCCAAGGAACCCAGTTAAGGAAGCAACTCTTCTTCCACAAGCTGCAATTAATTTCCAGTTTGTCAACTGGAGTACATTTCACTGTGTAGCAGAAAACTGTTGCCATGTATGGTTCATGGCTCTATCATTTTCTTGCTACAAAACT
Organism: Brachypodius melanocephalos; assembly: GCA_013398615.1. Taxonomy (NCBI): domain Eukaryota; kingdom Metazoa; phylum Chordata; class Aves; order Passeriformes; family Pycnonotidae; genus Brachypodius; species Brachypodius melanocephalos. The sequence goes on from VZSR01000520.1 coordinate 34,445,245, forward strand.
TCCAGTAAACCTGTCTCCATGTACCTTAGCATTTTTGTCACTAAGATCAGAGTAACAGCATATCTCTCTCTTCTGAGGATTTTTAATGTAAAATCCGTTATAAATGCTCAGTTCTTTTTTTAATGGAGATGGGATTACTTTACATTCAGTTTGATTCCTTAATCTTCCTGTACTTCATTAGGGTACATCTGTTATGGATTTACATAGTTTAAAATATGTAAGGCACTATTCAAAGCAGAAGGTGGACTTTAAATCAGTAAATTGATTTTTGATCCCCAAAGCACAGTTATATGGTCAGCATTTTAAAAGTCTTTTCTGATTTCCACAGGTAAAAATAAACAGCAAAGGATTGGTTTATTCAGTTGCACTTTTGCTAGGATCAGTGGCACTTACTGTAAGTATTAGAGTATCTACAAGTGTTTAAATTTGAAAGTACTTGTTAGGTATTTACATATTACAGAAGGATAAAATATAAATACTTAGCATTGATTCTTATGAAGTATCATTCTTGAATTGAATATCATGAATTGAAGAGCTACTGTTGTCCTCAGGGAGGACTGAAATCTGGCTTTTGGTGCAAGAGATCCTGGATATGTAGGTCCCATTTCAGTGTCAGTGTAGAAATTGTTGAATCCAATAGTACTTCTGTGGTCCTGTGTCCACACCCCCAGCCTGTCTGTATGCTGAGACAGGACCTGGTGTGCTTCATCATCCTTTGCCCTTGTCTCTCATTTCCCAAACCAGCCAAAATCAAGTGCTGTAGCCCAAACCCTTAATGAAGACTAATCTGTGAGGACTGTGAACCCCAGGTCCTGGAACAACCATGCTAAATATGACTCAGCATTAAGACGCCCTTGTAACTCATGACTTCTTAAGGTGAAACAATAATTCTGTTTGAAAAGTCAATTTTGCTGGTACTTAAAGTCTGATCCTGCTTGACTCCCAGGGAATGCTCTGTAGGAAGAATCAGATCAGGTATAAGGAACCAAAAAGGTATAAAAATATCCACTTATACTAACGTCTTTCACTGGTTGCCTGTGGAAGCTTTGTAGAGGAGGTGGTCACCACTGGAGATTTCACACTGTTGCATGACTTAAAAAGCTTCACATCACCTGTGCATGAGTTGAGTGATAGAATGACCAGAGCTGTTCACTCTGCTACCAACTTCCTAATGTATCTGATCTCTAAGGTGTGTGAGAATGTGTTCTCTTCATTTCTTATCCTCAGCCTGCCATACTGCACAGTGCCTGTGGAACAGCATAGGTGTTCTGTAGACATTTGTATCTGGTGTTGCTGCATGCATATTGTTAATCAGCCCTTTGGGGAATAAAATGGGAGGATTATGCAGAGGTGTTACTGTGCTAGCCCTTCATGCTTTTCTGAAAAGAGTCTTTTCATAGCAGAAGCCAGATCACCTGAGTTTGAGGCGTCTATTACTGTCTCATTTGTTCTGCTGAGAACTCTGATTTGCACAGACTCTCCCACAGCAAACTGAGCGGAAAGTTTTGAGCAAAATAAATAATAATTCAGAGGCACTGAACACCATGAAAAATAGATGCCTTCATGAGGACCTTGTTGCTTTGCTACCTGTAACTTGTAACCCCTTAGTTCTGGAGCTCAGCAAATAAGCAAGCAGAGCACCTCTTCTGAAGCTGTTGAAAGAATGGGCTTTAGGGGCTGGTGTACTACTAGGACATAAAGGATTTGCAGGGGAGCACTTGAGGGAGGGACATTAATTTAGTTTAGTTCATTGAATATTTTGTAAAACTGTCGTAGAACGACTGAGACTCAGGATGGAGTCAACAACATATTTTGCCTTTCTGATCTATAAAATACTGAGAATATATTTTGTCTTCCTGCCAGACCTCTAATTCAAAAGACTCTCATTTTTAGCTTATAATTGTTCTTTCCAAAAGTCTCCTTCAGCACTTAATTAACTGACACTCTGTTTGCTTGCAGGTGTTTGGAATCCATGTAAATAAGTGGAAACTTGACAGGAAATTAGGCATCTACGTGTTGCTTCTTTATGCTGTTTTCCTGTGTTTATCTATAATGATAGAGTTCAATGTCTTCACCTTTGTCAACTTCCCTATGTGCCGAGAAGAACTTTAAACTACAACGAGGAGAGAGACTGAAATTCTTCTGATTACACATGCTGTAAATGACAGGAGGCATTTCACATTTCTACCTTCTTTCCATCAGTAATTTGAGTGTCATTCCTGCTTAATCAGCTAACAAGCACTTTTACTTACATGGAAGGAAAGCATACCTTTCTTTTAACGTGTTAGCTGAAGGCAACCGAAGCATTTTCCTCGTCTTTGGATATTGCTGCTCAGTCATAAAGCTACATGGATCTTATGCAGAACTCTAAAAGGACCCATTTCTGGGCATTCTGTTGTGATTTTCATTCTCCTTTTGCAGACAATCAACCACCACCATCAAGGTTAGCAAGAGGATGGGAGAAAAATCTTTATAGTTCTTTTGGTTTTGACATTTACTTTCCATGGAAGGATAAGAGGCAATTTCAGAACCTTTCTTGGCTCAGTCAGAATATTTAAACTACAGGACCAGAAAGTCCAAGACACATATCATGGCATGCACTGTTGAGGATCATTTCCCCCTTCAAGTGCTCTGCTTATAGAGGAACTGCACTGGCAGTTTTTGATGGCAGTGTTGGATATTTATCACTCTGTTCAACGGACAGTGTGGCAGAGAAGGAAGAGGAAATGGTTGTATGTTGTATCACTTGTGATGATGCACACTAGAAGTCAGAGTAACTGCATACTGAAGAAGAGAATTTACATGCAGAAATTCATACTTGAAATATATGTTTTATTGTTAATGAGGAGTGCTGTATACATAGATATAAACTGACATTTGTGGAATATTACACCACAAGAAAAACTTCGCATCGGCCATTGTAAGCCCATTGTGTAAATTTAGAAGAAACTAAAGAAATAAAATATAACTGGGTGCTCAGTAACTATCAGTTATTGTTATCAGCTGGGAGTAGTAGCTGAACATAATCCAGACTTTCTGACAGCAAACCCCACCCTGATTACGATTTGGTTTGATTCAGTTTGATTGGTGGGAAGAAGAAGCTTATTTCATCAGTCAAGAAGCTGGTGTATTCTTCACCCTTTTTTCTTATTCCCAGAAGCTTAATGAAGATGAATATCTGGCATGGAGCAGTGCAGATTAGAGTCACCCTGACAAAAACAAGTCTGTCAAGAGAATATAGTCCTTGATTTGATTGCATGCAAGTTTTGAAGCATGATATACTTCTTTTTAAACCCAAGTAGAAGCCAAGTTTTGATACCCTTTCCACCAGCATAAATCTGATGTAAGGAATTACTCTGGATATAATTGACAGCAAGTTCCAGCCCAGAGTGTTAAAATAGCAGGTAACATTCCACGTTTTAGCAGTGATATAATTGTGAATCACTGAGACAGCATATTTTGAATTGCTACTAAACTTTAAAAATATTTTGAAGCTGTATGTGAATGATCACATAAAGTTTCTAAAGAAGCACAGTTACCTTTATACATAGATTTTAAAAAAATTTTTAATGTTTATAAAACAAGCCAAACCTATCAACTAACAGTTGATGTGTTTTTAAATATATTAATATTTTCCGTTAAGACTATATATAAAAAATTATGTCAATGGGAATATGCTATAAAAACTTAGCAAATAAGCACTTACTGAGAAAGTTCCTTCTTTTGACATATGTGACAATAATTATGTTTAGCCAGCTGACATGCAGAATACTGTTTACACCAGGCAATGAGTTTACAATTAAAACTATTCTAAAAATTATTTTAGGATAAATTAAAGAGTGTATGCTGCTGGTGGTGTATTTTTTAAGAATTGGGTCCTAAAGAGAAAAAGAGCAACACATTTGTTACTTGCTTTACATTTTGTTACAAATGTCAGTATTAGTATCCATTTAGGGTTTCTTACCTTAATTAAATAGTTATGTTGTTAAAACAAGACTTAAGGATGGACACAAATACTGCATTACTAAAATGCTCTATTGAATAGGCAAGAATGGCAGTAAACACATCTTATCTCAAGTATGCCAATGACCCCGTTTCCAGGCGTTCACAACGTTTTTGCTGCAGTATAAAGCTGAGGAGATGGAATTCATACTCATCTTTGAGTCTTCTGTTGCAGAAAGGCTGTGAAAAGGGATATTCCACCACTGCAGGAATATCCCTCTCTAGTCTTACTCTCTCCCTTGCTGACTTTCAGGAGGATGGTTTACTGCTGAAAATCTGGTGGTGGCTTGGACGTGAGACTGAAAGGAGCAGAGAGAGAGGCTGCGTAAATGGTTTTTTTCCCGTATTTTGTTTTTGTGCTCCTGGAAAACTGTCTTCAAGCAAATATTTGTTCTCTTGTGCGCGGTTCAGGCAGCTCGGTTGTCCTTACATAATAGAAGAGTAGTTCCAAAGTCTGGTTTTGAATGCATTGTGATCAGCTGAGTTGAGAGGGATGAGGGCATCAAAGTTTATAGTGCCAGATCTAGAAAATTATACTGTACCTTCATATTTCTGAGCCAGACAACTTTAGAAGAATACAGGCACCACTTCTTTTTTTCATAGCAGCTGACTCTCAATCCAAATATGCGTGAATTTTGTTTGCTAATTCCATAAGTCCTTCACGCATAATTTAAAATTACTCTGCCTAATCTGAGTATCACCTGCTCCAGAAAACCAGTGTGGTGTTTTAGCAAGAAACAGTCTCAGAATCCAGAACACTCAATGTGGGGCTGGTTCCTGCCATCTACAGCTCTCTCTGAAAAATAAACTCACTTTAGGACAATTTATATTGAATTCTAATGCTGCATTTCATGGGGTGTTCTCATCTGCATCTGCTGCTATGAGAGAAGTATCATGCCACACTTATCATTATAAATAACATTAGTAGGATTCTCCTTTGACACCATCACATGACCAAGGATGTATTGTTTGCCAAAGAATTATGAGATGCTGCGTCAGGACTTGGATGGCACATAATCATATGAGGTACTTTAAGAAGCTCCTAAGTAGTCCTTGCCCATATGCTAAAATAAATAATTGTACACTAAGCTGTGCAGGTAAACTGAATGGTCCAAGAAAGATCTGATTGACAAATTGTATTGCAGGTAAACTCACATCAGAATGTATCAGTAATTCAGGAGACTGTTGCTGAGTAATAAGAGACTAGTGCCTTTCACATGTATACAAAAGAAAGAAAAAAAAAAAGAAAAACATTATCTTGTCTGGTCAGGAAACCATTAAAAATTTTGCCATTTTCTAGTCAAGAAAAAGAGTGATTTGTGCTTAACTCTCCACTGTTAGCACAGTTCTAAACTGCAGCTGTTCAGATTGTATCTATAAAAATTTGTAGCCATTTTGTTCCATTAACCATTGCAAAAGTTATCTGGCTGAGTTTGGAATGTATGTCACAATGTTCTGTAAGTTAATGTTCAGCTCAAGAGTGAAAAGAAAGCTGGTGGATGTGAGAGAGAAAACTGTTGGTGTGATCTGAAATTTGCCAGCATACTAACACTGAAAAGTAACACGACTCAGAAAAAGATATCCCAGATCCAGCAAAGCTTAACTTCAATAGGTTTGATTCCATTTTAAAGCTAAGCATCTGTCCAAGTGCCTTGCTGGATTGTGTCCTAAGATGACAGCAGAGCATGGTTTCTGGGGGTTTTTATCATACTCAGCTCTTCCCATATCCTATTGGTTTTGTAGTCTAAAGATTTTACTTCTTTCTCAAATTAAAAGGTTTGACCAGAATCTGTGGACTTCTGCTCTGCTGATACCACTTTGGATTTTCACTCTTGTAAATAAGGAGCACATTCTTTGTCTCTCAACTGTGCATCTGCCCTTGTGCGTGAGCAGGATCAAAACTGAGTTACAGCTGGCCGAGAAGGGCTTTTAGCAGTTCTTTTGTGCTGCAGTTCCCTTGGAGTAGCACATAGACCCATGGAGTGTAATCCTGTCTGCAGCAAGGAACTGAGAGTGTTTCCGTTGAGTTCAGCAGTGTTTGATTCCATTTCTTTACCATAACAATTGTACTGCATTATAAAGTATTGCCTGAGTAAGGATTTCAAGCTCAGGATCTGCATGTCTAAATCTAAGAAGCTATGATCTAAATCTAAGAAGATATTATTATCTTAATGTCTCTTTGATGGTCTAAAGGCTTCTCTCTGGGCTGAATTCTAGCCTAGAAGAACACCTTAAGTCTTCCCAACAGGTACAGCATAGTCAACCATCTTTCTCCTGGCTCAGTCATTGGCGTGCCAATTTTATTTTGTTTTTATATGCTTGCTGCAGCTGTAACAAATGAAGTTAGCTTCTGGTTTTAGATTATATTTGTAAACTTTCTGGCAACATGTAAACAAATGGCAAAGGTCTTTACTGATCTCATACTTAGCAATTATAGAGAAGATTCTATTCTGTCTTTGGTTTCCCTTGTGACTCTGCTTTAATTACACTTGTTTCTATTATGTGTTTGCTCTAGTTGCACAAATGCCTCGTGAGTTTTGTTGTCTTCCTTTCTTGGATTTCTTGCAATTGTAATGTCTATTACTTGTGTCCCACTGTTAGTTGGTTTTGGTAAAGTTCTTAAAGCTGTAGAAATACTGTCTGATTATTCATGCCAAGGAAAGATCAGATGTTAAATAATATTAAATAGACACTAAAATAATTCTGATAGCCAGGTGAAACCAAAGAATCTTCCTAACTGAAGTACCTTGGAGTATAATGTTCTGTCATTGCAAGCCTCAGATCTCTCTGTTATTTGTGTTTAAACACTCAGAAGAAAATCTCTGCAGCTCATGCATTTGCTGCACCATTTTCTTTCTATTTCCATGAGTCTGAACACCACATTTTTCACTTTGTTGGATGGTGAGATTTATGTGATCATTGCACAGGTAAATGACAGTGTTTAGTTCCAGCAATTCTGTACCAAACCCATTATCAGCCCCTTGAACCGTTTGGAAAAGTCTGTATGCAAGTGATCAATGTCCCACTGAAGAAGAGAATGCCATTCAACTGATGTGTGCATTCCAGTTTCTGACGTGCCATGTACGTGTTTAAAAGCCTCCTTTTGAATAACTTGAGCATACACTTTTCTCACATGTGAGGTCCTGATGGTTTTTCCCCAGAGTCTGTGAAATCCTGTACAAGCCTCTCCTGACACATGAGATGGGTGTAGCTGCTTCTCCACAGCCAAGATGTGTAGTGATTGTGGCAATTGGTTCATCATGTCATCCTACTTGCTACCATACAGTGCGCTGTCTGAAAGACATTAATAATTATGGGAAATTAATGCCATTTGGATATTTTCTTAGAAGAATTGCCAGTTGGAATTTAATCCTCTTTTTCTTTTTCACTTGCACAAAGAATGTAGGCGATCATTGCTGTCCTATCACTGAGATGGTCTTGATAAACTTGAACAACAAATAAGCAGATTGTTTTATTACACTAGGATGGTAAAAAATTCCAAAGATATCAGAATATGTGAAAACCAGACAGATATAATCTCTAGAAAGATTAATAACAACTGAGATACTTCCTTTCAGAGGGTTTTGGCAGAAAGATTATGGCCTTTATTCATATACCAGTTTTGTATGCAAAGAAAACTTGTAAATCTGCTTCCCCAGCAATACTTGTATTTCAAATGGCTGTTACTGCAGCAAAGTTATGACCAAATTCTTGCCTTCACATTCTTGGAAGTGGTGCCAGTGTCCTGGTAGTTGGCACAAATTAGTATCAGTGGAACCGAGCATAGAATTTGGCTCACAGTATCTCCTCCATTGCAAGAAATTCTTTGAAATCATTTATGGTTACTAAAATAACTTCTGAACCTTTTAAAAACCTGTTTCATACTTGCAGGTGTTTGCAGTGCACCCTTCAGAGGTGCAATACCTCTTTAAATACTATGAAAACTTTCTAGAACTGCTTGCTTTGAAAACAGAAAGGGATGGGTTTGTAAACTGTAAATAACAGAAATCTCTCATGTTACTTATTTTTTCAATGACTGTGACCTTATGCACTGTGAATGCTCTGTGATATGGGGTCCATTGTACAGATAAATATGTCATGAAATCCAAATGGATTTAATGTGATAATTTGTTACAAAATGTTGGCATGATATTTGATTATTTTTGTTGTGAGAATTTAAAAAAATAGTTAACTCAGCATTTATAAAGATTATAGCAGTCAGTATTACAATGCACTATATAAAAATATGTACACTATCAATAAATTATATAAACAAGAGTGTTTGCTGATTTTTTTTTTTTTTTGTCAGATGATTAGTAGATGTGAAATGTTCTCATATATGTTGTTGAAAATCTAAAATTTTGAGACCCAAATAGGACATGTACACCTTTTTGGTAGAATCTGGACCATGTTGAACTGAGTGACAGAAGGTCCTCATTCTGTGTATTCCAGGGAGTATTGCCTTGATCAAGCCATTATTTGGAGTGAGTTAAGTGTATCGGTTTGATTTGGAGCAATTCTGAAACACACAATTTGCTCTTTTGGGACTAGAAAACTGAGAATACAGTTTACTGTGCTGAGGCACTGAAGCAATTCTGGCAACCTCAGAAAAACCCTGATCAAGAGCATTTTGACTGCCTCATCATGCGGTATGTTGTGTCCAGCAGGTTTGCACTGAGTACTGCATGTTGGTGAGAGGCTGGAAATAGGGTTCAAAGGCCATGCAGTACTATTGTATTTCCTCAGTTCCCTAGGCTCTGGAAATACTCCTTCTTACCCTTGATTGCCCATTTCCAGTATCCCTGTAGTCTAGCTCAGGGTGTGTGGAGACTCCTTGTGGGGGTATACTGTATACAGTCTGTGATGCAGGCTGTGCTGGGCTTAGGGAAAGCTTTAAATGCAGTTCTTGGAAAAAGAGGAGCTGAGAGTTTATTCACTTCATCTCATTAATAACTGTTAATAACTGTGTATTAACAGTTTCATTAGACAAGAGTCTTCTCATGAATACTCCTAGCCAGTTTACTACCCAGAGATGTAAGTTAAAACAAAGCTTGATCATCTTTTTCTTAAGAACTGTGCATGAGACTGGAATCCCTACTGCTGTATAAACCTGGCATCAGCCACTGTGGGCTTTTGTGCATCTACAGAAAAGTCTTATGCAAGTGGAGAAAAAGGATTTCCCTGCATTCTCTGAATTTTGCAAAAGATTTCATTCTTTAGCGTATGCTAGGCTAAATTTTTCTGAGCTGGGGAAAGAAAAAGATTCCTTCTTATATACAGAATTAACTTCTAAAAATCAGAATCTGAATGTGAAAAGTGCCTCTTCATTTAATCCTTCCATCCTTGACACGGTGACCCGTCATGATCTGTTATGTAATAGGCTCTATAAAAGGCACATAATCTATGGATTAGTGACACGATAGCATGACAGTTGCTAAGGGCTCCTTTCACAGGCCATATTATTGATGCAGCTTCTCCCTACTGTATGGAAAGCAGAACTGCCGTGTAATCTGAGCATATTCTGAAAGCCCTTTATTGTAGCTCAAGTGTTCATTGTATTTAATGGCTTCCCCCATAAGCCATTTTTAAACCTTTCCAGCTCAGCTGCATGAAACTACAAAAAAAGGGCTGCAGGATGCAGTGGCTTAAGATGGAAAGGGTGAATCAGTCCTAGAGGAGACATGAATTCCTCTCATTTGGCTGGGATTTATAAGAGAAGAATGTCAATTTGAAGTAACTGGATATTATTTTGTCATGTAGCTTTTGTGTAATTTTTTCTTTCCAAAGCCTGATTCTAGAACATATTGTCACATACTAAACCATTGGTTTAGCTTGGAGAAAATTTGTCTTCTTTTTCATATTTTAAATATTTTATAGAAAATATGGGATTTTTAAATTAAATTTGGTCAATATCTTTAAAAAATTTCAAAACTTGAAATTTCTGAAACTGCATTCTTTACATTGGAAATAGTATGAAAGATTTCACTCAAATCACATGAATCTGAGATAGCACCAAAACACTGGAATTTTGTATTCTGTATTTTTGCCATTTTTTCCTGGACCTTTTTAATAGTTCTAGTAATTTTTTTCTCCTTCCCTAAAAATATCATTAGAATTGTCTAACTCTGTTTTGTTCTGCATTTGCAAAATCTTTGCCTAGGATGGCTGCCCATTTGCGTGAACAGTTTTCTCTGTGTGAGCAGGTCCATGCAGGGCAGCAGAACTTTGCAGTCCTTTTGTTTCAGCAAACCATTTTTTTCCAGCAGAGCAAGGGCAAATGCTAAGGGGGCCTGGTCCCTGCTGAATTGCAGGAGAGGGAAGTGGAAATTGGGGTAGAGTTGATTTTGTGTGATGCATGTAGGTGATTGTTCTCATGCCCATACCCGAGCTGCATTTCAGAGGTGCCCAGCTGGGCAACAAATCTAGAAGATTTTTTTTTCTTGGACCTCTGAGTCCAGAACCCACAGAAGGATTCAGAGCTGAGATCTGACAAGTCTGCAGTAAGGGATGAGTGAATCTCAGCCAACCAGTTTGTCTAAGAGGACTAAATTTTTCATTGAATGAGTTCATCATTGCCTGAAAATGACTCCAGGACTTGGAGCAAGGAGATCCTTAATATAGTAGAAAAGAGCGTTACAAGATACAGTAGCTGCAAATTTAAAATTAGATAAGGCAAAAAATCAGGCATGAATTTAAATAATATCAGCAACTAAGCACTGATATACCTTACTTAGAAGGGTGGTGAATTTTCCATCATGCAGTCTTTCAGTAAGGCTCTTTCTAAGATAATAGTTTCTAAGATAAATCCTTGTAAATCTAGAAGATAAATTTCTTAATGTGAACTGAAGTTGCAGTCTTTTTTTTTTTTTTTTTTTTAAAAAAAAGAGGGGGCGGGAAATTTTGTCTTGTGTCACATCAGGTGTGACTTGGTGATGGTAAAAGTCTCCCTGACCCTCACTCTAGCTCAGTGCCAGCAGAATTGGCTCTGGGTTCTACCCTGAGATCTAGTTTCCTTCTTGCCAATACACTGACGGCTCCCTGGCATTTGCATTTCCGCTGTGGACTGTGTGGCACTGTCTATTTTTTAGAAGGCTGAGAAATTCCTTCGAAAGATAAAAGGGGCAAAAAGTTACTTTCGTCTCCCACTCCATTCCATGCAGCTGCTTTTCTCCACCTCTTCTTTCTACTTCTGCCTTATTTTTTCCATAATGTGTTCTCCCAACATCAGATATTTCTGGAGCAGCGGGGCTGCTGCACAGGAGTGTCCCCAGCGCTGTGTGACAGCCCAGCTGTCAGCCCCAGCCTCCACAGCCGCTGTGTGTTTGCTCGGGTTTCCCGCACACAAACCCTCGATGGCCGCAGTAACTGCGGGTCAAACGTGCACGGAGCCCGGCGGGAGCTCCCCAGCGTGGATGGCTCTTCATTTGCCAGCAGTCCCACAACCTTAGCATGAGCTTTTGCTTTAACTGGGAATGCTTTCGCGAAGCTGTCCTCTGCCAGTGTTAGACGTTTCGTTTTCTCAGGTCCTGTGTAAATATAAAGGTTTCCAAGCTCCATCTGGTTCCAGTTACTCAAGCAGTAGAAATACACATGCTTCAGGAATTTGCAGACAGAGACTTACTGCTTTGCTGCCTTACAAAATCCTTTACAAAGTTCACTGTGCTCCGTTGCCTCCCGATATACCTGGAGTCTGTAAAATTATTTCCTCTGAAACTTACTTAGGTTAGAGAAACAAACTAGTTGAAAGTCTCGGGCCCTTCTTTCTAATAAGGTTAACCTGCCTGCACTACTAAATATGGCTTTATAACACACACACACACACTCACACACACACACGCACACCCTTGACCACCAAAGACTGCCTCTTCCTGAAATCCCCCGTTCATATAAATACAGGAAGTAGAAATAAGAGAGGCTAAAATCGGATCTTCTTGGTAGTTTGCTTTCATTTCAGTGCTTGTTTGGTCCTCTGCCCTCTGATACACTGGACCTGAAGCTGGTTTTAAACATCTTCCCCCTCACGCCCTTGAAATACCATCTCCAGTGCAAAACCTGAGGATGTGGAAGTTCTGCTCAGCGATGGGAAGGAATTGCTTTTCTGACCGGGGAACTCTCAAGCCACTGTGATACAGAAAGTGACTTAAACTTTGCTGTAATGATGAAAACATCAGCAGGAGAGAAGGGAGCCAGGGATGACTCAGGGTAAGTCCTGAATCTTTAGTGACTGTTCATTTTTAATAACTATTGCTTTCCTTTTCCTACTTAACAAAGAGTTCTCGGCTGCATTTGTGAGCTGACTGCTGAGTTACTAGTTACACAGTCACAATGGTGTGGCATGACTGTGTTGTAATTTACGGTATTTCCTTTAACTGACATGTTCCAGCTGAAAACAAACTGCAATGCCTTTATCTAGCTTGAACCCTAGCTATTTAAGGAAGAAGGATGAATCCGAAGCTGCAGTTTGAGGCAAAGGACAGAAAAATGGATTTATTTGGTTTTGGAAATGTGACAGATCTTTTCTGGGAGGCTTGCTTTGTTTCTGCTCAAATGCAGAAGTGGATAAGGGCTTGTCCCTATGATGGTCACTTCAGTGCCTGCACTTTAAGGTGTACACAAACCCTGTTCCCAGACTCCCAGGAGACTTTGAGTGTACTTTCTGTCAGGAAAAGATTACAGGCTTTGCTTGCTTCTGGCTGAAACACTGCACCTTGCAGGACCAAATCCTGGGAAAACAGTGAGAGGGAAAATGGGTTTTGACATGGAGGACAGTCAGCAAGCTACTGGGATTCCAGGTTAAGGCTGGAGTCTTCCCAAGGCTTGGTTGTATCATAAAGTCCATGCTGAAGCTGGGAATTTCTGTTTCCTGTTGTAAACAAGCAAGGGAAAATTGCATAGCTGCTGAAACTGTCAGTCACACAACGCCTCCCTTCCCCCTTGGAAAACCATAATGGTACCAGATACAGAGGCATTTTCTTATCTGTCTAACAAACTTAGCCTGTTTTCCATGCATAAAAGCTCCCAGATATTTCTGTGCTGGATCCAGTAGAAGCAGCTGTGTGGATGGGTGGATAGGTACGGGATACTTTCATTTCCAGTTGCTGAGGGTGCTGCCCTACTTAGAGCACACTCAGTCAGAAAGGGGGGGAGATTGCTGCTGACAGGCCACTGTGTGAAGGTTTCACCATAGCACGGCTCCCAAATACACACATGGAGGGGTGGGGATGGAGGCAGAACGCTGCATTGCACTTATCACTGCTTTTGCCTTTTGTTCAACTGTTTGCATTAAGTGGAACAGTGCCACTCCTGTTTCAAGGTATAATTCCTCAAGTCCATGTAAGGTTAAACACTGAGGGACAAAGATCACGCGGCCATCAGGAAAAAATGAAAGCCTCCAATCCCTGTAGACTGGCAAGAGGAATTTACTATATGGTAAACCAAAGAATTTGCACTCTGCATTTGTGACAGTTCAGATGTTAAGTATGATAAACTGAAAGATATATTCACTTGTATCTTTCTGAGATGTCTGAAAGGAGCCACATGCTTGCAAAGTTTGTTTTCTGTCTAGAGTTGCAGGAGAAAGTAAACAAGCCATAAGCCCTAGATTAGGACTGTAAATCAATCAGTCCTCAGGTGGGAGGAATACTGAAGCATCAATGGGCATGCTGCATGCATTCTTCATAGGTTTTTGAGCATCTGAACAATTTAACAGATTGACCTTTTATTTCATTAATTGATTGTCTTTATTTCCAATCTATCTTCCACTCATAAAAAGGAACTCGGGTATTTAAAAATCTATTTTAACTCTTTCTGTTTACATGCTGTAATATTGCCGAAGATCCTCAGAATTGCACTTTAGCATGCATACATTGTGGCTTCCAACACATTACAGAATTAGAAACATTTCTAAATTGTGTTTAGCTGATTTCCTGTTATGGTTGCACTGAATTAGGCGCAAATTACACAAAATATTTGGAGTTTAAAGCTTTCAAAAGAAATGCTTGCCTAAAGCAAGGTGTTGATAGAGAACCTAGACCTGATTTTAAAATTCTGTGCACAAAAATTGCATGAGAATTTGCTGAGATTGCACCTCTGTTCAGCATAGTTTTGACATTAGTTAAAAGGGAGCACTTACTCACATGCATAGAAACTATGGCAGTGCAAATTATCGTGGCAGTACCCCAGAAACTTGGAAATATCCATGCATTCATTCCTAGTAAGCACTAGGGTCTATTCTGCATGTAGTAAATCCATAAACAACTTCTGCTGATTTATATCTGTCCAATGTCAGAAAGACACTGGGGAGAAATCTGCCTCAAGAATTAGCAGCTACTCAGAGAGGAATGAGGGAGAAGTGCAGCTAGGGGCTGGATGGAAATAAATATATCAAATTCTTCCAAAATACTGTGGGGGAGAAGCAGGCAAATTTAACCATTAATTCTCACATAGAGTCAGGATGACTCCTAGGAACCTAAATAAGTGGTGAGATCACAAAACATCTGAAGAAATGTGAGCTACTTTACCATGGTGACCATGGTTTCATGGTTTCATGTGAAGATATATGCCTTCACTCCAACATCTGGCAAATGTATGGAGGATATGATGAGTAGAGCAGGCAGGAGCTGAGACAGAGATGTTATGTGCAAATATTGAATCCATCTTTGAGAAAATGACTGTTTCAGATAGCTGGGATTGGTTACAGTGGGTTTCATTTCTGGGACACCAGATTACCTAATGAAGTAATGATTGTCCATCTTTTGGTGACATCTTTTTTGGCACAAAGCCCACATCACAGTTGACAGATTTCATGTGATAAATGTAGCCGTAAAGAGGTCAAGCACTAGAGGAATCTGTAAACTGAACCACTCTCACAGATTCACCGATTTTAGCTTCAGAAGGGAATGTTTTAATTGTCTAGTCTGATCTCCTGGGTAGAGCAGACCAGAGAACCTATGAAGCATGCTGTGAAAACCATGACTTCTGGTGGAATGGGAGTTTTCACAGAATCATGGAATATTCTGTGATCCCACAAGGATCATTGAGTCCAGCTCTTGAGTGAATAACCCATACAGGGATCAAACTCATGACCTTGGTGTTATAGTTGGCCACGAGAGCTTTGTTATCAGGGGATTCTTTTACTCAGGCTACACATACATCTCTGCAGTAAATAAATCTTATACCAACTTTTACCAGGTTCAGTTTTGAACTGAGAAAAAAAATCCTTTAAAACTTCTCAAGAGCCATCCCTGGTAAAGGGCTAAATCTCAGATTATTTGAATCAGTGCAAAAAGTCCTGTTGGCCTTGGGACGTCTTGGACCTAGTGCAAAGTTCTCCTCAAAGAAAAGGAGTACTCCCACCAGAACCTGTGGTGTTTAAATGGGGAAGGGACAGTTCAGGCAACTGGAAACAAATGAGTGTCATTAAATCCCTGCTCTCTGTCAAGATTAGACAAGGTATAAACTTTCCAGTTGAGGAGGATGGTGCTTCTCAAGAGGGAAATCTCTGTACTCAAGATGTACTGCACCAAGATTGGGATATCACTGCAAAGATACAAAGAGGGAGGTGCTCTCCAAAGCTACCTGACTTTGGTAGGGAGGAGACAAAAATCTCCTGAAATTTGTTTAATTGAAAAGCATGTTTACAACCACACTTCCTTGTTACATGGTTTTTCCAGCACTTCCAGTACGTGAGTCCTTGCCAAACTTAGTGGATGCTTGGAACACATTGTGCAGTGGTCCTGCTGGTAGCAGAGAAGGCCACTGTCCTTGTGGTTCCTAGAGGACAGACCACATTGGGAATATTGCCCCTGAGTAGGAACTTCTCATTGCTGCAGTCTCATACCAGTGCTCACAGGAATGGGGGCACAAATGTAAGCAATATTCTGATCGTCGACTTTCTACTACAGGTTCAGCTAAATATAGTTTTTCACTTCCTGTCCTGATTGGCTACATGTTGGTTTGTATTGCTGGCTTTACAACCTAGAGGCAACACAGGCTGAAATATGTACACATAAGTGGCACCGGTCTCCCTTGCTCTGTGTGCACAGGTGTCCACGTAAAGCACTGGGGCCTGGAGGGTTGCTTTGCACAAATCTGGGCTGGCTCTGATGCCTTGGGGAGGCTGACTTGGAATAGAGATTAAACAGAGCTAGAGAATAAAGTAGATATTTACTGAAAGGCCTTTAGGGTCACACCTTGGGCAGGACAAGAGTCTGACCAGGGCTACGCCCAAGGTGGACTTAAAGCGGTCACAAAATGGATGACCCATCACAAGGTCTTACACCTTTTAAAGTTTTGATCCATTTGCATATTGCCATTTAATTGTCCAGTTACAGCTTCAGGTTGTGAGGTCCCATCCTTCTTGTTTCTTTCTTCAGTTCATTGTTGTTTATGCTTTTGGGCCTGAAAGTTGTACTCATTGTCCTTGGTCTTCAGCAGGAAAAGGATTTGTTTTGTCTACCTACCCTGTGAAGAGATCTTACTAACACTTAATATGAGGCTCAGAACTACACCCCTAGGCAGCACAGAATCTGCAAAACATGAAAATTTAAGGCATCAGCTCCATCCCTTATCAAACCACGTGTACATAGTCAAGGTACTTTAGAGGTTATCTATTTTATAGCATATTCCCAAATGATAGTAAGATTATATTTCCACTCATTCATCAGTAAATATAGGTGGTTTCTCTGAGATCAACCATATAGGATTGTGAGACTCAGAAAAATCTCCAAAATTGAGTGGTAGACATTAAAGAAAATGCCTAAACTAAATCCATTAGGAAGAAAAAAAGCTGGAGAGTTTTAAATGCTTATCTGAGCATAGAAATTAAAGTGACTTAGTGAAACTTGGACAAAATATTGTCCATCACAGACCTTCAACCTTTATAGTTTTGAAGGGAGAAGATTTTTTGCATTTGGGAATAGCAAGGAACAGCCTTTTGGAAGGTAATCAGAATGAACAGGCAGCTGTTTGGAATGACTGGTCGAATTCTGGTGTAGATAGATCTGTGGGTAGAGTGAAGATATGGTCATCAAAAGCCCTTGGTACCCCAGAAGTCTATCACAATTTTCCAACTGTATCAAAAGGCATTCCTCCTGTGTAGAGAAGGGTGTCTGTATATGTGTGATTCTTTCAGTTGCCCTTTGTGAGGAATTACAAATTAATGACAATGAATGTAGGTATTTATATGTCATTATAATGTTTCCAATTACATTTAGGATTAGAAAGAACCAAGGAAAAGCATATTTAGCACATGTTCTGTAGAAGAAGCAAAGAGAGGCTGTGATGCCTCTTGTGATACTGTCATCAGTTCTGGGTGGTCCTAAAGTCACTGGGGATGGGATGTGCTGGAATGGACCTGGTCTTGGCAGTCCCAGTGTTCAGAGCAGCAGCTGAATCACAGATAAATTTGCTGATCTGAAGCCTTTAATTCCTTCTGAGGAATTAAAGCAGAAATCGTTTAAAAACTGAGATGTTTGATCATTATAAAAAGTCTTAGTTTTAAAGTGTTCATACTACCAAAGAAGACTTTCACATTTCTCTAGACCAAAACTGAGAAAACAAGAAGGAGAGGAAACTCTGTTTCACTGCAGAAGAGAGTTTGAGAAGGTCTTCAAGAACCAGTGGAAGCAGTTAATGCAAAATCATGCTACAAGGGCAATGAAGTTGCAATTCTTGGATCTCAAAGCAGGCGTTGGTCTGCAGTGGTCTGCAATTCAGTCTATGTCCTACATTTCTTCCTAATCCAAATTTTGAGATTAGTTTTTTTTTTCTGTGGTGTTGGGTAGGTGTTTCATGATGAGCAACAAAGTGGAATCTCTGGAGTAGATCCTCATCTGGAGCCAGGTAGGAGCTAGACAAAATCATGTGTGCCTGTCTGCCTACATTAGAAAATGTCTTTTTTAAAATCTAGGCACAGGTACATGAGAATTTTAGTGAAGGTGCTTTCTTTTCCAGAATTAGCTGAATGAGAGAAGGCAATGCCTGCACAGCCCTGGTGGGCATGGCCTGTGTTCCTGAGTGTGTTCCCTAGCTGTAGAACTTGTTCAAAGCCTGGTCAGGTTACCAGAATCACTGGCCATGGGCCACAGAGGACATTGTATGGCACTTGTGGGGTGAAATCACAGGAGGCCACCCATGAATTTGAAGAGCAAAGTGCCTGAGGGGGATATATATGGCTGAGTCCTGTCCTGCTTACACACCACGTGAACGAGGGTGCACAGCTTTTCCAGCAGAGCCTGCCAGCAGTGGAGTACTCTGGAGTTCATTGTTACAAGGTGGGACATGGCTATACTGCAAGTGGGAGATGTAAGGGCTGGACACACCCTGGCTCTGACACTGATCTGGCTGCACAAAGGTGAGAAGACAGCTGAACAGGCAGGCAGGCAGGCATCCATGGAGAACTGTCCACCAAAGGTGCACAGGATCCAAACCTGTCAAACTGTTTCTATGCTTCCCAGCCAGTGAGGGCTGCCTGTGGTACACAAGGGAGAGGAGAGTTGTCTCTGTGCAGTGATTGCACCCTGTCTGCTGTGGAGGGCAGAGCTGTTATACAGGGCTGCTTGTGTGTATGCTGTACTTTCTTGGCACCCCACTCTCCCTCCACCACCCTGTTTGGCAACCCTGATCTGCTCATACAATGCAGGAACACAAGTGCCGTTCCCTTCCTCCCACCCCGGCAAAGGGAATTCCTAAACCACACAGATGCACATGGCTTAGTTGGAGTCATGCTCTGGTGTCAGTCTGGAGTAACTCTCCAGAGTTGGAGCTGGCTGAGTTCAGAACCCATCCCAGGCTGTCAGGTGGTTGTATCTCAGAGAGGCAAGGCAAGCTTTCAGCTGGTGTCCTTTAATTGTGAAATTTGGGGGATGGGGGGGAGTGTGTCTGTGAAAGTATCTGGTAACACAGCAGTGTGAAGCAGCTGCGGTCAAGGGAGAAATGCTGTTTAACCTGTGCAAATGAAATAGAGCTACAAGTCACCCAGTATGGTAAATATTGCAGCCACAAGGCTTTCCTCTGTCTGTTCTGTACCTGTCTGAGCTATCTAAAGTAATTCCACCCACCCCCAGAAATGAGATCCCTCTATACCCTGCTGGAGGCGACCATAAAGGCGATGCTTCTCTCAAGATAATCAGTTGCAAGAGTTTTGAAGTGCTTAGCTCCCCTTTGCCTGCACCCAAAATGGTATAAATCTTTTTGCAAGTGAAGATGATTACTTGAGCAGTAAAGGATTAGCAGATGTGAGCATTGCATAGCTGGTTGTGCTAGTCACATTTTCCTAAATAGATATTCTGTTAGATACACGCGAGCCAGGGTGTGCTATGGAATGCAGCTCTTTTCAAATAGACGAATACATACGTGCCTATGTGTGTGCCTTTCCCAGGCTTTCTATAAGCTTTTTGCTGAACACAGAATGTATTTATGTCTGAGTAAAGGATTTCTGCTTTCTGCATTACTGCTACCTTTAAAAGGGACAAAGTCTGTAACTAATCACATTTTGTGATTAATATAAAGTTCTTGTCTGTATGAAAGGATCTCTGGGTGTTTCATGGATATTAAGCCTCTCAACAACCAGCTGAAGACAGGTACTGTTACTATAGGAAGGGAAACTGAGGCACAAATTCATGGAGCTGATTTGATTATAGTCACTTGCTTTGTAGCCCAATCCCCTGGATCTTTGTTGAGCAGTGAAACTCTGGTCATCCTCAGATGGGGTGATGCTAGGAGCAGAATCTATTTCTCAGAAAGCCTTTTGTCTTTGGTGAATGAGTTCCCTGCTGGATTATGGAGCTAAACCAGCTTCCTCAGTGTTTACACAGCCTCTACAGCAGAAGCAAAGATGGTGTGTTGGGAGGGTGTGGAAGTGATACTCTTCCTGCAGTACCTTCCATTGCCCTGGATGAGGAGGAGCACAAAACCTCACCCTGAGAGTTGTTCTCTGAGGCAATCCTGGAATCCTTGCTCTGAGAATGATCCTGCAATGGGTGGGTCTGCTGGAATTTGCTCTAGGTGACTCGGGGTCTGTGTATCAGCACTGCTGCTGGTAGGGTTGGAAGACCTATGTTACTGCTTGAAATTATCTCCTGACCATGTTAATTACTACTTTCTCTTTGCTTTTGCAAGGCTAATGAATTGTTGGGGAATTTCAAGTGCTTTGTTGAAAGCAACTGCATGCAGACAACCTTCTGGATGCTGGGAAAACTTGGCCAAATACAGGGAATCCATACAGCTCATGTACATCCCTCCCATGGCCCTCCAGAGAAAGCCAGTCTTTTGAAGTCTCTCTCTTGTAAAAGCAGCTGTTGGGCAGAACAGAAATCAGCTGCAGTCCCTTGTGAACTGGATTAAATTTTCTGCTGCTTGGAAAAAATTCACCAAGGAAACAGAGGGAGACCAACAAATAGCAGTGTAGAGATAGACAGCACTGCTGGCTACCTGCATCACTGTTCTGCAAATTGCTAGCAGACTTCTAGGCAAAAAAGGGTTGTCACACATACTTGGCTAAATGACAGCCTGGGACCCAGCCCAACCTTTCATCTTGCCTGCCAAGAATATTTCTCTTCTCTCTTTCCTTTTTTGCCCCTCTTGAGTTCTCTTCAAGGAATTTGTCACTCCTGATACCCTCCACAAAACAAGAAATCAGGCAAAGCTCAAAGCTTCTCCTGCTGAATCAACACACAGGAAAGAGCTTGGCTTTAGCCAACTTTCCTTTCTGTCCATAGGACAAATGTGTAATACAGAATGTTTTTGTGTAATTGTGTCCTGACCTCCCATTCTAATCCTTTCTTAGGATTAGAAAATAGTTAATTTTAGGCTGGATCTCACAGATAACGTTTCCAGCAAAAATGGAAAATTACTTACCCTCCCAGCAGAGATGGGTGCTCAGTGCTGGAAAACCAGGAGAGATTGCAGGAGGGGCACTGTGAATAGCAGCCTGAGATAGGGATAGTTGATGGGTTTAGTGCCTTGGCCTGGCATCGTGCTGTCTCCCTTTGCTATTAGAGCTCTCTGTCTAGATTTAGTCTGGATTTACCCTGCCTAACTTTAGGTGTTAAATTGTTGAGTCCATTCAGGAACATGTACACCCATGGTGATCTCTGGTCTCACTGGAGAAGCAGCAGTTCCAGGGAGTAATTCAGGGTGACTGGTGCCAGTGGGATGAATCCAGGTCCTACATTTGTTCATGCCTCACCAAGCTGAGCAGGGAGCCCCACCAGAGAGCTGTGTCCAGCACTAACCTTCTTTCCCCCTCTGGCCCCCTGAGTCAGAGTGCCCCAGTGTCAGACAAGCAATAGCAGCCTGGAGGTGCAGCACAGGATGTTTTGGGCAGGACATGACCAAGACAGCCATGTTGTGGATTGTCTTAAACTACCACAAACACAAAGCCTGTGGCTCATGACTTACCTACGTTTTAGCCTTGGCAACACAGTGACCATAAACAGAAATGAACAAGCTTGAGGTCCCAGGAGTGGTTTGGTGGGGTCTGGGGGAGCTGACAGGTTTGTCTTGCTGCTTGGCAGGATCTGTAGTCACTTGCTGAGTTGCCAGTCACTGCAGGGACATTTTAGCAGTTTCTGACACTGCTCTACTTACCAGCCCTTTGGTCCCAGGCTGTCCCACCAGCACAGGAGGATGAGGGCCATGCCCACCCACAAGACAGGTTGCTCACAAACTAGAACACCTCTCCCACCCTGAGTTGTTTCTAGGTGTTCAGGAGGTGTTCAGCACTGGAAGATAGTGAGGGACCATGTCCTTTCACCACCTTTCCATATCCCTGAAATACCCAAATGAACCTTTTTCTTCTTCCTCTCCTTCCCTCAGGAAGGCAGATCTCTAGCCTAGCCCCAGTTAATGCAGGCAGGAATCCCATCAGGTAATAAAGCAAGAAATAAACACATTTGTCTAATGCCTAATAAAAGTTAGAGGCATATAAAATTGCTGGAGTAAGGCTTAAGGAGGACAGACAAAAAGTAGATTCACAGATTTAGATATTTGTTTTTTTCACGAAGAGCACTGCATATTGAAATCCATTCACACTGACACTGGAAGGAAATCTTACCCAAAACATGAATATTTGTGTGTAAGCAAGCTACTTTGAGTTGTGCCTTATGACAGGAGAGACCTCATAAGTCCTGTGCTTTGCTCCTTCAGATACTGCAGAATGAAAGTCCAGTGGGTTTATTTCCCCTTGGCAAAACAACCATTTCTAGTTGCAAATCATGACTGAGATAAGCATTTGCAGATATTTCTTAGCAGAGAGGAAAGCTGCTCAGCGTTACGCAAGGTTGTGTGGTTAGCCTCTCATGCCTTGTGTACTTCACCTCTACACTCAATCTACTCACAGGGTGAGCAAGGCCACAGCTTCTTATCACTGGTCTGACATTTCTCTAAATATTTTGCCCAGGTTTTTGGCTCTAACACATCATGCAGATTTCAAATAATTTTTAATATATAGAGTTTGAAACAGAATGGCTTTATGAAAGCTAAACTGCAGTCTATTCTTAATGAAGTTTGAATTGGAAATTTGTCCCTCCCCTTTATTTTCCGTTTCCTTTTCCCCTCTTTGTTAGATGATTACAATATAGAAAAGCATTCCCTGCGTTTCCATTCCCGTCTTCCTTCCTGTCCAGATGAGCTGGAAAGGGGCACAACCTCTGCCCATCACCTTGACCCTGCAGTAAAAGCAGGGGTGCTCTGGGCTTCCAACATTTCAAGTGTTTTTGGAATGCAGAGAATAAGCTCTTCTCTCCAGGTCATGGCTGTGCTGGGTCCCTCTTGAGCATTGACATGGAAGGCTGAGGGAGGTCTGGGGTTTCCTTATGATCTTAAAGCCTAGGAAGTTGTTTCTCTTCTTAGCAACATTTGCTTCTGGTTTCTGCACTGCCCAAGCCTTTCCAGAGAAGTTAAATTATCCGGCAAACATGTTTGCAGTTTTTTATTGAGGAAAATATCTGTTCTCTAGCCCCTCTGACTCTGCCTTGGCTGGTGTTTCAGCAGCTTTCTTCTCTTTGCACTGAAAGGGCCTTGCAGAAGTATAAATGATCCTTCATTGCCTGCACATAAAGAAAAATCTTTGCTGATATGCTGAAATTCCCAAGAGAATAATTTGGGTTTGAAATAGGCAAAGGACAAATGCTCTGAAAATCTCTGATTGTAAACGTGTGGGAGAACAACTTATCATTAACTGACTGTTGTTAGAGAGAGAGTACAGCTAATAAAACCTGCAAAGTGGTTTTGACTTGACAAAGTATGTTTTGACTGAGTAAAAAGAGAGACAGTTGATATTTGTGAGACAAATTGTTGACTGCAAAACATATATGTAAAATAAATACAAAATAAGTTTGCAAAAATAAATATGAAGAGTTACATAAAGGCTGCAGTACAGTTTGTGAATACCAGCCAAGATATGTTACACCAATAATATATAATAGCCCCAGTCCAGTGTGGGCCCATGGGCAGCATGTTCCCTTGGTGTTAATGAATGCAGAAAATGGCTAGACTGAAGGGGGAAAAAAGTAGGGGGGGCAGTGTTTGAAAGAAGGGCTCTTCCTTCAGGAAATTTTTGGATGTTTGTTTTTTAGATTGTTTCTGTCCATGCCATGGTTGTGAGTGTGTGAGAAGGCTTGTTTGTCAGCAGAGCTGACCTGAGAACTAACAGTAATGAGAAGTAGCTTGTACTTTGTTCAAGGTTTTATGAATATGCAGTTCTTTATAGTATACATGACTTTGTCTATTTAAATAGAGGGACAGACCTAGTGAACCTGGGAAACCCAGGAAACACTGGGAACTCAATGAACATTTAGTTGCAGCTCCCCACCCTTTGAGAGACCTCTTTGCTGAAAGGTTGTTGACAAGGCCAAACAAGAGGGTCTGACAGCAGTAATGCTGCTGCTTCTCTAGAAGTACTTACAATTAAGCTTGATTATTTTAGGAGGAAGATGCATTCGAAGGTTTATTGGGAGTACTGCAGGCACTCCCTACTTCTCTGTTCCTGAGTTACTTGGCTCTGCTGCTCCAGCCCTTAGAGGACCACTGCTGCTCCTGAACAGCAGGTTTGTGCTCTGATGAGGTACAGTGGTTACAGGTCCCTCACAACACCAGCAGCTCTCATCCAGCAAGGCTTCTGCAGAGCTGACCTGACTCCTCACCTTTCAGTGGGGGCAAGGCTCTACTATGTTCAAATGCGAATAAGCTACAGTCATGTCCTTTGCCTGCAAGTAATGGAAGTTATGGAAGTAATGAGGAAAATACATGTGTTAGCTTTAAACCTGGTGATGGCAGCAGCCAGGGCACCAGGGCTTAGCACAAGCTCATTCTGCCAGTGAGCTCCATGTGTTTGTGCAGAGCCTGCTCCTGAGGCTCAGCTCCTTCAAGCTAGCCCAGCTATCCTTGCTGTGCTCTGCAGGCAGCAGTGCATGTCCACACAGCCCCTCCAGTGTGCTGCTCATCCATCAGACCTTCAAGCCGAGCCATGTACTGTATAAGACACCAGTCTGGTGTCATATGTGACCAGAAAACTCTGTGGCTACTTGTTACTTAAAAAATTCACACATGATTTAGAATTCTTCCACCTGCACAAGTGGCCATGACAACTTTCTACCCTTGAAGTGTAGTAGAACTTGTTCATTTTTGTAACTTCCCCTGTTGGTTTTCTCCAGGGCTGTGAGAGTTGGTGAGCTGGTGAGTGGTTTAAGGGTGGGTAAGCTGTCCTGCACCTGATCACCTGATTCCTCTGTGCCTTTAATGGAGTTCCCTAGCAGAGTGATGACTTGCTCCACTTTGACAAACCTTGAGGAACATGTGCAAACCTGCTAGCCTTCACAGAAGTGGGCATTTGGGAATCCCCAGCAGGTACAGAAGTGTTCATTGAAGTGAGACTTCAATTGCAGAGTGGAAAATTCACTGCTGAAATTGACAGTGCCTGTAACAGAAAGCAGAGTAGGTGGGAGACAGAGAGTTTTGCTGAGCTATGAGGTGTCAGGATATTTAGGAGACCCTTGGTTTGTCTTACCTTTTGGCAGCTGGAACAGCTGCTGCCTTGGCTATTAAGCTTGGTCCTTCCCAGGCTGAGCCAAAACTCCTGGACATGCAGAGCATCAACTCTAGACCAAAGATCAAAGAGTCGAAGGGTGGACATCTAAGTAGAGTAGGGGACCAGTGAGCAGGAGGAAGTGCTCTGCCAGCCACAGGCTCTCCACAGACCACAGGCTGAGAAGCACAACTTCCTGAGCTATAAACTTGTCACCAGGGTGGACCAGTAACACAAGGATTCTGCAAGGTAGGGAGGACACTGGACAGGCAAGTCTTCCTCATGGGACACAGCAAGCTTCTCACAGCATTTCCATTATCCAATTTTTCTGTACATCCAAGATGCAGGAAGCTCCCATGGCTTGCTTTACATCCTCCTTCTTTTCCCTCTCTTTCTGCCTGTCAGACAAGAAGAAACTTATCTATTTCTGACTAGAGGGTGACAATTAGCTGGGTGTGATCCCTGAAGACCTCAAGAATTTCTCTTTCTACTTTTGGGTTTTTCATTGTTGGTTCTTTTACTTCACATTGTTGGTTTGACTTTTGTCAGATCCCTTGGATCTCTTATGAAAAAGCATTTATTAAAACCTGAATTTTCTGCAAGTCAGGGTTCACATTTGGTGCATGAAATTTGCTTTTGTGCTATGGGTTTTTCAATGTATCACTTTGTTGCCTTCCCATCTTCCTAATACTCTGTTTTATGACGAAACAACTCCAAAATTTCAAAGACGTTGGAGTTCTTCCTGCAGCTAGGTTGGGGTCAGGGCCTCACTTCCACCACCTGTTGGAAGAAGGAGGAACCCAGCAAGGTGACCAAAGGCAAGTCCAGGGAGTAAATTAATCCTTCTCCTCCATCTAAGATTAATTTGATCTGGACTGATCAAATGATCAAAGATGGGCTGGCTTACGAGAGTAAGTAGATGGCATCAAAAAAATGGCCATTCCTAAGATGGAAGCAAATGAAGCTTGATGTCATCTAGCTGTGGTGCTGCATTGACTTCCCTCACAGTGAACTGAAAGTAACAGCACATGAATTCATGTGTCTGAACAAAGATTTTTAATAAGTCTTTGTAGTTAGGACACCAAGATACCTCCATTCAATGTGTTCCTCAGCACCTGTCTAATCAGAAGTGATACCAAACCAAAGAAAGCATAGGCAGCTCTGTTTCTTGCAAGGGGTGAAACCTTGTACTTATTTGCTGTTCAGGTAACTCCAATTACTCTTGTAAGGAAAGAAAGTGACTGGAAAAAAGGGATATAGGGATCTGCCTCTATTGCTAATGGCACAGAGCCCTGCAGCTGAGTCCAGCTGGGTTGGTTGTGACATAGGATGTAAACCAGCCCTGCGAGCCTTCTGTCAGTCTTTTAATCTCAGCACTGTCATCTCACCCATCTCCATGAAGCTCCATGCTCCCAACTGTCTCATTTAACAACAGGAATTAACAGCACTGTCTATCAGCTTCCATCAGGGCTGCTCTTTTGGCTTCAGCAGGTTCTATCTTTTCTTCCTGCTTCAGGTGCTCCTTACAACCACTATGCTTGAAGGGTTTCCACATGTCAGCTTCAGTCACAAGCTGGCTTGTCCCAAATGGTATCCCTTCAGGTACCAGGTAGCTTTGGTGCAAAAAGTTGCTCTATTACCTGGCACTTGGAGTTTGTGACTGTCTGTGTTTCTCCCTCAGTGTCAAGCCAGCTGGCACACATTTTAAGACCTGTGGTTCCTGCTCTGCTATAAATATAAATAAACCATCGTATCTCTTTCCTAAGTAACAGCAAACTCTTGCTCTTACTCTTTCTTGATGTCTTCTCATTTTCAGAGGGAGAAGTAAAAGCAACAAAACATAATAATAAAAGCCTAGGTCCTGATCCTTACATCTAGTCTATTTAAAAAATACTCAGGCACTCAGTCATTACTCATCAGTGCACTACAGAGCATTTGATTTCCAATCTAAGATTCAGTTTTAAAAACACATTATGTCTCTTCTCAGAGCAAATGTGCAGGAGCGAAGAATTAATCTGGCAGACCCTGCTGCTGTTTCACACAATTGCTGTGTGTCTCAGCTACCTCAGGCAAATTCAGAGTGACCAGCCACATACAGTTCAGCCAGGAAGTCCTTAGTGTCAGAAGGTTTGTGACAATATTTTTGAAACCCCTTGCAAAGGTATGTTCAGGCCTTCACCTGCACAAAATTCAGTGGATTATATTTCCTTGCCAGTCTGCTAATTTCTGGGAATATTCAATTGGCAAGTGTGGCTCCTGGTTTCTAAAGCAATGAGTCATTGTGATCATTACTGCAGTGTACAGTCACTGTGCAATAATTTAAACCACTATTGTCATTATTATTGCTTCCAACAAGCAAACTGATACCTTCTGCAAGCCCAGGGCAGGTGTGTGACTGTAATCACCATGCAATTAATTAGCCTGTGCTGCCGGTTAGTATGCAACACACAGCTCCCTGCTTCCCAACTGAATCCAATCTTGCAGAACTACTGCAAAGATTTAAATGTACTTTGCAGTAAGGACTCAATAAAAGAGAAGAAAAGCAGGCGGCTCCAGGGACAGCTTTTCAGCTTCACGTCACACCTAGCAAAATGAGCACTTGCCTCTATCAGCCAAAGGGTTTTGCGGAGCTGTGGGACAAGAATAGAGTTTTACATTATTTTTGAAAAATGAGGCTTTAGAAATCATCTGATGCATGAATTCTGAGTGAGCAAAGCAGAAAGGCTGGCTGCTCACCACGGTGGCCCTGGAAATCCTTTCAATTGGCAGCACAGCAAGAACCCAGGAGCTGCCTGGGCTCCCTCCTCTCTGTGCAGCCACAGAGCTACCACAGAGCCAGATTAAATTGCTGGATTAAGCATTCCCACAGCCCCATCCAAATCTTTGTGACAGCTGTGCCCGGGACAGAAGTCAAGCATCGGTGCCATAACTGCGTCAACTGACGTGTCATGGGTCACAGCATTACAGCTGAAAAAGGTCTGCGAGGTCATTCACTCACATTTCTTAGCCAGCACAGATTTGATTCAATAAAGTGTGTGCTACTGCTCCAAACCCAGCATTTTAAGATATTTGGGCAATGCAATCCTCTTCCTCTTCTTCTGGAAATTTGTCCATCATCTCTTATAACTCACTGACAGGAAATGTCTCACCAAACATTCCCCTGGTTCCATATGATCCCATTAATGGCTCTTCCTGCCTCTCCCTTTGCTGAAGTCTCCCCTTTCACTCATCTGTGCTTTCCTGCCTCTCTACAGGTTCAAGAGCCTGCTTAGCTCCTTTCAGGCTGGTCTGGCTTTTGAGAGGAAAATACCTCATCCCTGAGGGCCCACAAAATATTCGACTCCTCTTATGCCAAAAAAAACGCCTTATCCACTGCCTTAAATTTGCTGCACTGAAAGACTCCACACACTCAAATAATGAGATTTTCTATTAAGGCAAACACTTTCAGGCTCTTACTTTTTCATCTTCTATGTCTGAGTTTGGAATTATTTTCAATTTTCTATCCATTCTCCAAAATTTAGACCCTACATGCAGCCACATGTATTGGAAGGTCAGTTCTGTTGTTTTTCTTCACCAGTCTGTTCTTGCTGCCAAACTCCAGCTGGTGCTGTGAGCAGGGCTCTCAGATGTTGTGCTCGTGGGAGGGAGCAGAGGGATGGATGCCTGCACCTCCTGAGGGGAACCCTGTGCCAGGGTCACTGTGTGCCTGATGCTCACCAGGTCAAAGCTGGTTTAGTCACTTTCCTGGCTTTGTTGATAACCCTCATTTCCCTCCAGGCAATGGAATTCCTGACCATCAGTGCTTTGCTGGCCCTACCTTACATAATTAATGGCTAACAAAGTCCAGCATCACAGGAGTTATGGCTGTACATGTCACCTTCTGATGCCACAGTAGGACATTATCAGCATTGGCCTCCTTTTGATTTAGGTTTCACACATCACTCAGATGTGATCAGGTTCATGCCTATGTGACTAATTAGGGGAGTAATTTTTGCTGTTATGGAACATTTCATTATATGTCAACTTTCTTTCCCTTCAGTTCATTACTTCTTTCCCACTACTGAATATGAATATTGCCATCCAACACATGTTTTCCTTTCACATGGTTACAAGGCTCTTCTTTTTTTGGTTGTTTCTTCTGTAAAAAACCCAAAAGATATGACTCAGGATAACTTCCAAAAGTTGTCTTCCATTGTTTTACTCTGTATGTTCAGATTATATTGATTAAAATCACATGCTGTTACATCTGAAAGAAATTCTCTCACCTACGTGACAAGCTGAGCTTTTATCTCAAGTAAAGGGAGAGTTTCACTTATTTCAATTTGCCTTTTTTTTTAAGCACAGTTCTCTCATTCCTACTGTCTTGACTATGATCTTTAAAAAGTATTGATTAAAATCAAGATTCTGTGGACTAATACTCTTAATCTACAACTGGAATTACAGAGGCACAAGTATTTTATGAGAAAGCTGTCTGTGAAGGGTTGAAAAAGAAAAGTACCGCTAAAAATAAAATCTCTGTGTTGCTTTTGGGATTTGAAAGGCTATTTTTACACAAACTGACGTTTGGAACAGACTTGCTGTGTTAGGTTAGGCGTTTGAAACTACTCTCCTTTAGTAGTTTAAGACTGACCTTATTTGAAATGTAGTACCTTAAGATCTATATCTTTAAAAATAAAAGGAAAGGAAAAATATTTGAAGCAAGACCAAATATGAAGTGAGAGTCCTATTTTCATCTGACATCTAAGCTGAAAATTAGAGCAGCAAAACACTTTTTTATGCATGTTCTGTTACCTTTTCTTTAAATGTAAAATCAATTCATCAAATGCATGACCAGCCAGTATCCCCATGAGTCCATGGTCTTACCCAGTAGAGCTCTTGTGACCAGACTTTTCGGCACAAGTATTTCCACTGCCTGCAGAGATAAACACGTGTAAATACTCCGTCACATCAGCACCATAGCTCGAAGCCAGTATTCAACTCCAGTCTGCCATTGGACTGCAGGGACTCCTCTGCTGCATCCCTACTTTTGAAGCCATGAAACATCTCTCAGACCCTTCAGCTGGAGGGTGGCATCCAGGGGACAGGCATGCTCAACCCTCTGTGGCTCTGGCCGCCCTTGTGCCTCCCTTACCTGTGTCTGTGAACACCTGTGCTTTGGCAGCATTGATGGGTGAGCTAAAACCAAGAGAACTCAGCACAAAGCACACTGCCAGCCTGCTGTCAGAACAGTGTGCCTGTGGTTTCGTGCCCTTCAAGGAACATTCCTGATGTCTAAGGGCCCCTGTGTCTGTCTCTGTGTTTGCACTTCCAGTCCTTACTTCCCCCAGTTTTCCATTTGCAGTTCTGCTTACCAGGGTCTCCCTTGCTCTGTTTCAGCCCTGTCAGAGATACCATTGAAGAGGGGAAAGAGACACATCTCTGTCAGGCCATTGCTGTGAGAAATTGCCTCCAGCTTCCAGGGATCAGCATCCTTGACAAGCTCATCAAGACATGTCCTGTCTGGCTTCAGCTGAACATGAGCCAGGAAAGGGCTGGGGCGATCCTTGGCAAAGAAACAGCAGGGGTAAGTCCAAAGCGATTTCAGTTCAGACAACCACATTTCCTGTCCTTGGTTAGGAGAACACTGCTTTTTTTAATGTGGAAGCAAAAATATTTAGCAGAATGCTGTTTCCATTACCATTTGATGCTTTACCCTCTCAACAGCACAAAAGTTACATTTGCTTTGGGAAAACAAGTTATTTGCTTACCATGTAGATTCATGGAGATGGCTTCCTATTCACCACCATATCCACAAGTATGGTGATTATCCTAATCTGGAGCAATGAAAAAAATCTCTGACGAAAAGGACTTTAGATTCAGGGAGCTGCTGGAAGTAATTTTTATTGCAACAACTGGTATCTGGTTTGCATAAACTGAGTATTAGAGAATTATACAGTTGTGCAAAGCTCAGAGCTTGCCTAAGGAAAACAGCTCTGTGCCAAAGGTAGCTGCTCCCCTTTCCTGAGAGGTCTGAGCAGTGAGGCATAGCAGGCTGTGGATCCTTTGGAAAGGGCAGGTGCAAATGACCTGAGCTGATGTGAGGGCACATTGCTCTGAGGACGCTTGGACCTGTCCCTTGGCTATCCCTTGGCTGAGTCCCTGGACCTACCCCAAGGCTAAATGCTGGCACAGCCCAGTGACACCCTCCAGTGGGAATCACCTGAGCAGCCTGGGCTGTGCAGTTCACTTCACCCTGAATCAGATTTCTCAATTAGATTGAGCAAGTAATTCTCTTTGTTTTTCTGCCCTGTAACTGGAGATGTGTGTGACTGTCTGTGATGTAGCCATGTGTAGCTCCAAGCCTCCTCAGCCATTATCCATTCCCTGCAGGCAGGGGTTTCCTCACCTCTGAGTGGCTTTGGGGAAACATCTTACCTCTGTTCCTCCCGCTCACAGTGCCCTTGGGCACAGCCTTCAGCTGCAGTTAGAAGCTGGCAGGAGAAGAGGTGCTGTATCAGTGGTGTCCCATGGCAAGGGCAGAATCTCCTGCCTCTGTGAGCCCACCTGAAACTGGGCAGCATCATTCCCACCTGTGGTGAAAATAGAGGAGACTGATTTCAATATCAGTCCTGACCCAGGCTGCAGGGTTAAGTACAGCTCAGAAAATCCACCTCCGACTTCTCCGAACAGCCATAGTCCAATTTTAGCCTTTGGATCCATGGCAACCAGGCGTGCCGATCAGGAAAAAAGAAGTGATTCATTTCCAGGTTTCATTTCCCTGATTGCTTGGATTAAATTTCAGATGTAGCAATATAAGATGGTGCTGTCTGGCAGTCATGGTTAGAGGGACAGCACTGCCATATGGGTGGTAGGACCTGGGCAAGGGAGAGCCTCTCCCTGCAGATACTGCCCACCTCCCACCTGCAGACACTGTGACAGAAGATGGGGGCTGCCCTCTGCTAGAAATCAGCCTATTTAGGGCATACACCTGTGCTTTTATCTGCATTTTTCTCTGCCCTGATGGTGGACCTGAGCCCCTGGGGATCCATTTCTTCTGGACTCAGATGCCAAGATGACAGCACTGTGTGAGGTTGTGAAGTAGCCCCAAAGCTGTGTGTTCAGCATGGGTGCTTCAAAGTGACTGGAGATGCCCTTATGACTGGGACTCATGCAGAGAAAGGTCTTGGCTTCTAGACAAGATTTTAAAAAATTCCTCTGCCCAAGAAATGAATGTTTTTTGATAGATTTCCATACATTAGAATTGATTAATGATTTTATCAACTCACACTTCTCTTTCTAATATTATCCAGGCTACGAAATTAATTTTTTAATTCAGTTTTTTGAAAATACCTTGACTCCTTTCTGCCTAAGCTTACTATCAACAAATGAAGGTGAAGATTATTTTGTCTTTGTATCTGCACGTTCAAGACACAAACTAAAAATATCCCTGACAATGAGCTTTAATTAGAAACACACTTAGGACCTCACACAATACAAAGAATGAGGCATTTTTCCTTTTTCTTGGTGGAGCAGCTCGGTGGGAAAGGAGCTGCATGGATGGTGGGCACAGACCCAGTGAGGACAGGCTCTGGGACCAGGGCTTTTTCAGCCAGAAGACAACTTCAGGGGACCACAGAGCAACCCCTGGTACCTGCAGGAAGGTCACGGAGAAGATGAAGCCAGGCTGTGCTCAGCACTGCAGGGTGGGAGGACAAGAGGCAACAGTGTACATTGAAACCAGAGGGGTTCAGCCTGGGTGCAGGGAAGCATTTTCTCCCTGTGGGGACAATAAGTGGTAGGACAGGTTGCCAAGAGAAGCTGTGCAGTCTCCAGCTTTGGACATTCTCCAGACTCGGACAGACAAATCCATGAGAAACTTGGTCTGGTCTCATGTCTTCACCCAGGGGATTGGAGAAGGGTCCTCCCAGGAATACCTGCCAGCCTGAATGATCTTACAGTCCCATAAAAAAGCTCTGCCATGGACACTGTGACCACCAGAGCCTTTGGCCTTATATTCCACTCATGACACTCAAATCCTTATCAAGTAAATGTACAGGTGACTCCCTTGCTTTAGACCTGGACTGGGACGTTCAAGGGTGACATCTGTAATTTAGCGCACTGATGTGAAGACCGTCACTTAAATTACGAGTGCAGTTTTAGAGTCTTCAGTTAGTGAAATAGTTTGCTTTAGGCATAAGTGGGACATCAGTGATGCATAGAAACTCTGTGAGTCTCTTCACAGGTCTGAATTTCACTTAGAAGAAATGTCCCTTTCTCCATTATTTTTGTTGTATAAAGCTTAACTAAGTGGAACAAAGCTAAAATAAGGCTATTTAAAGGATTGTACTGATAAAAATCTACATAGCAAATGATCTAAAATAAAGTTTAGAAGCTCACATAATGTAGCTGAACTCTTGATTCTTTTCTCCTTTTTCAGATATTCTTAGTTAGGAAAGAGGGTAATGTGAACAACATGGTCCTTGCAGTCCGCCTGCCAGTGCAGAACGAGGCTCCTGGTGTGCTGGAGTACAACATTAAAGAAGAAAAATCAAGTAAGGTCTTTACATTTTCTGGTCTTGCTCTGGTCATTGTACTGAGTCCTCTTGTGATCATCAATATTTATGTAATCTCACTTGCACTGAGCAGGTTCCTCTTGTGACCGGCAGCAGATCTTGCTTTTATGGTGTAGTTCAGTTAATATTTCCTGCAGCTGCTTTACCTCAGCTCCTCTGTGGTTCTGCACCTTCTGTTACCATTTACAGACTCACAATAGGGAAATAAAGCACCTCCAAATGAGGAGGCCAAGGCTTTGATCGAGTGAGGGGAGCTGCCTTTCACCAGCTGGAAGTCCTGAGGAAAGTGGAAAGCTTTGGCAGACTAAGCCTTGTAAACTCACTGACTCTCTCTCTAAGCCATTGAATTTGGGGATCACCAGTCATCTGACATCTGCTACGTTGCCTTTTCATGCACCTCATACTCATACCTCCACTTGTTCACTCACACTGAACGAGTTACTCCTAAACTGTTCTCAAAGCCAGCCAGGGAAGAAGGTGGCTGGTGGTATTGATGCTGTTCCTGGTTGGATAGCCAAGTCTGCCATGAGCAAGTGAAAATTAACCCAGTTCACAGTCAGCCACGTCTAATGCCACCCTCTGTGTAAATGGATTTTTAAGGCACATGTTTTCCACTTTCAAAAGAATATTTGGAAACACCTGAGTTTTAGGATAGTCATAGAAACACGCATTCAAAAAGTTCATAAAAATAACTTCACATTATTTATTTATCTGAACACATCTAAATCCTCTGCCACTGAGCCCTGTCCCAAAGCCCGCTCCCCATAGAAACTGTTTTATTCTCTGCTAAAAAACTTGTGTTTCTGCAGATCAGTCTTGCAACATTACTTTCCCCTTGCTCAAATGAACTTTTACAGTTGCTCAAATAGGTTTTCCTTCTCCTATATTTCTTTGCATATTTCTGCATTGTAATCAGACTTTAAAGCCAGAGGTATGACTGAATCTCTTAAACTGTTCTAATCTCAAGGCCAGACCACAATCTCTCACAGTATTGCTCCTGCACAGGGGGCAGCTCCCTGTCTGGCTGCTGCATCCCCCTGGGAAGGTTTCTCTCTCATCTGCCTGCTCCTGGGAGCACTCAGCTGCAGAGATGTTCAGTGTTCAGTGCTCCCGTGTGAGAGCAGGAACAGCAAAACTTTTGACACAACTTCAGGTATTCAACTAAGAATACAAGGGCAAGGGTTAGCTGCAGGGTAGGGAAACTTTTCTTTATTTAGCTATTTGAACTTGACCTAGGACTTAGATTTTTCATGGCGGGGAATCAGTTTTTGACGATTCAAGCTTTCCTTTGGATAAAAGTTAAAAAGTCAAATCATGTCGTTCTAAAAAATACCATTTATAGAAACGTTACTTCTTGACTCATGTCCTGTGCCATAAAATCTGATTTTTTTTAGGACAGGCAAAATAAAATGTAGTACAAAAATGTCACTGAGCTAGCCTATCTAGGGAGACTTTGCTACCGTGCTTTTCCAACCTCCCTGCTTTTTCTAATTTATCACTACCTTAATGCAAAGGGTGTATTGGGAGACAAGCTTTCTGGTAGAAACAAGAATTAAATCAGTTTCCACCACTTTCATACGAGTTCCAAAGTAAGTGGAGGAGGGTAATTAAAATTCAGCTCTCATTCATAAAGCAGGAGAGCTGCCATCACATGCAACAATCCCAGCAGCCATGAGGCTCATGCATTCCTATGGTGGATATTCACATTATTTTTAGCTTGAGTTCTGTCAGTGTTGTGTGTCAGTTGGTAGAAAGCCTCTGGGTTCTCCATCCTGCACTGTGTTAACAAGAGCACACTGGGTACAGAAGTGGTCACTCTTGCTTCCTATCTCATTTAGGGTAAGTACCCCGGATTTGAAGTTTAAAAGAAATTGAATTAATTCTTGTTAATAAAGCTGAAGGACTGTACCTAGTACAACGGGAAACGATAAATCCTCTGTGTCACAGAGTAATCTAATACCTTAGGTAGTTAATTAATTCTTTAGCTTTACAACTGCATTACTACACTGCCTTCTAAACTTTTTCCAGAAATAAAATTTAAAGATGTCCAAATGCTTTAAAAGAATTTAGAACCTGAGCTGCCTTGATGAGTAACCTGGTGTACCTGCATTGCCTCAGATTAATGATGAGCCCTTCACTCATCCCTGGTATTCTGTAAGTGTCAGAGGAAACCTCTGAGCACTCCCAGAGATACCCTCTTGCTGTGGAATACAAGTAAGTTGGTTGGAATTTTGTTGTTACACTCCTGAAAACAGATAGAACACCCCAACTGCATAGCCTGAGGGCCACTGTGGACTAGCAGGGTTTTTCCAAACATCTATTCTTTAACTTCAGAAAATTTCTTTCCTTTCTGAGTTGACACATAAGCAGTGATCTGCGTGATGTTCTCCAAGGAGAGCTATTTGTCCTTTTCTGAGAGTTGGCTCCTCCTAAAGCGTTCAAAGAAGCAGGAACAAATTCTTCTCCTTACTGCAGTTCAACTCGTTAGACTCCACACAGTTGATGCATTCAGATGTAAACTGAAGTCTGGATTTGCCTTGACACGTAGAGTTCTGATTTTATGGAGAGCCTTCCTTCAGTTAAAATTCAAATTGCAACCTAGCAAAATTCAAGTTGCAACCAGCTTACTATTTTGAATAATCTTGCCAGCTTCTTCTTGTCCTTGGCTGTTTGTAGAGCCATTCTCATTCCGTCCTACTTTTCAGTCAGGATCTGAGGAGCCTTTCCTGGTATCATGATGATGGTACAGAGGTTGTTGCCCAGCCCTTGTGTTCCATACAGAGATGGCCATTCAATGAAGTACAAAAAAAACACTTCAGAATCTTCTTGGCATTGCACTGCCAAATAAGAGTGCTTTGTTGTTTTAATATTTCTTTTCCCCATATCAACTTTGTTGATATTTGGTGAAATATTTAGTGAAGAATAGTTTTCTGATGTGAAGACTGTATTTAATTGTAATTTCTCTTTTTATGTGGAAATCCCCAAAGAACCCACTAAGTAAGAGAATAAAGAAATGAAACCTCTTTTTTTTTTTTTTTGGGAAATTTTCACCTTTTCTGTGAAGCAGCCCTTAGAGAGAACAGGAGAATGGAATTTAATTTTCTTCTGGGTCTTTTTGGTTGTAACTCTTCCAGAGACAGGAAGGCTAAATCCCAGTGGTATCAGTAGCTGTAGAAGAGACCAAAAAGCTGATACCACGTACCATATGGTTCATCAGAAAGCTGAGAAACCTGACAAATGTCAAAGCCTTGAATCTCTTCAAGTGGTTTTGCATTTGACCTGTAGGATCCCTTACTTTTTAGTCAAAGCAGTGGAAATCTCCCAGACCTAAAACTCGTTACAAGATTTCTACCATTTAGAAACGCAGTGTTGGCAGCTGTCTCTCAATCTTTGCCAAAATGTTGACTACTTTGTGCACTTTCTGTTCAGAGAGTTGCCCCTTACTTCTGCTTCATTCTGAAATGGAGCCCCAGCC
The DNA here is from genome assembly GCA_013398615.1 of Brachypodius melanocephalos. Taxonomy (NCBI): domain Eukaryota; kingdom Metazoa; phylum Chordata; class Aves; order Passeriformes; family Pycnonotidae; genus Brachypodius; species Brachypodius melanocephalos. Next base: position 34,482,299 of record VZSR01000520.1, read on the forward strand.
TCTCAAACTGAGCCCCCCTTCCCCAGCCTACTGCTGCCCTTGGCTCTTCTCAGCAAACTGGTGGCAACCTCAGGCCCTAATTCCCTCTCCTTTTCATGTATGTAGAAGTCATCCTGCTGACCTCAGCTCCATTGCAGCAGTATTAAAAAAGGAAGAACCAGATGTTTAAAGTACATGTGCATTTCTGAAGTAGTGTATACCGAGAGTTTGGAAGAAGCATCTGAATACTATAGACCATGGGGTGCAGGTAATGGCAGTAGCTTTTACTGTCATGAAGAATCATGAAGGCACCTACCACAGGGCTAAAGTCCTTTAATAGAGGAATGCTCTATCACTATAAGCTGAGGTTAATAGTTTTGGGGTTTTTTTCTGGGAAATTTTGTAAATAATATCTGAAAATAATTTGATTTCATGAAATACGAGTTGATCACATAATTCTCAGGAATCTTTTACATATGATTTTGGTGTGGGATGTGTAGTAATTGTTTTCCAAGCTCTTCTGTACCAAGAAAAAAGGATGTGATTCCTTTCCAAGTAAGCAAAATGACACTAAATCAAAGTATCTGCAATTTCACAGAATAAAGAACATATTGTTCATATTATTAGATTTTTTAAAATAGAAATAACAATGAAATTTATTTTAAAAGTCTGTCTTGAACTCTTCAGGTTCATATTGTAAGGGGTTTGAGGCTCGTCTGATCCTGTCAGAGCCGGCCATTTCCTGTAATCATGCTCCTGCCTTCCCCATTGCTGCAAATGGCTCAGCTTACTTGTAGGTGTATTTTCAGAGGCAGTCCACACAAGCCCATGTTGAGGAGTTGTTGTTCTGTAGGGCACAATCTGCCACCAGACACAACTGTTCAGAATCATCTTCTACAACACATGGGGCCAAGGCTGGGTTGAGCCCCCCAAAATCAATGAGTGCACAGCTAAAAGAGGGGTTTAGAGTAAAGTCTTGGCTTTAGTGTGGCTATCTCATTTATTGGAGGAGAATTAGGAGGCTTAAAGTCCTCTGTGCTCTGACCCTCCAAGATTCTCTGCAGACCAACTCTGCATAAGCTGAAATCTAACCGAGGTCTTCAAATAACCTTAGCAAAATCAAATAGGAAAACCAAAATAAATTATCTCCAAGTAATACAAAAATGTCCAGAACATGATTAATTCCTCCTTTGAAGGATGAGACATGGTGCCATTGGACACGGTAGCTTATACTCAATTTCTGGTTTATGGACAGCAGCTGTACTCCAGGCTATGTGGTATGAGCTTGTGGTAAGCACCCACAATATCCCTTGACAGAAAAGGTGCAGGCAATTACCGCACTCCAAAGCAGTTTAAGAGCAATCACTGAGTGTTCCTGCAAAATTGCAAGTCTAGTAGCAAAAAGGATGTTGATAAAGAAATCCAATGTCTGCCCTGGCCACCTTATTTGACCTTTCTTAAAGGCAGACTGAGCTCAGGAAGAGCAGACTGGAGTTTGATATGAAACGCTTGAGACAGGAGTGATTTAGGAAAAGATCACAACTCAAGTAAAACACACAGCAGCAGTTTAACCTGCCTGGTTAATTCTCTAACTGCTTTTACCTGCTTCTTATGAAAGTTTGTGAGGATCTGATCACTTTGTACATCTGCCAGCAAACTTTATCAGGACAGAAAGAAGAGTTACACCAGATAGAGAGGCAGCAGGAAGGCAGGCCTTGCTGGGGAGGCCAAATGGAAATTTAGATGAGCAAAGGTGTTCCTTTCCATGTTAGGATGTTAGAAAATGTGAAATCAACAGGAAAAGATTACTGAAGAGCTAAGATTTTACAATATAGTTCCTTGCCTTAATGATCCCACATAGGTGCAATCTAAAGATGTGAAAGCAAACTTAATTCTCAAAGTCAACTTTGCCAATCATTACAAAGTCACTCCAGTCACTTCAACACTGCCATTCCTCCTTCCCAAGCACATATGGGGGAAAAGACCCCCCACAGTTTTTTATTACTAATGCCATTTGCACAATGAAAAAGGGCATGTACAGTCGTTCTGACTGTCCTGTATCAGTAACAGATGGAAATTAAATGACAGTAATCAGGCAGCAGCATGTTTACAGAGGGGCATTAGGGCAACAGGGGGATAGACTTAGTTCCTCTTTGCAGACTTAGCTCTAAACAAAGCTGTTGAAAGCCCTGGTCTTTACGTCCCAGCCAGCCTGAGGTGAGGGCTGTGGGCATGCCTGGCATGATGGCAGAGCTCAGAGCTCCTCAGGAGACAAATTCCTGTGTGTGCCTGCCTGGGTCAGTGTGTCCCAGTGTTGTGTCAGGACTCTCACTCCCAGGGCAGGGAACAGGAGGCAGATTGAGCAGGAACAACTCAGTAGTTGCTCTCTGTTGGCTCAAGCACCTCCAGATGCTGACAACAGACTTGTCTATTGCACTCCTTTGGCACTCCAGCTCACGTGGCCAAATATGGTCATTTATGGCAGATTTCCCTGTTTAATTTTGTTAATGTTTATTTTAATACGTAACACTGAGGCTGGATTAATGAACTTAGAGCCTAAAGTACTTGCTGCTAACATGTCACAGTATGGGCAGGTGGTATTTTCCCATGTGAACTACATTGTAGTTCTGCACAAATGAGGTCATAGGAAAAAATAAGATAGCTCGGTTACTGCAACCTACTCACAGTTTAACTCCTTTAATGCGAGTGGCCAGTTGTGCAGATGAATTTTGTGACATGAATATTTTTGTGGAAGTGCTGACAGCTCTTGCAATAGCTTCCTCAGTTTTGCAAGTCTTTCTGCTAACATTCTGTCTCCTGGAATCAGGAAGTAGAGTGAAGATAGGCAGAATTTTTTTTTTCCGGAAAGAAAAATAGCCATCACAAATGCAGGAAAAAACCTTACAATTTTAGTAATACTCAGAAAAGAGAAGATACAGGAAAACAATCTATAAGAAGACAATCTGCCATTTTAAAAATTAATTTTAAGTGCATTTATTTTGGATCCCTTCTGAACTAGAATCAAGATGAAAGAGATAGAAATCTGTGGTACAGACTGAGGTCAGAAAGATGGGATCCTTCACTTCACAGCTAAAGTGAACAAATTGGTGTATGTGCTGGTATACCTGACCCTGACTTCTAAGATAAAGACATTTATTTGGGTAACACAGATTTTCATGGGAGGTTTTAAAGATTGGGCTGGATGAAGCCTTGAGTGACTTGGTTTGACCTCATGGATAGCCCTGGTTTTAGCAGGACTTTGGGATAGAGATCTCCTGCTGTCCCTGCCAACCTGATGGATCCCATAAGTGATACTGAGTCAGGCTGTGGGCAAGCTCAGGGCAGACAGCAGTTCTCAGAAGGAATGTCTCAGTAGAGTAGCAAAAGCACTTCTCATTCTCTAAGGTCCAGATTCTCGAAGAAATACTGCTATTCACAAAGGGATAGTGGTGAAAAAATAAGTAAAACGAACATTCTCTGTACTAGTGTGTCACCTGTGATCTCCCCAAAGCCCATAACCTTCCTTTCTTAAGCTTCTTCTCCCTTTGTGTATAGGAAAAGACAGAATGTGCTCAGTTTATTTAATGAGTGCAGATTTGCAATTAACTCCTGTCAGGTACTTGAACATACTTGAAAAGGCCCAGTAATGTCCCACAGAGGTAATCATATGCCTCTAGGCATATTGGAGAGCTGATCTTGCTGCAGGCTGAAATAGACTTCACCACTGATAACACTGCAATGCTCCTGGACTGTTGTTGCACAGATATTAAAGGGAATTTTCAGTTGGCATGGGGCAATCCAAGGAGTAAATATACATTCCACCCTTCCCAAGCAGAACCTCTCAAAACAATCTCTGGCTCATCAGACTGCAGGCAGAAGGCCCATCAGAAAGTATATTTGGTTACTTCTGTTATCTCTGTAATGGTACCACAGTTCTTTTTCAAGTGGTCACTTAAAACAGTTGGCCTTCTTCAGTGGAAGCCCTGCAGCATTCAACACCGGAAAGAAGAACTCTTAATTCTGTAAACTAAGGTGTGAAAACAGGGTAGGACTATTTATAGCTTTGATTTCCTCTGAATAGATGAGAGGCTGAACCTGACATTACGGAGTGAAAAGATCAAGGTGGTGCTTTTTTTGGTTTTTGGGTTGTGTGGGGGGTTTTTTTGATAACCCATTCTAGCATTCAGCAATAAAGCAAAGAGAGGACTGACTTGGCAGCCAGCCCATGAACTATCCTGGAGACTTGTCTACCAGTCAGAAAGGTCATTAAGCATCTTCAAGTTCATTACAGAATATGACTTTACTGAGTATACATTTATGTGTATAAAGAAAAAACGTCAGTTGTCCCAGCAACTAGTAGTGAAGGTACTGCAGCCCCATGGGCACAAGGAAAATAGGTGGAAAAGGGCATGGGCCCTCTCCTGAGTAGGAAGAGTCAGGTTTTATGTGAGTTCAGGCTGTAACTTTGTGCTGACACTGCTGCCACAGGAAGAGCTCTTGCCATTCCTCATCTGTCAGTGTCCCTGCCCTCCAGCCCCTCGGGTCCCTGTCTTTCTCTGCCTCATGCAGGTTATGGTTGGGAAGGAGGGAGCAATGTGGAGGTGGGAGTGTGAAAGCAAGACAGTGTGGTGGGGAAATGCTTCCTTAGACGTGTTACCATATGCTGGGTTACATGGAATAAAATCTGGAATGGAGAAAAAATGTGGTAAAGGGCTGAGGGGCTATGGGTGACTTTGGGAAGGGTTGGTGGCTGACTGGAGAGAGAGGTCTGAGAACAGGCTGGAAAGGGGCAGCAGGTGACCAAGGATGAGGTTACATCCTGTAGTGCTGAGTAATTATATGAGCCTCGAACGTGCTCTAGGCTGGGCACAGAGGTAGGAGCCCATCAGAGCTGCTTTATGGTGCCAGGAGAGGAGGCAGCAGGCAGGGCAAAAGCACTGTGAGGATGGGTGGGAAGTCAGTGCTAAGCTGTGGCCAAATTGCCCCATAGCAGCCAACCTTCCTGAGGCAGAGCATTGCTGGCAGCAGGATGAGGAGCTGACCTTTCCCTTCCCTGCTGAGATGAATTCAGCTGACTTTTCCAAAGGAAGTCACCGATTTTACAGGCTGAGGAATGAAGCGCAGGTTGCTGAAGGGGCTCGGCCAGCTATGCACCACCAGCCCTGCAGAGACACCTTTTGCTTGCTCAGCTCTTGACAGTGTTCAGCACTGAGGTATCAACACAGCTATTCAGACTTCTTTTGTATGCTTTTTGTATAGCCTGACAGGCAGCTCAGCTGCTGTACTGTGTGAAGAGTCAATTTTTCCAATTTACTTAAGAGGAATGTTTTCCTTTATTGTTGCATGATGGAGCGTGTGATTGAGGCAAAGCAAGAAACCGTTGTCAGCTCTGGGCCTGACAAGCCTTAAAAAAGAAGAAATGTGCTGGAAAAAATAACAAGTTATCAACACCCTTGGGACAGAAGATCCCTCTTCCCTTCTTTCCCCAAAACTGGCTGATTCCATCTCCATTAAACAAATCTGACATTGCAGCAGCAAAACTTGTCCAAGACTACTTTTTTCCAAGGATTAGCAAATTGATGGGTAAAAATCTGTGTATTTTTAGCAGGGGAGACTGGAAAAGCTGAATATGTAGTTAACCTTCAAGTTCACATTTTAAGGAATTTAATTGCATTTAAGGAGGCCTCTGGGCACACAGCTTGTCTCCTGTTTTCCTCAGAGTAAAGGACTCTGTTCAGGGTGGCAAACACCTTGCCATTAAGGAGAACAGACTGATGAATGCTGTTGCTTAACTCAGTTCCTGTTGCTGCATATAAGATGTAGCGCTACCCTAGTTATCTTCAGATTAGCCTCTCTCAGACACAGATAACAATCTGCCTGCATCACCCGGGGCTCTGCATGGGCTTATTTCCCCCGTTTATGCATGTTTTCAATTAGCAAGAAAAGTCTGCCATCACCTACACAGCTCCTTGGCATGAAAAACCTCCCACTGAGCGAGTCGGCTCCATGGCATGGGAGAAGTGGGCAGCTCTGCCCCAGCCCTGACCCCCAGCTCTGGGAGTGCTGTTTTGCTGCTGCTTTCTGCTGGATCTCATCTGCCTCCACAGGCAGTACCAGACCAAAGGCCGCCTCTGTGTGGGCTGTAATAAGGATATAGGAGACATTATCTTTGTCTAGTCTGCTGTCTGTGGTTTGATTTGAGATAAGACACTGAATGATTTCTAGTCTCCTAAGGATGTCTAACCTAGACATCTTCCCAAGAGTAGTCTGTCTGCCAAGGATAAGTTCTCCGTTATCCACATCACTACTAACCCTGAAAAGTGGGTTAGGGTCAAGGAGCTCCCCTTCAGGACACTACTCTGAACTAGGAGCCCAGAATTTTGGTTTGGCAAGAACAGTGACCATGGGCCTGGAGGATACTGTAGTCCTTCTCATTTGAGCTGAGTCCCACATCACTTTGACACACTGCTTATTTTAAAACATAAAACACTTGTGCAGCTGCTTTTTCAAGATTGAACAGTGACAGGTTTCTCTGTGGTTTACAAGTTGTTTTGGAAACATTCTGGTTGCTCGTAGCAGGTAGCTTTATTCCTTTTGGGTTTTTTTTTAACTCTCATTCTGAAGAGTTACCTCCCCTCTCTTGATACAAATACTTTCATTTTTACTCTAAGCTTTAAACCGATGGGATTGTAGGGAAAGCCTTTTGGAAAGAAGCCCTCGGGGTCTTGTTAGCTTTGTTAATCCTTACTTTGGCTTCTTTTTTTTTTTTTTCCTTATTTTTCACTCTCAAGAGGCATAATGCAAAATCTGTGTGTAATCAGAGCTAGAGACTATGTGTGCTGTTCTAGGATAATATTGTCTCACCCTGCTCTGCTTAGTACCTTGAACACAACCCAAAAAGCTTACTGGCTTTAAAACAGCTACTCCAAATCACTACCCATAATACAAGTGCCCTCGTCTTGTGGCTAAACCCAAACAAATGATAATTTTTTATCCTTGGACAGTGCTATCTAAAGATCTTATAGAGCTTAATAAACAAGAATTTAGATTTGTACATGAGGTAAATAAGATACTGTTTGAAGTGAAATGAGGGTGTTAAGGACCACACTTTGTGACCCTTGAGTAGGAGCCTCGAAGTCAGTGGCAGTGCAATCTATCCCACTCAGAAGCAGGAAACAAAGGAGCTTCTTCCACCACGTTGGCAACTAGGTGGGATTGAAGCTCTAGGAAGCAGAAGTCTATTTTTTTCCCTTTTTTGGTCCACCCTATTGACCTCTGCCATGCCAAAGTGGGTTATTCCCTTTCATCAGTCACCCTTAGAAATTGTCTTATATGTAAAGGCTTTTCTTCCTGGAAGTCTCTCTTGCACAATGTGATTCTGAATACTGGATGGCTTCCCTTAAAACACTCGGCAAACTTCTTTTTTCTGTATGATTAACCTCAGCACTAGGTTACTTCACAATCTATCTCAAAACCAAAGAAATAAACTTTTCTCCAAAGTAAATGGAGAAAAATGGTTTTTAATCAAATACATCTGTATGATAGCACACATTTTTCACATAAGGATTGATTCTCAAGATTTATCCATATGAACTGGAGACTGTTGCTAAGAGCTAAATCCCCAGAATTTCAAATCATAGCGCTGTTTCCTGCTACATGAGGCATGGGGGAGACCCTTTATATATCTGAATGCTTTGTTTGCTTCACAAAGTTTTACCAAAAGTTTTGAGAGTAACTTACAAGTATCTATATCCAGTTTGTCTTGTCAGCTGTGGGCCTCAGCTCTGACAATTTTAATAGACAGCTGGGCAGCATAAATCTTGGACTGCCATTGTAACGTACAAGTGGATGCTGAATGACCTGCAAAAATGTGACTTCCCCAGAAATGATCCCAACTTTCGCTCAGCTGCTTAGTGCAGGGTCCACACTGATTGAATATGTTGTCCTACTCCCCCTCAGTCCTCAGTGTTTCAGAAAGGCCATATTTCCTCCCTTATTCCTGCAAAAATAGACCCTGTGTGGCTACATCTAAAACTGTAGTATCTCATATTGACCTCTGGTCCTGGGGATTCCCCTGGGAAGAAGTCCTGAATCTCCTCTTGCTGAAGAAATGCTGGAATTTCCACAGACTTTAAGGTGTTTATTCCATACCTGGAAATAGGATATGGGGTTGAGGATCTAATAAGTAAGGCAAGGGCTTTGAAACTGAACAGCCGCTCTCCAGTGTGTGCTCTGCTCTTAATCCTTGAAATAGCTGGCAGTACTATCCACATGGATGCCTTTAAGGAAAACACTGAGGAGTTGTGACACTTTTCTTTTAGCTGAGTTGGCTGTGCTTGAAATACATGTGAGAGGCACCCGCTCATCCCCTGCTGAAACACTGATTGCAATGAGGAGGAAACAGAGCAGCAAACTGCCTATAACAGGTTCCTGCTCGAGCACCCTGCAGCAGAGACAACAAGACCAGGCAGCACTGGGATTTTAAGTTGAATTAAAGGCATTAAATCTCTTTGCACACCAAGGTGCTGCCCATCTGCTTGGGTGAATGTGGATGATCCAAAATACAGGGGAGTGGTGAAGGTCCCTGTGGCTGTTAGGTGTGAGAACAGCTCTTTATCTTAGGAGCAGAACACGCACACAGGGCAGAGGGAACCGTCATCTCCACCAAGTGTCCCTTCTACTCAGCTCCAGCCTGAGAAGAGTACAAAAGCCTGTGATTTGCATCTTCTTTAATGACACCTTGTTCAGCAAAGCATAATTATTTTTAGTGAAGAACATAGTTTAAAAATAGATTTCTCTTATACTTTACAACCAAGCTCATTAACACTTTATCACTTTCATAATTCATTAGTTCCAATTTCCCAAGAATTGCCATGAGCAGTGACTTTTTTCATCATGGCCAGAAAGATTAAACTCTGTAGGAAGCCACAAAATTGAAATCTTTTGAAAAGGAATAAGTTGGATGCACAACAGGAGACTCAGGCAGAAGTTCAAACCGGGGAACTTTCAGCCCTTCCTTGATGAGGAAAAAAACCAGAAACAACTGGCAGTTAAGCAAAGAACACTAGGAAAGACAAGAAAGACAAAACAGACAAAGGTTGACGAGGACAGTCTAGAATTGTACAACCTATACTGTAACAGCATCTCCGACACCATGTGGAAGAAGCAGAGGCACCAGATTACAGAATAAATTTTTCAGAGGCCTTGAGAAGAGAAAACAGGTAAACAGTGGGAGTGTTTTACAAAAACACAGCACTAGAAGGCCATACAGCACCATCCACAAGGTCATCAAGAAATAACACAAGAAAAAATGCTGGAGACAGATACTAGGAACCTCCAGGCAGAGATGTTGCAGAAAGGTACCATAAACACACTAAGGACTTCTACCAATGAAGCCTAAATTTCCCTTCTTTAGCAACATCCAGCTGAAGCTCTTTCTCTTAAAACCACCACGAGCCCATTGCATGAATAAGGGTCAGAAGTGAGGAACTGAAACAGTAACCTGGAGGAATTACATCACACTCTCACACATTTCTGCAAAGTACAGCAGGTAGGACAAGCACGGTGTATCATGACAAGGACAACAGCCTCAGCATGGGGGCTATGGCAGTCACTGCAACACTCCATTAAAATACTCATTCCCTAGTGGCAGGAAACTGCTAGCCTGCAATAGCTTGAACTGTCAATGCCTGGGAGTAGGAATTTTGGTAGCCTCTGCCTTGGAGTGATCCCATCCTCATAGCAAGGTTTGCTCACTGAGGGTAGCAGAACAGCAGCAAAACTGGCTTGTGCTGCTTACTGCAAAGGTCATGGCAACTGTGGTATCAAACCAGAGACTTGTATTAAAGGAGAAAAACACCTCTTGTTAGGAGACTGTGTACTTATAATCTGAAAAGAGAAATAGAAAACTGGAATCACACATGTAATGATAAATCTCACAGTTTTCCAGAACCTGGAAGAATGAGAACATCTAAGCACATCCAGATAGGACTTCTGAGCATGGTTGTGTTCTCAGTAGTTCTCTGTCAACATAACTGCTGCAGAATAAGGAATTCATGTCTTTGAATTCAGATGTCTCTGAAGGACTACACAGATACCAAAAACAAATGAAAAACCAAGTGGATACCACTAACAGTGCCACTAGAGAAGAAGAAGCTGAAGTAATTGAGTCCCATGAGCCTGTGTAAGCAGTAAGATGGAAATTGGCTTGGTTTGTCCATGTGACCAGAACAATGGAACTAGCAAATACAATTCTGTGGGGAAAAATCAGAAAGGAAAGGAAGGCAGAATGCTCAGGGACAGTGTGACTCAAAGACATCTGCATCTGGATGGAGAAATGGCGGGGAGATACAAAGAGTACAGGGAACATGAATACAGATTTTCGTCAATGCCTAAAGATGACGTTCTTCAGAGCACGCTGATGTTTGAATGGGGAAGATGAGACAATCATAATTATATATAACAGTTCATAACCTGGCCATGTTCTGTTCATTTACTGAGTTGCCAAAGGACACAAAGAAAGAGTATAGTCACCAATGAACCACTAATTCATGTTACTAATGCTTCTGTCACCCATAAGAAAAATTCAATCATTTCTTATCTCTTTGTTTCAGACTACTCAAAATTGCCCACTGATCTACACATTTCCCCTTTTATTTCCTGAAGGTGACATTTTTCAATGGGCTTCTAAATATCAGGTAAAACTTAATACACTGTGGAAATAAGTTTGTCTCACAGAACCCAGCCCATTTTTTCTCTTGCTTTTGATCATATTCTTGACATTCTGGCACTGTTATGGTGAGATGTAGATATTTCCTTGCCCTTCAGGTTCTCTGGATCTAGTTTTACAAGCCCAAGAAAGGTGAATTTTTTCCTTGAACTTTTCATCAGGATTACAGCAGTCTGGCAGATGCCTGCTTGTATATTCTGCAAAAGTCATGAGTTCCTATAAATGGCAGCATCACGATCTCTCCATAAGCAGCAGTTCTCATGTCAATGAAATGTCCCCAGCTACCCACAACACACCCACAGCCAGAGAAAATCACCTCTTCCTGATTGTCTTCTTGGAGCAGGGTGCCTTGAAGGCAGCAATGGCTCTGGAGGAGAGAAATATTGTCCCCAACAGTCAGCAGAGCCCTTTTAGCTGTACAAAATTGCTATTTTCTGTGTCTTTCCAAGAATTAGAAATATGCAGCAGGATGCACATAATGGTCTCCACAAGTGAGTGACAACCATTGCCACAAGAGAAGTTCCTGTATCGAACCCATCATCTGCAATCCAAAAGAAAAGCACTGCTTATCAATGATGTCTGCTGGTGCCAGCAGGTGTCTAGAAAAAAACAGGTTAACAGAAAAGTATTATATTTTCTCCCAAGGAAGATGCTCCCCACAGGAGTTCGCAAAGCTTCCCCCACGGGTGCTGTGCTGGGAGCAGATCCAAGTAGCCATGGCAACCCTATGCAAGCTGCTTGACATAGCCACTGTTCAGAATAAATTTTGGCCAGAGTATTGGTCCTGATGGTGTTAGTACCTCGAGTAATGAGACATCTAAAGCACTATTCTTACCATTCTTCCATCTGTTCTTACTTGTTTGCAGGCTGCCCAAAAATGTCCCAAGAGGCCTTTGGGTCTCTGTATGATGAATTCCAGCCTGCTGAGAAATATGCTTGGTTTTGTTACCTTCTATGACCTCCCAGAGCAGGGACAGTCCTATCTATACATACCACCTGCTGAAAACTTCTGTCTTTGAGCTTCAGCAGCATTTTGTACCTAGTCTTCTTTAGCTGTTTAATTCCTGGTGATTTGTGGTGTTTTATGCAATTTAACTATATATGAGAGGAGAAGTAGCTATGCAGTGGCAAGGCACTTATATGTGGAAACTCCTGTCACAGAGGGACTCAGACTTATTTTTATTTTTGGGGGGTTTTTTGTCTAACATTCAAGCTCTCAAGTGGCAGATCTTCCTGGCACAGAAACAATCAATAGCCCCAATCCAAGTGATTTGCTCATATATGTGAGCATGTACAGGTGCAGCCTGGTCTCTTATGGATACCTGCAACTCAGAATGCCAAAGTGAACATGTGGTTCTTGACAGAAGAAAAACTCCCTTAAAATCATCATCTGTACAAAGGGCTTTTTTTTAATAGCTGGAGATTCGAGTGAATTCAGACTCTTGGGTTTTGGTTCATTCTGCAGAACAGGACTGGGTTTGTCTTTATTTTTGCTTCCTGTGTCAGAACTGCAAAGCAGATGGGTTTCAAATTATAGAAATTGTTCATGGTAGATGTTTAATGGAAATCCCTGGGTGAAATATGATTCTTATTATGGAAAAAGAAAAAACTTGCCAAACATGATTTTTCCAGTTGTGAGAGAAAAGTGAGAGAAAGGGATTATTTTGCTTGAAGTATGTTTTAAATTCTACATTGCAGTCTGGTATGGGTGCACACACTGTTATGTTAAACTGTTCATCATGAGCCAACATAAACTGATGCTAGGAATGACTGTTGAGAATTACATGGCCTTTGTCTCTATACAAAATGCCTGCACTGGAGTATTCAGCCCAAAATAGCAACCTGCTGGGCCTGGGCTAGAACAAAGGGAGAAGTAAAAGGAGGAAATGCCTGGTGTGGGGAATGAGATACGAACCTGAACAAGGGACAATCTTGAGCATTTCCTTGCAGGAAGATTATCCGCTGGCTGGAAAACAAGAGCCAGGGCAGAGGTGAGGGAGAGGAGAGCCAGGTGGATGTCTCCTTCCTGAAGGTGCTGGAGGCCTTTCTTTGGAGACCAGCCACCAGGCAGGCATGGCAAGGGGCTGGAGACGGCTCACAGGGCTGTGAATCACAGCTGACTGAGGAAGCTGAATCACAATAGCTGAGCTTTGTGTCCACAGCTCTGACCCGTGGCCTAGAGCAGCGTGAAGGAAGATGCACAGCATCTGTGGGCAGTGCCATGCAGGTGGGAGCTGGTGCTGCTCCCCAGGGACTCTTGGCATGCTCCTGTGGCAGCTCTGGAGTGCAGTTTTGGGATGGTTCTTTACCGCCAGTAAGTGGGCATTTCTGAGAATCCACTGCAGATTTCCTTACCCTTGTCAATGCCTGTTGTGGGGGTGTGTTGTGCACAAACAGGCATCGAGTTTGTGAGACTATAAGGCTGAAGCAAAGATGGATACATCTCTCCTGCAGATCCAAGTCTTTCTCTCTGCCTTGGGTTATTGGTCTGTGAAACTTTCTCCACCAGCCAGTGATTTTTTTCCAGATTAGAAGCCAAAAGCTCTATAGTAACATGTGAGATTTGGGCTACACAATGTCCAAATGCATGTCATTATAAAGAAGGTAATCTTAAAGAACTCTGCAATATGGTGGATTGTATTTTGCCACTTAAAGTAGAGTGCAGTCACTGAATAACACCATGGAAGAGAGAAGACGGAACAGATACAAATAGGCTGTGCTCACACTGCCTGTGTGACCCAGGTCAGAGCCCACACACATAGTAATGAAACAGTAATTTCTATTTTTTTTTTCTTCAAAGCACTTTGTCCATCCAGACCAAACCAGATTCCAGCACAGAGAGTCAAAAGGTCAGCCCTGTATGTATTGCAGATATGCACATCGTTAGAGACAGATGGGCTTGTAACCATCGCTTTGAAAGTGACCTGGAAGGATTCTTTTCTTCCCATTGTTTCTGTTAATGTCACAACACTTGGATATCTTGAGCTAGCTTTTCGGAAAGCCAGGCTGAGATATTTCTTCTCTAGTGTCTCCCTGAAGAATCTTGTTGCATTTGGCCACCTGAAGCCAGTTTTTTATGCTTCATCGTATTAGTTCATGCAATTACTGGACAGTCACAGGACACAAGATGTACCAGCCAAACCAACCTGGATTTTTTATCATATAGCTCAAAGAAAACAGCTGTTGACTGTTTTTTCTGTTTTTCACCAGTCCTGTACCTGGAAGGATCTGTCCTTGTATTTGAGGATGTTTTCAAACTGGTTGCCTTCTACTGTGTCAGCAGGTGAGTTGCATTCATTGCTTCTATGGCAATCATTTTACCCTCCCCTCTGGTCTGCCCTTCCCCAGTCCCCACTCCCAGCACAGACCCCTCTGTTTCCTCTGCTACCCTTCAGCCTGCCAAACCAGAAGGTATTCCAGCTGATTGTATCTACAATGGGGCCAGATCACCCCACAAGCACAGCTGTCCCTGCTGCTGGAAGCTTTGTCCATAGGGCTGCTTCTGCGAAGAACAGAGGCACAGAACTGAGGTTAGGAGGGCAGGGAGGAAGAAAGGCCCTGAGTTAACTATTTATTTAAAGCTTTAAGCATATACACACACACACACCCCTGATAGCAACTTAGCAAACCTACTAATGGACTATTGCCTGTTGGCAACTCAAAGCACTTAGTCACCTATGGGGAATCTGTCAAGGAAAGTAGTCCTGAAACAAGGTATGTTCGTTAGCTAAAATTTAAAATTAAAACAAAGTGTTTGCTCAGCACAGAAATACCAAGAATAATGGGTACAGAGATGGGAATATCATTTTCACTAGTGCAAGGTTTGCTCAGCAGCTGATGAGCCCCTCTGTAATTAAACCCATATGTCCGCAGCCTCCTCTGTGTCCTTGTGCTTAGCACACTGCATACCTCCACCTGCTTACCCCATCCCTACTGCAGCAGGCCTGGTTGTGAGTTGATTGTAGACATTTGACTTCCTCTCTATAAACTTACATAGCTCTTAAAGTAGTTATTTCCTTTTAAGAGGAGAAAGCAGATTCAGGATATGTTTACGAGGCAGTCACAGTCACCTGGTTAGGTCACACAGTAGGAACATTCTATCTGGGGTAGGATACAGTGTGCTACACCTTATCCAGCCAGTCCCCCACTATTCTGAGGGCTGCTTCTGCAGCCAGCTGAGTTCAACACTACTGAGCCACAACTCCTACCTGCACACAAGAAACCATTCTGCACTTCACACTTACCCTTTAATAAACATTTAGTCATCTAGATGTGTATAGACCCTATAGATTGAACATAAATTAACCCCTACACCCTTATAAAGATTTGTTTCTCACCAAAGCAAAGAACAGCCCAAATGCAAAATAGAATTGGGTGTCTCTAGTAAGTGGCTGGTGACAGAGAAAATATGCTCACTTCTGCTTTCCTGCAAAAAGGATCAGGGCTTGAGAAAGAGTCTCAGAAAGAAAGAAAAGTTCTCCTGTTAGGTCCTGTTACAGATATTATTTCTGAATGTTGAGTACACATTCAGATGGTTCATGTGATTTTCCAGGCTACTGTCAAAAGACAAGATAAATAGAGAATAATTTTCTGAGAGAAGCAGGTAATAAAAAGACACTGACCTACCATTTGCTGGCAGCTCATAGGAGCTCTCTGTGATGGTGGATGTGACTGAGAACAGTGATGTAGTAAATTGTCTATGAATAGCTGGAAACAGCTTTTCAGGGCTGAGAGGCTCTTCTCAAATAAAAAAAAAAAAATTGACCTGGATATTTTACCTACCTGTAGGTAACAGGTGACTTGATGGCTGGTCTGCAAGCTGCTGCCCCATTAATAAAAATAGATTTTATTTCTATTAGGGCAATGTCCTAATATTTGATCGCAATATGTTTTTTAAATTAAAAAAAGGAACTATTCATGTATTCATGCATATAAAATAACAAATAAAGCAGAAGGTACCTGGACCCTCTTCCTCTTTTAAACCTCATATCTGCCATGAAAAATAATAGGCCAGGGATCACATCACTTTATGTCAGTGTGACAACAGAGTGCTCAGCGGTGCACATAGAACCCATGGAGAACACAAAACATCAGTAAGGTATGTATCTGTTCAAAAGGTCAGAAATAGGCCCCCTGCATTCATCTGTCAACAGATTCGGTCTGCAGTCGTCTGCTTTTTTGGGGAGTGCATCTGTGTAGCAGAGACCTCCTACTCAGGCCAGTTTTTTCTATACCCATTCCTTGTACCATGTAGAATATTTTGTAAAACTTTTTATATGTAAAATGATCCTGCACCATTTCTTGCTATAATTTAGGGACTGGCTTTTCTAGCCCTTGTTAGAATGGGAATTGCAGCAAGAACAGGGTTAGCAAATTGTCATTGGGCAAGAGGTAAACCTGAACAGTTCACTGGCAGACACAAAGTGCTCTGTTAAGTTGCTAGAGACTTCAAGTGTGTTTCAGTGAAACCCAGCTAATAGCCTCTGAGAAACTCCACCTTTTTTTTCAGTAGAAATACAGCATCTTTCCAAAAACCAAGTACTCAGAAGTCTGAGAGTGGAGAGTTAGAAGGATATGTGTTTTCTCAGTGTCATGCAGCACTTCCTCACAGTCTGTCCCTTCACCCAGGGGTTACCCTTCCCCAGGCAGGGTCTTCCTTCCCCAATCCCTCTGTGCCTTGCTGTGTACCTATGTCTTACACTGACAGAGATTTTTAAAGGAGAAAGCAGAGTAGTAAGAGAGGGATGATAACAGAAAGAAAAAGGACTTCAAAACCTTTCCACATGAAAAAGATTGGCTTTTCTAATTAAAATAATTACAATTCGCAGCACCTCACTTTTAATGGGAAGATATTTCAATCCTTGTGGCCTCTCCTGAGGTGAGAGGCATTCCTGCTGTTTTCAGAGGACAAAGCCAAGACACAGTGATTAAGTCAGTGCTATGGCATGAAGCACCACCACAGAAGCTGGTGACCTTTTGTGAAATCAGGCTGGCACAATGTCCATAATTCCTTAGCAGCCACGACTTTGCAGAATATGGCTGAAATTGTGAGCCAATCCAATCACTAAAATCAAGTGAAATCTGGAGTTCCTAACAATTGTGGGGTTTATCCTTTTGCTGTTTTTTTATTGTGTTTGTTTCTACAGGGATTTGCTGCCTTTTACCCTGAAGCTGCCACAAGCAATATTAGAAGCCAGTAGCTTTCAAGACCTTGAAATTATCTCTAGTCTGGGCATAGGTAAGTCCTTCAAAGCAGTCAGATTTTCACTTGGATTTGTGAGAACAATGGTGCCTTGCACAGACATAATGCAACCAGAAGATAGGTGAACTATTGTCTTCGGAACAGCTAAAGAGGTCTGAATGCAAGAGGAAGATGTTTATGATCTTTATGTTCATAGCAGAATGCTGAGAAAAAAGGCACTTGCCCCTTTGGCCATAAACCTCCACCTGGATCTCTGTCCAGGGTGTGGTGCCTATGTCTGGGTAAAGCTGCAGCTTTCACCAGCTAAAGTGCAGCACGGCCTCTTGGGATAACTTATACACATTGGAAGTAGCTGGTATCTGAGCTATGTGGAAAACACCTTTACAACTTCTCCTTCTGATGTGTGGGGGCAATGCTGATGAAAGTGTGATATTTTTGAATTTGGATATTTCTGCTTCTTCCTGCAGGATTTCTAGTAGGTAGAGAAATATCTATCGTCCCAACATGTTCTCTCACCTCACACTGATCACATGCAAAAAGGAACATTATTTTTAGTGACAGCACCAAACAAGCGAATTTTAGATGAGATGTATGAAGTTACAGTTAGGAAAAGCAATTCTGTTAACTAAAGGAAGTCTCCTTTCTATTCCTTTTCATTTAACACACTCCACTAGAGACAGTTTCTTCAGTTAGCCACTTTCATGCTCCTTGGTTTTTCAGTTTTCCTTCAGGTGTTGAAAACAACCAAACAATGGAGAAAATGGAAGAATCTGCTCATTTAGAGATAGTTATTAGAGCACTCTCACTATTTTTGGATCTTCTGCATCATACCTCCCAGAAGACATGGGCAAACCCCACTGGTTTCAGTTCAGGCAGCTTCGTTGAATTTCACCAACAGATTTGCCTCTAACACTTTCAGCATCCTCTATTTTGAATGTGTTTCAATTTGTCAAAGCATCCTTTTATATGGATGTCCAGCCAGCACTTTTTGCTGATTAAAAGGTACTTTACAACTTGAGATAGCAAGTTGCAAGCTTATTTTTTATAACAAGTCTAAAAATTTGGAATAAAATGTAGGAAGTGTATCATGAATCTGCAGCCTTCAGTCTAATTTGAGCCAGCAGAGGCTATCTTGATTCAGGCAACAGTTTCCACCAACTTCTGAAGGAAGAGATTAGTTAAAGGAGAAGCACCAATGCAATATTGGTTCTAGTCTTTTTCCTTCTCTCTTGTATTTGTGGTCATAAAAGTAGTGAGGCTTGGAAATTTATTTATATTTCATACCAGGCAAGTTTCTGACAAGAGAAGAAAACCAGCCATTGTGTGCAGTCTTCCTGGGAAATGATGTTAACTTCCTGAAGCGTCACACTGTCTTAGTGGAGTTGAACAGACTCAGCTACTGGCAGACGCTGGTTATTACTTCCTAGAACAAAATTTTGTGGATACAAATGGGTACACAAACAACTAGGTGCTGCCCAAGGTGGCACTTCCAAAGAAAACAAAGCATTGTCTGAAATTCTCATATGTTGCTTTGTATTTATTTCAAAGTAATATGTGTTTCGAGGGATTAGAAGTAAGATGTTTATCTGCAAGCTGAATTGTTCCACAAATGTTGTTCCATATGTTGTCACAGGGGATGTACTGCAGGCCCTCTAGTCCTGACCTCATTGGTACAGAAGTTATTTTAGCAGGAGAATTAGCATGATGGCATTGCACAAAGAGCACATACCATCACAGACATGCCAAAGACTCCAAGAACTGCTTAGTTGTCCCTGCCAGAGTGCAAGATAAGGGAAGATCCAGGACAGCAATGGGAGATGATCAAATGGCCTCTGCAGTTTGGGGCAGTGTGGCTGTGCTGGGAAATACCTGTCTGAAGCAGCTGTGTTACTTGCTAGAACCAATCATCTGTTCCTTCCTTGCCTGGGGGGAGCTTTGCATTTTCATCACAGTGCCTTATCCTGACCACTACTAAGAAAAATGGCCAACTTCCCCCCTGCAGATTGGTTTACTCACCATTTCCTCAGCCCATGAGACTTCACAGCATTATATTCTGACTTAAAAGAACTTCCTCAGTCCTTCATTTGCTGATACCAAGTAGAGCTGGAGAGCTTAAGGAAAATGGTATCCCAGTCAGTCTCAGATGCAAGGGAGTTGGCAGCATGGTGTTGTTAATATGTGCAGTTGCATCTGCATGTCTACTCCCAAATTCTGTTGTTAAAAGTGCTGTTGTTCCTAGAAATACTATTATTTTAAGCTTCTTTGTTCTCCCCCCTCTCACTGTAAGAAATCAGAGAATAAAATTGTTCTAATGTCAGTTACCCTAAGATAATATGCTTATAAATCTGAATTTGCTATGGACACTAGCCTAGGCTGTGAGAAGCTAAATAGAAATTTTATCCTGATGAAAATAGATTGTCTTTTAGCTCACCTCTTGACCTGAGAGCTGTACCCCCTGCTCAGCACCGAGGGCCATCCCATATGTGTGCAGCCCCATCCATCCTCTCTTGGGCCCAGCATGTGCTATTTTGGCAGGGAGACACTCCTGACACCAAGCACAGGGCAGAGTTCAGGCATTGTGTGGCAGCCACATTGTGTCCCCTGAAATCCACATAGAAATTCGTGCCATCTGTGTCAGCTCTATGTTTTGGGACCAAATATGCTGAAATAGTCATTTAGTTGTCTGCGTCCTTGTGTTTCCAGGATTTCCCATCTTCCCCCTATCCCTAAATCTATGGGCAACTATATATAGTTCTCATACAGTGAATACCCTCAGAGGTTTATACCCTTTTCCTTAGTCAGAACATATGAGGTTTGCTGGATCCTGTTTCCTGATGCTTCCAGTTGTGGACCCTGGATCAGCAGCTTTAATATTGATTGAGAACAAGCAATCAGACTTGTGAGGCAGGTTTGACACCTCACCTTCAGGGAAAAGGAAAAGCATTGGATGTGATACGGAATCTATTCAAAAAATGTACCAGAGCTTTGTAATTTTTTAAAAGAGTTATTAAAAGACAAATTATAAGAGATTTTTGACAGAAATGACTACTTGCATGTGAAACACCATATTTCTTTTTCAGTCATATTTGAAGGCACTTAAGTAGTTAACTGTTAGTAGTTAACTATTCCTTAGCCCTTCATCCTTCCTGTGCACAGTCTTTTGCATCATCTTTTCTCCCTGACACCTGCAGGCAGACAGTCTCAAGGCAAGGTGCAAGGCTGTGGCAGTAGATAACAGTCATCCAGAGCTGTAAGCTTTAATGGTAACACTAATCTGGGGAAAATGTTTAAAATCATATGTTTCCAGACTGATTGTACTGCCAGGCAGGATCAGACCTCTGTGTAGAACAGTCTGCCACATGAGCTTGCTGCATAGTAATCTTCAGCTGTTGGTGCATGTTGGATCCTGTCTGTCTATCTCAGACCTGCACCTGACTGTTGTGAGCAAGAGGCAGACTCAGCTTGCCTGAGGTCTTCACATCCTCTCCTCAGGTATCCACAGCTATTTGCATTTGGAGGGCAGTGATCACTGAGCATATATAGATCCCTTTTCACAATCATTTGTATTTGTTACTTGTACCTTCCTGCTCATACTGAAAATGCTGAACAGCATTCACAACTTTCACTAGGTAAGTGTCGTAAAATAGACAGGGGAGAGAATTCTGGTGAAGCTTATGAGCTTATCCCCTGACTTGAAGAATTTTGCATGCATGAAACAGGCAAACAAGCAACCCTTTCTTCACACTGTTTTTTGCAGAGGTTTGAAAGTTTGACATTGAAATTTGTGTACTATTTCTTTTAACAAGAAGTAGATTTTCTACATATCATTTGCAGCTAAAATTCTCTCAGATTTTTTTTTTCATTTTTCTTTTTGTCTTTTTTTTTTTTTTTACAGATTTCTGGGATTCCTACTTAAACCACAGAACACAGGACTTATCCCACCCTGCAAAAGACTCTGCTTTCAGCACTGCCCAAGCAGACAGTTTAAGATCTACCCAGTGTTTTGCAAGTAGCACAAACAACTGCTCATGTGAAATTGAGCTGTCAATAGGAAATGACAGACTGTGGTTTGTGAATCCTATTTTTATAGAAGAGTGTAGTAATCCTTGTTCTCCAGACATACCTTGTCCTAAAGGCCACTCTGGGAGCACTGATCTCCCCGCTGCCACCATGCTTACTGGAAAGAGGTCTCCTCGACGGCCTCCTCCCCCTCCACCTTCTCATGCTCTCGTTCAGAAATCTTCCCTGAAGCTCCCACAGGACCCCATGACTGCCTGTGAAGAAAACAAGATACTTATTAAGCCACTAGGAAAGAGCATCGAGGAAATGAAAATTGAGGGCCATGATAACAAAGAAGAAGGGAAGCAGAGCTGCTTGGCCAAGGAGCCTTTGGCAGTGAGCCCCAAGAAGGGCTCCCAGCCCTCTGTTCCTCCACGGAGGCGGATGAGTGAGAGGACCTCAGAGGAGAGCTCTGTGGGTAATCCTGAAAGTGGTGAAATGCTAAAAGGGGAAAGGACAGAAGAAAACCAAGATAAAAGTGCAGAGGGCAGAGATAAAACATTGCTGTGCATAAAGGCTGTAGAAATGCCTGGGGAGGCTCCCAAGAGGGCTGTATCACAGTTTCAGGAGACAAAGCCTGAACCTGCAGAGAAGGAGGACATGCCTAAGATACAAAGCAATGCCATTGAGAAAGGAAAGTCACCTCCTATCCCACCACCGAGAAGGAAGAGGGTTTCCCAGGCACCAAGGATCCCCAGCTCCTGCCAGCCAAAGCAAAAAACAGTAGAAGAGACAGCTGTGGCCACAGGGCAGGCTGTGTGGAAGGGCAGCCCAGCTGTGGTGACAGGTGGTGGCACTTGCACACACACCAAGACTGAACCAGGACATGGCCACAAATCTGTCAGCTCAGCTGAACTGGAAGGTTCGCACCTGTCCCTGGAGGACCTGGGAAGCAGCACCATGGCTCAGGCATCAACATCTGAGCCAGACTCCTACTCCACCAGCAGCACAGAGGATGACCTGGAGATACTGAGTAGTTCATCCGGTAAAAAGACACGCTCCGTGATCTTGGCCAAGGCCAAAAACAGGCTGTCCTTGGTGAACCTGTCCAACGTCTTTACAGTGTTTTTGTCTAGTGACAGGAAGCTGCAGAAGAAGATAGTGGAGCTGGCACAGGACAAGGATTCATACTTTGGCAACCTGGTGCGGGACTACAGAGTGTACAGTTTAGAGATGATGGCAAAGCAGAGCTCCAGCACAGAGATGCTACAAGAGATCCGGCTGATGATGACGCAGCTGAAGAGTTACTTAGTGCAGAGCACCGAGTTGAAACCTCTGATAGACCCAGCCTCCTACACCGAGGAACAGTTAGGTAGGTAACTGTGGTTTATTCATCCCTGGGCATGGTTTAGGAAGGTGAGGAGGGAGACAGAATTATACAGACACAGGCTCTGTTTTACAGAATTATAAACCACCTCCTAAAACCTGAGCAGCATGAATTGAAATCTGCTCTGTGGTTGCCAGCATTCAGAGGAACAGTTCTAAAAGCTGGAGACAAATGAGGGGAAAAATCCCTTTATGAATATTTTAAAGGGAAAAGTTGAAGCAGAAGAGATGTGTGTATTTGTGTATGAGAGGCACACATGTATATATGTGTATATGTATATGAATGTGTGTGTGTGTTTATGTATACACATAAGTTTGCTGAATTCACTGGAAATACAAAAGGCAAACTTTCCCCTTCACAGCTGCATTCCCATAGATTTCCACATCCATTGCTCTGTTACAAGGATGGAGAACTCCCTGCATGTGGCATACAGTTTAGAGGTCAATAACTGTCTCACAGGGAGGGACAAGACTATGATGACTTTGAGTGGCAGGTTGGAGGAATCACTTGATTCCACTTTGTGCTCCTCAGAGCTCAGAGATATGGACGAGCTGTCTGTTGCAAGACTACTGCCCACCTCCAAAACGAAGTGTTCACCTCTTTGCCATAGATACTATTTGCCTTTGGGGAGAAAAAAATTATTTTGTTATAATATTTTTACAGGTGTTTCATTGCTTCTCATTCATATCCTGTGAGGGAATAATGTGCTACTTCTCTCCTTGCTAAGGACTGGACTGGTCTGTTTAATGTACATCCACGAGGGAATACAAAAAGAGTTGTAGGACTTTCTATCTCAGCGAAAGCTGTACAGCCAGAAAAAGCATGCATGCACGCATAGACATGCTTCTTTAAAAGCTTAAAACATTTCTTGAGGACCTGAGAACCAATGCAAAGGTATTTGTGGATCCTTAAGTTGGCTTAAAACATGCTGGAAGCTGTAAGACCCAGAATATGGAGTGAAACACAGGAGTGACCAGGGATGTTAGGAGATCCTGCAGCTCCAGTATTAGGTGGGACTCAGCTAAGTGGTGAGCCAGGAGTAAAAGGCAGTCCACTGTCAGTCTCAGCAGGCTCTGCCAATTTCCTTCTTTCCCAGCAAAGGCTTCACATGATCCTGCAGATCCCCAGCAGAACAGACCTGCAGCCAGCCCCTGCCATAGCTAGGAAAGGGAACCTGCACTTTCACTTCTCATGCACCTCATGTAACACCTTCAATCTTTGTCCTAATAAGTTTTTTCTTCAAGGTGGGGAGTGTGGGATCAGCACAGAAAAGTCTGTCTTGACTCTTGATTAGTGAAAGTGGAGAGGAAGAAGAAAGAATGTCCTTGTTACGCTTGGTAGAGCTGCATGTGTGCAAGTATCCCATCACCTTCCCACAGACATGCCTGGTTCTAACCCTGTATCTAACCCTGTTCACTGACAGTTCCTTAACAGGATGATGTGGCCCAGTTAACCTTGACAGGTCTATCTTCTTCTGTGGAGGACAGGGATTCCCACTGGAAGATTTAGCACTTGATTTTGCGCTGCTTCAGGCTCATTGGCTCTCTGGATTCTTTAAAATAGTTGCATTTTGAATACATAAATATTACTGTCCTCTGGTTCATTCCTCACTGCCTGAGCAGATGAACTCTTTTGCCAATGACCTTTTTGCCTCAGTACAACAAGAGGATCTCTTGCAGTCCCTCTAGTTCTCTTTGAGTTGCCTCTGGTTTCTAGGAGTCAGACAACAGACTTCTTGTGCTTCCTTTCATCTTCAGCCAAATGTTAAGCAAATGCTCAACACACTCATACTATTTCCTCCTTCCCAGGAGGCATAAAAGGTGTCTTATAGGATCAGTAATTCAGAGTCCCTTGAGCAGTAACAATGAGGAACTTCTGACCAGATATTGGTGTCTGTCTCTGAACTGGTGGCTGCAGCTGCTTTGAGGAAAGAAGGAGGTGCTTTGAGGGTGCAATTAATTTCATCCCAAAATGATTATCTCAAACAAGTCAAAAGGAGAGTTCAGAAGGGACATGAGAGGAATTGCATCTGGGCATCTGTAAGGGCAGGGCTATGAAAAAAAATCACAGTTAGGTGAGACTCCTCTCCCCAGAGTTGGCTCTCCTGCTGCCTGGCAATGCCATGCTGGTTAGCCAGGAGTCAGGCAAAGAGAGCAGGGAATGCTGGTAGCAAGAGGTTTCCTACAGCTCCAGTGAGAGAGACCACACACTGATGTTCATCTCAAGCCCCTCTAGGACTTCTGGATAGTGTTGGTAATGAAATGTTTACTTTCTGGGATATAATTTCTGTTACCTTTTCACAGCTATGTTGTAGTGCTTGAATAAACAACCACATGCTTCTTTAGGACTTTTACTTGAACCTATATTACTGTATTGTTTATTTACTATGTGCTTTTTATGTTCTCCCTTCTCTATGCAGAAGTGATTGCTGAGACAGCTTTGTACAAGTGTGTCCTGAAACCTTTAAAGGAAGCGATTAATTCTTCCTTAAAAGAAATACACAACAAAGATGGATCTTTACAGCAGCTGAAAGAGAACCAACTTGTGATACAAAACACAACGACTACTGACCTGGGCATCACAACCAGTGTGCCTGAAACTGCTGTGCTGGAAAAGATCCTTCACAAGTTCACAACCATGCACAAGACCTACTCTCCAGAAAAGAAAATTGCCATCTTGCTGAAGACCTGCAAACTCATCTATGACTCCATGGCTCAGGGAAATCCAGGTACAGGACTCCTATTGCAATGGTATCCACCATGGGTCTTTCCTCATGTATCAAAGGAACAGGGTTTACAATGCAGCTGGCATGGCTCCAATTCACATTGGAGGTAGCAGTGATGATGGTTGATGTGCTTGGTATGGGATGTCCACAGGTTATTCAGAATGGAATTGTTAGTGAAGTTCTCTGCACTAGTAACTGGTATAAGATGTTACCTGGTTAACTTTAAGCTCCATATCTCCAAAAACTAGTTACCTGTAAGTGTGTGTTTTATGGATAATGCCCTTTTTGCACGGGTCTTCACACAGATCTCCAAATATCCTCAGGGCTCTGTCCCAGCTTGTAGCAGAGTAATTGTAAATTCTAGGAATGGGTCTTCAGGAAAAGACTCTTGATTTGGCCTTTACAGAGTTTTGCCTAAACTGAGGAGGAGATGCAGAATGTTAGTAGTTTGTTACTAATTTCTGATGCTCCAGTAAATTCTAAAAGCCACTTCTTCAGTGTGAGGCAGTATGTGGTCTGAACACAAACACGACATGGGCCTCAGGCCAACCACTAATGCAGAAATTAAACCCTTGGCCTGCAGAGAGGATGCATCTTTGCAGATAGACCAGCAAGTCACTTCCTCCAGCTATCTACCTTGCCAGTTTAAGAGCTTTTTTAGTATACTGTGAGCTGATGACCAGCCATGCCTGAATTTGGAGAGAAGCCAGGTATTAATTTGCAATAACCTGTGGTTGTTCAAGAACCCACTGTCACCAAAGGTGCTTTTAGCTGTTCTGCTTTATTTTGTACTGGCAGCAGCCTTGGAGCACTCACACAGGGATAGTTATGTCCCTGCTGAGCCTCACCCCAAGGTGATCTCTTGGATAGTAAGCAGCAGGGTTCAGCGACCAGTCTAGACGCATTAACAGCATAGCAAGAAACTACCCTGAGGGCTGAATCTTAGCTGCAGGGGGGAAAGGACCTCTCAGTGTCTTCAGGTGTTATGAGATTTGGACATATGTAGGGGAATTTGCTGTAACATTGTTAAAACAGTTGTGTGAAGTTTGAGAATAAATTTGGTTTAGATAAGAACTTGCAAACCTCATTAAAACCCACATGGTCTCCTTCTGATGCTGGTGGTATGTTACACACACACATCCCATCTTAGTTAGCTCAGGGCTGGAATTTGTCTGTTGAACAAAATATTGTCGTGTCACTTTATGTAACAGAAATGAGGAGGCAGGGATATAATTCAAACCCCCCTACATGTTTAAAATATTGACATTCATGAGATCAGATAGTTACATTGTGGTTTGCTATGCTACCCAAAGCACTGCATTTTGGCCAGCTCAGCTGTCTTCTCATCCTGAGTACTACTGCCAGCAGGGTGTAGGTTGGAAACTGATTTCACCCCTGTGCATCCAGTTCCCTCTCCCTTATATGCCGTTCCCTCTCCCTTGTATATGATCAGTGATGCATATCAGGGCTTGGCCAGAAGAAAACTGGCCTGGGATTATGGAAATGTACTCCAGCAAACTCAGATCTGAAAAACAGGCTAAGGGGAGAAGAATGCTGTATCTAACTCTTGGAAAACAGCAGACTTGGAGAGAATTAGAGTGAAATGCTCTGTTGACCATTTAGAAGTGAAATGTGTGAAACCTCTTCCACAGAATGAACTGAACCCAGATCACTTTCATTTTCCAGTGGCAAAGACAAGTTCTCAGCAACCTGAAATATTTTTCTGACAGGGAATTCCAGCTGGTGGCATGCAGAAGAGCATGCTGTGGGCTGCTCAGAGCATATTTCAGCAGGTGGGACTTCCCCTTCTGCTCTCTGCCCATCTCAAGAGCAATAGCACAGGACCCCTTTTGCTTTCAGCCAGCCATGAGGCAGCACAATGTTCTTGACACAGGAAGAGCAAAAGCCATGCTCAGCTTCCTGTGCAATAGCTTCTCCTTTTTGCTCCTTTTCCTCACTGCTCAGTCAGAAAGTTCCCTCCTCTTCCAAGATCAGAGCAAGTGAAACACAAAACTAACAATTCCCTCTGCTAAAATCAGTCTACTTCTGTCAGAAACATTACCCGTTCAATAACATGGAAACTACTTATGTTGTCTGGGTTAATTTGCAATTTGGCAGCTCAGGCCAGGTCTTTATCCACTTCAGGCTGGCTGTAGGATGAGTTGACCTCAGAATATGGTTTCATTTCTCAAAACAAAATGCAAACACTACCTAATCAAGCACCTTTTCTTTTCAGACACGTATGAAAATACAAGTTTTTTAATATTTTAAGATCCGTGTACAGCAGTCCAGGTTTGGCCAGGATGTCCCAAGAGGTACCAAGTTTCCTTTAAAACTAAGGACAGGCTTACTCAGGAACATCTGTACCTGTGGTGGTGCCCATCTTTGCCCTGCTGAAAGAATCATGACACTTTAAAGTCTGCCTTGACTGACTCCCTGTATATCAAGGCATTTCAAGAAAGGAGATCTTAGGTTTGATTTCAATTCATATTACATGACAAAATCTGTCTGATAAATTGACTGTGGTTGAAATCCCTGATACTTAAGACTAAGAACTGAATGGGTCAGATCCTAAACTGGTTTAAACTAGCATTTCTTCCTCAAGCTGAAGGCAATCAGCTTGTGGAAGTGATTCATCACAAGGAATTAGGAAGGCAAGTTCACAGTCTTTGTCATACACCTTTCTCTCAAGAGACCATTGAGTACAGCTCCATGATAGAGTTGAAGTAGGACTAATCTCTGGCTACATCTTGCTGTAGGTGGCCACAGTTGGGTATCGTGCCCAGCTTCCCATCACACACATTGTGGAGTCAGTCCATGGAGTCCAGATGATTCATCTGGCTACGTACAAATTCCTGCTTTAGAGCGAGATGACTCAAGGCAAACTCCAGTGACAATATTGATTAATTCATTACTGCCTATAAAAGAAATTAAGGGGCTCTGGTTCAGATGCTCATCTGTGCTATGTAGGCAGTGATATTAGTAAGTGAATCCTCACAAAAGGCACAATTATGATAGTGTTGAGGTGTCTCACTGAGCTTTTCCAACTTCTATGCAAACTTAAATAACTGAAACATATGCCTCCAAGAATATAACTGACAATCTGAAAATAGGTAACCTGCCAGCTAAAAATACTAGGAATGGTTAGTAAGAATAAAATGCATTAAAAAAAATAGAGTTTGGAAACCCATGCCCCACAAAATGGCTGGCTTTTTTTTTTTGGCACTAGAAAAAGTAAGATGCAGGAATCATGGAGCTCTTACATTTGGAAGGCATACTGCAATATGCACAGGGAAAGCTGGGCACATAGCTGATTTATGTAGAAACACAGTAATGTTATATAGGAA
Source organism: Brachypodius melanocephalos (assembly GCA_013398615.1). Lineage (NCBI taxonomy): Eukaryota > Metazoa > Chordata > Aves > Passeriformes > Pycnonotidae > Brachypodius > Brachypodius melanocephalos. The sequence continues at coordinate 34,510,667 of VZSR01000520.1, forward strand.
AAAAACCCTTATTATGTGTCCTGCAGAAATATCTTTACTCAGACAAAAGTTCAAAGGTATATTGTGTGATATGAGTAGAATGAGAATCTCTGCTTTTCATCAAGAACACAGGTGACACCTGTAGAGTGAGAAACGATGCAAATCTGCAATATGTGTGGTGTGTATTGGCAGTGGTGTACCTGGGTCACCCAGCCTCGTGCTGCCTGGGAGCTACCACTGTGGAAGAGGACTGATGGAAAAACAAAGCAGCAATAGGCATTGGTTTATGGAAACAACTTGTGGGACAAAGTGGCCAAATTTGTTCAGTCCATAAGTGAGGAAGATAAGGGATGAAAAGGCTCTGAGTTTAGGCTGGAAGTTTGAAAGATTGGTTTCAAACTTTCAAGGGAGATTCAAGAAGAATGGAGGAACAATTTTCTTACTGCAACATTTCTAACTTGTGAACTACCTAAGATTTTGAAATTTCATTTTTGGACTACCTTTGAACTGCACAGACAGCTGGACTATATAGTTCAAAACTATGGTTTGCACTAGTTATGGAATTGGCTAGGTGACCAAAACGTCTGATTTAATAATTTCTATTGCATAGTTTTACATGGATAATGTGCATGGTCTGCTTTTGGAAAAAGAGGATAGGATATATATTCTATTAGACTATTTCTCTTCCTTAGCTTTTAGAATGAAGTTTTTCACCCCTACAGAACTCAGCAGCCAGATATTAGCTGCCCTGATGCACTCCTATAAGGCTCTGCAGTTGGCAGAAAGCAAACCTGTGTCTTCAGTGGGATAGCTGAGCTTGTGGAAAGGAAACTGGACTCCAACACTTCAGCATCCAGTGAAGAGCTCATGCTGGAAGCTCCTAAAGCTGTCAGAGCAATCCCATTACACTGCTTATTATCATATCTCACTTCTGAGAAGGAAAATAAAGCTATAAATAACAGGTTTACTTTGATATATTTTGGAAGAGAATATTTGTATTTAAGTTACTTTAAATGAAGACTGATGGAGTAGAGATTTTGGGTTTTCTGCCATCTAGCACAATTTCTACATTTGAATCAAAGAGCCAGTTCAAATTTTTCATGGGGAGCGAATTCCTCTGATCTCTAAACCATACATTTTTGAAGTGAATTCATGCTGTCTGCATCTATTAACTCACTTAATTCACTATATCACAAATTAAATCTTGCTGAAAGTAGTATAGGATAGTCAGGAGACAGCAAAATGCTAGTGTGAAGAATGAAAGTCACAATCTTTTCTTATGATCTTCAACAAATCCCAGTTAACCTTTCTGCACCTCAGGTTTCTCAGCTACAAACTGAGGCTAAAATTCATATTTTTGTGGAGATCTGCTTCTAGACATCAAGCTAGTGTTTGTAAAATACTAGAGCAACTTGCAGGGCATCACCTCTGTGTGCTGCTTTTCAGAATATACGCAGAGAGAAAAGGAATGCATGAATGTGTTTAAATAGGCTGTAATTTCTTTATGGAGGCTTGGGCAGAATTCCAATTGCTTTAAATCATGTATTTAATTAATACTCATCTATTCAAGTGCTGCATCCCAGCCAGGAGCTGATGTTGTATTTGCTTTGCTATAAACATAATAGGATGAGTTTGTGGCAGAAGAGAAGGCTTATTTTAAGCTTCTTAGAGATATTTATGAAATAAATGTTTCCTGATTCCTCAGGGAAGAAGGGGAAATAAAGAAAGCAAGTCATATCTGGAGCAGGACACCACACCTTGAATATGCAAACTCAGTCTCACTGTCAGTGAGAGCAGTGCCAGGGTCAGAGCTAGATTTAACTCTGTCAGCTGCAAAAATTCCCCTCTGTGAGAGATCACAGATGGAGCAAGCCACACAGGTCTAGGAATTTGGCTCGGGCCCAGCTTGAAAGTAGGGATGAGAAAGCAGCAGCCTGCAGAGAATACCCCTGCTGCAGCTCCCAGCAGCTAGTGCCCTGGTGCCTTTCATAAAACAGGAAGCATGTGGGTTATATGGTGCTAAAGCAACCTCTCAGGTACCTTGGTTCATAGACATTATTTCATCTATCTTTGTAGACTCCTGCTTCTGGCCATAATTGAGTTGCTGACAGCACTTTTTATCCCCATGGATGGACTGAGATACAGAGCACCTCAGGGCCATGCTTGGACCGATGGCTGTACTTGTCAAAGCTAGTCCCTGTACCTGCAGGGGCCAGGAGAACAGAGGAGAATCACAGTCCTGCCCTCTCAGGTGCTTCTCCTTGGCTCCACGTGCCATCAGTGGAGAGATTCTATTGAAATGCCTACAAGGTGCAAAATACCGTGCCTGACCTGCCCTTGGCCACACAGGAGGTTTGTGGCAACACATGCAATCAGAGCTAGATCACTGGTGATTAGTTTTGCTTTTCCTTCGTTGACATATTGTGCTCCTGCTGACTTCAGCTTTTGCTACAGACATGGGTATTCAAAATTGGGTGTTGTATAGCCACAGGTGGATTAAGATGGTCTCTAGTAATTTACACAGGTTGTGAGAAAACAGCATATGGAACATGTGTTCTTTCCATTATTTCAGTCAGACATCCCTGCTCAGCATTTATTACTCAAAAAGAAACTGTAGATCAGATTTTCACATTTAAAGCATATAAGCAGCTGGGAGTCCAATAATGTTTCTATGAAATCTTAAAGTTGTGAAGAGTTTATACCAAGGGCTGGAGGGCAGAGCAGCTAAATCAGCTTATAGAAATGAGATAAACAGGATGAAAAAGAATTGTTTCCATGCCTGATTGTATGTACAACCACTTCTCAAACAACAAAAAAAGAGAGATATTCTGTAGGCATTCTTGAGAATTTTCCTCTACCTTTCACTTCTGTTGACACCAGAAGTTGATGAATGGGGACATGGAATTGTTTAGTTCCAAGCTGCTGTTTCCATTCTGCATTAGTTGGTCAGTCCTCTGTTCATGATCTATTTTGGCGACCTGTAAAAAAAACACTAACCAACCAACCAACAACCCAGGGTTTTTTCCCAGTGAATAGGAATTTATATTGTTGTAACATTTATATTGAAGTAACAACTTTCTTGGATGCTCTATCAGACACAACATGAATTAGTCATGAAAGAGAAGCAGTAGGGGAAATTCTGCCATTGGTGTTGTACAGGAAATCCCTTGGCCTTCAGGAAATTAGAATAATTCTATCCATGCCACTGGTCAGTAACTACCAGATCACAGAGAAGAAGTTTTTAATGATGGGAAAAATGAGCCTAACAAATCTTTGGTATTTTGTATTCCTTTATACTAGTTTTAATTAGCACTAACTCTGTTGGCTTCTGGTGTACTTGGAGTAAAAGGAGAATAGGGGTTTTGCTGTGAAGTTTTTCTGCTACATTTTCATGTCTCAGTTTTGTCATCTTTTCTTTTTTTTTTCCCCCTGGAAAATATTAAACAGCTGTAATACTAAGCTGCTTGTATTAAGGTAATGTATACAACAGTAATGAATTAGACCCTTCATGGAGATAAAGCTTTCACAAAGACATAAGCCAAGGGAATAATAGACAAAAAAATGTCCATCCAGTTGTTAATGGAACAGTGAAGTCCATTTATAGTTTCATTGAAGACCTAAGGCTGTGTCTTTTAACTAAAGGCAGCCATAACAAAACAATCAGAACTGAAAGCGTTCATGCAGCTTTCATTAAATAAATAGTCTATGTTGTGGCATGTGTGGGCTCTGTTAGAAACAGACTGAATTACAGCCCTGATGATCACTCATTCTCAGACACTTTGTTTTAAATGGATCAGCTCTCTGTTCACTAGATGTATTACCGGGTTTATTTC
>VZSR01000520.1:34514585-34556461 GCA_013398615.1 Brachypodius melanocephalos
TATCTTTCTTTGCCAGTGGAGAATCTGCGTCAGCTATGAATGACAAAAAAAGAAATCTGACTCATGGCAAATATTTGAAATAAGTCAGTGGGAACATTTGAGAAGCAGGAATGTATGCCCTACCATGGAAGAGCATGTGTGCTATGGGCCAAAAACAGCTAGAGCATAATTTCACCAAAACTACATAAAGGGTAGCTTTGATTCCTTGAGGTGAGACAAGCAGTTCTCAAGTGACACACACACAGTCCATGAAACCAAGATATCCAAGTGCATAGGTGAGAAAAAAAAAATCCCCACAGTCTGAGGAAAGACATTCAGAATGACAGCAGATTAGGTTAAGAGGAATGGTCAGCTCTGAGTGTTGGGAAGATAGGTCTGGTAAGAAACTTGCTATTATGGGTTTTCCATGATGAATTTATGACATATTGGTTGAAAGTGAAAGTATCTTTCAAATGAGAAAAGTTATCCTTGTGTTCTTTGTGGTTTATGCAGGGAAGTTTCAGTTTGGGTTCTATTTTAAGTAGTAATTATTTATAATGATAAGTGTTAGCATGCCTTTTTCTGTCCTTAAAGATCCCAAAGAGCTCTTACAGACTGTATATTAGATCACTTTGTTAACTTAGTTGATAGGAGTGTTTTAAGCACAGGAAATATTGAGCATCTGCTGCACACCAATTTCAAAAACTAGGCTTAAGTCCAGTGTAAAAATCTTACTGTTTTCTTAGCTAGACAGCATAGTTAGAAAGATGATTCCTCTTGGATCCTAGCTCTTGGGAGACTGTTTTAATTAGGATCATGTAGTGTGATGTTTTGCCTTCTGAAGGGACATAAACACCAAAGTCCAAAGTCCTAAAACTACTGTCTCAAATTCTATATTCTGTTTTTTGGTATCACACACAGAGTAAGCCTAAGAGAATAAATACCCCTAATGCATGTAGACAACTTCCCTTCTAATATTGCCAACCTGAACTACAGTCTTGATGTCAGTATCAAATCAGAGGAACAAGCCGGAAGCCCTTGCACTCTTCGAAAATTGCCAGTTGTTTGTGATCAACGAAGTTAAGTTTACATTTCTCCAGAAAAATTTCAAAATCCTATTTTGGGCTTGAAGCAAGTTTACTTACTTTTTCAGTAATCTAAATTTCTGTCTTCAGCATTTTTTCTTTGCTGGTGCTTTTCAGCTTCAATTCTTCAGATAAAGTAAGCTAAAGTCTGCAAAGGACTCACTATGTGAGAATCTGACACAGTTGTGTGGGAAAATGACTTTGTGGTGTTATTGGGATCACACCAATTGGTGATTCTCTTTGCTCAGGGAAGCCATATGGTGCAGATGACTTCCTCCCTGTGCTCATGTATGTGTTGGCCCGCAGCAACTTGACTGAAGTCCTCCTGAATGTGGAGTATATGATGGAGCTCATGGACCCTGCTCTGCAGCTAGGAGAAGGTAAGAGTACAGTGTCTGCTCATGGGATATGCACTTTGGAAATCATCAATTGTCTCACTTCAGTGTTTGTGAAAGTGGGTCAGCAGGGCTCTGGCCAGGTTTTGTGGATAATGCTTTGGCCAATCTTTTCAAATCTGAAACTCTAAAATTTTTGCCAAACACTTTAACTCCTTTTAGCCGTGCAATGCTTTAAGACACAAGTTAGAAAGCCAGGGACTCATCATAAATAGTAACTGAGGTGCTAGATTAGCAACATAAACAGAGACTTCTTGTGTCCCTTGGCCCAAAGGCTGAAAAGCTGGAAGGTTTTTGCTAAAATTGAACAGCTGCTGCAAACAATTGTAGAGATACTATTATTTATTCCACTGAGAAAAGAGCACATTTCTTAAATTGCATGATATGCCTGAGGGCTACATTCTCATGATCACTCTACTCCTAAATTTGAGTGCACCCTCTGACAGTGTTCTCTGACTGAGCATCATAGTGAGACAGAGAAATAAAGTTAGGTTGGTTAGTGAGAAATATTGAGTTTGGAAGTGACTAAAGACCTCTGTTATCAGAGAGATAAATACCCCAGGGAAATGTGGGCCTCTAGTTTTTTAAATATAGCTTGGAAAGCACATGCTTCCCAAGTGACAATTACACACCCTGAATTAGGAACACAGATCATTTATCACCAAGTAGACACTAAACCAATAAAATGGGGTTTATTTTAGATTTTGCTTTGGTAAGTACTGAGAAAGGAATCCTGGATAAACAACAGCATACTAATTTTATTTGTATTAAATGAGGATGTGAGTCTGAAACTAAGCATGTCATCCCAGCACAGTGCAGAGTGGAACAAAAGCAAGTGCTATTAGGATGATTAGTAGTAACACAGTACATTAGCAAGGTGTTTCTGCACAGGCTAGTTTTTCTGCTGAAAAGGATTCTTAGAAAAAAAAAATGTTTGTTGATGCACAGCATTTTGTGGATATAATCAAGCTGGTTTTTGTGACTACTCTGCACAAAGGTTCTTCATTCCAGGCTGGCTACTGGAGTCATCTGGCCTGGGGAGCTCAGGAAAGCAAAGCTGGCTGGAAGTTCTCTTAGCTCAAAGATGCAAAGACTCTGTGAAATGTGCACTCCAGTCAAAAGGGAAAATTTTGTGAGGGAGTTCCACATCAAACTGACTGAATAATCACATCAGAAAGAACACTGGGAGTAACTGCAGATATGAGAAATGGAGGGGAAAAAAAAGAACATCCCAGTGAAGACAGATCCGAGATTGCAAAGTGTAGAACTGGCAAAAGTTTACCTGTAGTTAGGCCTTTCAAAGTTGAATAGCAAAAGGTATTCAGGTACAGAAATTTAAAGGAAAGAAGTAAAGCAGAAGTGAGAAAACTCTGCAATTGCATAAGTCAATATACAAAATCACTTCAATTTTGCCTCCAAATGAAAAATATACTTCAAATTATTCTAATGGTGGTGATAGTGGTGATTTTAATAGTGGTGATGCTGACTGCTGGTGCAAAGGCAAGGAGAGATTAGAGGGAACAACTGGATGGAAACAAAGAAATTGGAAGTGAGCAAAAACTTAATTCCTAAAAAAGTTGTCATGAATTCCTGCTGTGGGGGACTCTTCCTCCCTGGGTTCTGAGGAAAGGGATACACCCCATCTCAGGTCCCATCACAGCTACATCTGACACAGCCAGAAGAGGAGAAATATTGAATAACAGACAAAGGAGGGTAGTAACCGTATTTAAGAGGAGAAAAATGGCACTTCTAGGCTTCTTAGTCTATTCTCAGCACCTCTTTGTAGGAGACTGTAAAGAAAAATGAGTATTTTGGGCACAAACCTTCGAAACTGTAGGACACTCCTCATTGATACACCAGAGTACAGGAAGCCAAGTGGCAGGGTCTTGGTCTCTCATCTCCTACGCCAAACTTTCACAGTGTTCTAAAAATACTGCTCTTCAATCAGGTGCTCTCTTTGCCCCTCCCTGAAGCAGCCAGCCACGCTGACCATGGGCTCATCAAGGCCTGAGGAGCCACCGGGAACCGCGGGCTGCCGGAGGGATGGGTGATGTGCCAGTGCCACCTGGAGGCACTGCAATTGTGTGAAACTCCGTCCAACAGCTGTCAGCTGTCCCTGTTTGCCGAGCAGGGGATGTCCCCGTCACTGCTGCTCTGCAGCTCCGCGGGCTGACCCTGCCCTGGCCCGGGCCCGAGCCTCCCGCCTCCCGCCTGAGGGAGGAGCTGGGAAACCTTCACTTCATCAGCCCTGGGGCTGCCCTGCGGCCACAGCAGCATCTCTGTCCTTGTCAGGGCTTATCTCTGTGGCTCAAGCCGGTTTTTATCATGGCCCAGCTGCCACCCTGTGGCTGCAGTCGGTTATTTATTTCCTGCTGCGAGCAGCGCCACAGCAACCGGGGAGTTCTGAGGGAAAAGGGCTTTTGCCACTGAACACTGTTTCTCTGTGTTACCAAGATTTCTCCCGCAGCCCCGAACAGTCCAGGAATTACAGGGATGCTCTACACGCCCGGGATGGCTGTGTAGTCAATAGAGAAGGGAACAAAGGATGACTTATTCCTGCATCAGAGGATGTTGAGACATCCCTTAACAGCGTTGAGCCCACAGGAGCCCTGAAATCCAAACATTTGAGTAGTGGAGCTGGAGCTGAGGGGCTGGATCCAGGCTTGTGCTTCTCCTGCTCTAATTAGTAGAAATAATTAGTAGAAATAATCTACTATTATTTCTATTTTCCTGCATTGTGGGGACTGCTTGGGAGCCCAAGTTACAGACCTGTTGCATGCCCTGTCAAACACAACAAAAAGATGGCCATGGCCCAAAGAATAAACATCTGTGCCTTGGGCTTATTTGTGAAAGCAGTTTTTGTAGCTCTTTCCTTTCAGCCTGTGTTCTCTCCCAGGACATCTACAGCCCCAGCAGCCGGGGCAGCAACACTGATGTGGAGCAGGAGGCCTGGAGGATGCTGATCATCAGGTGTCCTTCAGTGGGTTAACACCAGTGACCCCTGCACTCCCTCCAGCACAGGCAGTGCAAGGGTCAGACAGCTGAGCCCGTGTGCCATCGGCAGGCAGGCTGGGGGTGGGACGGAACGGCCCATGAAGGTGTGATGTTCATTGCAAGACTTTTGCCTTTTGCAGGCTCCTATTATTTAACCACCACCTACGGGGTCCTGGAGCATATCAAGAACTACGACAAAATCACTGTGACACGGCAGCTGAGTGTGGAGGTTCAGGACTCCATCCACCGCTGGGAGCGACGGAGAACGCTGAACAAGGCCCGGGCTTCCCGCTCATCAGTGCAGGTAGCTGGCATTATATCCTAGGGGGAAAGCCTGCATGCTTTCTCCATACTTAGAAATCTCTAATATGTTAATTACTTTTAAACTAAATTAATTGAAATCACTATTTAAATGGAAGAGTACATCTGGGGCAAGACTTCCAGATCTTAAAAAAACCACACCACATTTGAAATATATACTATTTATGAAATAAATTTTGAAATCTTGAGGTACCCTTATAATATTGTAGTTTTAAATATGACTGCAAAGTGATTTTTTTTGTTCATTCTCAAAGGAGGTGTGCTAGGAGCCTTTGCATGTGGGAGCTGTGATAGGAACTCAGAAGCCCCTCTTAAGTCATCACCCTTAATGCCTGGGGAAATCATGGGCTAAACTGAGATGTGAGCAGACTATGCAGGGCTGCTTCTACATGGTGTAAAGATATAGGAGGGTCTGAGACATCCTGAGAGCCAGTCAGTTGAGCATCTTTCAGAGCCTGTCCAGCAGCAGGAAAGACCCTTCAAGGTCTGGTTAGTTCTGAAGCCCATGCAGTTCATGGCCTGGCAAAGATCTCCCCAAGCACCAGCGGGAGAGGGTCCCAGGACAGATGGGTGCTCTGGGGCTCCAGCCGTGGTGAGGCTGGTCCAGGCAGACAGGATACCCTGCCAGCCCCATGTGCTGTGATCAAATTGTCACCCACAGGGAGGCAGCAAAGGCCATGTCTCACATCTCAGTGCAGAACTGAAAATTGCACGTGCCGAGGGAAAAGCCAGGGGAAAGTCTCCTGCGGGGCAGAGTAGTTTGTGTGAAAGCATGGAGTTGAACAGGTTTCCCATGTTGCAGTCAAACCAGTCCTTGATGATCTCAGAAACTGTGAATGGTGGATGAGATACAGCAAATATCCATCCTGAGTGCTGCTCTGGCAGTAGCACATAGAAGTACCTAGTACAAAGCATAATTGCTGAACAAGGAAATGACACATTTTCCCGGGAGATTCCCACCACTTCCAGCAGCTGAAAGGCCTTGGAATGAGGGGTAGTATCAGAGACATGAAAGCCCATTCTGGCAGAGCTAAACAGCTTGCTGTTATGTTCAGCCCATCCTTCTAATTGCCTTAATCAACTGCAGTGATACTCCTTAAATGTAGTTTGGAAGACTGTAGTCCATACATCTGGAAATTCCCCTTCTGCCAGGGAACCTCATTATTTTCTGAACAAAATGGTTGGGATTTGTTTTGAAGTTCACAGTTGCAAATTAAACACACAGGTTCCAGCTCTCTAGGTCCTGTTCGTTATGTGTTTGGCAAGATGATTGTTTGTCACAACAGTTGTTACTCCCCAAAACAGTAAATCAACTTTCTCAGCATAACTTCTGCTATTTTCTCACTGATGGAAGGAAGTTCAGAGGACACACTCTCAAGGTTCTCTTTGGGTGATAGTGAAGCGGCAAGGTCACCACACTGCTAGCCCTATCCCATTTCTGGGAAACAGGGGGTTTACAGGTCAGATTTCTGACATTTGTGGTCTGTTATTCTTGTCTGTCACATCTTTGCAAACCCTTTCTTCAGGAGCTGCAAAAAGATGCGAGAATGAACCATTGCAGATCATTCTCTAAGGATATTCACCAAAATCAGAAAAAAGCGCTTTAACTTCAGTGTCTTTATGGCAGTAATTATTTGGGAAAGTGCTTATTTAAGTATTTGCTGATTCAGAGCCTGTCAGAGGGAAGAAAGGAGAGAATAACTAGGACATTGGAGAATGACTGGAGGATATGTGGGAGCTCTAGGCAGCTAGAACTTTGTGACTGAATTCTTCCTCCTTCAGTCCTAGGTTATTATGTTAACTGCAAAGTCTCTCCTCATGTTTCTCTTCAGGATTTCATCTGTATCTCCTTTATGGAAATCAGTGGTCAATCAAGGACACTTGCTTCCCGTCGTGACACCACAGCTGAGCAGCTGAGCCAGCAGTGTGCTGAGAAGTTTGAAGTGTCCCATCCCAAGGACTATGGACTCTTTGTTTATGTTGATGACCAGTGGCTGCAGCTGGACAAAGATGCCCTTCCTCACCATATCAAAGCCTCCCTACTGAAGAGTGAAACCAAGAAAGATTTCCAATTTATTTATAAACCAATAGACCATAAAACCCTACCAGTTCCAATTGTCAAAGAATCAGACTTTTCCTAAGGGCCATGCTGCTTTTCTTCTGTTCTTGCTGTCATCCTGGAAGAGCTGGATAATTTACCCTGTGAGATCCTGTGGTATCTGCAGACCTTGAAAGTTCTCTGGCATGTGGCCTTCAACAAAGGGCAGATGGGCTAATTGTAGACGGTGTCTGAACACATGGCATCTCTCAGTGGAGGTCATTTGCAGAAGTAAAAGGAGCATTCAAGAGAACGTTCATCCTCTGGAAAACTTGAAGTGTCAATCCTCAGAACCTCTCAGCTGCAACCAGCCAACATTGCAGAATGTAAATGAACAGTAGAGAAAATGCAGAGATCTTGCAAAAAGGTGGACATCTACTTTATAATAAATGATGGCAGGTGTGAATCACGTCTGTGCACAAGGCCTTTGAAAGGCCTGCACACATCTCAATCTGTTTGGAGGTAAGACTGTGTTTGTGCCTTATGGTATCTGTTCACCCAGTCTGAATAAACTGTGTCTTTTCTGATGCATTCAGTGGCATAGGGTTGCCACCTGTAGCAGAACTCCATCTCTGTCTTGCTCTCAACATGTCTTTGAAATCCACATAATTACAAACAGTGCAAGATGACCCTGTACTTTCACTAAGAATACGGTTTTTGCCTTCTATTTATCACTCAAATCAGGTAGCATAGGCATTTTCATCAATGTATTTTTCCTAAAGATTGAAACCTCACCATTGGTTTTACATGTACAGCAGTTTTATTCATGTTGGTTGTTTGATAGTGTCTGGTTCATTGTATATTTATTTCAATGTGTGATATGGTGCAATTATTTTAAAATAAGACTTTGTAAAGAACTTAATAATTTGCCCAGTGTATCAAACCAGATTAAAATGTGAAATTCAAAAGGAGTTAGAATTAAATACCAATCCCTTTTTACATGGCTGTCATTCCCACAAGTGTTATAATAGCTGTAAATCCCACCAGGTTATAACTTTAATAAATTCAGGCTGTTGCAGACAGAACTTTCTAATTCTCCTTTCTACATGTGTTTTCGTCATTCAGACATTGCAGACTTAAATTTCCCTGAACAAACAAATTCCCACAGAATATACTGAATCAATGCAAAAATGCATTACATTAAATTTGAAAACAATTTCTCAGGATCGGATAAGGGAAGCAAGAGCCTTAATTGCAAGACAGGTCCGTGTCTTCTGATTGCCTTCATATAGGCAAGATTTCCACTGCAAACACAAAATACTGGGTTTTCTGCATGCAGGAAGCCAGTAACCTCCCCTGTAGCTCCACCAATGTGGAATCAGGCCTAGCAAAGCTCTCATTACAAAAAGGTGTTTTACTCTGGGTTTTGCTCAAGCTTGTTACTGTTTCTTCCCAATAACATTCAAAAGAGATTTTGGGCACCTTGGGCCAAGTTGCCCAAGGTCTCTGCCTTATTCCTGAAGCTCCAAGGATAAAAGGGTGATATTACATGTAGCTGATCTCTCTCTTAGTCTCTGGGGCTTGGAACAAATGTCCATGTCTGTGTGCCCCAGCTGCAGCCAAATCTGCATACTGATAGCAAACCAGTGCCCCGCATCTGCCAGCGTGGGCTGTGTGCACATCTTGCTGGGAAGGGGCAACAACCAAGAATGAGGAACAGTGAATAAGAGCAATCTTGGTTTTGAGGATATCATGTGCAGAGCTTGCAGTGTGTGACAGCACAGCTGACTCCAAATTCATGGTTATTTTTGCTACGTGCAGCTGTTGGCACCTCTGCCTTGCCTCTGGGCAGCACATCTGCAGGATGCCAGAGCTGAAGCCCTCCTTCATGCTGCCATCACACGCCTGCAGGGCTGTGTGCTCCTGCTGGGAGCCTGGGCTGCTCTTAGGGTGACACTTGGGATGCTGTGGCTAAATCTGAGACACAAGTTTCCAGTACTGATCTGGGAGGTGATGCTGCTCTCAGGGGCCTGAGGGCACTCACAGGTGTGGCTGTCTCCAGTGCCTCCTCTGTACCTTTGCACCCTGCCCATGGTCCAGGACTCCATTTCAGCCTCCCAGGGCTTTCAGCCCCTGCCTGAGTGATGCTGCAGCAGGCGTGGTCTCCAGCTCCCCTGCCCTCAGCCTGTCACCCAGCCTGTCTCCCATTCCCAGGGAGATGCTGGATGTCCAGGCCTGGGGCTTCCCCTGATGCTCCCCTGATCCTTGGCCTGATCAGATTATCACTATACTGTAACATCCATAGTCAATGAGACTAAAAGTAATCTGATGGGTAAGAAAGTAGAAACATGGAAGGAAAGAAGCTAGGACTGATCTGCTGAATATTTGTGCAGAGCAACTGGACTTTGCACCAGCCAGGGTCAAGCAACTGATTAAAGAAGTGAAGCACTCCAGCACCTCACAGTGTCCTGGGACATCTGAGTCACCAGCTGGATCTTCGGGATAGTGACAAGTACAGGATATAGGATATAGGTCAGTGGAGCCTGTGGAAACAGGACTAAATCACTGCAATCTGAATGGGCTCAGACCTAAATTTACTAATGTCTAGACCCAAACCCAGACCTGCAGATTCCAGTTTTTGAAATGCAAGGAGTGCCTTGAACCTTTGAATTTACGTGGGCTTTTCTCAAATTGCACATGCAATGTTTTCCTCTGGCATAACAACTGCAAAGCTCTGATTTGATTTGAGAGAGCTGCCATGGCTCTCCCAAGTCCAGAGATTATTGACAGTAAGGCAAATTACTGTGCCTGGCTGTGAGCTGCCTGGAAGGAAATCCCTGTGCTAGGGCTCAGTGCAGAGCAGAGTGTGCTCAGAGGCTATGGGGCAACTGGCTTGTTTGGTCCCATCATATAAACCACCAGCAACATTTCATTAAACATACATCTCTGAGGTACAGGGGTGATGTGGCCACAGCCGTCCCTTGTCAGGGAACATAAGCTGGGAAATGACCCATGGGATGGTATTTTGGGTGAACCAGGACAGAGAAGGATGCTGCCTCTCCAAGTTCACAGCTCAGTGGTGGCACTCAGGCTCTGCCTTCACCAGGGTCACGTAGAAAAAGCCTGCCTGGAGCAAACACGCCTTTGTTTTGGTGACCCTGGCAAAGCAGATTCTCCAAAATGGAGATTGCTGGAGCAGTTCAGCATACCCCTTCCTCTGGATCCCACACTGCTTTGGGCAGGTATGTGGCATTTCAGGTGGTGTGAGAAAAAGAAGTCAAATGTGGGAATGAAATGGGCAACCTTAAATGCTCCATGGAATTTTGTTCAGTCACTCCCTGAGTGACTGAAAAGGAAATGGGTCTCTGAGGGGTTTCCTCATGCTGCAGCCCAGGAGAAGGGGAAGCAGCCCAGCCTGGTGATCTGTGGCCTCCCCTGGTTAGTCAAGATGGTCATGCTGTGACTCACGTGCTGGCCTTCACGTGAGCCCTCAGCAGACAGGAATGTTCCAGGAGGTTTTGACCAAGTAGGGTTGTGCAATCCAGCCAAGGCCTCTTCAAACACTCATTTGCAGAGAAACGTTGTGCAATGATCACTCATCGACTCACAAGGAAAGTATCCCAGTGTGAAAGAGAGGAACAGGGAGACCTGCTGCACCCAGCAACTTCTGCAGAGAAAGAACCAACCTGTGGTCCACTGCATGCACAGAGCTGATTTAACGCCAGTTTGCACCCAGTGACACAATCTGTCAATAATTCACTGAAATAACTGACTGGCAGGTCAAGTTTAACCTAACATAGAAGTCATTGAGATCAAAGGGAGTTTCCATGCTGAATTCAAGAGCTTTTGGGCTTCCTCATGCTCCAGTCACCAACTGTACTTTGAAACCTGGCATGAGACTGGCTTTCTGCTGTGGGCTTGTAGAGTGATTGAGGCTGCCAGGAACCCCTGTGGGTAACAAGCCCAATCCCTGTTCAAATGGGGCTGCCTCCCAAGGTTGTTCAGAGCCTCATCCTTTCAGTGCTGCAGTCTCCAGGGTCATGCAGCCTTCCTGGGGCCCTAGTCCAGCATTTTAACACCTTGCAGTGAGAAAAATGTTTTCCTCTTATCCAGCTGCTGTGCAGGCCCTGCCTGTCCCACCAGCATCCCTCCTTGGATGGGTGTTGCTAGTGTGGGATACTGGCCAGCTCTGCCTGTCGTGCAAGGCTTACAGAATTGTAGGACTATTGCTGTCATCCACATCTTTTGGGATATCATGCCCCTAGGAAGGAACCAGCTTCTGATTCAGAATCGCCTGAGCTCTTGGCACAAAATGCTGCTCTAAGTCAGCACTTTAGCTTAAGCTTCCTTTTCCTCTGCTGCCCCTCCACCCCTGTTCTCACAGGCAGAGGCTGAGCACAGGAATGAGAGGCCTTCAGCCTCCTGCCCTGAGATGGCCACAGGTGCTCAGCATTTACCCTAAACTGTCCTGACCAGACAAGATGCAACTTGGTTTGAAGAGAGCTAAAACAATACTGAACTATCTAAAAAAGCACGTTATCTCAAACTCAGGCAAAGTGCTTTCTGCTTCATTGCTGGTAAGGAAGGGAGGGTGGTTACCAGTGCTCTGAACAAAGCTGTGTCCATCTAAATTTGCATTATACAGAAGTAGCCAGCACAGAGTGTACCATGGAGGCTGATCATGGACCTGCCCTCCAGATCCTCTCCCAAGGAAAGGTGGTGAACTCCTGTGCAGCAGGATGTTGGGTAGAAACACACAGTGGATTTGGCACACGGGTCGGAAAAGGGCCTTGGACTCCATTCCTAGCAACAAGGAGGAGGACAGGAAACCTTGGCTGCAGTGAATGACACTCTTCCCTGAGGCTGTGGATATACACAACTCTTATGCTATTTTTGTAAATAACACAGCCTCAACTTTGCCCTGTTTTGCCTGGTGGTGACAATTTGCTAGAAATGCGACAGTTTTCCATATTTTACATTCCAGCATCCCAACATTCTAGGAATGATAGGCTGAGCAACTGCATGCCTGCAGGAAGAGCGAGGGTGTTTGTACTTGCCCAATTCACCACAGGATTCTCTGATGTAAGACTGAGCTTGCACAAGCCTAAAACGATTTTCTCATCAGATTCTATTACCATCACAAAATAAACAGCCTGCCATGCAAGTATCAAGTCTGCGTGATGCTATTTGGAGGCCTTAAAACAAATGTACTGATCAGTGCAGGTGAAGGTTACTGTTTTTTTCTTCTGTGGGGCTCTTCCCTGAGTGACTGAAAAGGAAATGGGTCTCTGGATAGGAACTGAAAATTCAGAGCATGGATGAGAACCTGCTTCATCTCAGACAGCATTGTGGGTGCAGTGACATCTTCAGTGTCTGTCTTTCAGTTTGTCACGTACCTGAGGGAAGGGGGAACAATGCCATTTAGGATGGTGAAGCTATGGAAATCACTTGCAAGAGGAAAACAAAATCCCACTCTCATGTTTCAGCTTTGCATCCTCAGTGCAACAAAGGTCTGTAGGAGGGTCAGGGCACAGGATGATAACAAGTGCCACCTGGGCAAACTGAAAATAAAAACGTGTTAGCAGCTGATTTCTCATCTGATAATTACTTTTTGAGGTCTACTTACTATGGCTGGAGACTCTTAGGTCATAACATGACACCATCTATGAGGAACATGGAGGCCTCTTTTTTAACTTCTGCATTCTAGATGTGAAAATCCAAAAGAATAAAACCCTCTTCTGAATACTTCAGCAGAAAAATGGGCATATGTAAAGTGCAAAAAAAAAAAAGTTAAACCTATGAATTAATGATGCTAAGTGCTTGAGAAGCAGCCTGAATTTCTAGGGCAGAGAACAACTCTAAAAGTAGAGATGAGTAAAACAGCAGACTGAATGTATACTTTGAAAGAGTAATTTCTCCTGTTCTTTCCAAGTGTTTGGGAGCTCTTGCAATGTTCTTTCACAATAGCAGCCAAAATGACTAAGAGCTGTCTGTGGGGCCAGCCCTTCCTCCTGCCATCAGGGAAACAACTGCAACACATTCAGTCAGTCATGAATTTCACACTCTTAATTTTAGCTTTCTGCTAAAAAAACCCCCAGCTTTACAAGCTGAGAAGAAACAAGAAACAACTCAAAAGCAGCACATATCTGAACTTTCAACAACCCCCAAGGTGCAAACTTTCATCTATTAATTCAGTAAAGCCTAATTCCACAGGGTTTTACCTTTTCCATTCATCCTGACACTAGCTGTCCTCTGGGATCGATCTCTCTCACAGCAGACAGTGTTCATGAAGCTGTTCATGTTCCTCCTGGCTTTACCTAGCTCTTATTTATGCAAAAGTAGCAGTTACATCTCTATAACCCCTTTCCTCCATGTGGAGCTACCCAGAACTCTCTCCATCCTGGGGATGTTGGTTCAGTTTTTGTCAAGACTTCATTCTTTTCACATAGAGATGAGGTAATTTCACCTATTTTAACATATTGTTAGAAAATAACTCTGAAATATTTCTTTATCCTGTCTCCACATGTAAAAAGGTGAGGACAACCTGAAACTTTTGTGGATCACCTCACAGCCTCTAATCTTGCTGTGCTTGTCCTTTACTGAGTCACTTCTAAGGAGTGGCACCCTCAAGTGTGATCTGGAGCTTTATATAATTTGTTGCTGCTTTTGAGCTGGAGTTTTGGGATTGGTTTTGGGTTTTGTTGGTTTGCTTGTGCCTGTTTCTTTGAAATGACCTGCCTCATGAAAGTCTTAAAGGGACAGATTAACTTTGTAATCCATATCCTACAATTAATTAGCTCTCCTTCATTTTCAAGACACAACATGTCCAACACTGCATTGCACTGTGGGTAGATGAAACTGTCAACTTTATTTTTATTCACAGGCAATTCTGGTACTCTGTGACTTCCCACAGGTTTGTGAGTATACACAATTAATTAGAGCATACTGGTGCTAAATTTACAGCATTAGATATTCCTGGTTTTCTTTGGGAAGCAGTGATTTCTACTCACAAAGATTTTTACTGTTCAACATTTAACTGTGCTGTCCACATGAAATAGCTCCCAAACACACATAATTTCTTTAAACTGTTAAAGAGTTAAAGAACAAACTTTGGTTTCTTCACTCTTCAACCAATCTGCAAATTAGTCACTGTAATGGAATTCATTAACTTTTTTAATAAGTTAAGAGTTAGCAAGAGTATTAAAAAAAAATCCAGAATTAATGACTCAATGTTTAGATTTAGGATGGATTTAGCAATCACATAGGTGGCTCGTAGTGTTCATCCAGATTTGTAAGAGCGTTGTGCTTTGAAAAAAATTATCCATCTTGAAAGCTCCAGGTGGTTTGCCAAAACGCCCCTCTCAAAGCAGCAGGCTGTCAGCAGGTGGGGATGCAGGGGAGAGCACTGGCAAGTGCTGCACACTGCTCATGGTCTGGTGCCTCAGCTCCCAGCACAGTTCCAGTACAGTGGCTGACTCTCTCCAGGTTGCATGCACATAAAGTCTGGATTATGACAGCTATGAAAAGTTATCACTTGTAGTAAGGGTTACATTCAGGACTGTTGTTTCCATCAATACCCAAGGCACACTTGATTCATGGCCAGGCATATTCTGCAACAGAGAACAGTAATGATGAATAACTTTTCAGGTACTCTGCTCTCAAACTATTTCCCAAACTGACTACAATAGGCTGCAACCAGGAGTGGAGGCAGCAGTTCTTCACCTTCTGAGTTGCACGGGCACACTGTCTGAACTAACAGTCCATGCTCACATTCCCTACTGTTCTGCTTTTCCTCTCCCTTTTACTTCTCTTGCATGACTCACAAAGTGGGATCCCAACCTCTACCACTCCTAAGAGAGAATTCCAACACCATGCTGCCCTTGGCTCTGCTGCACCACCACAGGGGTCACCCTGAACCATTACTCCCTTGCTTTCCCACCCCACACATGAAGGACATAGCACCATATTCCCTTTCATCACCAGAACCCAGCAGTGCAGTGGTGTTTTGAGCCAGCAGCTGAGGGGGTAGCACAGAAAACACAGCAGTTCCCAACCTGGCTTCAGTGTAAGCTCATACAGGAGCTACAGGGCAACGCCCTTGCACCAGTCATGCTGTTTTGTTTGATGCCGTGTAGTGCAGTGGGATCCTCTGACTGGCTGTTACTTCGCCTGAGGCTCAGTATGGAAATTAAAGGGTTATGGGAACACGGATCATTATGAGTGGGAGGGAACTAATAATGACGTTTGTCAAAATAAACATTTCTAACTTCAGAGTGATTTACTGACAAAATGATAACAAGAGCAGAACAAGCGAGAAGCTTTTAGGATTAAGCTTTATCTGACTATTAGCTTTTGATCTTTTAGTCACAGTTAAAACTACAGGGCACATCTGGGAACCTCATTACCTGTCAATGGGGTATCCTCCTTCACAAAGGTTGACCAAGGCATACAGCTGCCTCAGTGCATACTCATACTGAAATAAACAAATGTTGTTAATCATCTCAGTGACAAAAAGCAGGTACTGTTTATCCAGACTAAATGGTGAAAATAATTTAGAGATGTTATAATATCCAAAGTGTTCAACTGATGATCTAGTACTGGGCTAAATGGTTCTTTGTTCTGTGCACTTTGCTCTTTGAACTTCAGGCAATCTAGCAATTCAGCTTCTCTGAACTTAGGCAAATTCAGCTGTGCTGCACATTGGCCTCATACACAAGACCACCTAATCCATTACATTCTTAACATCCCACGAAACAAAACCAAAAAATCCACGCAAGAGGTTATCTCGCCTCATATCAGGACTTTCTTATTCTTATCTAAACAGTCTAACAACACAACTTGATCCTCAACTGGGATCCCAGGAAGTGCAAACAGTAATAAAGCCCCTAAACTAAAAAGTGGTTCTCAAGGATTCAGCAAGATGATGAAAATAGCAGTAAGGGTACTGCAAGGAATTATACATAATATGTATCATAATACAGAAATCTCAATGCACCAAGATTATGAATTCACAGTGGTGGTGTTTGTGTTTCTGTTTTGTCAGCAGAGATATTTCAAGCAGAAATACAACTCAACTTTTTTAACACTGGGATTTCTGGGGAGGGAACTGATGGTACCAACAGCACTAACTGGTAAAAATTACAGATTATTTTTGGGGCTGTTTCTAGTAAAGTTCTTGCTTACCACAAGGTAGTAGAAATGGTTTCCTGCTTCCAAAAGCATTACTTACCCTTCCTCTAAATCTAATCTGTATGACTGCCCCAAGGTAGCTTTTTAATAAAAGCTGATTTTTGCTGATGTGCCTATGACTGTGCTAGTTCCTCTGGCCCGTTTATCAGGCTATATCCAATGAGTGACTTACCACAGATAAGTGCCAGTTGAAGCAATGAGCTTTGAAGTGGTTCACTGCTGACTGGTAACAGTCATAATTGCTGATGGTCAGTCTGTCTGACAGAATCTCCTTGGTCTGTTCTGTTGATCCTGTTACTACAGTCACTATCTTCTGCATGGATTCTTGGATTAATTCCTTCACCTGTACATAAAACAAAAGCAACTTAAAACAGGCTTTTTCTAAATCTAATTTAAAGACTTTGAATGAAATTTCTCTTTTTTTAAACCTCCTTTAACTTTTAGGCTCTTTAGGGAGCCAAATTTTGCCATTTATTTTTAGCATAGTCTCTTGGACTTGCCTGTTAACACTCAAATGAAAACTGACAGAAAGTCAAGATTCCTGGAACCTAAAATCACTTACCATCCTTCTACTGTTTACCAGGGAAAGAAAGCACCACCTACATCAATACTGACTTCCATTCTGCAGGAGCTATTTGATTTGGGATGTTTCAGTTCTACTGAGACAAGAGTTTCTCTAACACCAAAGATTAAGTCTTCCCTACAAGAATCCCAATGGATAGGAATGAGGAATTTCCTGTCAATAAAAGCTGTGAGGCTGACTTTTTCCTTTGCTTACCTTTGGCTAGATAATCACTACAGAATGTGCCTTGTGGAACAGATCAGTGAATTTTAAAGGAAGGATAAACTATGAGCTAGAGGTTACCAGTCTGAAGAGTAATTTTGTTGACTTTCAGGGATTTTCATTCTGCCATTGCTTAGGATAGAAATCAATTGGCCTGATGAGCAATTATTTTTTCTTTTCTTACCTCCAGGTACACTTTCATCTCTGCAGCAATCTTCTTAGCCTCAGAAATGTCATTGGTAGCCATCAGCTTTCGTTTCATGATTGCAAAGGGCACATCAGGACTAGGTGTCAGGTCATAGTGTTCCACAGGTGGCAGAGAAATGGGCATAGCTTTCTTCCCCATGCCCTGAAACTGCATCAGCTTCATAGAGGAGATGCTCTGAAGGATAAAAAGTAAACAGATGGAAACTGTTAATCACCCTCAATAGGTAGTTCTGTTTTTGTCTGCCATGGAAACCTAACTCTCTAAACTTGTTTTATTAGAGAAACTAAAGGAGATCACCAGGTTGTAGGTGTATGTGCCTGTGTGTATGCCTATGTTGAGTTTTCTAATACAGTGAGGTAAGGGCTGCCAAAAATCAGGCAACTTTTGTTTCCAAAACTCATCGGGGGGGAAAAAGACTAGCAGTTTACATAACTGCACCTTTATTTTTTTTAACAAGTATTTAATCTGTTCCATAATGGGACTATTGCAAATGCTGTATCACCTCTTAGCTCCTCCCATTTGAGGGATCATTGTATTTTTTAACATTTCACTAATATTCATAACATGCCTGGAAGTAGTAAATACCTTTCTTATGCTTTACTGAAGTGTCAAATTACTGGCAGAGCTTGGAGGACAATTTGTACCCTGGTTTCTTGGATTAAAGCATACGCAAGGCTGATTTCCTTTAGCATCAGGATCATCACCTCTTAAATGCTAAGAGGTCTTCTAAGAGAAATAGCTCATGACTGAAAATCAACCCTGCCCGTTTACAGTTGTTTTTTGTTTGGGTTCGTTTGGTTTAAGGCATGAAAGCATATGGTACTAAAGGCTTGAAGATCTATTTGAGCAGGAAACCCTCCCAAACACATACTCTGTTTCCATATTGCATCACATGGCTGGTGTTGGTGCGTTTCTTCACCAGCTGAAACTGCTTGTGGAGTGTTTCTTTTCTCAGATCCTCCTGCATGAAGAAAGTTCCATGAGGTCAAAGATAGTTAAACTCAGCTATTCTAAAAATGCAAGGGAAGCTGAAAAGGGTCTTAGCTGCCAGTAAGTAGAAGGAAGTATAGGGCAAGAGCTGTGCAACCTTTGAAAGATGTAGAAATAAAAACTGAAAAGAAGATTTGACATTGCTTTTAGTAATCTCATCTCCCAGCAAATGGGCGAGAAGGGAGTGGACTAACATACAAATCCCAGATTTGTTTCATTAACTCTGTTCTCCATTACACTAACAAGTGGGTTAGCCACAGTTCCATATTTAAGCACCCCTGAAGGAGACATACAACTTACTGAACCGCCCAATTTGTTTAACACATTTGGAGATGTGGTCTCAGATTAGCAAATAAAAATTATGTGAATTTGGAGCTAAAAGTTAGAGGGGTTTTATGTCATAAATAACAAAAGACAACAACATTTCTGAAAGTTGGTATTGGAAGTAAATTCAGAGGCCCAAACAAATAAAGATTATATATATGGTTCTGAATAGTAGATAAATACTTTCGCCAACTTAATTTGTTGGTTTTGGTCTCACATAAAGCCAAATATTTTCACAAATCCTGTAAAAGAGCTACATTTAAAAATCCTAGCCATCTTTTTCTTACATGAAATGAAGAAAATTTGTTGAAGTAACTTACCATATCTGAATCTTCCATCCAATTCACACTGTACCAGTCCCCAAGATAAGTCTGCCTTTCATCATCATAGTAACATGCATAAGATGACTCTTTGGGATTAGCAGCTGTTGTTGCATAAACTGTAATACAAATAGTAAGGAGTGTTTTATCTTCTTCTTCTTTTTTTTTTTTTTAATACCCCCTCCCCCCTCCGTGATTTAATGACTTAGCTGCACATGATGTATTTGTCTAAATGTGCAGCAAAACTGCCTGGCAGTGGTGTCTCACAGCTGCTTTGCTACTCAATGAAACTGAGAGCAGGAATTTCACACCTATTACCAGTACCGAGGCTGAGAAATGTCTGCATAACCAGGGCAATCACCTGGTTCCTGAAAAGACATACTTTTTCAGCTTCTCATTTCCAAGAAACTGAAAGTCTTTTCAGTCTTTTGTAAGACTCTATTCAAAGGAACTTCCTGTAAATGGAAAGTATTATTTCTTGTGCTCCCCTGCTAAAATTCTACACAAGCATGCCTTGAATCTGTTCTTGTCACAGTCAATACTTGTTTAGGTCTGTGACAAGTTAGGATATTTAAGTCCAGTAAGTTAACTGAGTGCTCACCATTGATATTATCAGGCAAATGATTCATCATAGACCCAGACTCACATGCTTCAATGTAGAACACCATCTATAAAATAGAAAAATAAATCAGAGATCTTAAGAAATTCCACAAGGAAATGAAGAAAAGTTGCTTGGTGCTTTTTAGCTATAGCTAGTTGGCCTATACTGCTATTCCTGAAACAAAAGCTATGCATATAATGCCACAAAACAAAAGACAAGTTTTCCTTTTCAGGAATCAAACTCTGTAGAAAGTGGAAAGAATAATAATGAAAAGATATTATTAATCTCTACAGAATCCACAGGGATCTACTGGCTATTGTACAAAGCACAGATCAAATACACAGTCACTCCATAGGCATAGCAACGTGTTAGTATTGAATGTAGTATCTCTGGAACTGATGCCAGCTGTGTGTTCCTAAACACAGCCAGCCATAGCAGACACTGCCACAAAGAGCTGCTCAATAAAAAGCACTACTAAAATGTTCAAAATATTAATTTTTCTGCTTAACAGCACATGTTATTAAATAAATTCACAGAATTTTCTGACAAGAGGTAGTCTTTTAAACTTCATAAGTAACTGTCAGAAAAACATGAGGTATATAAAAACTTCCTGTAATAACAGTGAAGTCTGAAGTGAACAAAGTACAGGAAGAAAGAATCAGATACAAATTATGGGGGAGCAGAAGTTACAGATGTTGTTTTTCTAGTCAGAATATGCAGCATTAGCAAACAGCAGTTACACTACCTATCAACACTGACTGCAAAAACAAGTAAACTATTCACAGAAAATCTGGAGCAGATCAATCATTTTAACTGCAAAATCCTAATGCAAATTTAACTGCATGTAACAGATTCTTCTTACTTTGAGCAACGCTCAAAACAAAAAAACATCTCTCTTCCATGCCAGCTCTTTTAATTTCAGAACTTCTTATTATGCTTGTTTACCTTCTGGTATTTCTTGTGATGATACATGTACCAAATAGTCTTATTCAAGTCCTTCACATGAAGCTGTAAAATAGGAAGGCTTGTATTAAAACCACTTATGTTCAACAGACACACAATTCACTTAAGAATAAATACTAACTGTTGTGAATATGTACACTATTTTCCCAATACATTTATCCAGTCCTTTGCCCTTCTGAAGTATAACATTCTAGCATTTACCACTCTGGAAAAGATGAGTAATGGTCCCAGAGGATATGTATGGTGCATCAGAAAGCCAAGTCACATTGTGTGAAACAGTCTGCTTGGACCACCAAAGTCCAGTGAACTATGGAATGACACAACTTAAGTTTCAACTGAATGTTATAGATTCTAACTGGAAAAATCCCAAAATACAGTGATGAGAAGAATAATGCTCTGTTTTGGCCTCTCCCTTCAATATAGCAGCACAATAAAAATTCTCATGTTTTACATTTATTAGTTATTATTTTAGTATGTCACTAAAATGATGGGGTTTATGTTATTCCCAAAATGCTTACATCATCATCAGGAAAAGCCAGAAGTCCTGGAGCTCCATGGTCAGTGAAATAAACAAACACATGATCTTTGGGACCACTGTAACAAAAAAATTGCAAACAAAGTCTTTTTAACTACTCCAACTTAATTTCTATTACAACAACAATCACCTGCTTCTCAGTGCCAAGACATGTCAATATCTGAAAATAATAGAGCTGAAGCACCTCCTCCTCTTGGTAATATTTTTTTCCCCAAGCATATTAGTTTGGATCTTTATTAGAGGAGATGAGTGCCTGTTAAAGGGACATGAACAGGGATACAGGCTAGTCCCTCAAACATGGAGAATATGGCAATCACACTTCATGTTCCAAACTGTAAACTGATTGTGAGACAGGGGCTGTTATGTAGGATATGGTGGAAATAAAATTGGTTTTTAATGGCTATGTGAAGAATTGGTTATACTGTCGGCATTTGTAGAAGTTTGGTAAAAAAGGAATGTTTTTATAAGTAAGTTATACCAAGGCACCAATAACACAGGGATGAATCATAAAAACCTCTTTGCTAAGACCCTTAGGTATGTGTAAGGACTACCATGGCCAAAATCAGTCACACAGATGACCAAGCAGTGTCAGCCTACAGCTCCCTGAGGAACTGATGCATGTACACACGCACTCGTGAGGCCAGACTGGCTCTGCAGTCAGCTGAGCACTGAATGCTCACAGCCTTTGACACCCTCACCTCTGTGTAGTAGAGTTTGCTGTACAGTCTGATTCCACTCTAAATCAAACAGATCATGTTTGGGTGATAGAAAGGTCTTGCCCTAACAGCCAGATCTGCAAAGGAGTTTTCCTCTTAAACAGTATTCAGGGATGATTAAATATAAAATGTGTAAAAAGGTCAGGAGTGTCCAGGCCCTCCTCTGTTCCTCAGTACCAGAGTTCAGAAATCTTAACTTCCTTTTGCTCTTTCCTCAGAGCAAACAGGTACAACTGCAGCAGCTCAAGGGAACACTGTCCAGCCTTGTTTGGCCAGCAACCTACTGGTTAGGGGGACCACCTGAAAGTTCATCTGGAAGCCTCCCAGGGAAAGGATAATTGAGTTCTTGCCCCATCCAATAGCAAAAGTCAGGCCACTTGAAAATTCAAACAGAGCCAAATAAAGAAGGGTTGGGTGTTACTTTTTGGGTTCCTGCTCTTGATCCTAAGTGCAAAAAATTTAACCAAGGTGGAATGTAAACAATAAAGACTTTTATTTGTGGGTTCAAGTTGTCTTCCTGAGTACATTAAGAGACTTTGGCCCTCTGTATAGCTACTCCCTTATTTGAATGGGAACATCAAGTTTTCACAGGTGAGGTGTGTTCAGACGTACATTTTTTTTAAAACAAAAATTGCTTCACCTCTTGACTCATTCCAGATACTAGAAGAGCACAATCTGGTAATGTGCAGTAATTTATTAACATTTTGCTTACATGCGTTGCATATATAAGTTTCAACCTCAGCTTTTAAGGATGAAGTTTAAACAATTCAGAGCAATAACTTAATTGGCTATTGTCCTGCTCCTTTTTTATTGTTCTCCTCAGTGCCAGGGTGGGCTTCTTCTGTTTCATTGCTATGTCTCTAAAATCAACTGTCAGATGAAGACAGACTTCACAGTTTTTCTTTAACAAGGTTAGTCTTTTCAAATGGTTGAACGTAAATTCTTGAAGGTTTTACAATAATTCTTGTACATAGAAAAATACAATATGATATATCTCTTTACCAATAGTCAGAAATATAGTACAATTTAGTAAGGAGGCATCATCATACCTTCACATCTCAAACTCTGTAGAAGCAATACTACAATACTACTGTAGAATAACTGACACCAGGTCTCCTTCCAAAAAGACTTCTTATTAGGCCCTGAAATATGTTAACTACATTCTTGAATCATCTCAATTATGTAAGCCTTTATAATCTACCATGAATTATAAATCTTACATTCCACTTAGCCAATCTATAATTTATTATTCTTCATATATTAGAATACTGCCAAACTTAGAATTATTTGTGTAACTTAGTTTACAAATAATTTAAGCACACTTCACTTACCAGTTTAATTGCTCATATTACTTTTGCAATCACAAAGGTTTTTTTGCATTAATTATAAACCATAATTCCATTTCATTAGGAATGGAATTATGGCTTATATTCAGCTTCAATAACTGTACATGTGTTACAAAGACCTAGTCTGGGATAAGACATGCAATTCTTCCAGCTGATGAGCTGGTTAAGCTCTCTCTGTCCTTCTGCCACTCACTGCTAAGTCTGGCCTGAGTTTGACCTAAGTCTTCAGCTGATCAATGAAATTCTTCAATGAAACAAGCCTTAGAAAACCCTTTCCAGAGGTCTCCAAAGTTTAGCCACACTCTCTTAGAATTGCCATTCTTGCAAAAGACAATAGTCTAAATAACAAATACCTTAATACAGTTAATACCATCCTCTAGAATTTTTATACCTTAATCAGTCAAATATCAGCAGTTGCTTTCCTGTGATGCGTAGATTAAGAAACTAGAATCACTGTATTTGTAATGTGAAGGACCTGGAATTACCATCATTAATTCTATTGGATTCTCAAGTTGCTCTAATTTCCTCTCTTCTTTTGTTGAAATCAGTGTCAATTTACAACTACGCAAGCAATTATTTTCTAAATTAAACTTCTCTTACCTTTTCAATACTTTTCCTGATCCCACTCCCTTCACTGCTTCTGCATCCCCCCTGAGAACCGCAAGAAAATTCTTAGGAGTAACATCCTAAAGATTTGAGAAGATTAAACTTAGATCTGATAATAAAAACAACAACAAAATCTTCATTTAAAAAGATGGCTTCTTAAAGTTAGAATCCATGCATGGATGACAAATTTAGCTGGCCATCCTTTTCAATACATCTTTATCTAATGACTCATTTGGTTGCTGAATCATGAAATCACTGAGTGACTGGATTACTGTACTGATTTAATGAAACAATTAGTTTTGCATAGCTGTTTTTCAGATTGGGTTACAACTGTTGCAATCCAAGACCTTTCTTCATTTTGTTTCATGTGTCAGCTTGGAAACAGAGTAAAGGTTCGCTTTTATGACTAATGCTTTACTACAAAGAATCTATGGTCTGTATACATCTTGTGAACACCAAACTTCATGCCAAACCATGCAGGTGAATAAACCTGATGTCTTATACTATGTGCATTTTGGAGTGTAAGTTACAGGGTGAAAGAATTTATTCAGACATTGGATAATGCTGAACCTTCCCCAGAGAAAGGAGATTTGTTCCTACCTCCTTTGTATAGTCCTTGGGCACTCCAGCATAGACATCTGAGCCATTAGGTCTATTGATGACAATGCCTTTGGTTGGATTGCTTAAAGATAAGTGCAACACAAATAGGAATAATTAGCCACATGCCATGCAATGACCACAGAACAACTAGGAGCCAGCTCACCTGGGATTTCAGAATACAAAGGGCTCTGCACTTCAGGCAGTTACATATGTTTGTCTCAGGTGTCCTTACCCTCAGAGTACATTCAAGTATTCTACCTCAGATCATGTCAATTAATCTGAAGATGTAGGTTGATGGTCTCTATCATCTCTTTCCTTGCAGTCTTGCCTTTATTCCCCATAACACTTTGCTCCCAGTGCTGTGCCTCTAATGTCTGCTGATTTTGGGGGAAGTTGTTTCAGAATCAGAGGCTGAACGAACCAATTGTTTCATACAGAAAGCAATTATATGCTCTAGACAGTCACCCAGAATGTGACCTGTACCCATCTTCATTGAAAGTGCATGCTGGGAATTAATCTGATCATATCCTCCAAAAAAAGCTCTGAAAGTCATACACAGACCTCCCCTGTGTTCATGAGTTTAGGTTATTTATCTGCTGCACACTGTTACGTCTGGGAGTTAAGATCCCTCACTCTCATAAAAAAGCTCTGCAGTCCTCAGTGCCACAGCTGATACTGAGCTTGGACTAAGGCTTAGAAAGTTCATGAGCACATTTCAAAGGAGAATTATTGTGCTGATGGCTGACATCTCTATGCATATCACAGGTGGTTTTAAGGGCTTTTCTTTCAAAACTACTACAATCTCAAAACACACTGGTGACTATGGCATTTTTGTAGAAACCATATAGTTTGTGACCAGTGTACATTCATTACTTACTCCTCATTATCAGCAATGTCATCATACATCATGACAATGATCTGCTCATCTGGAATTCCATTTCTGTGTACAATCTGGTATGCATGGCACACATCTGCCTGAAATTAAGCAAATTTTCATTACTAATTTTAACAGAAATTTTACCTTTGATGCCAGAAACAAAATAGCTTTTCAGACCTAAGAGCAGGCTATTATCCAAAACAAACTGCATTCCAATACAAGAGACTGAGGGTTGCTAGAGAGCTGAAATGCACAGGTTAAAGCAGAGCTCATTGCCCTTCTCTAATTAGGAGCAGTTGCATTAATAGTAGAAACTATGATAATTATCTCTCCCTCATTACCTATTTTGATTTCTTCTTTAAACAGAAGCCAGAAGTTACTTCACACTTGGTACAGACAACAAATTTTACATTAAGTTCTCAGCAACATTCTGCATTGTGCGAGAAAATCAAAATAAAAACCTTCTCCAATGACAGATAAATCCAAACTGTGCCAAGCAGACAAAAAGAGTAGTATTTCCATCACTTTCACTTAGTTTTGCACCAAGCCTGCATGATTAAGCATTGAAGACTGTCCTTGACTTAAGCAAGTATTGCATACCAATCTCATCTGTGCAAAGATTTTATTAAACCTTGCTTTACTATGAGATAAGAATTTGGGTTAAGGAATATTTTATTTTTAATTATGTATTTCTTACCCTGCAGAGCAGCAATTTCAGGGCACTACAAGTTTCAGTGGAAAACAGAATTGCAGAATTTCTATTCATGCTGTTTTCCCGATCTGTACAGGATATGAATAAGCATATTTTCTTTGCAGTACCACCTTCCCGTGATGCAGAAATAATAATACCCATTAAAGTGATATTACAGTAAATGTAGAGAACTATATTCTCATCTCTATGAGAATGATAACCTCTTAGTAACCCCAGCTCAAATGATTCTCTTCTTTAAAACTTACAGTCCCTGAATGCTCTAATGGGACGTTAACAATCATTCCTAAACTTGAGACCTATAACCCACCACATGCTAGAAAGAGCTGTGCAGGTTTAATGCAAGAGATTTCATCTAAGAAATGCACACTCCAAATGCAGGCAAGAAGCAAGCTTTAAATCTTACTTGTGCTGAACTAATCTAATTTGCTAATTTGGAAAACAAATTGACATGATTTAAGTGGACCAATATCTGTTCAGATTACTTAGGAGTACTAGTGATTTTGATTAGCTTAACCAAAAGGACACTGTAAAATACTGTAATTTATAATCCTTGGTCCTCTTGCAGATGAAACTGAAAAGAGAAGACAGTTGTACAAGATTCTGTGATGGGTGAAGTATGTTCAATGCTAACAAACTCTCCAACAATAAAATCTCTTCATGTGACTAACCCTGAATGTTAAACTTTTCTTACTAAAGCAGTTCCATTTCCTACTTTGCAGGTCAGCAGCCTATGTTCTCTTCCACCTATCCCAGACAATCTCCAGTTAGTTTTCCATTTCCTTATATGTCATTATACCAGCTGCTGCCTCAACAAGTCAAAACACCGAGGTTAAACAGAGTCAGGGAGGTATTGCATATAATGAGAAACAGAACAGCACAAGTTTGACCAAGAACATATTTGATTTTCACAAGCAACCCAAGCAGAAGCAGAAGAAAACACTAATCAGGGCTTCTCTACACTGATTGATGACTAGATCAGAGATCCCTTCTGACTCTCAAAATATCACACACCTCTGTGATGCTGACAGGAACCTTTACAGGCTGGCAGCACACAGAAATGCTTAGGCATGCAGCGGTAAAGTATCACCATATTCAATCAGCAGTGCCTGTGCTCCCATAGACATGGGGATGGCCAGCAGGAACTTCAGAGGTGTTTTTAACTGATGTCAAGTACCCAAAATTAGCTAAACTTTGTAAATGCATACTAGCAGCTTTTTTGGTTTCCTGTCCTTCCTTCTGGTTCCATCCGCTGTTTGCTCAGTATGTTCTGTCCTAGCAAAGAGTAGCCATTAGTAAAATCCTTACTGCAAAGGAAGACAGATCAATGTAGAGAATTCCCTTCAATCTTAACTTATGCCTTTTTGGGGGTTGTCCCAGCCTTTTAAGGCTTTTGCTAAGGGAACTGTACCTGCTGGTAGCATAATGATAACACTAGCAAAGGCTAGAGCAGCAAAAACATGTTTTCCTGCTAAAACTCCATTGACTAAAGCAGGATAGTTGTGAGTAAACAGTTAGGGTTTATTGCATAGAATTAGCTGACCTAATTAGTCACCTTTGATATTGCTCATGACTGGTCCCTGCATACACATAAAAACCCCATAAATCTCTTTAAACCAGAGTAAAAAAGTTTGCAGCTAGAGCAGGGAGGTGTATGTGAACCTAGAGTATTTCCTGTTGATGTGTAATTGCCTCTCAAATACTGCTATTTGAGCCTGTTTCTCTCAGAAATATTTCTGGCGTGTCTGTATCTGTAAACGACTCTAAAAGAGACAGCTGTTCACTTGCTCCAGATCTCTTATTGGTACTATTCTTCCTGGCTTAATATGTGAAATATATGCTATAAACATTTACTAGATAAATTGTCACTAAATCATGTTCATGTGACTATTAATGCAACTGTGATTTGGGATAGGGCATCAGCTCCCCCACACAGCACAGGAAAAGGTGCAGCTGTACAGCTCCTGCTGCACAACTGACCTTATGGGCAGCTCCAAAATGGACATCATTAAGGGCATGGTTTAGACCTTTAACCCCCTGGTTAGTCTAAACCTTTTGCTACATCAGCAAATTTCAATGGAAGACCTGCTTAAATAATTAACTCCTACATTTTGAAAGCACAGGGATCAGAGAGTGAATTACCCTATTTTCCTGGCACCACCCCTATTTTCCTCTGCCATACTGCTGTTTACACATTTGAATGACACAGCTTTTAAGCAAACTGCTTGGGGGATTTTTGGAAAAGTCAAGTTGTTTATGACACAACCTTGCATAAATAGGTCCTAACGGGAAAAGCCTGGACTTGTGTTAAATTGGTTACTTCCTGTCTCATGACTGCTAGGTTCATGGCTGAAAGAAGCACAATTCCCACTACAGCCGTGCTGAAATGTCACAGCCTAAACAAGAATGAACTTTAATATATAAACAAAGTAGAAGAATATGTCTGAAGTGTCAGCCATGTCTTACTCGTTTGTTTAAACATACATGAGTGAATCTGCCCAAAGCTAAAACTCTATCAAGAATTCAGAAAAGGTTCCCTGAGAGTTCAGTTTAAATTTTATAAGCGCAGTGAGGAAATGTTAATTGAAGCCATGCAATCAAGGCATCCTTCGTGTCTGTTACCTGTAAGACAGGAGAATTTACGACTCTCCTGGAATAAGATATTGCTCTGGCTGGTAATGTCTAGAACTCTGAATAAATACAGTCTCTGACCCACAAAGCTCAGTAAGTATAAGACTAGAAACAACAACTGAAAACAGACCCATGTATACAAATTCATATTTTTTTTTAATTTTGCCAGACTTTTTCAGTCTGATATTTCTCTTGAGGATGCACTCCAACTTTAGTAAGACTGTCGTTTCACACTACACTTTTCCACAGACTATGTGGTTTTGAGTATCCAGGCAGCACGGGTCTGTCTCTTTTTCTGATCTGATGTGAAGCCAGCTTTAGATTTGAGTTAGCTGGTATGTTCATCTCACAGAAAAGCCAGACTATTTCTTCTAAAGAGAACTAGTTTATTGAGTCATTCTCTAAATCTGTCAAAAGCATTTAGTACTGCATTTGCCACTAAGCCACTGCATATACCACTAAGCTTCCCAGAGTTATTTTATCCAGCTCTTTGTGCAGTAGAGAGCTGAGCCACTTTCCCTAGGAACAGGGGAAACTCTTGAACAGCAGCCAGTCTGATAATAGAAAAGCTGCTACAGAGAAGTCAGAGTAACTGCTGAGGAGCACAGAGGAGCACACTGCTAGCCCTTCCACAGCCCAAGCAACTCTAATCAAAACCCCTAAAATAAGGATAAAAACACCAAAGAACTGAGAAGCCACAAGTATAAAGCAATATACAAGCTAGCCCTGCAATGACAATAAGCCTATCACACCAGGCTCTACACTACACAAAATACTTAAAATTTATTTTAGGAATTTGATGAGATAAATGTGTAAGAAAAGTTCAGATCATCCTTATTAGGACAAAGTCCCAGTTCAGCCATTACAGTGGAAGCAACTGCCTGCAAGGTGTGAATCTGGGTCACATTAAGTGCAAATGGTGCGGTTTTTTCTTATATTTTCTATCCTTGGTTTGTACTGATAGTGGATCCTGACCACTGATAGCTAAATAACCAGTCTTAGGCAGAGTTTCAGATTTCTTGAGGTTACAGGTACAGACTCAGTGTTTCCTGGGTCTGCAAAATCTTTACAAACTTATTATTCCTGGAGTCTGTACAGCATTTCATGTATAAAATGAGACATTTTTGAATATGTAATCTATTTCTTCTGCTTTTGTGGTTGCTCAGTAAGATGAACACATTTACCACCAGATGATTACAGTGGCAGACAATACAGTACGTTTTGACTGTGTTGAAGCAGGCAGCATGCAAAACAACTGGAGCTCAAAAAATAAAAATGTAATACAAACATGTAACATCATGTATCAACTGTACCCTGGACGGCTGAACTGAGCAACTGAAACCCAGAGATGTGTCTGCTGAGTTCTCAAATTACAAAGGGACATTTGAGTGCTTAGTTGCATGTAGGGAGTAGCAACAAGTCCGGTAATTAAAAAAGCCACATTGAATAACTACTTACTGGAACACATCTACAAATCACTTGTACACAGGCTATGTCAGAGAAGCTCTGGGGAAGCAGGGTGATGGCAGGAATGAAGAGAATTAGAATACAATGTATTTTCCTCTGTAGTTCCTCTCTTAGCAAAAAATTACACAAATGTGCAATCCTGGAGCTGCTTTGATTTCTTATAGTACAGGTATGATTCTACTGAACAATATCACGTGTTTCTATGAATGTTCACTATGTGTTCTGAAGCACAGAAGTGAAGACCAAGTCCTATTCCACTGCACGTGACTTGGGCAAAAATTTTAATTATTTAAAATCATTTTTTTTGCTTCCACCTCTGGAAGGTAGGGAACATTAACATGCAAAGACATGGCGATCAGTCTGCATGTTTTCAAAAATCTGTTAGAAGCCCTCAGATTTCTGTAGCATCTTTCCTCCTATGAAAAATTCTCCTAAAGTCTATCATTCTGCTTGTTTTGCTGGGAACGAATTTCTCCAATTTTTTAATACCCAAGGCACCCTTGTCTGGATGACACTTCATGGCACGCACAAGAGGATTTCCTGTGACTGATTGCTGGGTCTGTCTCACCACATGGCACTCCTACCACACATGATCACTCTCACCAGGCCCTTAAGACTGGCCATAAAAGACCACCAGGCAGAACAGCACAAGCTGCTGATGTACTGCATCTTGTGGGAATTCAGCTTTTTCAAAACAAGCTGAGATGCACAGTATCTTGCTCAGGACAAGAAAGTAAGAACCCAGCCTCATTCTGAAGGATCCTTCATACACTCTTTTACGATGCTGCTTTTGTAACTTTAATTTGATTATGATTGGTGTTCTAGTTTTCTTATTTGCCAATGTGAATACCTGAAGCAAGTGGTAGTTTAAAACACAGAGATTTCTAGTATTTAAGTTCAGAACAATCCAACACAGCAGATACTTCAATTGTTAGTTGACATCTTCAAAAATTAAGGTATTTAAAGAAATCCTCATTTTTCTAACACTGAAAAGGAATTACTTAATAACTATCTGCAAAGCAGGACCACACTCAAAAGCAATAGGCTTCTGTGAAACTGGCATGTTCCAAAGACTGTTGGACACAAATTTGTAAGTGTAGATCCTGTGCTCTTCATAATCCTATTTTACCTGGCAGATACACTGGCCATTAAAGGATCACTGACAGAGAGATTAAAAACTGTGCCCAGGCAACTGAGAAAAGGAATTCTCATGAGCCACAGTTTCAAAATCATAGTTCTATTTAAACAATGAATGTTGTAGTATTAACTCCTGGAATGGAAGGGAGCCAGCTAGACTGGTTATACAGCAGTAGCAACAAAAAGAGCACAACTCAGTAATTAAATTTAGACACCTCAAGATAGGCAGTAATCAAGTACAGCAGTAGTATTTTCATCATTTCCCACTTTCAACTTTAA
Source organism: Brachypodius melanocephalos (assembly GCA_013398615.1). NCBI lineage: Eukaryota > Metazoa > Chordata > Aves > Passeriformes > Pycnonotidae > Brachypodius > Brachypodius melanocephalos. Next base: position 34,545,680 of record VZSR01000520.1, read on the forward strand.
AACTCTTCTTTAAGACTTAATTTGAAATAGGAATAGTTTATATTAAGGCTGTAAAATTCCAACTATGATTATCAGGTGATATCTACAGTGCAAGGAGCTGGCAAAATCCCTAAAACCTGTTTGTCAAAGTTTTGAGCTAGCACTTGGCATAACAGGTTGTTCTTCAGATGCAACAAGATTGTCAGTCTGATTCATTTAGTTTTAAGCTCATAATTGTGCTGGAAGTTACAAACTGATGGTGAGCTGAGAAGGAGGAGAAACATACACAAAACCCAGGGTGCCCAACACACAGAAGGCTCATTTGTTCCTCAGCTGACCAACAGGATGAAGCCTCTACATATTTTACCAGCAGTTACATTAAAAATAATAAAAGTTCCAGCATTCAGCAAACCAGCCAGTACATTTCATACAACTCAGTTTTAAAAATGCTGATTTTGTACACTAGTGTTTAACCAGCAATACTATAACCTATTTTCCTAACATTTAGAAATATATAAATGTACACATAAATCAGAATTAAACTAATCCTGTTCTCCAGGAAAGCTAAGTTGCAAGTTTAGAGCAAAGACTGCATTTGCATAGATTAATCTGTTTAAGGGATTGTCCAGCAATTTCCCAATGCTGGAAAATGCTGCAGAAGTTTCCTGACTGATGATTATAAATCTTGAACTTAATCAGAGTTAAGTTACTTGGATTTAATCCTGTCCATAGTGACACCTACACCCAGTCCACAATTTCACAACACACTGGCTTTCCCAGCAGTGATAGACTCACGAGTTCCAGTTCCCTTTCCTCCTGTTTTTGCCACTCACTTTGTTCCCTGCACCCTGCTGCACCATATCTTTGTTGTGCCAACATAATTCTGAGGCCATGCTGTTGAACAGTCTGCAAACTGGTTCAGGTTAAAAAGAACCCCCTTCCCCATGTCCTCCACTCCTCAAAACATATAGTGCATTTGCAGCCTTCAGAGATTTTTTAATAGAAAAAAAGGAAGCTTCTCATAGCATAATGAAAAGAGGAAAAAAATATGCATGTGTCTCAAAATGAGGTTTACATCTAGATATCATTTGTACAACTGCAAGTTGGGGTTAGATCCTCTAGCTGACTTAGTAATAGAGTATTCACCCTAAAAGGCACAGGTGTCCCAGGATGCAGAAGTGTGATTGGAGGAAGAATACTTCTGCTGTAATGATGGCTTTTCAAGAGGTTAGAGGTTGGAAAAAGTTGTATGCAAAAAAAACCCCCAAAAAACCCAAATCAAAAAAAAAAACCCCACATAGTAAAAGGGAGCAGTGGAAGGGAATTCTTGGGGTGGTAACAAGGAGAACTAAGAGCAGGTTCTGAATGAACCTTGCTGCTGTTTGCTTTGAAAACTTCACATACACCTGGGAGTCTAGAAGTAGAAGCATTTGCTCAAATGACAGAAGGTCTAAACTAGTTTAGGTAATAGGCAGCTATCACCTTCCTGCAACTCTGGGAGCTGGGATTTTCTGGAGCATGGACAGCATCAACATGTGGAAGCAGTGGTCCTTACCTGGTGGCGATAGTTGTACCAGCCATTTGAACCTGCAACAATCACCACCCAGTGCTTGCCTCCATCTTCAGGTTCTTCCAAGGAGAATGTGCTGATGCCCAGAGCACAGCCCAGCAGCACAACTGCTTTCAGTATCATCTCTCTTCTTTATTTACTCCACAAATAGGAGAAAATTTTCCTAATAAAGAATTTTGAGAGAAATAAATGAGAGGACATCAGTCAATATACAAATGCAAAACAAACATCTGCAGTATCACAACTAAAAGCTTTCCTTGCTTGTGGGGTTTTTCTGTTTGTTTTACAGACCATTTAACCCACAGTACAACTTCTGGTCATATCTTCCTTTAGCACCAAGATGCTACTAATTACAATAGTTTTTTGTCAGCTTTCAAATCTGACTGAAAGTAGTTCTGAATAGGACAACCAAGTTGTTCAGTTCCCTCTGGTTGTTTTGTTCTGTAATAGCTGGCAATGAATAAGTCTCAAATATAAAGGAGGCCTCACTATCAATTACTTCACAGATAAAACTCTTTCAGATTAAAACTATTCTGTTGGTATCTCCTAATGTGATTCCCTGGTTTCCACTCACTGGCAATTAGCCCATTATTACTGAATCAAATCCCAGGCGATGTAGGATACTAAAGACATGGAGAAATGCTGGGGAGCTGGAAAGTCAGAGTGTCACAAAAGTTCTCTGTGCCCACAATACCAAAGAGTGTAGAAAGAGGCCATGTCACTGTTCTGCACCAGATACAGCCCTAACTGCTGGGGCTGGGGGGAAGTGCAGGCCATGAGAGCCTCACACTATTCGTGGAACCTGTCACACGAAGGGAGAGCGAATGTGAACCAGTACCACATGAAAGAGCAGCATTTTTGCCTCTTTTGTTCAATGGTTTGCACAAGGTGCACAGTGCAAAAATTGCATCTGAGCCTGTGAATGTCAAATTTAGAAAAGCAGAGCACAGGGGAGGTTTGAGCCCATGCAGAAATGGCTTCTACTTTCTTGAGAAGACTAGAAGCAGGGTCCTTGCTATTGAATGTCCTGACCACCTTGATTGCCTGATAAAGCATTTACTCTACAAGCAAACTATCTGGCTATATCTAATCACAGGTTTAAGGTCTGCTTTTTGATTTCAGGCTGCAGGCAGGTTCCACTTATGGGTGACAGTCTCAGGTCTGCTGCATCCAATGTGAAACTTAAAGCAAACTCCCCTAAAGAACTGCATGCTCCTGGCACATGCATAAAGATTACACATTTCCCCACATACTGGAGATGGAATTTTAACCCACCTACTCACAGAAATGAGACCCTGGAAGTTAACCATTGCTGCTAAGTACAGAAGAGGTGTTGTAGTAAGAGGCAGAGTAGCCCACTTTAACATGGCTTTCTCTGGAATAAAAGCTGGAAACCCCCAAGCCATTTAACACGGTCACAAGGCAAAATGTCAAAACTACCACTAAACCAAGTAAGACATCTAAGTCAGCCTCAGCATCCCAGTCAAAATCACCTATCTGCAGCCACTCAAATGAGGCTGGAACAGAGAAACAGCCAGCTCCTCTCCAAAGCAGCTGTGCTAACCTAACACATAGCACAGGTTCACTGGTCATTAAGATTTAGTCTTGCAGGCAGTAGTATGAAAAATATATATATGCATATATATACACACATATTTAAAAGTTGGGGGGCTTTATCCTTTTCAGTGGAGCTAGCACAAAAAAAGGAAGTCATGACAGTCAAGACAGAACCAAACATTAACTGTTATGAAACTGCTTCTTCCAAAAACTTATCTTTCAGGAAAGAAGCCACTCCTGTCGCTGCCTGTAACACTTGGAGCAAGAATACTACACAGTAACTTAACAATTTAGAGTTTGTTGAATTAGCTTCTTCAGCACTCAGGCAGATATGAAGGAATAAGCAGATTTTTTTCATTAGATGATTATACTCTCCCATGTTGAGCTGGAATTGTAAAGCTTTGTCACTGCTGCCAAAGAATGTGGCCTTGTATGGCAATTCTGCCTGATCTATCTTGCCACTTCTTCAGATGATAAATAACATACTGTGCTGAAGATGCTCTGTGTGTACAACATCCATAAAACCTGCCTCTTCTGTTGCCTACAGTGTGGCTAAGATTCAGAGCAACCTGTTTAGAACTGTTGTAAAGTGCCATAATATGACACAGGCCAATGAGCCTATTCATTTCCAATATTCGATTTCATGTATACCTAACTCCTGAAATATTAGGCAAGAAAAGAAAATCAGTATTGTTTAGACAATCTGCTTATAAGTCTTAACTGAGTTTGACTCACTGGAATACTGAGCTGAATTTCCTGCAAACAGATTCCCTCAGAGCTCAGTGTCTGTCTCATAACATTTCTCCAAGTATAACATGAATTATATTTACATGAAAAGGAAAAAAAGAGAAAATTATTGGTTCAAATAATTGCTGGAGATCCTTTCACATGATGCTTAAGCTCTTTGAGACACCATTCATTAGAATCCAGAGCATATCAATAGAAACTGTATTGGTGCCAGCTGTTCACTGGGCCAGATAACATGATGGCTAATTTCAGGGGAGGTCCTGGCACACAGACATCCATCACATGGAAACAGTCACTGCCATTATCAGTTACTGATACACCTGGCAACTGGCAACAGCTTGATGGGATTGTCTTTCCTGGTGAGTTCACACTCCTGGCTATACCAACAAGGATCTACAGTTCTCAGGAGCCCAGCCAGTACCTATGAGCTGTGCCACACACACATACCACAAATGTACCACACACCAGCACTGCACTCTGCCTGCAAACAGCCCCAAGACAGAAAATCCCTGGGCCAGATCAGGAACAGAGACTTAAACCACCAGCCCCTCAGGCAGTCCCTCCGTGAAGGATTCAAGAGTCTTCCAGGTAGTACAAGGATATCTAGGTCCTCACCTTTCTCTCCTCTTCTGAGATAAAAGTTGTGACCAATGCAGAACACCCAGGAAAAAAAAATAAACACCAAGAAATATTGCTGTTTCTGGCAAACTGTACTGGCAAATCATGCATATTTTGTCATGGATTATTTAGAATAGAAAGGAACCTCCTCTTTGGCACAAATTAATGACATATAATCTCTCTTATCTGTCTTTTCCTATACTATAATTAAATCAAATTAATACCAGAAAGAAGGGAGGAAATTAAAAAAACCTCAGACATACCACAATGCACTAATAAACCATAACTAATAAATGCTCAGCTCCCTGAAGTTCTCCAAGCAGCACTTAAAATAGGTTTAAACACATGTGCAGTGGGAACGGGTCTTCATTGTTTGTTTGTAACTACTGCTTTAAAAAAAAAACAACCAAAAAAAGTACAAACAAACAAATGATGATGACACAAATACATACACTCATGCACACATATATTTCTATTTGTTTTAAAGGCTTCTGAGTGCAAGTGGGCAATTTAAAAGGCTGTGTTCAGGGTTGTGTTGTATGAGTTCTTGACCTACAGTTGAGAAGAGAAAGTTCCCCATCACATGCCTCGTCTTCGAGTCATATTACGAGAGAGCAGCTCAGCTGACCAGCTTATCACAGGTTCAGAAAAAGCCTTTCTCTGAAGATTCATCACATGCAATCAATCCTAAATAACATGCAGATGAAGACTGTGGAAAAACTAAAAATTCACTACAGGATCATGTTAGAGCTTTGGTTGACACATAAAATATCATAAGATTTGATCAACTCTGCCTAGTCTTTCTGACAGAAGAGTTAATTAACTTTCCCTTGAGACCATGCTAGGATAAAGGCCCATCTCAGATGCAGTGGGTTCAGCATCAGACCACCACATACACATGCAGGTAAGGCTGCTGCGCAGTTTGCACAATCTGTGGAAGAAGCACATCCAGAATTGAGTGGCGCTTGCCAGAAAAATTCACTCCTAGAACCAGTCTGTCCTGACAGAGGTACTTTGACCACTTCCCACTAGATAGCTAGTGTACATCTCTGCCTTGATAAGAGAGGGATGCTTAAGAAAGACCACATCTGGAAATCACTGGCTGCTGCTAGAACAATTTTTCTGGCCAACTGCCTGTTCCTTGAGTTCACAACTTTCCTCTGGGAAACAGTCCTTTAAGATCAATACTCTTAGAACAGGATAGCACTCTAAAGAAAGGGCTTTGAGATGATGAAAGTATTTTCCGCTAGCTTTTAAAGCAATATTGACACTTCAGTAGCCTGCACTCCAAATACCTTATGCATACTCTCCAAGAGCTATATAAACAGAAATCATATCTCTATTTCACTTGCAAGAGAAGTACACTAACAGTAACCTCGCTGAAAAATAACAGCCTTAAGCTGATCAGATGACCATTAAAGCTCTTCCGTGAAGCCTTTCTTAACAGCTCACTTCTTTTAACTACTAGCCTTTCAGATTCCTGAATCAAGCCACAGTTTCTTTCTCCACAGAGTGCTTCCATATTTTCTGCCACTGTAATACTTAGATGCTGATTTCCACAAAATATGTGACAGACTTCCTCACAGGAAACTGATGTCCACAGTTCTGTCAGCAATGTTCCACCTACATGCTGTGCTGGCTGCTACACAAACAGAAGCACCTAAACCTGTGATTAGGCCCCTGCACAAATAATCTGATTTTCTTCCTGCACTTGTGTTGTAGAAAGAAAAAAAATCTTTAACAGTATAAATTCTGACAAGGTACATTTTGGAGGAGATCATGATCTCTGTTGCAAAACATTTCCTTTAAAATCTGCTAGTAACTATTCTATGAACTTAGAACATTCTGGCTTAGTATGATTAGAACTTGCAGAAAATTTTCTGTTTAACTACTGAAGATGTATAAGTCATTTTTACTGTAAAAATCCATAATTTGTATTTAAGTCAGAATGATTCTTGATTTAAAATGCATTTTAAAGTAATTATAAATTAAGTTCATTCTCCTCTTTGCAGGTTTACTTTTCTCAGCAGCAGAGATGGTACAATTTACCTGAGGGTAAAAAAACTCCCAAATCATTCCTAGAATGGATTTTTCTCTCTACACATTTCAAAAAACCCAGATTCAAATCTGGCAAACCTTAAGGCTTCAATAAAACTGTTTCTGCTATCTACTTTCTTATCTGTCTGCAGATGTACAAAGCCTCTGCCGTCACATTCTGATAGTAAGAAAAAACAGTGCAACACTGTATGAGTAATTTGCTACATTGCTTGAATTGGCATGGGTGGTATAAGGGTAAAAGAGTAAGTTAGGTAAAGAATGTCTGCTCAGCAAACATGGAAGTGTTGGGAGCACAGAGAGAATGAAATTCTGGAGAAGTTATTATGCAGAAATTCCACTGTGAGATTACACAAGATTCCTGCACTCCACATGGCTTTTACTATGGTTTATCTTAGCATTTCAGATCTTGGCTACAATATTTATGTTAACCCCCAAATACAGACACCCAACACAGTATTGTTCCATTCTAATCGGGAACCAGTGGTGCTACTACCTCCAAGCAGAACCTCATGTTACGGCAAGGCTGTCTATCAGCTATAAATAACCAGCCACAGCACAGGACCACTCAGGCGTCACCAGCTCTCTGCAGAAATCCCGTAAATAGTTACTCCATCCTTTTCTCCCGTTAAAAATGTATTACGGGTGATTAAATCTAAGCTGTTGCCACTACATCCTCCCCCAGCCCCACGATCTCCCTCCTCTCCTCTGCCAGCCCTGGGCAATGCCCCTCGGAAGGAGCCGCTCGGACTCCTGTCTCTCTTCCAGCACGGAGGGATCAAACACAGTTCCCGGGCCAGGTGTGCCAGCCCCAGGGCCAGACGGGGCGCCGGGCGAAGAGGAGGGGGCTCGGCAGCGCTCGGAGCCCGGGAGGGAAACCGGCACCCTCGGCCGCTCCCCTGAGAGACGGCGGGGCCGCTCCCCGGCCTCTGCGGCCAGGCAGTGGAGCGGGCTGTCCCCTGTTCACAGCTCCCTTCGTTCAGACGTACCCCGCGTCCCACCCCCCAGCCGGAGCCCCCGGACAGCGCAGCCCCGCCGCCCTCACCGCGCCGTGCAGAGGAGTCGCCGCCGCGGCCGCTGTGATTGCGGTAGGCGCCGTGCAGAGCCAGGCGACCAAGGCGCGCAGGGGGCGGACCGGGCACGGCCAATCGCGGCCGGGCGGAGGCGGGGCCGAACACACTACGACCCCCAGCAAGCCCGGCGCCTCACTGGCTCAGGCAGTGGCAGGCCCTCCGCGCAAAGCTTTTTGGGATTTGTAGTTCCACGGCTGCGGGATGAGTCTCGTGCTCCCGGGTGTCCTGGGAGTCCCGGGAAGCTCCTCTCGCGTGGCTCGGGACCGCGCTGTGGGCGCGTCGGGAGCCGCCGGGTGACTGGCCGGTCGTGGCGTGTGCGCAGGGTGTCCGCGGGACAAGACCAGCGGCGGCTGCCCCTTCCCGTTGGAACTGCGCTGTGTCTTCGGGGCAGGATGGAGGCAGGAGGCCCAGGAATGTGCCAAAGGGAATCCGTGAAATGACGGAAGAAAAAGAAGGGCCGCACATGTTCCTTGCGTGTCTCAGCACGGATGGCCGGATGGCGGAGCGCTGGCTGCCCATTGCCCTCTGCCAGCTGCGCGGAGCGGGGCAGGCGCGGTCCTGAACCGCACGCACCTGCAGAGGGGCTGGGGCTGTGGTTGTGCACTGACACCCCTGCCAAGTCTTCTCCGTTTTTAATGAGAGAAAGAAAAGCAAAAATCCTTTGTGAAAATTAGAGGCACATATTTCTTCGCCTAATAAACCGCGTAGAAAGAAGCACACCAGCTTCCTCATTGCATACGATAAAAAACATTTGCATATCTGTAAAAAAACCCCAACAACTGACTTTGCATTGTGTGATCAACTGACTGTTTTTGAATGTCTGCAGAAAGTCATGGTTTTGCTATGCCATTTGCATTGTCTGCACCGACTCAGCTTTGTTTATGATCATAAATGTAAGAGGTCATTACAGGTTAATAATCATCAGTACTTCTCTGGAGCTGGCATCTCCAGTGACCTGACATGTCTCCTGACACAGTCTAGTTTCAGAATTCAGATCACTTCAGGAATCACCTCTTTGAACTGACAAAGATCACCATGTTGATTATCCAGCAAGAAAAAAACAAGCCAGGAATCTTAGGTTCACCTCATTTAATTCCAGCCTAGCAGCCAAGTGGGTTATGCTTATGTTTTATTGTCCTCCTGCCCTAAAAGATATATCACTTAAAAGCATTGCTGACTCATCATCCAAGTCCAAAGGTGTTTCTCGTAGCCAGGCTACATGAGGTAAGTACACCATGTGTCAGCTGTCACTTCTGAGAAATCTAATATAGTCATTGCCAAATAACTTGTCTATAACTTCTGTGTTAATAAAAATCAGCAGGATGTTCGTTTTTGTGAGATTGATGGGAAGACTGCTACAAGAATCCTAAATCTCTCTTGAAACATATCAGGCGGGTACTAAAGACACACGAGTAATACACAGATTTTTACTACAGAATTAAATTATTTCTTTGATTGTACTAGAAATTTAGGAAGCCATCCTTGATTGAGAGGGAGGTTTGTCTAAGGGAAAAGTATGAATGGTGTTGCTGCGTATTTGGGCTGATCTAAGCAGAGAGATTGCTAAGGTGCAGTTGTGAGGCTCAAACAGAAGCAGCTACATCAGCTGCAGCAGGAATCCAGCGTGATCCTGTAACTGCTGCTATCATGGAAGAGAGGAAATGGACTATGACTGTGCAAACAAATGTACATCTCATTTTTTTCAAAAGAGAAGAGCACATAAATAGGTAAAACCATGATGGATTTATGAAATTGAAATTAAATGTTATTCAGCCTGCAGAAGAGAAGGCTCTTTGGAGACCTCATAGCAGCCTTCCAGTACTTAAATGAGGCTACAAGAGAGCAGGGAGACAAACTTTTTACAAGGATAGGTAATGACAGGATGAGGGAGAATGGCTGTAAACTGAAAAAAGGGCAGTTTTAGATTAGGTGTTAGGAAGAAATGCTTTGCTGTGAGGGTGGGGAGGCCCTGGAACAGATTGTCCAGAGAAGCTTTAGATCCCTGGAAGTGTTCAAGGCCAGGTTGGATAAGACTTTGAGCAACCTAGTCTAGCATGGCAGGGGGACTGGAACAAGATGATCCCTTACAGCCTGAACCGTTTTGTGATGCTATGAAACAATTTGCTCTGGCTCTGACAGTGGTAAAAAGCAAAAGTAACCACCACCCATATGTCTCATAACAAAACTTTAATACTGTGGGAGGCAGTTCCAGCAACCCACCAAAGCCACGTGCTACAAATGGTACCTAAGACGCTACCAAATTCTGAAAGTGTTTATTAAATGAGAATCGAAAAAAAAAAAAGGAAGACCCAAATGTGAAACTTCAAAACTACAGATAGTGTAGTTTCTTTCTTAATAGCTTTCCTACAAAGCAGAAGGCTGCCATGTGGTAAGAGTGGGTGGTTTAGCCCAAACTCTGTTTTACTAAGAGCACTCTGAGAGGATTGTAACTCCTACATCCAACATTGCTAACACCAGGCTGGATTGGTAGTGTTGGCATTGCAGTAATAGTTCTGGTAATGCACAGGTTTCCCCAAAAGAGATTTTTGGCACAACTCTGGAGATGTCTTAGCACAGGTATTTATGGTTCCATGCCACTAACTTAGCAGCTGACAAAATTTGGACTGCAAAGTTGATTTTGCTTTTAATCTAGCAGAACAGATACTTCAGGAAAGGAACAGGAAGCCATTCTGGACTGGACCTACACTTTTCTGTAAGAGCAGCTGAATAGATCAAGAATGTTTTTAACGAGTCAATGACATTTTTAACTGGGAAAAAATGGACTGGCATCATAAATTGATCATATTTAGGGTGTGTACCTTTTAAGCTTCCTTAGCCTATTTTAAACATTTTAACAAATGCTTATTCTTTGTAGTTGCACTAATTTGATAATTAATAGCAAAACAAAGTAAGAAATCCTAGGAAGAAAAACTAATATTTAATGTAAAGAGTGGAACAGGTTTATGATAAATGAAAAAGTGTGCTGAGCCTGGTCTTTCCACGTCTTCACTAGCAATGAGATTAGATTTGTCCATCTAGCACTGACAGATGGTTATTCTGTTTGAAACAAGGGAGGATTCTCATTTTAGCAAAATTTATAGACTGACAATGGGGTGATCTTAGCTATCAAATAATTAAAGGAAAAAGCAATATTCATCTTTATTTTGGGAGGAAAATGAGAAG
>VZSR01000520.1:34556975-34683429 GCA_013398615.1 Brachypodius melanocephalos
TTAACTTACTTCACTTGGGGGATATATACACATACATTTTGAAAGTGAACGAGGGAAAATCTTATCCTTACAGCTTTGTATGTGATTTCTTCAACTGTTCTGACAGTTTTAACTACATTTGACCATGTTCAATATAGTGGGTTCCTATATTTTTGTTGAAAGTAGTGGAAAAATAGGAGAGACTTGAGACATCACCAGAGAAAACTTTGTTTCTTTCAAGACCAAAAGAAGTTAGGTATTTTCTGTTGATCCTTTCTCCTATGGACTTTATGAGGAAAGACAACAGGAAATGTAATATTTCTATCAGGTTGTTTCCCCAGGCAGAACTCTGCTGAGGGAGGAGAAGCTGAGATTTGCTCTGTGATCAGGGGAATAGGAACATATACAGACACATATGCTGAAGACAGAACTTAGAGACATCCTCATCCAGGAACTGTCTGCATATAAAAGTTTTAAATTTGTATCTGAAGAGGTCTGAATAAATATTCCAGAAAATTTAAGTGCAGGACTGTGTGGTCACTACATGCAAAATAATGTCAGTTGCAGATGAAGAACTGCTTGCTTGGACACAAGCTTGCCTGCAGAGCTGAGAAAAGGCTTATTGGAAAAGCTAAATACACTCAGGTTAGGTTTCTATTTTCAACCTACAGATAAAATGAAAATAACTTCTAACCTTGTGCACCTCTTCTGCAGATGACACTTTCCTACTTCTGTAGTCAAGGGAGTTGCATGGAAAAAACCAAAAGTTTGGTATAGGATAAAGTAGGTGTGGGTGATATCCTCAAATATCCCTATGATCTGGAAATTCAAGGGAATGACAATGTGTACTAGAGAAAACAAACAGGGAGGAGGAAAAGGGGAAGAATCTAAAGGTTAAAATACTACAAAAAAAGTTTTTACTGGGAGCAGCTTCCAAATATGTGTGACTATGCCATGGGGAATGTATTTTAAAAATTGCGAAATAAGATAATGGCCACCAACACTTAATGGTGTTATTTATTGCAAATCTGGTTCATCAGCATTTTCATACCTACAGAATATCCACTGAAAACTGGGGTGGGGGGGAAAGCCAATTATAAATAGGATAACCAGAACAGGATTCTGTTGAGTTGAGTTCTATTGTCTATTTAATTCATTGCAGTTGTGGATATCCTGATATCTGACTGACATATTTCCTAAACCTCACTGCATGCATCCTCTTGATAATGATTTTATTCCTGCACACAATTTATGTCTAAATATATGATGTGTTAGCAGTATCACTGTGGATATCTGCACTTTTATTCCAGTTTCATTACCTATTGCCAGTATCAGGAATAATGCTGTTTTCTCTCTTTGTTGGTTAAACTACACTTCCCTCCACTATGGTCAAGCTTACCCTGCCAATCTGTACATTTGCAACCCTAGGATTAATCCATGTAATCGACAATTAAATCAGGAAGTTGCCAAACTGGCCCAGTGAAGATCTTTCACCCAGCGCTCACATCATGAGTTGGTCTTCCATTCTTTGCATCAAATTGCATCTTCTTGTTAGAGGTAAACCTCTACCCCTTCAAAGACTTATTCTGAGTACCTTGAGGTCATGAAAAGGCATGAAGAAAGGCATATGACATCATACAAATTACCCACTGAATCCTTAAATGGCATTTTACTATCCAGACTTGATATTCCTTAAGCTGCTATTCTTTAAACATCACTAGACACTTTTGATGTCCTAACTTTGATAATTCTGGCAGCGTCTAGGAGGGCTAGCTTTGTTTCCTGCTAGGAGAATAATATGCTAATTCTTTCATTCTTATATAGAGAAAGGAAATAAGGTAGTGAGGACACCGCAGAAAAAGTGTCACTGTGATTTATTACAGGAAAATAAAAAGAAATAGGACTAACAAAAGAAAATACGAGCAGTAACAACACAAAGATTGAAAGAATGTATGTGTGTGTGTGAGTTCCTAACACAGATGAATTACACTGAGGAAGAATGAATACAAGCACGTCATAACTTTGTATCTTTCATTTTGACATAGAAGTGATGATACAACAGTGGAGACAGAGTAGCATTTCCAGGGTAAAAATGAGGAGTGATCTAACTCCAAATATTCCAACCATGAGTCAGCTCCATGTTCTAGCCAGAGACTATTGCATTGCACTCTGCATCTTGTGTAAACTCATGTGCCAACAGCTACAGCCACTAGGCAGAGTGAAGAAGTTCTATCATTTAATGATAAAATGGAGTTCTTATAAAAGTCCCCCCCAAACCCCTGTCAGTTTACCCTAACATTTTCCATGCTAGATGTTTATGGAAGAACTGCTTTCTGATAATTTTCAATTTATAAATCATTCAGTGATACCAAGGAAAATAAAAAGGGAGAGGGATGGGGATGGGGTGTGGAGGGAAAGCAAAAGAAAACAGCAAATTCTCTAGCTGAGATGCTTTTGCACCTGTATGCTTTGAAAAGTTCTATTAATTATTAGATAAATAAAAAAAATAAAATATCTATGGAGGCCTTTTAAATGCAGATACCCCCTTTGGTTTTGGAAGTCCCTGAGTCAAAAATCTAAGGAGAGTGTAGCTGAGAAATACCTCCTGTCCTGTTACTGTACCTTCCCTCAGTGCTTGCAGTTGGCCACTTTCAGAGAGGGATTTGTGCTTTGACTGGCATTTCTAACCAAGCAAATGATTATGTTCAAATCATGGTTGTGGCATTCTGCCTTGTTCATAAGAGGCCCATCCCATCTGGACAGGTTCCATACCTTCAGATCCCAGAAGTGCATTGAAGGCTGATGGTTGAAATTCTTTATTTTAAATGTTCATTAGCACTGAACATGATCCATCCCCAGGGTTTGTACATTTTGACCGGACCAAACCTGCTTTGCTCTGTTCAGACACAGATGAGGATTTCATCTTTAGCTCCTCCTCACTATACCTCAGTGGAATGTGAAGACAGTAACAGCAGTTGCCTCAGAGGCTGTGGGTGTGTGAACTTTGTGCTGTGACAGCTCGAAGGTAGACTCCCCTGGGACTGTGGGCGAGGCCATGCCAGGCAGCTAAAGGAGGAGTCTGTGTACCCTCCTTTACCATGGGGACGTGAGCAGCCAGCACAGAGCTGTTTCACAGGAGCTCTTCAGGCAGGACCTGATTTCTCTGCCCACACAGAGTCAGTCATAGACAATAGTATGAACTTACGGGCAAGTTCATACTGTTTTATTCAGTGCTGCACTGGAGTGATGAATGGCCCAAGGCCACACAGTGAATGCTGAAAATGAAATAAAAGTTTAAGCAGCAATTCATCCAGTGACCATTACCTTATTTTGCAATACTTGATATTTGGCACATTTCCAATATACTGTATGAATCAAAGACTTTAGACCAGATAGGTAGTTGTGTATTAATATATCATGACACATGAAAAAGAAGGCTGAATGAGGATGTCATAACCCATCTTTATTTTTTATGCTATACTTTTTGCAATTTTATGGTTTTCAACACAGTCTTTTACAGAAGCTAACCACCAAAACCTTATTTCAGTATACTTAGAGAAGAGAATAACTTAGTACAAGCCACATGACTACATATCTCTTTTGCCTCTTCTACCGAAAAATTTACCTTAATGAGCAATGAAGAACATGTCAATTAGCTCAAAGTGGGAAATAGTAATTAATATTTTTTTCAACGGCAGAGCCTGCTTCTTTTTTAATTTTAAAAACATCAAACCTAAAGGCCCAAATGTTTTCTTGCAATGAGTTTTTAGGGAGTGAGTTAATCTTGCTGTGATGTGGTTATTGGGGCAGATAATTTCTAGCTTTGTTATTTAAATTTCCTTACAATAAAAGCTATAATAGGCAAAAATAATATCTGTAATTTATAGCTTAAAATTACTTCTATTTTGAGTATGAATAGGAATCTAAGGGCTTTGTACAGGAAGTCTAATTTTTTGTCTACAGCTAGATGTAGATCTCCCTTTTCATGTTTGCAGACAGAGAATTGCAGCCGGAACCTGTCAAACTGTGCAGCAAGATGTGTAGCACCTCAGATCAGGGCCTGGACCCTGGGGAGGGCACCTGTAAACTGAAAAGACACCTGTAAAGTTTTCAGTGGTAGTTAATGAAGCTGTATGCCCTTTGGGACAGAATTAAATATTCTCACCACTCAGCCTAGCAGTCACATGATTCTTAGAAGTAACTGTCGATACAGCAGACATAAGGGACTTGATAAATAGGTCAGTGGAACAAGCAGCAGGTTCTCTCTCCTTCTTCTATCCTCCTCACCACCCTGCAAAACCTAAGAACATCAGTTATGGGAATAAAAATACAGATCTTAAAAAAGCACCAAGGAAAGAGATATCACTACTTATTCAGGGTCTCAGCCAGTAAACTTTCTGCTATTTTTTTTTCTAATTTTATAAATGGAAACATTATTTTTGGAGACTAACAGTGATTGTGAAAATGTAAATAGAACATATTTTAATAGTGTTGCTCTAATCTTTATGTCTTCTAGAAATCAGGCAATTGCAAAGATTACACACCACATGTGAGACACTAAACAGGGAAAAAATATAGTGGAATTACTAGATTTTATTAGAGCATTCAGAGGGAATAACTGTTTCCCAGGTTACACAAAAAGTATGATTTCTCTTATGGAATGATTCTATAACTGAACAATCCAACATAAAATCTATACAGGACTTAAAGGATTTGTTTTCCCCGATTCTTAGCCAATCCCTTTATCAATACAGGATCCCTGTTTTAAAGATTTTGTATGAACAGGGAAAGGGAGTTGCCATGGAATTTACTTCAAGGTAAATAATGATGTCCTCTGCAAGAACTGGAAATTCTTAGGGTGTGGGCAGTTCAGATGTGATCCTAGGAGTCTGCCCATGTAATCTGGAATAAAAGGCACTTCTGTCCAACCATTTATTTACCTAAACTAGTTTACATTTGCAAGATGATTCAGTCAAACAAGGACCATGCAATGGCTCTAGAGTGGAATGGGGCATGTTAAAATGTGAATTGAATTCCTCTTGCTTGTTGAACATCTCTGCTGTGGGTATATTTCCTAAACAGAGTTTTCAGACTCTAATGCAGAGAAGGGCTTGTTAGATGCAGTGATGCAATTGGACATTTTATGTATTGAAATATGCTTTGTTTCTATACCTTCTGTAAAAGACAGATAATCTAGGGCATTGGCTTTGGCCCTTCGTGTTTCCTTTGAGCATTGTTCATGTCACTTTGGTGTGCAATGATCAAATACTTCAAACATTCACAATCATATGTGAATTTTACATGGAAGGGATTTGTAACACATTTTGAAGACTGAACAAGTTGAGTAAAACAAGTGTAAACTTATAATTAATAAAATCTCTTAAAAATTTCTCCTTTTCTTAGTGCCTGAGAAGGTGATACATTCACATTAATGGAAATGATGCTTATGTGCAGCTGATTCACACGATGTAAAAGTTGAAGGTTGTGAATTAATTTGGTTTGTTACTATTATTTCCAATGTGTTGCTTTATGGATTTTCTATTTATTCATGCCAGTACTAGTGCCATGAGTATGTTCTGAATAGGCAGCAGGGCTGATGTCTCCTGCTTGGGCTTAAGTCCTAAGGATGCCCAATGGTAATTGATAGTTCATATCTGTAGACAAACATTTTGAAGCCTTTGACCTACACAGAACTCTTCATAATCTTTCCAAACATTGTATGTTCCCCATTGGAAGAGGACTACCATGATAAGATGTAAGGAAACTTCTGTAAACCAGGTAACAACATTCAGATAACTTGATAACAGCATACCAGTAAATTTAACCAGAGAATACTTGTAAGATGTGATCTGACAAGATAACAACTAGAGCTCTGGGGAAACATGAGTGTAAGTCACCAGCCATGCATTCAGCATTATAATCGGGAGGACAACAGGTCCTCAACAGAGGAGAATCTGAAGTGGCAGGGGGTGTAAGTGTTGTTTTCATTCACTTCTTGCTGATACTTCAGGCATGAGTAGAAACTCTATGAAGCAAGTATGGTGGTTAACTGTGGTATGTTGGTATAGAAGGTTGAGGAAACAAAGGGGATGAGAGGATGAACAACAAAACTTAACCTTATGTAGTGCTTTAAGTGTATCTTAGGTGTAGTTCATGTACACTTTAACAGCTATCCTTACGAAGAATAAGCATTTAAAGGAAAGAGATAGCCATAAACCTTGAAGTGGTTCAAGTATTGCAGGTTGCAGACACCGAGTCACAAATGACAGGGAAGGACGTTATAGTCAGAATTACGTGGCACCTGGGAATGTGGTTTTACTGGTGGATTTGGCAGTGCTGGGCTAACAGCTGGGCTCGCTTATCTTTGAAATCTTTGTCAACAAAGATAATTCTGTGATCCTGCGGCATTCGCACTTCTGGACGAGTCTCACCTCAAAGACTCCCGAAAGCACCGCCAGAGGGCGCGCGCGCCCGGCGGGAGGGGCGGGGTCTGAACGCGCCGGGGCGGGGTCTGAACGCGCCGGGGCGGGGTCTGAACGCGCCGGGGGCGGGGCCTGAACGCGCCGGGGGCGGGGCCTGAACGCGCCGGGGGCGGGGCCTGGACGCGCCTGTGCGCGGCGCCCCCGGAAAGGCGGCCACGTCTGCCGGAAGCGATGGGGCTGAGCCGGCTGGTCTGGCCCGCGGCCCCGTGCTGACCCCCGGCACTTCACGGCTCCCCTCGGGCCGGGGCGTCCCCCGCACTGGCAGGAGGTGAGGCCGGGCCGTGCTGAGACTCCCGTCGCTAACTGAGTGGGGCCGGGCCTGGGGAGAGCGGCGGACAGGCGGTGCTGGGGATGGGGGGCAGCGGCCACTGAACATCGCCTTCCCGAGAGCTGGGGTAGAGGCACACGCCGCCGCTGTGGTGTCGCAGGCCCGTGGTACAGGTGAAGGCACGGACCTGTCCGCCGTGTTGGTGTCACGGGAGAGGCAGCGGGCTGCAGGGTTTGGGAGGGAGATCTGCCTGAGCCAGGTTGGGGATTTGCAGGCCAAACGTCTAAAGCATAGTTGTTCTCTCTGTGATAATCTGTAGCAGCTGATGATAGCAGAAGCTGGTGCAGTGGTCTGATTTTAATAATCTTGATTGAAAAACCTAGTTTTTTTCTGTTTTCCTCAGAAACTGATTCGATATATTTCCATTAGTTACCAAAACAGCAAAATAACAAATGAGTAGAAGAAAAGTCTTATAATAACTAGAGCACTAATAACTTAACCAGCAATTGTTTAGGTAAACAATACATCTTGCCTTATTAGCAGCAATCTGATTTTTAATCCATCTGTCTTTCACAGCATATGGTCCTGAAATTTTAATTGTGCCGAGTTCATCAGCAGACACTCGTCATGTCTTGGCTTGCTGATCTTGCTGGAAAGGCAGAGGATCTACTCAACAGAGTTGATCAAGGAGCTGCATCAGCTCTGAGCAAAAAAGACACCTCAAGCAATGCAGTTTATGATAATAAGAACTTGGACTCTGCCAATGCGTATTCTGAAGTGCAACAGCATACTGGAGAACTGAAATACCAGGCATCATCCAAAGCAGCCTACATCTCCTCAGCAGCTGAAAATATTAAACACCAAAAGGCCACAATCCTGGCAGGAACAGCAAATGTTAAAACAGCACGTAGGTCATCCTCAGAGGCAGCTTCTCCAGTAGAAAATGCTTCCACACCCAGAGCTGCCTCACATTTTGTGAGAAGAAAAAAATCAGAACCGGATGATGAGTTGCTCTTTGATTTTCTCAACAGTTCGGAGAAAGAACCTAACGGAAGGATAGATTCTAAAAAGGAGAAGAGCAAGGCACCTGTTTTTCAGAATCGCTCTCGGACTTCAAGCATTAGTTCTGTGTCTACCAGTACACAGAGTGCTAAAACTGCTGAAGATAATTCCATCAGGAGCCAAGGCAATGGTAGTTAAATAGTATTGAACCTAGAGATATTTAAATCCCAAGTGTGTCTAGGGTGAGGCTAGGTAATGCATGAAATTTCATGTCATTTCATGAAACCCTTAATGATGGTAGTATGTCAAGTGGGTGAGCTACAGCAGGGCCTTTCCCATTTTTTCATCACTGGGGTAATACTAGATACCATGCTAATTTGACAAACGACATAATTGATACCTAAATCTTTTGTGCTCCAGATCTACCTTGTTGCTGCTTCTCACCCTGACCTCTCTGAGTTGTGGTCTAACCTTGTGTCAGCCCCATGTGGAAGCACAGTGCTGCTGCTTTTGTTTGCTTAGTCACGCCCTTATCTGTTGTTGCCACGTGGGAGGGGAGTGGCTTTCACCCGGGGAGCGCTGGTGTTGGCTGTTGCCACCTGCAGCATGTGGGGTGAGGTGTTCCTTGCTCCACTGTGCAGGAGGGGTGAGCTGGCAAACTTGCTTGTCCTGCAGGAAGCTGGATGTAGGCAGGCTGTGTAGAGCTACAGGCATGAGAGAGCCAGAGAGATAAAGCCTCTGGGTTTGCCAGGAGGAATTCATGACCACAGTCTAAACCCAGAGGCCAGAATAAGCCTTATAAGGCTTATTCAGCACAGAATCTGTTGAAGTAGTTTATGATACATTAGCTATAGACAAAACCAATTAACATTATACTTTGTACATTGCCATGGTTACAATTCAATCTGTGCTATAAATGGCTCATTTCTTGCTTCATTAGCTTAATTAATCTACTGGGTTTTCCAGACAAAGAAATGAGCCTAAATCATTTCATAAGTTGGAAACTGTAAATAAATCAAAGGAAAGATAATGACACTTCCTAGGATTGCCTTAATCAGAAAAGGGCTTGAGAAAATGTGGAAGAAATCTTCTTGTCACTGCTGCTACTTGTGGGTGTGGTGCTGCTTAGAATTTCAGTGTGCCCGCATTCCCTGGGCTTGGGGTGTTAGGGGCTGTTGCAGTGGTATAAAGAAAGGTGAAGCAGCTTGGTCACAAGGAGAAGTAAATAATGTTTCAACAATTGCACTGCAGTCTTGCTTAGAATTAGTTGCAGTCTGGCCCCATGGATTTTCAGCAGTTATTCACCTGAGACATTCTAAATTCAGCAGTAATATGCCTGCTTGTTTGTTCATTGCTTGCTATATCTTTTTATCTTAGCGTTGCTGCAAAGCTTCCAACTATCTGCATGGTGAAATCAAGACTCTTACAGTGGATTTGTAGCTTTCACAGCATTAATCAAGGATATCTGTGTGTGCATGATGGGAAAAAGCTGTTGGTTCCTCCTTCCCTCCAGGAGGCTCTTGTTCAGAATACCACTAGGGGTTCTCTTTTAAAATAAAATTGGCATTTGCAAAATCTGAATGGAAACCCAGAATGAATTTGTATTAAAAATTCCTGCAGTTAGTTGCTATGTATATCTAGTGTTTTGAAATCCTAATGTTGCTATTTTTGTAATAAGAAATTTTATAACTTCTATGTCTTGTCTTGCAGTATTAACAAAAACACTGCATGATGCATGTAAATAGTCCTGTTTTCTGCAATCTCTTGTGAGAAGGAGCTCCATATTCCATTTCAGCATAAACTATTTTGGTTTATTATCGTTGTTGTTCCTTATTCATTGATGCAGAACGTGGAACTACTGTTTATAGAAAGGCAGTTTACAAATGCATGCATTTGTTCTAAGTTGTGTCTCCCTGTACAGAAACTCCAGACAGTTCAGACTCTGGCCTGGGAGCACAAGGGAATGGCCTGAAGGATTCTTCATCACTAAGTGCAGTAACCAACCCCAGCCTTTCAGCTCATGACGATTCCAAATCGCATGAGCTGTCCAATCTTCGCCTGGAGAACCAGCTGCTGCGAAACGAAGTTCAGTCTTTAAATCAAGAAGTGGCTTCATTAATACAGAGGTCCAAAGAAACACAAGAAGGTACTTCAGCTATAACATCAGTAAAATGCTAGTGAACTAGGAAACAGTGCTCTGTGTATTTATAATAAAAACTCTCCAGGTGCATTTGCATGTATGACTACCCATGTAATGAGATGGGGGAAATTAAAAAGCTTGTTCAACTACAAAGATAAAACAAATGTTGATTAAAATGATGTGTTCAAGTTAGTTACAAAGCTTACATGTTAATAAAACACTGGCAGCAAATATCATGTTTAAAATACTTTTCTTACATTTTAATGAATTTTGGAAAATACTTACTTTTAAATGAGCTAATTCCTTTGAATACTTTGAACTGACTACTTTCTGGCTGTAGTAGACTATAGTCTCTGATGCCTAGAAACTGGCAGTAAAAGTATAAAATTAGTATTTTTAGTATGGCATCACTGGCTTTTTCAAACCCAAGTGAAATAACAAATGTAAAAAAATGTGAGTACAAATTAAACAATAAAACAGAGAGCAAACTCCCACTGTTAGGCATAAAATTGAAGTACCACATTTTTTTCACAGTAACTGCAAAAGCCAGATAACTTTAATATCCAGTGAAATTTAATGTGTGATGTTAGATTAAAAACAGAAGCTTCTAAGTATTCAGGCATTATTCATGACTGGTGTATTTTTCTATTGTTTTTTATGTGACAATAAACTCAAACTAGAATTAAAGTAGATGCTTTATGCAAACATTTCACTTGGCATAGGGATATTTGACAGTAGGCTGTGGCAGGGGATGGGACAGGTGAAATCTATTGTCTGCAGTGTGACTCAGAAGGAAATGTCTATTTTGAGATCACCTCCAAAATTTTCTGGGTTGTGCTTTGACAGCCAGTCTGGCATTTGTTACTTCCTGGTAGCTCTTAAATTTTCAGTTTTACTTCAACTTGGCTGCATTTAATTTTTTTCTTTAAGAAATGAGATAGGTGCATCCTGACTGCTTACAAGACTTTGCAATATCTACTTTTGTAAACTTCAAAGGAACTTCATATTTTGTAGAACTGAACAAATCCCGGGAGAAGGTGGAGAAGTGGAATGCTGACCATTCAAAGAGTGACAGGGTGGTTAGAGAACTTCAGGCTCGAGTGGATGATCTGACAGAAGCTGTTGGTGCCAAAGATTCACAGCTAGCTGTGCTGAAAGTACGGTTGCAAGAAGCTGATCAGCTTTTAAGTGCTCGGACGGAAGCTTTGGAAGCACTGCAGAGTGAAAAATCACGGTACTTCATCATTTCATACTTTGGAATTCTGCAAACAGTAGTAAGTTTGAAAAAATCAAGGTAGATAATTTAGTGTTTTCAAGAATAAAAGATGATAAACTAATGAGGAAAGATTTGAAATACAAGGATTAGAGTTTGCACTAAAACTGCTCTATCATAGCTGTCAGTGGGAACAGGACAGATGAGTATTAAATAGCGCATCAGTTGGCATCTGATGATTGAAATCTATTTTGTGTAAAGTATTTATGTTTGTGTCAGAGGCGTGAAGCTAAAGGTCCCAAGAATTTTTTTTTTCTTTTGAAAAATAGACTTGCTTATCCACAAATAAAAAGATTTTTCTGAACTTACTCACTGCTAGGATGTGGATACTCCAAATTATAGGCCAGGGAGGAGAAATGTGAGTCATTAACTCCAGGCCTCACACCTGTAGTCTGTATGCAGTAATCTACTGGGCAAATTTTCAAAGCTGGTCTGGAAGCCAGGAGGTTATATTTCTACATGAAAAATCACACTAGCTTGCTTCTTTTCCAATTAATGTGTGTCTCTATTTCAGGATAATACAAGACCACAGTGAAGGAAGCAGCTTACAAAATCAAGCCCTTCAAACTCTTCAGGAGAGGCTGCGTGATGCAGACTCTGCACTCAAGCGAGAACAAGAGAGTTACAAACAAATGCAGGTTAGATATGAAGAGTAGGGAAGACTTTAAGACTCTGCTTTTGAGATCACATCTGTGAGGTTCCATGTGCTCTCTCCTCTCTTTGACTTCAGTTCCTCTTCACGATACTAATTGCTTGGAAGGATGTGCTGTCTGCTGCACTAAATTCCTTTGAGATGCTGATTTATTTCTTATATGTTATTTTGAAAGCTTCATGAGTAAAAGTTTTTGAAGATTATTGTTGACAATTTTTATTGGGTTTTTTCACGCTAACTTACATGTTAATACATGTTTTAAAAGTAAATCAGTAATCAGTTTAGTTTTCCGTGGTGTGTTGTTACACAACATAATGTTACACAATTTTACTGTGAGATCTTAAGATGAAGGATCACTTTTGTGTTAAAGATGTGAGTACATTATTGATAGAGAATGTTTTCTACACTTTATTTGGCCTTTGTTAGGTATAGTAGCATCTCTGAAAATCTTTATCAGTGTCTGTTTTGGGTTTTTTTACAGTACTTCAAAATATGTCTTACTACAATTGATAATATTTTTTGAGGGGCAATCTTGCTTTTAGTTTGCTAAATAAGTGTCAATAATAGGAAGATTGTTATTCCCTCACTATTTGTGGTGAGAGAAAAATATATTTGGATTATTTACCACTTGCTTAAGCAAGCAGTTTCTTTCCATGTAGCAGTAATGTATCTTTAAGTTGGAGGTGGTAGATAGAAGGTGGTGTGCTCTGTGTAGTTCCTTTTAAACTTTCTTTTTTCCTTCCTAGGTAAAGTTGAGACTGTGTTTAAACACAAGGTATTGTTTCTTTATTGCCAATAGAATGAATTTGCAGCTCGTCTAAGTAAAGTGGAAGCAGAACGTCAGAACCTGGCAGAAGGGATAACTGTAGCAGAGAGGAAATATTTAGAGGAAAAGAGGCGAGCTGATGAGCTTCAGCAGCAAGTCAAAGTAACTAAAAGCCACCTAGAATCTGCAAAACAGGAACTGACAGACTATAAACAGAAAGCTACTCGTATTCTCCAAGTAAGCATTGTTATGAGGAAATACTGTGTGATTTGTATGTTTTAAGTGTTTTAAGGTGTTGTGCTTCAAATAATCTAACTTTGATATGTTTTTCATGTGACCTGTAATGTGTTCTGGCCCATTATCTATAATGATACATATATAGAACAGCTACCGGTCTGCCTTTTGTAAACTTAAGTTTATAGATGAAGTTAGGGAATTGAAAAGGTAGTTCAGGTCCTGGACCTGAAAAAAAATCCAAGTGAACTGTTGCATTTATTGTGCATCATCTCTCAGTGTGTTCCACATCCAAGAGTCCAGATAGTACAATTTGTTCCATATCCAGTATTCTTGATTCAAGGATATTGCTCTGTTCTGCTTGAGGCTGAAGCATAACATAGAATGGATACTTAACATGTAACCAGAGAATATTTTTCCATGTCCTGAAAGGTAGCTTGTGATTAACTTTATATGAACGGTGGCAAAATCAGGTATTTTGTGCCAACTTCTGTACTATATAAATTGCCAAATATTCTGTGTCCAGATGTGGTTGGTTTGAGTCTTGTTTATAAATGTTAGCAAGATGTTGAAGATAGAGATCTCTTTTTAGAATAGTTAGTTAAATGTTCAAGGACAGGTTTTAAATCATCTTGGTAGATATAAAAAGTCTAAAATCACAAGTCAATGTCAAGGTAACTCTAGGCTGACTCTAAATAAAATGGTTTATCCTCTTTCCTGGAAGAGCCATCACTGTATTTCGTTCTTGATTTTGTCGGCAGGAGAAAAAGGGGGTCAGTTTTGTCTGTAGTGTTTGTTGGTGTGCATCCTGTCCGTTTCAATACCAAGAGGGCCAAAATTGTTATCCATGACAAGGTGAACATTCCAGGCACTTGTAAAGAATAAAGCTGTACTTTTCCACAGATCACACAGGCTTTCAGTAAAATTAGTCTTATGGCATACAGGAAATCAGTAAAATTATCAATATAGAAGCATTTTCATTATCAAATGTCTAGAGTCATTATTGGATAAAAGAACAGATAAACTAGTCATTATAGCATATTCTAGTTGAGCACTTCTCTAATACTGCTATGAATAATGTGTTGACTTATTTTTTCAGTCTAAAGAAAAGTTGATAAACAGCTTAAAAGAAGGCTCTGGTATTGAAGGCCTGGATAGCAATACAGCAAGCACAGTGGAACTGGAGGAACTGCGACATGAGCGAGACACTCAGAGAGAAGAAATACAAAAACTGATGGGGCAAATACAGCAGATGAGAACAGAGCTGCAGGTAGCTGTGCCTATGTACACCTGTATTTGCAGTTAGCTACGACAAAGCACTGTTCTCATGTATACTGTGGGTCTGTTGTTTTTGGTATTCATTACCTTGCTTCCCTCTTCCCTCACTACTGTGTGCTGCTTTTGAGGGAAGCAGTTCTTTCCTAACAATCATAGTGATTTCTCTAGCCATTACCTATATTCTTTCCTGCAAGAGCTGCTAATCCTTGAAGCACTGTAATCTAAGTCTTCTACTGGCATAATGTGCTCAGCACAGCAGCTGCATGCAAGCCCATTTTACAGTTTTAGCCTGTAGACATTAGAAAGGAAAAAGCAGAGGCTTTTCATGTTCACAAAATGCATTTGTTTTATTATTGTGTTACTAAAAATATTCTGTATAAAATACACCCACCTGCACCTTCCTTTTTCTCTGAAGAAATACTGCATTTACTTCTTTTGCTGTTACCTATGACTGATTTGCAGTAATGTCTGAATGTTAGTGAAATTGTTGCATTTGTGTTTATTTCAGGATATGGAGACACAACAGGTAAGCGAAGCTGAGTCAGTGAGAGAGCAGCTTCAAGACCTCCAAGAGCAGATATCAGCACATAAAATGGCCAAGCAAGAGGCAGAGGCTGAAATAGAACGGCAAAAACAGGTAAGGAATTCTTGAAAGCTGGATCTGTTTCTAGCCCTGTGTGGTGCCATCAGCAAAGCATTTGGCTTAATAAGAAAGTATTTGGATATTTGGGCAGTGTTTGATTAAATTTTTGTCTAGTACTCCAAAGAAATCCCCAAAAGCTTGGTGAATGTCACTTAGGTCAAGGAAAGTCCAGCCAGGACTAAGCAATAGTCAGGCCTTCTGGATACTGCTGAACAGAGATGAACAGAGATCCTGCTGAATAAACAGGCCCCTAAGGGAGTGCACAGAATTGATCAGGATCTTGAATTTTATTCAGCAGGAAAACAATCAAACAACAAGGATATAGTAACAAGTGTAACACTTTTATATTAAAAAACTCTAATACTGAAAGTGGCTACTGTGAAAATTCCTGTGCTCAATTAATGCATGAGTTGTAGCTTGCAAAACTATGTCATTGTTTTAGAGATACCAATTTAGAGGTAATTTATTTAATCAATTTATTACTCTTAGTTCTGAATATAATAGTCATTACTTCTAAACTGCTCTAGTAGAAAAATTGCTAATAAAATTATGTTAATGAATTCTGTCAGATTGTGTCATCTTCTTGAGCAAATTCTGCCTTGATTTAAGTAGTTTTCTGCTATAAAGAGAGCAGGGGAAAAAAGGCAAAGTCATATTTCATGTGAACAAAATTATTATGCAGTAGGAATTGGATAAATACTTTGCACCCTGTTAAAAATTTTCTTTGTAAGAAAAAGCTCATGTAAAGAGAATTAATAAAGAAGAAAGCACAAGTCCTCTATATCTGCTAGGAACAATTTATCTTACAGGATTATCTATGCTTTCCAAAAATACATTTTAATGGGATACTCACAGCTTGAACTAATTAAAAGGCAAAAGTCGAGGTCTGCTCTTGATGGGTAGCTGATGTTTATTATGTCAAAGCAGATGGTAGATTGTATTTTGTTACTCCTGCCCTTCTGAGGAATATGCTTTAAGTCAGTAGAAAGAGTGGGGTGAATTAAAAAAAGCATCAGTTATTGCAGAAACCAAAATCTTCCTTTTGATGACACCCATTTACATGTGCTTTTAACATAATTGCTTGTGTTGATACTTAATATAATTACAGTCAGTTCTATCTGGGAGTTGCTTTAACCATTGTCATAAGGTTTCTGAAACTGAAGATGGAAAATAGGTAGAGGTGGTCTTTTTTTGTGCGTCTGATGGTTCAAAGGGAGAACAAAATTATCTGTTTTCTGTAGCAACTGACAGCTGAAGTGATAGTGATTTGAAGACTTTTTTTTTTAAACATAAGCTTGACAGGTCTGTAAGTGGGAGCTAAAATAGCCACTAAATCATGGGAGTAACAAAACTTATTTGGATTTACTCTTCAGTAATTTTTTTTACTAATATTCCTTCTCCTTTCATATCACTATGTTAATTTATCCTAAACTTTAGAGGAAGTTGTATGTCATACAGAATTATAGATAGCTATGCGAAGAGTTTTCAAACATGTTTAAAGAATGGTATTTTGAATTAATGAGTGTGTTTTAGGAATACAAATGCCCCTTAAGTATTTTGTAATTGTTACATTATTGAGATAGTTTTAAGATAGCACTACAAGAAATGGTGAAAGTCTAAGGAAGATAAAAATGTGGTCCCAATGAAATTGTGTGACTCCTAGTAAACTAGTCTGGATTGATATTTATATTAGGGCAACCTCCACAAAAGAATTTAATTGGCCTTGTAGGTTGTGTCTTGATACTCAGCTCTCTCTATGCTCATACCCCCCATGCTAGTGAGACATGTAACTAAGATAATATTTCAGTTTGTGTTTGATTGCAGCATATTGCTTTCTTGTGTTCTGTTGTGAACCTCTAGATAACTAGAGTTTGTCTTTCAAGATACATATATGTATAAAATGTTTTATGTGTAACTGTGATAAATTTTATAGGAACTCCATTATACTGAAGAAGAATTGTATCGAACAAAGAATACTTTGCAAAGCAGAATAAAAGACAGAGAGGAAGAAATTCAGAAGCTCAGAAATCAGGTGCGTCTAGAAAATAATTTTATCACCTTCAGTTACAAAAACAGCGATAGGAACTGCTCATTTGACTGAACTATCCTGAAAAATCCTGTAAACATTCTACTAGTGATGTACAGTGTAGTTGTTTTCAATAAAGAGTAGAGTTTTGAGAGTAGGGAATACAAGAAGGGAACCATGTAAATAGCCTGGTTTATAGTTGCATGTGCTTTTATATAAATGGGGGGGGGGAAATCAGCCACTGTCCCAACCAGACCTGGTGGTGGGTGTTGGATCAACGTTCTTCTCTTTGCAAACTAAAAAAACTTGTCAGAGTTTGATTAGGTCATTATGAATTCTGCCAAGATCCTTGTAACTGTTCAAAGACCCTAAGTTATATCCTGCAGACTCAGTGATCCATCTGGCCCACTGTTCTGTCTTGGCCAGTGGCAGTAGGGGCCAGCATGTGAGCCTGGCTAGATTCTTCACTCCTGTGTACCTGCTTAACATCAGCATTTGAATTAGGGTTGTTGATGTTTAAGTCTTTACTAAGTTCTACTGCTGTGTTGCCTTGTATCAGCCTAATCCCTTTTGGAACCTTCTCATACTTGTGAGCCCCTCCAGTCTCCTTGGGCAGTATGAGGCATAGGCCTCTTTCTGTTAAGTTACCTTAGCATAGTGAAAAGTAAGCTGTTTGTGGAGAAATTGGTAGTCTGGAGTCAGGTGTGGTCAGCGGAGCGGTTACAATGTCAGAATTTGGTAATGGTTGTGATGTGGTACAGCTTTCTCGGGCCTGTTGGCAGATGAATTTTCTGGTAGTGCTGAACTTCACAACTATCTGTGCCTGCCTGGTTTCAGGCACTTAATTTGTATTTTGGATATCTGTAATTCCTGATGATTCTGTTTTTCCTTAATGAAGCTACATCTTTGTGGAATATGACACCACAAAGCGGCTGAGGTCCAAGACTGTAGTGAATAGATGAGCTATGGCACATATGGCAGATCTGGTGATTGCCATTTGCTTGAAATATTTTCTGCAAATTGAATGACATCATCCATGTCAAATGCATGATCTATTTGCTGGCCTTGCAGTTTCTATTTTGCTAGTACAAAATCATGTTTTCTGCCTTGGTGCTCCTCAGTTCTTCATCAACATATCCTGCATTTTCACCATTTCATCATTCATGTTTTCCTGTAAAATGGCATTGGATTCTCCCCATTTGTACTGAGTTTTTCCTTCCTTGCTTGAAAATATTTTTACATACTCGCTAAGTTGAAAGTATGGTAGTCAGGCTGGACTAGCTTGCTATTGATTGCTGTTTAAACCTGTCTCTGAGGCATGGCATCCATGTTGTGATCAAATTTAGACTTCTACAGAAACTACCATATGATTATAGGTGGAAAACAAGGATAGATACACTTTATATAGAGTTTGTTTTGTAATGTAAACAGTTACCAACTGTTGAAATTGTTTCTTGTACTGCACTCACCAGTGATAGTTGTGATGGCAGTATCCTACAGAAATTTGGCAGCAGAGTCACTTGGTTCTTGAAGGCCTAGGTTATTACAGAGCTTTGTAAATGTCAGTTGATCAGAGTTTGAATTTAGAATTTTTTTTTCTTTGTTTTTTTTTAGCTCACAAACAAGACTCTAAGCAGTAGTAGTCAGACAGAATTAGAAAATCGGCTTCATCAGCTGACAGAAACACTAATTCAGAAGCAAACCATGTTAGAGAGCCTGAGCACAGAGAAAAACTCCCTTGTGTACCAACTGGAACGGCTTGAGCAACAGCTGAAGGCTATCCAAGGCACAAGTGCTAATGGACCTTCCATTAACATGGCAGGCATTGATGGTGCTGAAGGTAAATAGGAAATGCAATACTTAAAACTCTTGTCTTTTCTGCAGTCCAGGCTTTTTTTGTTTTTTAATGCATTTCCATGAAAGTCTGAGTTTGTAAGGAAAAATAAGTGCTGAAAATAGTCTGCTTATTCTAGAGACCTTGTACAGCAGCCAGTATTATCAGAATGAGTTAACTAGAAGCTCCTTTTTGTGAGCAAATGACTTCAGTAAATTTAGTAAAGCAAATTTAGTCTTTCATTCTCAATTTTATGGCACTATTGGAACAATCACAGGTGTAAATAAGCTTGTATTTTGGGGTTTAAACTGAATATTAGAAATAGGATTTAAATATTCTCTTGCAAAAAGGGTCTGGGAAAAGAGGAAGGATGGAGGACTTCCTTTTGAAAACTGATCTGGTTGGAATTAATTTCTTCCTTGCATTCTCTTTTTCTTGAAAAGCAGCTTAAAATATAATGGTTCTGATGAAGTTGGTTTGTCAGTCCTGTATCTCTGGGACGACCTCAGCCATTGATCTGTGGTGTTGAGATGTTACTTTTCAGAGTCAAAGTTTGTCATTTTGTATATATGTTGAGTAACTTTGAAAACAAGGGACAATCACCAAGAGGTGTGAAATAACAGTCCAGACTTTTTCTCTATGTATCAAAGCAGGAGTTGTTTGCAGGTAACTTCAGAAAGTTAGTGTAGTGAAGTGTAGTTACACAAAAGTAACATTATCATATCTTTTTTTAAAAATCAAATTGATACATAGTAAAAATGTAAACAAAGTAAAAAATTGTTGAATGTACAAGTTAGTGTCAGAAATACTAATCAGTTTCACTGTATGAGAGTAAAAAAAATTTGAGAAACTGTGTCAGTATCAAGCCCATCATTTTATGCACCTAGTAATAGTTATTGTGACATGATGGAATTGAATATCAAGATATCCATTTAGTAAACTAATACATCTAAAAACATACTGAGTTGAAGAAAAGTTTGACTTGATTGTAAGAATTTATGTAAGAATTTATCTTGACTTTATCAAGAATTGGTGACACTACAATCATACTGATCACAATTTTTATATTATTTTTATGTATATTTGTTATATACTATCAACTTGTTTTATTTAAACAACAACTTGTCTCATTTTTTGCACTTTTTCCCATCAAACAGGTGCTCGTCTGCGCAGCGTTCCTGTCCTGTTCAGTGACGTGGATACCAGCGCGGCAGGAATGTACGGGAGAGTCCGCAAAGCTGCCAGTACTATAGATCAGTTTAGGTAAGAGTGTCCTGAGGGACCACAAATTGTGATTGTCATCCCTTTACAGCTTTCAAATTACTTTGGTGCGTATTATTCCCTTGTATGAAGGGAAAAGTTTAAAATAATGCTGCTAAAGTGTGGTATAAAAGACCAAGTATTCACTCACTTCACTTGTGCTTTCCTATGATATTAGTATCTTTTTATTAATGTGCTTTTAATAATTATTGTCAATTATTTAAACAAAGCTCTTACAGATTTTGATGCAAGAGGTTCCCAAAGTTATGAAAAAATATCTAACTGAATTCATTACTATCTTCTACATTTTTTTTACTTTCAGAAGTTCTGACTGTGTGTGTGATAAACACTGTAAGAGTGTATTAGTGGGGGACTATCATCTGTACTTGTTCAGTCCTGATGAAGACAAGAGTTTGTCTTCTAAGCCAGTGCAGCTGTTTACCTTGGAAGATAATCTGTTTGAGGAATTAGTAAATGAAAATAACTCTGGATCCAGCAATAAATTTACTTTGATTTGTTTTTGAGAAGTTAAGTGAATTGACAGTATTCACAGCAAAGATCTGCTACAAAAGTTGAAACAAATACCAACAGAAAACAAAATTTGGTTATACTTCCTAGTTCTTTAAAAGCAAGACACCTTGATAGAAAGTCCTTTGTGCTTCCATGGTACTTGAATTTCATTGTTAAAGGATTTCTGTGGTTGGGAAAAAATTAGAAGGATACATTTTATGGTCTGAATTTTCTCACCCCACCTAATGTTTTGAGTACATGAAGTAAAATTCAAGACAACAAAGCCTTGTGTGTATTTGAGAAAATTCAGGACAGAAACAAAGCCATCATGTTTGAGTTTGTGGTGACTGGGATGAGAGGAACAGGAATGTATTGCTCACTGTTGAACTGTGTGTTTTGTTTTGCTACCTGTGTAGCATTCGGCTGGGAATCTTCCTGAGGCGATACCCCATAGCAAGAGTCTTTGTAATCATTTACATGGTGAGTCTGCTTTCTTGAATGCAGGATTTCTATAGCCAGTTTATATGCCAGCATGTCTTAAATGGCAAGACTGATGTCCAAAAGGCTATATTTAACAACTCAATGTGGATTTTTGGAATGTGGGCCAAATAATACTTAAACAACAGCATTTTTGAGTCATGTTGCTTGGCAGTTTTCAGTTTTTCCCACAAATTGTTCGTGTAGCAGTCTTAAAGACATTTATGTAACTACCATTTAAAGACCTGTGAAAGTAGATTTCTAGTAGTAGAATATGGAATAATAGTTGGACCAGTTGCCAAGGTTAACCTGCCATGACTGCATGCACTGCATTTAGGAAAATGACATTTTTTAGAGCTTTTTTAATATTTGACTCTTCACTTTGTTTTTTTTTTTTTTTTCCAGTGGCTAGTGATCACTCTTCTCTAGTAGCTGAAAAAGTAGCAAGACAAGTTTTTCTTGGTAGGGTTAAATAAATAGAAAATTTCTTGCTCACATTGAACAAAACTGTCAGGCTGGCAATTGCCACAAGTGAAATGCCTCCCTTATCCACTGGAGGGCAGGTGCCTGTCAGCTGCAGGGACCTGTGGAAAGGCAGGCTTTGTTAAAAACACTGAAGACTTCAGCTGCCTAAGCTGCAATCTGAAGGGAAGCTCGGTGGTGGTTGTGTAGAAGCTGGGGACTCAGTGGCAGTTACCCCTTTTCAGCTCAAACCTCGACCATGACTACTATAACTTGAATTTTTAAAAATATTTTTAACAGCTATTTACTGCTGCTGTGGATGGTGATTGTCAGTGCTAAATTTCTTTCTTTTCTTTTTCCAGGCATTGCTTCATCTGTGGGTTATGATTGTTCTCCTTACCTACAGCCCAGAAATGCATCCTGAGAGTCCCAGTGGCAGGTAGACTGAGACAGGACCGTATGCTGTGCTAATGGAATGTGGACTGGCAATGCCTTTGAATTATCAGTCCTGAAACATCAGCAAACTTTTCCTCACGGTGTTTCGGAAGGATGAAAACCATCATGCCTGATTTATCACTACCTTTCAAATACATATGTAATACTATGTAGCTTTTTCAATTTACCTAAAAGAGCATCACTTACCTGGAGAAATGAAGCTGCTAAGCTAAGCTCTGATTAATTAGCCTTTACATTTTATGTAGACCTTCTGATGGTTAGAGTGAAAGATAAGGCTTGTTCTGCAGAGAAATGCAAGGATTTCTGAAATTGCAGATATATCTGGTACAAATTATTTTAGGTCATACTGGATGTGGGCTATGGTCAGGTAATAAGCTGTATTTAGCATTTTAAATAAACTTCTTTCTGGTTTCTTTCAGTCTGCTTTTGCACTTCTGTTTTTAACTTTGTATATAGTAGGATTTTCCTTAACGTTAACTG
Source organism: Brachypodius melanocephalos (assembly GCA_013398615.1). Taxonomy (NCBI): domain Eukaryota; kingdom Metazoa; phylum Chordata; class Aves; order Passeriformes; family Pycnonotidae; genus Brachypodius; species Brachypodius melanocephalos. The sequence goes on from VZSR01000520.1 coordinate 34,579,198, forward strand.
GAAAAAGGAAAATGGATTGGTGCAATATATTTTTGTAAATAAGTTTAAGAATAAAATATTATGCAGTCTTCTTAGCTTTGTACTTCTAGTGCAATAGATATCTTTCCTACCAACTGAATAGTGGGGCTGCCTATTGAAAGGCTGGTATTTTAGCTTTATTAGAGAAAGATGGTTTTTGAGAAGGAAGGTTTAAACTGTTGAGAAGTAATGGTGTTTCTTTTTGCACTTGAAATTTGTATATTTTAACTGCATTTTCTTATACCTCTCTCATTAGCACGTCTTAATCAGATCTTATTGAAACGTTTATTTTCTAAAGCTTTGGGTACTTAATTAAAACTATTTCTATATGAAATCTATCAAAACATTAAAAATTTCTCATGTCTAAACACTTACCAAATATACTAATAAACAAACCTCATCAAATATTTATAGTAAAACCCAAAATACCAAACCTACTGTAGAAGTTCTGTTGTCAGATTGTGGCATTCTGTAATTACAAATTATCAATAGACAATCACACAAGGTCACTTTCTTTCCTTAAGAAATTTCTTGGTTTTTTGTGTGATGCTCGCAGCTGGGTAATGAAAAGATGACTGCAGGCAATTTGTCATTCTTGCTCTTAAGGATGTGGTTCAGTTTTCATGTGGCTTGAACACACAGCATTAGGTCCTGTGCATGAAGTCTCTCATGCTGGCTCCTATGGAAATGTTACGGTGGACAAATGACTGTATTGCTGCTCTGAATCAGATCTTGCAGAGAAAACTGAAATATTTGGATAAACTGAGTAATAAAAGAGAGCATTTATTCTAAGTTGTGTCTGCCCTTTATCAGATTTGTTGTATTTTACCTAATTCCTGTTGCCTGTTTTATTTTCAATTCCGGTACTAAAGCCACTTTCGAACCCCAGGGGGAGCTGATTGGTATGGAAGGAGACCAAGTAAAGGACCTTGGAACACTCATTTTCTACACACATCCAGTTTTTTCATTTAAGCACTTCCAAAACACTGAATCTTCAGATCTTTCAGTATATTGTGATATTTTGTGGAGGAACGTTATTAGTGATACAAATATCTTACAGCTTTATATCTATTTATCTGTTCTTACTTACTTTTCCCTTTTGGTTTGCTTTTTTTGTGTGTGTGTGTGATTGGTTGGGTTGTTTGTGAGGTTGTTTGGTATGGTTTTGGAGGGGGCTGGTGATTTTTTTGTTTGGGATTTTTATTTGGGTGGGGTTTTGTTTGTTCTTTTGTTTAGACAACTTTGGAATGCACAGATACTTTCTTTCTGGTGAAACTTACTGAAGTTATGAAACCCTTCATCCTAGATTAGTATTCTTTTCTTCAGTATTCCAGACTTTATGGTAGAAGTTTCACAGGGGTAAGCACTAGAAGATTTCTGCTAACTTCTGCCTATTGAACAGAGCTCTTGTATTCCAGTGTCAGCTTGGGCTTTTGTAGTGGTCACCCTGGGATAAGGATGCAGATAAAGTCTTTGATGCAGGGCACTTGAATAGCATCAGCCCGGTGTTCTGGACAGGGCTAAACGTTTTCAGAGCTAGACAAGAAATAACTACTCCATAAAGCTTTTGGTCAAACATACTGTAATTTCTGTCCCACAGTTCGGTGCCTGCACAGATGCAGTGCAAGAACATGCAAGACCATGTGTTGGAGTCTCTCTGAAGATAAATGTCACATTTTGAGTTGAAGGCTAAGATGTACTTCCTGTCTCCCATCCCTGGTGTTGTTCCCCAACGACATCTCTGTAGATTTGTGACGTGAGCCACAGCTACAGGTCAAAGATGACATAAGGACACCATTCCGACAAGCAGCTTCTCATGGTGGTGCCTTTCTGTTGGGAGATTGCCTTGCAGGGAACAAGACTCTGGTAGCCTCTCTCCTAAGTGGTGGGAAGGTATTCCAAGTGCCAAGTCTCTTCCCGAGGGACTATCAAACTACTGGGCAGTTAAACTACTCCCACTTCAGAGACCAGAATATCAGTTTAGGGGTTTTGAAAATATTTTGCAAATGCTGGCCCTATCTTTCCTCACTTTGTAGCCTAGCACCAGAAATAAAGGGTCGTCGTAACTCACAGAAAACAGGAATGTTGTTTCCCAGCTACTGTGTCTTGCTGTCTTGAGAGCACAGTGGGGTATTTTGTGATTGAGAAGTCTGGTCTTCCTTCCTTCTGTCCCTCCCTCCCTCCCTGAAACAGCTCCAGGTACCAAGCATACAGTTTGACACAGTGAAAATGATGAAAAATGAGGAACAGGGCTGATAGGGAGCCCTGCATTGTTCGTTTGCCCCTGCCCCCATTAGTGCTCAGTTTCCAGGCTGTGGTCAGAAGGACAGAGTGCATTGTGCCACCTTTGGAAGCAGGAGAGAGGAGCTGTCCCCTCCAGGCTGGCCAGCAGGAGTGCAGGGAAAGCAGCTGGCAGAGAGACTGAGGGGAGGGCAGGAGCTGCTCAGATGGAGTAGGCTGCAAAGGGAGGTGGGGATAGATAATGAGAGCAAAACTACACTTTCCCTGATAGTCTGCAGCCTAGAAAAGGCCTGTTTGTTTCAGACTCTGCTCATCTTGGTACATGTTCAATTAGGCAGATGTACTTGGAGACAGATTTCGATTTCTGCGAAAGAGGGCTTTGTGTGCATCCTCACAAGCCCTCAGGTGACACCAAACTCTTCTTTGCCTAGTTGGTTTGCTGATACCTGATCTGTGCTTTATTTGCTGTGCCAGGTCAGCCACATGTGTACTAAGACCGTGTGCAAAGGAAGTGACTTTATTGCTTGATTCCAGATAATGTTAACAAGGGGAAAATCAGAATTGGACATCAACACAGATGAGAAACATATTGCTTTACCAGAGAGAATGACTTTCTTTGCTGACTGACTGCAGCCTGATTATAAGATTTGATATTAATGTGTTGCTAGATATTTAGCTATGAAACTGGAAGAATAGTACAAAAAATTCATCAGAATTTCATGTGCTTTCATTTGTATGTTATCTTCCTGCCCTACAAATTGAGTTTGAAAGCCTTGACTTGGAAACAGGCAGACAGATGTCAGCAAACCAGAATTTGTGACAGATGAATAGCAGCTCCCAAAATTATCTGCATTATTCTAACAGCATCCATGTGCATGCACTCATATAAATAATCCTCTTAGATACAGTTTCCTTTCAGAAATGCACTCACTAATTTAATCTCTATTTTAAGGTACTCAGTATTGAGCAGGTGACAAAACTGCATCCCACCACTGCATCCAACAAATAGTGGAATGATCTTTTGCATTCTCCCTACCTAATGTTGCCTCTTGGCAATACTGCTTGAATTAAATGCTGTTCATCAAGGAGTTCCTGCAACTCCTTGGAGTGTGGAGAAAGTATCTGATGTGCTAGGCAGCTCAGTGAACTGGAGGGATCATGAGCCATAGACTGGATCCTAGGCATAAATGAATCAAGATGTGCAAAAAGATTGGGCTGGAAACATAGAGACACTTTTTCAAGTTGGAGGGGGAAAAACAAAATTGCTGATTTATTATTACAAACATTTGCTAGTAATGTGGTTAAAAGTCTGACAGCTCAAATACCATGTAAGAGACTTCTTGTGAGAGAGTAAGCCATTACTTAGGCCTTTCTAGTCAAAAATCAGGGGCATGGATGAGTGTTTTCTCTAGAATTGACCTTTCCTATGCTGAATTTTAACTCTTTTTCAGGCAGATGTTGCATGTGCAAGTTTTTATATTTGCATGTTCCTTTCAAATCAGACAAATAAAAAAAGTATTTTGAGTCCATTTTGAGTCCAAAGTATTCTTTGAGGAGAAATGTGGAGAATGCAAATAAACAAGAGTCTGAGCTCTGTAGCAGCAAAGGGATGGGCTCCAGATGTTCTGCAAAATTAAGCATATATGTCTGGTAAAGGTCTGTGGTAAGAAATTGATATTTGCTGAAGTTAGCAAAGCTGAAATTAATCAACTGCAGCAAAATGACTGATAGGGTACAGGGAAAATCTGAGCTTAGTGGAATGGAATAGAGTAAATGTTGATTTTTTTTCTCACAGAAAAAGATCTGTTTTGGCATTCATAGTAAAAAGAAACATTATAAGAGACAGCACATTCTACATTTCAGTACTAATATCCTTGATGTGTTTTCTCCATAGCTTATAAAAAAATATCACCTTAACACTAGTTAGTGTCTTGCAGCAACCTGGAATAGATGTAGTCTGCATGTGGAAATTCAAGCAATAATTGCCTTAGATTGCTCTATTTTAAAAATTACGATGCTTGTTGAAAGCATTTGCGTTGATATCTTTAGTGACAAGAAAACATGATTCACAATTAGTGTTTAATTTGTACTTAGAAAACACATTCTGCTTAATGAGAGATGGGAATGCCTTTTCTCTGCCCAAACAGGTGGTTAGTTGCTCTAAAAGATCCTGGTCCATGAACATCCCATCTCTACTGCAGCCTTTCAGTTTCTCTCCTGCTGCAACAACTGGGGAGGCTGCACAGCTGCAGCAGGTGAAACAAAGAGCGGAAGTTGGTATTTCCCCAGCTGTTCATGCTGATGTTCAAATCTTCCCTGTACAATAAAGCTAGCTTAGCTTGAATTGCCTGTCAGTGTCTGCCAAGTGGATATGCAGATCGAGACTTTCCCAAGTGGGATCTCCTAAAAAAATATTTATGCACCTAAAGGTAAGAGTCTGGGTTTTCTTTCACAAAGCCTTGATTCTTCTGGATCCTATTATCCTAGTGAACCATGGCTTTGACCTCTACAGGACACTCAGCTGACCACAAACTGTTGACACACAAACTTTGGTAGCCCTTGCTTCCCAAAAGCAGCACATGGTTTGCCTTTGCAGGGTCACCTGTGCCTTCTTCTTCAAGGGTGGTGGGAGGCTGCAGCTCCCTGGGCCCATGGAGCCTGGTTTTCCCAGGGTGCAGCCAGTACCCTGCAAGGGACCCCATCTGCAGTCATGGAGAGGGAATATCTGCCTGTGCCAGGCAGTAGGATATCAAGGACCAGAAGCCATAACACCTCACCTTGACTGAGGTTTCTCACTGCATATGGCATTTTGCAGGAGAGCAGTAATGGAAGTTGTCCAAAATTGTGCTTCCAAGCCAGCACAGAAGCAGGGTTGCCTGTGGAGATGGTGGGAGTGATGCTGCCTCTGCCACCAAGCCAGACAGAGTCGGGGACTGTTTACAGGCCAAAAATCCTGTGTCTGCCTGTGGGGATCAGGGAGGGAGAAAAGGTCATCCAGGGACTGGAGACCTGGCTTTGCAGGCAGAACAGACCTTTCCAGAGGCATAAAGCAGAGTGGTGTGACCACCTGTATCAGCTATACATGACTATTTATCATTAACCCAAGGTTATTGAAAGCATTGGTTTGAACTACCTGCACCTGCTGCTTCCCAAGGGTTCACACAGATATCAATTATGCAACAAAAGACTTTAATAAATGTGAGCAGTACAGCTGCTGCTTTGTGGGGGCTGTGTCCTCCTGCCTTGGGCCGTGTACCCTGCCATCCATCAGGCCCATCACAGCCACCTTCAGGCAAATGTGGCCCTGCCCTGGCTCTGCCTGCCCCTAGCAGGGTGGAGGCAGTGGGGTGAGATGGAGCATCCACTCAGACACATTCACCTCATCAATTCTTACAGCTGATACTGTATTTATTTACTATTTACTATTCTTTTTACCTGGAACACCGTGTGGTTTGGGGGGAGAAGATGTTGAACCAAATACTGCTTAGGTTGTTTCCAAAGGAGTTTAGCATGTGATGTTGAAATACAGTTCTATGAGTCATTTTCCTAGGATAAAACTTACACCCAGAGCTGAATGGTGGGGAGGAGGCTGAAAAAACCTTGGCTGTTATATGGAGGAAGTTCCTGGAAGGGTCAGGACCAACTCTCAACAGCCCTGTGTTCCAGCAGTTCTAAGTTTCTTTGCCTCAATTTCCACTTGGATAACTCATGTAGTTTCAAGAAACTGGTGTTTTCTCTGACCTCTGAAATTTAGATAAAATATCTGTCTTTAAATCTTACCATTTTCCTCTCATTTTCCTCACAAGTTACCTTGCCTTTAGCTGCAAAGCCCCACAGTACTCCAACCTCCTCCCTTATGACAGGAAGACACAATGCTCCATTTTGCCTTGATGGTGGGTTCAGGTCAGCAGCAGCATGGTATGTTTTCCTCCCTGGACTCTGTGAAGAAAAGCAAGGAGGACACTGTTTGCAGCATCCCTGTTGACCTGTGGAAACCGAATTTCCATCCACCTCGGCTCTGGAAAGAGGAATGCCCTCAGCCATCACAGCAGCCAAACCAACACCAAGGACCTGGTCTAGCCTTGAGACCCAGTGACCTCAGTTATGGGAGCTGTTGAAGCCCAAGGTGCTTCTAAGCAACAGCTTCCTCTGCATATCCTCCCTCAGGGAGGCTGCTCTTTACTTAGTGCTTCAGATATTTCAAGGCACCTTCTGAGTGACTAAGTAGGAATTCTTTCAAGATTTTGGCCTTACTGGCTTAAGTCCAAGTTGGGGTATTCCCTGCCATAAAGGCTTATGTTTGTGAAAAATTATTTTTCAGTGCTCAACCATGAAAATTTCTGGCAAGGGTTGCCTTGATTTCAGTGACTAATACAGTGGTATTAGGAAAGAAATCTGCTGTAATTCCATTTCAGCTGAGCTGAGGGTAGGGGCTGGCTCTGTCAGTTCTCCCCCATTGAGCAGGTATAACATTAGTTTAGTGATTTTTTATGGTCTGGAGAATACAGTTTGTCAGAGAATAGACAGATCTTGTTTGTTTTAACCTGTGGCAGATTCTGGCAAGATAAGACCCAAGTTTGTGTTTAGGTTGAGGTGTCCTGAGAGGCAGCAGTGGGCAGGATGCTGGTGCAGGGCCCAGGCTGCATCCTCCACTGCACCTTGTGTCCTGGGTTACAATGAAACCAGAGGGACAAACCCTCCCCAGCGGTGGACTTTCTTAGCTGCAGGTGTGCTGAGTCCTAAGGAAACTTACTGAAGAGGGATTAAAATGGATCCACCGTGTCCTAAAGCTGCTCCTGTCTGGAGCTGAAGGAGGAGTGAGCACAAGCCTCACCACAGTGGCTGCTGTTGCAGAGGGGAGAGGGCTGTCCTTCACCAGGCTTGGAGCTCACCTTTTCCTCCTGGTTGGGATCAGCCAGGTCTGGCTTTTAACAGCAGGGTGCCTGCCTAAATCACTGGCTGGTAAATTACATTTTTCTGTCTAGAATGAGGTAAATGTGTATTTTATCTAGGTAATTAATCTGAGGGATAGAACTAACATGATTATTGTGTTTTCTTTTCCCTCGCTCCTGTCAATATGGACATGTGGCATTTGTGTCTCAGAGCCTTTATTAAACTGTGAGCAATCAAACAAGGAAAATTATAACGACAAGGATGATTTTGTTCAGACTGTCACCTTTATCTAGCACCAACAAGCTAGGAAATGACACTGCCTTTTATTGTCTTCCTATCTCTGTAAACTTGCTTTTATTTGAAAAGAAAATAAAGCTCCTAAATAAGCAAAGAGGAATAGGCTTGGAAAATTCTGTGGACTCCAAGGTGCTTCTCTGGTTTTCCTCTGCAGGAACAAACACCACCCATTCCCCTTTTCCCGTGCACGGAAAATGTTTATTAATGTGCCAGGAAGCATGACTCAATCTGCAGCTTTGTCAAGACACAGGCAGGAAATTTAGGTGCTTGCATTACCAACTGCTACTGTTTGATAAGTCTTTCCCCCATAGGTTTTGATAGTTTGGTGTCTTACCACAGGCTGCTTCTTTGAAAATTGTGACTAGTAAGTTACCTTGCCATTGGAACCTCTTTGGGAGGACAGGGAGTTATCTGAGAGCAAAATGCTGTATGTTACTGGAGGCTAGAACCAAAGAAGTAGGAGAGCGTCACACCTGCAGCTCTAGCAAAAGTCATCCATAGGTATCCATCCGTAGGGACCCATTTCTCCTGTATTCCATGTCTCCAGTGACCATGCAACAAGTCCCTCCCAGGTCCCCTTCAGTCAGAGTAGGCCAAGGTATAACCAGAAATGGGTTACCCTTGGTCCTGTCAATGGACAATGCTGGGGTCACACCCAGGGATCAGGGGTAGGGGCAGCCTGGCCAGACCCTGCCTGCACCCTGCTTTTCACTTGCAAACTGCCTGACCTCTGGTGCAGCTGCAGCACTGGGACCTGGCCACTTACATTATCCAGTCTCATGTGTTTCTTATAGTGGTTTTCTCCTTGAAATTTTATGGGTTTCAGTGTGTGTTTTCCAAAGGCTGAAGCCCAGGCACAGATCCCAGGTGCCTTGTGGCCAAGAGCCACCTGCACCACTGCAGCAAGCACTGCAATCCAGCAATGATCTACCAGCTGGGAGACTGGAAAAAATGTTTTCTTTCAAGTTTCAAAAGCTTTAGGATTTGCTCAGCACACCTTTTAATTTTTTCACACAGGTTTAAGTAACAACTGAAATTACTGTTTAGAGTGGGAGTTGAGATGTTTTAGAAATGACCACTATGACTGCTGAAATTTTAAATTTGAGTTGACTGCTCAACTTTTAAATTTCATGATGAGGTAAATTAATTCTATATATTTATTTCTGAAGGAGAGAAAGAAAATTATGGTATTGGACAGAGCTGGCTGCTTGCCCAGGGTGAGCTAAATGACCTGACCCAACATGGACTGGAGAGCTGGCTGGTCATCTCTGCTTTTCATGAGGGCTGCAGCTTTTAAAAATAATAAAATGCAAGAAAATAAAATTAAAAAAATATAATAACCTTGTAAATCAAAGCTTTTACAAAGCCTCCTTTTGTTCTTCTTTCATGTATGAACATCTTATACAGATATATGCTGATATGAACAAGAGCAACCTCAGCAAAATAAGTGTTAATCTCATTCACCATCCCAAAGATGGTTCAATGTTACAATCATTTTATAAAGCTAATAAAACCAGCACACTTGTACTTACCGGTGTTGCATTAAAACAAATCAGGATAACATAGCTGTTAAGATTTCATTCTTACCATGTATAGTTCAGATATCTTGCATGGATGTCTGCTGTCCTCCTTAGAGGAAATTATGTTTATATGTCAAATGCAAAGAAAGAATAATTTCTTTCTCAAATGTCAACTTTTTTTAAAATTTAAACTATTCCCCTGAGGGGCTGAAAACCTCAATACAGTAAAATATTGCATTACAGGAGAAAATGGGACTGACTGCCAGAAATTAATTCATCCAGCCTCTGGTCATTATTGACACAGGGTTGAGACAGACAAACCCAGAAGTCAAATGATCTCTGAAGAAATAACAGTAATAATGAGTTCATTAAGTTAAGGAATTATTTAATGCACAGAAGAGAATTGTATAATGTGTTGAAGGTTCTTCAGATCCTGTATTTTTCAGTCTGGAGGAGTGGAAAAAAGAAGTTTAGAAGAATCAGGCCAAAAAACCAGCTGTATCTTGGGCTGCATCCAAAGCAGCATGGCCAGCAGGTTGAGGGAGAGGATTCTGCCCCTCTTCTTTGCTCTGGTGAGATCCCACCTGGAGCGCTGTGTCCCCAGCACAGGAAAGGATGGACCTGCTGGAGCGAGCCCAGAGGAGAGCACAGAGATCATCAGAGGGGTGGAACACCTCTCTTGTGCAGAAAGATTGAGACAGCTAGAGTTGTTCAGCCTGGAGAAGAGAAGGCTCCAGGGAGACCTTGTTTCAGCTTCAGCAATTGAAGGGAGCTTATAAGAAAGACGGGGACAGATTTTTTGCAGGGCCTGTTGCAACAGGAAAAAGGAAAATGTGCTTAAACTAAAATAAACTAGATTTAAGATTTAGATACAATGAAATGTTTTACAATGAGGATAGTGAAACACTGCACAAGCTGCCCAGAGAGCTGGTAGATGCTCCAACCCTGGAATATTCAAGGTCAGGTTAGACGGAACTCCGAGCAACACAATCTGGTTGAAGATGTCTGTGTTTGTTGCAAACACGATGAAGTAGAGGACCTTTAAAAGTCCTTTCTAACCCAAACTATTCTATGATTTTGTGATTCTGTTGTTCAGTGGGGTGTGTCTGTCTGATCTTACACAAGAAAGTGTGGTGTGCCTGGCTGCAATCCTGGTGAGACCTGTTCCTCTGCTTGAGGAAGAGCCAGGGCAGCAGTGTTGGAGCGAGTGGGCCTGAGCAATAGGCTTTGGAGAGGAAGAATAATCTAGGGGCCAAGGTTCAGCCGCATGCTCTGAACCTGGGAAAGCTGAGTCCATCCCTGGTTAAACCTGTCTCTCACCTTTGTATTAGAACACTGCAGGCATTTAAGGATATGGACTGTCTCTTCAATCTGTTCACCAGACTTTATTCCAAATTTATTCCTTCACAATACTGAAAGTAAACAGTGAACATCTCCTACCTGTCATGATTTTAATAATTTCCCTTTCCTTGAAAATTAACTGTCATCTGTATTGACCTGAGAACCTGAGATTTAACAATACAAGTGAGGCAGAGAGTGGATATAATTTTATGCTTTAAATAATCACCTTCATGAAGAATTTCCCAGTAGAAAATATTTTTGCCTGACTTTTTGATTAGCAAGAAATTACTATACACTTGCAAAGAGATCAGGCTTTCTTTTGTGCCCTCATTGAGGGATGAGATAGTGGCAGCTGGTGTTCTGGTGTTCCATAGAAGCTGACTTCTACTGTGCTTCTGAAGGACTGTCCAGCACATGTTATTGCTGATTGCTGCTTTCTATTTTGGTTTCAAATTAAGTCAAAAGTGCTCCATTTAATGCTGGCAGGTGGTTTATCCTCAATAGGCATGGCTTGCCCAAGCCAGTTTGGAGAACATATATAATTTTTTTAAAAGTTACTGCTCCAAGACACACTTTACTTTCCCACCTAACCCTGAGCCTTAAATCCTCTAGCCCCAACCATAATATTCCCTAGCCTGAATACTGCCTCTCCAAACCAGTGGTGTGTAAGCAGCTAGACACTCCTCTTTTTATCCACATAAATGAAAAAGAAAGGAGTAATTCTGTTGATATCAGCCACTCACCCTCTTTGATAGCTGATCTTGTGATGGTCACCAGAGACAGGTAAAGAAGTGGGCACATCTGTGAGAGGAGGATTGCATGGGCTTCCCAGCAGTGGCTCTGACCAAACAGCAGTCACGTATATGTTGCCACATGCTCATGATCTCCTGCAAAATTTGCCACCCATGTGCTCACACTGGCTGGATGACTCATGGTGCTCCCCCTCCTGGCTCACCAAGCCCTGGAAATGTTGGAAAGCAGAGACCCCAACTCCCATCCACTAACGGGAGTGTCCCTGCCTTCTGCAGGGCTCTGAGCATCCCCAGCTCCCTGTGCCAATAGTTTCAGTATCTTAGTGTGTACAGTAATGTGGGCTCAGACCCTTTTAATGGAAAAAATTAGACAGGGTAGCACCTGGGTTACTTGGGGAAGCACACAGTGTGAGGGGAAGGGGTGTTTCCAGTAGCTGTTGTGGAGCAGTGTGAAGGGTACACATCAGCAGGGAACTGCATGTGGATGAGCTGAAATGAACTGAACGAACCTGAGCATTAGATGGCTCAAGCCATGTGTGTGGAGAAAGCACCTGACACCTTACAAATCTGGGACAGCAAGAGGAGACCTGCCGCTCAGGGAGGTACTGCAGCACCTACTGGCCGTGTGATGATCACACTGTGCTTCCACAGGCTGAAGGAGGAAGCTGGCAGCAGCAAATCTCTGTTGGAGGCTGTCCATGGTGATGAAACCACTGGCAGTGGGGGTACCCAAACAAGCCCCCAGAGCAGGCATTGAAGCAGCCCTGCCTTGCAATAGAGCTGTAGCACAGTGTTAACACCCAAGTGTTGCAGGAAGAGGTCCACATTTCTCAGGGGCCTTCTGGTTTTGCAAGGGCATGAGGGAGCATTGTAGAACTGATGTGGGTACATGGAAATCTGAAGGAGACACTGTCTTTTACAAAGCTGCCTGTATCTGGATTGAAAACCTACATAATATGGATGTTGGCCAGTCTGGGAACATTTTGGAATCAGTTGTGAGGGCGGCTTCCCTCTGTGACCTACTCCTCTCCACTTTCATGCCTGGCCTAAAGCTGTGAGAAATCCAAGTCTTTAAGTTTAAGTCCAAACTAGAGCAATTCCAGCTTTGTTGTCCTCTGGCCTACTGCTTTGTCAAAAAGGTGGAGCAGTTGGTAGTGAGCTATGGGTGTAGTGACTCAAGTCCCATGGTCATCTGTCCACATGGCAGCTCACAGCTGGGCCTGGGACCAGCAGTTTGACACTTCACCACTGCACAAGCTCTGGAAAAATTACGGGCTCCAGGGCCAAAGCAGTCTTCTTTTTCCTCCACCCCAAAACCAACAGACAGAAAGACCAAAGAGACAGCTGGTCCCTCCACAGGTGGCACATCCAGGGCACGTGGACATGCAGAGCTGAAGAGCCTCAGGCTGCCTGCCCCTCACTGCTGCCTGCCAGGCTCCTGCCTCCCACGCTGCCTACAAGGCAGATACAGCCATGGAGCCTCTTGGCAGGCTCCCCCAGGGCTGCATCATTCAGCATCCAGCAGGAGCAAGCTGCCTGCTTTGGGCGTGGCTATTGGGACTGCCTGCCCTGTGGCCCGTCTGGGAAAGGTGCAGCACATCCCCACTAACGTGAATGGTGAGTGCTCTGCTCCTGCCCCGGGTTGCCATGCTCTGGTGTCCCATCCCACACAGCTCATACCCCATTAAAGTACTTGCTTATGGGAGGGAACTGCTCTACCCTGCCAGATTGGAGAAGGCAGAAGGGTGTGGGTGAAGGGTACAGCCACCAGGCTGGGCTCTCAGAGGACCATAAAATAATGCAGTGCACTGTACAGCTGGTGACCCACTCCTGACCTTAAGAAGTCAACCTGGAATACTAAAGCAAAGAATAAAACTCACTGCCTTAAGCATGAGCTCATTAGTAACTTACTGAGAGTTGGTCAGCCACATTCAGAGCAGAAGGCAGTGACCCTGCCATGGCTTTGAAGAGGCCTGAGTGATTGACAGCTTGTCTGAAACACTTAAATTTCCCACATTAACCAATACTGCAGGTCGGCCATGCTTCAGGTCCCACCCTCACCCAGCAAAGCCATCTCACCAAATTAACACAGCTGCAGGGGTGGATAAAAACGTGGACCTTGACACGCCTGCATTGCACAAGAGTTCAATCAGGCCTTGGGAATCACACTCTGGCTAATGTGCCAGCATTACCCCTAGAAGGTCAAGGTCTGAATGTGAATGAGCAGTTTTGACTGTGACTTAACCTTTCCCAGAGTATTTTAAGCTATTTTAAATAATTTTCACTTCTGAGCTTCTGGAGTTCTCACAGGAAAAGCACTCTAAAATAAATCCAACTCTCCAGAAATGTGCCTAGGATCAATCCTGGGAGGCTCATTGCCCATGTTGTTAGGGAAAATAGATAATTTTCTAATTTGTGGAATCCAACTAAACATTACTGCACCATGGAGGCTCCTGTTTATCTTCTCTGGACTGGTGGCTGTCTCCACTTAGCATCAGGCATCACAAAGTCCTCGCCAGAGTCCTCAAATGGAGGCATCCATGATTTAAGCTGATTTTTAAAAAGCGTGGTTTAAGCCATATCAACCTCTCTGCACCAGGTTCCTTACCTGTTGAAAAGAAGTGTGGTGTGGTGTGGTGCACCAACATTGATGATGTGGTGCTCTTGCATTTGAATAATATAGCGATCCAGAAAGTTCAGAAAAATGGCTTTTTAAATTTCATGTTGTTTCTTGTGGGGGAGGAACTGAGAATGGAATTTGGCATTTCTCTGGCATATCCCACTGCTTTGCCAGTACACCCAGCACCCTTCTCCCCATAGCACCAGTGAGTCAAAACTAAAGAACAGAGGATCCTCACTGACAGTTCCCAATCCCTTTCTTACAATTTCTCTGCCCAGGAGCTCCCTTTCCTGTCTGATCCTCTAAAGGTCTCCTGCTTGACCTTGCTTTTCTTCTATGAGAACCAAAGCTCCTTTCTGCCTTGAGTTCTGGGGTTTGCCTCCTTAATGCCTCGGGAGGGGGAGGTGGAATGGGTGAGGGCATGTCCCCAGAGATGAGAGCTGAGAAAGGGTCTCAATTACAGCGTTTTAGGTGTTGTCAGCAGCTACTGCACTGTTGAAATTACCCAGCAGCGTCAGGTATGAACAGCCTGTCCTTCTGAATCCTTTATCAAAGTCAGAGGCAGCTGCATTTCTTATATCTGGATGAGAATGTAAAAGAGGAACGTGAGCTTTAAGGACTTCTTGAATCCCATAGATCTGCTAAAACTCTTTAGATTATTTTACAATATTATTGTCAATATATACATATATCCTGCTAATATCTCTACCAGTATGGAATATTTTTTCTATTTTTCTTGTATGTATGAGTTCATGTTCAGATACATAATTTATCTCCTGTGCCAGGAAGAAGCTTATTCTAATGCTTTTTTCACCATGTCAGTAATTTGATTTGGGAGTCCTGAATGTCACAAAACCCCCCAAAATGTCTGCATTTACAGGAACTATGTCACATTTCCAAAGAAGTGCTAAGCCCATCTTGAAAGCTAGGAACCTCTCTTTTTTCAGAATCTCTTAATTTCCTTTCTCACTTGAATTCCCACATTCCTTGGACTGCACCCAAACCATTCCTTGGTTTGAACCCATCTGTTTGGATCCTATGACTGCAGCACACACACGTATACCAAATTCTCCTGGGACTAAGTTAAAATGTACTCACTTCTATAGATGAGATATCAAAGGATTGACTGGAGGCATGAGTCAATTTCACTGTTAATTAATGCACCTCATTACCCTACTCAATCAGAGTGCTCTCATTCCACTGGGAGTGTTGCTGTAATTAAGATCCTGGAGCTTTTTGAGAAAAAGGAGTAGAGACAAAATAAATTAAAGGAGAGCTGCTCTCACCTTCTGTAAAAGCTGTAGTTGCATTTGAATTTTCTGCCAAGCCAGAAGATGGGTGTTTGACACATGTCACTGGTTGCTTGGAAGCAAGTTATGGATCCAGACCCGTAAGTAAGTGCCAGCTTCAGGAGGAAACTACAGCATGCAACAGCTGAGGCCTTGAAGTCTTGTCTCAAAGACAGACTTTCTTGAGCACTGGGATTTCTTTCATTTTCTAAAGTTGCTTTTCCTCCAGTGTGTTATGCTCTGATGCACAGTGAGTATGGGAAGAGGATTCTCTTACACTGGGGAAAGAATCTCTGGGCAGGCATTGAGATCATCCATCTATGAGTGCAGAAGAGAGGAAGGGTCTGCTACAAATGAGTGTGCAAACTGATTCAAAACCCAGTCCATATTGTAGAAGCTTTGTGGTTGAAGAAGGGAGACTGCAGATTCAAGGAGAAGTACATGTCTCCAGCATGGTCTTCCAGTCTGCAGAAGGCATTAAATGTGGGAAGTGCATCTGAACCAGCAGAAACTGGCAGAGATAAAATTGATAATTAATGCCCTGTATCCTCTCACTGAGATCCCTCACTATCCCACACTAGCTGGCATATTTGAATTTCTTCCTGGTGTCCCAAACAGCCCCATTTTTTTTAACCTGGATATAGCTTAAATAAGTAAATATAAAAAATTTATATTTAAGCTCATTAAGCAGCCATTAAGCAGAAGAGGAAAAGACACTTTGCATCTTCTTCCTCCTAAGCCCTTTCCTAGAACCTTTTTTCATCTACTTGATATTGTATTAGCTATCAACTAGATAAACCCTAACCTGGATTTCTCAATAATCAGTGTTTGCATGGTACAGCGAGCAGATGGAGATGGAGATGAGGAGGGAAAAAGCTGTTTTCCCTATCAACATGAGATGTTGAGCATTCAAGAGCAGATACTGAGATCTGGCCAGACAGGGCTGGTATAAGGGTCACACCTTGGCAGGGTCGTCACCCAGCCTGTAGCACTGGCCCTTAACTGATAATCTCCTGATACTATTACAGACAGTGCCATTATGACTGTCAACTTTAATTAAGCACACTCCCATTTGCTGTTTCCTTCTAAACATCACTCCAGGGCCACAGCTAATTCGGTGCGCAGCCCAGCTTCCCCAGGGTGGGGTTTAGCCTCGTTTGCATCAGCCACAGGTGGGGTTAGACACTGGTGTGCCTGTGGTGAGAAGACTCTTTACAGTGCAGAAGTGAACTCTGGACACAGTGGATCATCCACTTTCTGCCTTTCTCCAAAGTCTCAGCTGCTGACAATGCTGCTCCAGGGCTCTCAGCTCTCACAGAGGCTCAGAAGCAGAGTCCCCTTCCCCTCCTCCAGACAGGAGGAAGCCTTGCAAAGGGGTGCTGAGCCACCACAAAGCCCCTTCACATAAAACCTTCAACAAAGTCTTCAGCATTTGGTGTCTTTAAGCCTTGGCCTTCAGTTTATTCTGCAAACCTGAATTAAGCATTAGGACACCTCTGTTCTGCAAGGACACTGAGCACTGATACAGCCCTGTGTTTTATTCATTATGAAGAACTGAATCCTATTACATTAAAAATTCAAATATTAAACTGTATTAAATGGACACATAGGGGATATATGTCTATATATCAAGACATTCATTTATTCATAGACTCAGTAGGCTCTTAGATATATGTAAAAATAAATGGAAATGAAGTTACTCATCCAGTCTCATAGAGTAAATTGTTAGCTGGGTCAGGAGAGGTGCTTAGGAGAGGTTATTATTTGCTGTTGGTTACATGGGGAAGCTTAGACCCTCTGTCCAAAAGTCAGTTTATGTTTCCAAACTATAACTGTCTTTCCTGAGGTGTCATTTGTTTAGCACTGAGAATTCCATTGTCAGTTGCTGAGAAAAAACATTATGGCTTCTTTTCTATTCTTCCATGAAGTTCTATTTTAAATTTATCAAATTACTTGTCCTGCTCTTCTTAGCATGCGAGCCTCACTGACCCTTCCTAAGTGAGCTTGGTCCTGCCCAAATGGGCACCCAGCCCTTGTCACATTAAGAGCACAGCTGGAAGGACATCCAGAGGTGCAGAATCT
The DNA here is from genome assembly GCA_013398615.1 of Brachypodius melanocephalos. Taxonomy (NCBI): domain Eukaryota; kingdom Metazoa; phylum Chordata; class Aves; order Passeriformes; family Pycnonotidae; genus Brachypodius; species Brachypodius melanocephalos. The sequence goes on from VZSR01000520.1 coordinate 34,596,251, forward strand.
GGACCGTCTGGGCACCTTCTGCCCTCACCTCTTGCTGCCAGGAGCAGGAGCCAAGTCAGGCTCTCACAGAGCTGGGACACTTCACCTCTCAAGTCTGCTCAAAGTGTGGATGTGCCGGACTGCCCAGAGAAACCCTGTGTGGGTTTTGTGCACATCTGACTCGTACTCTCAGAGTGGGATAACAACCTGCTGTCTGCTCTTCCAAAGCATCAAGGAGTCAAAGGGAAAACACTATTTAAAAATCTACCTTCCTGCATCCCAGACTGGCCACTGCCCTTCCCTACCCAGAGTGTGACTTGTTTTTATTAGTGCCATAAAGGTCCTCCATCTCTGACTCCATCCAAACTCACACTAGGAAATATGCCCTCAGCATTGATCTAAAAAAGCTGTTTTCTAGAGCAACATGCTCTGATTTGAAGATTGCTAGCCATTAGTGGCTGTATTATCCCTTAGCCAGCTCTCCTAAACAGCATCCCTGGCAGTGATCTTATCTTACTTGAACACTGAAGTGAGTATTTGTGGAAAATAACCAGGGGTAGATGAAGGTCATCACTGTCCACTTACTGAATTATGGAGTAACTACTCTGAGGGTGGTAAACAAGTCCATTACAGATGGGGCTAATGGCTTCAATGAAGACTTGCACATCTGTGAGTGGAATGGCAGGGATAACATGGACTTTATGAGCTGGATGGACAGTGTAGTCTTCTCTTCATTGAGATCAGGCCTGGATCAGCCTCTGAAGGACCAAGTACTTAGAATGTCTAAAACCTGTTAAAAGGTGCATTGACAACATCTCCTTGTCACTTGTGGTGTTCCAGTCATTCCACCTGTGGAAGTTGGGCATCATTCAGGGAAAGCACTCTGCTGAAAAAACTTTATCCAGAAATATTGCAGCTGGTGATAAAAGAGAACATGTGTAAAGGACCCTGCACAGTGCAATCTCAAATTTGGCAGTTTAATGTCCTATTCCTGGGGCAGCAGAAGCAGGATGATATGGGATTTTTTCCTCCAAAGACACCTCTAAGAGAGGAAGGCAATGTTGCATCCCAGAAGTTTGAGGTTCCCCTTGTTTAACCCACTTTTTAAAATGCCACTGATATTTTGCCAACAGAGTGGCTACAGATTGGTGGATCTGGATGTAGAAATAGGATCACCAGAGGCCCAGTATGGATGAAAACCTCCTTCTGCTCCCTCAGCCTCAAGACAAGGACTGGGGTAGAAAATCTTCATTTCAGGGAGCTTGTGCAGATTGCCCTGTTGTGTACAAGTGCAAGGGCCTAAGTGCTGTTGTGTTCCATCAATGATGTGCAAGAAGTTTCTCCATTTAAGAAAATGCCCCAGAGACACAGTGGCTTTTCAGAAATTAGGAAGGATAAATTCAGAATAATAAATTTAAAATATGACTTGAATCTCTCATTGCACATCATGTGTAGCAAGAACTCATTTTGTGTTGCTCAAAAAATACAGTTACCTGCAGTGCAGGGATCAACACAGCAACATAATATTGGAGATTAAGGAGTGATTTGTTTTATAGTTCTGTATTTGTAGTTGTGATATTGTGGCTTGGGTGAAGCACCCAGGCAACAAGCCAGTCTTCATGATTAGCAATATAATAACAACTGGCTAAACAAATATTTCACACACACAGATCTAATGAGGCTGGTGCTAGGGAAAATGAGTATTAAAATGTTAATTAGGATATACATTTAAAAAAACACACGATTCCTTAGTTTTGCTGGTATATCATCTGCAACACTCAGCACAGCTCAGGAAAGGCTGTAGCCAGATATAGACACAGAACATCTGCTGAAGAACAAAGTGTGAGTGTCCTCCTCGGAGAAGTCACACTGCACCAGAGGGAGGTGTGAGGCCACAGCAGTAGCCCTGGCTGTCTCCTCAAATGCAGCACATCCTGCTTAAGAGTGTGGAGGTCAATGCAGTATTTCATAGGCGCCTAGAACAGCTCTAGTCATTCAAACTTCTCAGGGTCAAACAACTTTAATTGTAGGTAACCCTATTCTAACTCTCCCTCTGAAAGGCATGTGGAGAATCACAGTTTGCCTCCCAGAGCATGATTCTAGTACTGGACCACCTCTAAGCCTGCCATATATACCTACATGACAGCCAGGAGACACAGGTACCGCCAGGTACCAGCTTGTCTGGAACACCAGCAGATGTTTCCTCTCTGCTCTCCTGTCACGTGGCAAGGAGCTGCACAGCAACACTGTGCAAAACCCCTTTTATGAAAGGCCTTGGTTGAGCTACATAATATTTGATCAGACATGGGCTGGGATAAGTGCATCAAACCCCTTGCTCATTAAGGTGATTTTTGCCTTAGTTTGTCTAAATTATTTTGTGTGTTTGCTTGACTTTTATGTGTATGGTGACTACTGAATTTGAAAGGCTTGTTGGGCAAACATGCCCTAATAGACTCTGTATAAACTGCAATAGGTGGATTAAATCAAGTTACTTTGCTTTTGCAAACCAATAAAGTTCTTTGCTCTCCACAATTAATTTCACAGGTACTCATAAAGCAAAAGATTTAATTAGACAGTCCTTTATGTTAGTTGATATTTTCTGTATATGCAATAAAAAATAATGAGGGTAGATGTATACCGAGAAGACCCTGCCCTGAGTACTTTATTAGAAACAAAACAAAAGTGAAGCTACTAGGCTGTATTTATTACTGGTGTAATAAATAAATGAATCTATAACAACTCTGCACTCTGCACCTGAGCCATGGAGCCTCAAAGCTCTTCATGTGCTCTTAATGTTTAAACTTTGCTACAAAGGGAGTGGTTAGGATGCAAGTTTCAGCAGCTCTTTCAGCATTTATTTGGATGAACAAAAACTTTTGGTGCAGTTCTCATTTGTCTGCTTCAGAAAAGTTGCTGACACACCTGCCCAGCTCTCTGCTTTTCCCCAAGAAGTGCCTCCCAATTTGTGACCAGGAACAGAGGCTCCTGATAAGAGAATTCATGCAGGTTTTCTAATGAGAAGCATTGTTAGTTTTAGTTGGAGTGTTTTAAACCAGAGAGACTTTTCTCAGATGTTTAGCTATGATGCTAGGGAAAGTTAGAAACTCTAGCCAAATGTGAATTTTTTGAATTCTCTACCAAATGCCTTCAAAATCCTAGTGAGAAAAGCTTGGAGACAGTGTGTGCCCAGAGCTGATGGCTGCCTCTCCACACCTGCTCCTCACCCAAGGGAACTGCTGGTGTGCCTCTGCCCAGAAATCACAGCAGCTCTCACAGGGACCCTGTTGATGTGGATGTGCTCAGGAGCCAGGCTGTGGGTCCCAGGGGAAAGTGGCTTTGTTGTACTCCCATGCTTAAATTGTTCTTGCTACCTCCACAGACATGCCTTGCTTCCACAGTAAGGCAGCTGAAGCCTGAAGAAGCTTTAGAAGCAGGAAAACAAACAGGAAGGTGAGAGCCTCCTCGTGATCAGAAACAAAGTTCCCAGAGGGTGGTGTGAACCAGAAGTCTGCAGCACGAAATCAGGCTCAGGCCTTGGGTTCCTGGTCATATGATCAGATAAAATAAGCTTCCTTTCTGCCAGTCACCCAGTGACCTTGAGGCATTTTAGGACCTGGAGGAATGACTTGTCTAACCAGTGCCTCTTCCCACAGTGATATTCCCTGGATATCTGTTCCTCTATACTCATACCTGCCTCAGTGTGTTAAGGAGCAGCAGACCCCTTTATCTCCTCTCCTTGCTCTTACACCTTAAATCCAGCTCCTGCTCCCTTTCCCATACAAATACCATACATGGAGCCTTTCTCTCTCTGCAGGAGCTTCTTTGAGTTTGTGCAGCAGCCCCATTCCTACTCACATCCACTGCACCTCCCAGGTTCCGGGTTCCTGGTAGGGCTCTGGAGAGCCCATTTTTGACAAACCAGTGCTAAAAATGCCACACTTGGCACAAGGGCAGCTCAAAGCACCTCTTCCTGTCTCCTTCCTCTCCATCCTGCCCACTACTTACATGCCATCAGTTCTCAGGTGCCTCAAGATATTTTTGGACTCAGATTGTCTCATGGTTTTGATCTTCCACATCTTACCCATATATACACACATTCATATATTTTCTTTTGCGCCCCGCCCTTTAATTAAACCATGCAGTACAGCAAAACAAATAAAAGTGTGAAATCAGCTTAACCTGTGTCAAATAACCTCTGTGGTTATTCCTGCCAAGAAATGTAATTCATCACCAAACCATCTGGTGCTATACCATGCATAGGGAAAAGCTTATTTTTTGAGTCCTGGAGGTGGCTTCTGTTTGACTCCCAAGTGCTTGAGCTCCTCCTCCTGATTTAGGCCACTGAGACTGGCACCTTTTTCTGAAGTGGTGAAATCCAAACCCAGCACTCTCAGAAACCTGGTTCAGAAGATCTTGCCCAGCCTCTGTGCCATAGTTTTAAGCACTCACAGTCATGTTCACAGAATGAGGAAGGCCAAGCTCACTTCTCCCATCCAAGTGCCCTAAAAAGCAGACTGAGAGTACATCTTCCTTTGCACTCATGTATTCAAGCTCCAGTTGCATGGGGGGCAGCTCAGGCAAAAGTAAGGCTGGGGTACCCATGGCCTCCCATGGCCAGCAGACTCTCAAGGGAATGGGAGTTATGGCTTTGAAGTCTATCAAACTGAAAGAAGCCTTAAACCTTGCCATACTGCTTTCTGGTTTTGGGAGGGGAAGGTGGGGATATGCTCTAAATATTGTCATGGTAAGAAAGAGGCACTGCACTACTCCTACCTCATGGGCTCCTGTTTATAGCACGAAATTGTGATTCTTGCTCATTCTCTTCCACAAGTAGGCACCTTCCTTGAGGAGGCTCAGGCAGGTAGGGGGTTCACCTTGTCTTGGGTCAGGTACCCAAGCTGACTCAGGGATGAGTCTCTCCATAAAGCTTCACACACCCCTCTTAGACACCTAAACCCCACCCCATACTTTACATCAGGAGCCCACCTCTTCATTCTGGGGCCAGTGTGTAACACAGAACACTGAGTTATATACCTCACCTAAAATATGTCTGCATATAGCTCTGAGCCTATACACAGGGAGATCAGGTACTTGAGTAGGGGTAGATCCTTAGATTTTAACTTTAGAGTTTTCCTGAATCATTTGTGTTGATAAAATAATGGGATATCTATTGCATGGCTCTAACATTACACCTTTCTCAAGTCCTGAGAGGAAATCTGAGGAAGTCATAGGGAAAGGGTTAAAGGCACCAGAGTCTGCAAAGTTGTGTTCTGGAGAGGTAATGCACAGCAGAAACTGAAACATCCACTGTCACTTTCTGCTTCAAACTTCCTAAAAACCTTTATAATAGCCAGATGTTGAAGACAACTGAAACATATTACAAGAAAATTGAAGCTATAGAATGGAATAAGGAAAGAAGAGCTTAAAGAACATTTAGATTATTGAGATGTGTTCCAGCTTGCGTAACCAGAGAAAATCCATCTCTGAGAGCTTAAGGACCATCCAAAGCCATTGCCAAGCTATTAAAACTTGCTTTTGAGTAGCTGGGGAATAAGAGAGGAATAACAGGGGAACACTTAGTACCTGAATTGCAGGGAAAATCAAGGAATTTAAATATATTTCACTTCAATTCTTGGAAAGATTGCCAGAACCTATTATGAAACCCTCAATTTATAATCAGGTGCAGATTGGTCGTTGATATGAAACTCATTGCAGGGATTTGTCAAGAATAAACTGTGCCATATTTTTTTATTATTTTTCTTTTGGTATAGTTGTTAAAGGAAACAGACTTAATTCTAGGAGTTTGGACACTTTTGTGGTGGATATGTTCAGGTGTGCACCAGAGAAACACAATGTAGACTTGACTGGCAGAACCAAATCCATTTACATGATAAATTGGAAGAGTAAAAGGTAGCTCAAAGCATTGCAAGACTGGGGGACTGTGTGTTAAGCATATGTCTGACCACTGTGTAGAAGAAGGGATGGTGGGGAAGGGAATGCAGCTAAAAGATGTCTGAATAAAGCCAAGCCCTTAGAACTTGAAAGACACTGGGAGGCAGGCTCATGATTCAAAATGATTGTTATCACTAGGAAAAGTGTTCTGAAATCCTCAAGAGGAAATTGGGCAAGTAGAAAAGCCAAGTGCTGCAAGCAGAAAAGGGAAATCAGTGTACAGCTACAATGAGGTCCACAAAGAAAATTCAAGGGAAATAGAAGCAAAAACTTGGAAATGAAGAGCTGTTGTGAAGCAATTTTAAAAATATCCAAAACCCAGCAAACCAAATTCAAACAAACAAATCAAGAAATTGGTTTAAACTACCTGTTTAGAGAAGGGTATCTCTGCCTTTCAGGATGAAAATCTGAAACAGCTTTCCAACAGATGGGAGTAAGTCAAGAATCCTTACAGGTTTCAAGATGGGAAAGGGCACTTTTTTTGGCAGGGAGTGTCATAGTTTTGCCTCTACCTGGCAGAGGTGGTTGCAGGAACATAGGCCCTGTCTGTGTGACCCAGGAATTTTCTTGCTGATGTCTTTCATCTGCTTCTCTGTAAGACATAGGGGAGTGATGCTGCTCTTGCAAGGTTTCAGCTGGAACTGCTGCCTTCAGCCTTAGGAACCCACTTTGTGGAAGAGAGAGGAGGTGGAAAGGACCCAGGACACAAAACCATGAATGAGAAATTTGGAAAATAACTGAGTGTGAGGAGAGTCTTGGTTAATTCAGAATGGAGAAGACTGGGGAGCAGGCTGGGGAAATGTGATAGCAATCTTGCACAGAAGAGCTACAGAGTGTGACACCTCCCTATCCCATCCTGGACAACCTCATCTGAAGAAAAGTGCATAGAAATTATGAGAAAAAATGTAGAGTTCAATTTTCAAAATACAGGGATAGCCAAACATTTAGATGAGTTCCTTTAAGTGTAAGACTTCATGTGTCCATCAGCCACATGGCTGTCAGTGCTGGAAGGTCCTGCAGTACCTAATCCACCCTGAAGGCCCAGGCAGTTGAATGGTCTGTAAGAGATCCTTCCAGCCTGATGCTTCTGGGAGTCAGTCTTGTCAAAATCAGAGAGAAGCTAGGTGATGTGCATCTGAAACTGTGACAGTGTCAATACAAGAGATCTCCATGAACTTAGAGTGAATCTTCCACCTCCCTCTGATCCTCACAGCTGTACCAGGCGATATTTTCTCAAAATTTGTTCACACACCGGTGCATAGGCATTAAAAAATCCAATATACTCTTGGTCTCCAGTGGCAATAAGATGGTACTGCTTTCACCATTTTCTTTCAGACAGAGTTTGAAGAATTATTATATTAGAAATAATTTTCAGCGACATATTAACCTTAGTCCTGCCCAGTACCCCAGGGTGTCTTTTTAGGTTTCAGTCCTGAAACAAATTCTTCTGGAAGTGTAATAATTGGCACTGAAATGGGAGAGAAAAAAAGGTTTTGGGTGTGAGGAAGACGGCACATCAGGTGTGCCCGTGGCCAGAGTGCTCTGCCATTGCCCTCGATAAATTCTGAAATGGAGGCTGACACCTGGAAGGAGAACAAGGTACCCAGGATTTAATAGTAAATGACTGTCAAGAGAAAACAATTATTTTATTGTTTGCAAGACTGAAACCACAGTGGATGCTAACACCAGGCTTCAGAGTGTAATGATCTCTGTTCACTCTCCTAATAAATAATTTTCCTCATTTAGACTGTGCCATGGAACAGCTCTGACTTGTTGGATTCCTTGAATGTGCTGATGAATGTTCTCCCAGGTTAATGACTGCCTGTAACCTTGCTGCTCCCTCAACCAGTTGTTTATTACTGTCAGCTTTTTCCCTCTCTAGGAGATTGTTTATTCAACAACCAGGGCACTGCTACTGGAGCATTTCTAAAAGGATTATTCTGCTAATTATTCAGGTCATTAAATGAAAGGTGAAGCAGGCACCACCTCTCAGCTTTGAGTTCCCTGATACAAGAATGTTCCTGTTACATAAAACCCCATATTTTTTAATTCTGCAGCACTTAACATTTTTGCAGCCTTTGAAGGAAGGTTTCAGCTCCAGCAGGTGTGGTTTGTTTGTAAGAAATGGAATTTTTCTTCTTTTTAATCAAAGATGCATTCAATAATCACTGCATGTTGAAGATATTTCTCCTGCCTTTTCCCACAACAGTTTGTGTCATGAGGGGGAAAAACCAAAAGCAGATGCTCAGGGAATACCAAACAGGTGTCAGCATCATCCACAGGCAGACAACTACCTCCTCAAATACCAGCAGGTTTTGCCTGAAAAACATGGATTTTTCTTCTTCCCTCATTACCTCAGAGGTCTGTGGAAACAGAGACAAGCTAGAACTCTCCTGTTGGTCAGGTAGAGTGTTTGAGAAGGCATCATCAACCCTCAATCATTGCTCACCACTTCGTGAGAGAAGGGGACAAAGGGGACAAAGTCCCTGCAGTGCAGGGCTCATCTGGAGCTGCTCTTCTTCCTTCACTGATTTTTGGTTTTGCCCACATCTTCAGGGCTGCACCCCAAGCAGATGCAAAACTTTGTTGAAGACACATGAGGAAAGGCTGAAACAAGACTCCAAAGGAGGTGCATGTAGATTTGACAGAAGGTGAAGCAGCCAGGTTTGCAGGTGGGAGCTGGGCTGTTTTGAGTAGCTGGTCAAATGTTGCACCAGTGGCAAGGGACTTCAGGGGACCTCTCACATAGTCAGGGACAGAGACTCTGGAGCCAAGACCATGTGCCGGGGCTGTCTGAGGGGACTAGAAAAACCCGGGTTTTGTTAACTCTGCTGCTCATAGAACAATTTGTTCACTCAAAATGTGCTGCAGGGAGCAAGTCCCTTCTGTAGAGGCACCAAGGAAAGCACATGACAGTTGTCCTTATCAGTACATCTCTCGCTGTCTGATCTGAACCTAATGAGACCCAATGCTCTTTAAATCACTCTGTCTTGTCACTAATTTTATTTCCAGCCCTGCATTTGCTAAATATCCCTTCATGCACATATTTATTTGCTCCACAGTTACTATGAGGCCAACAACCCCAAACAGAGTTTGCCCCATCTCTGAGCTGCAGCTTTGCAAATTTATCAACGATGTTTGCAATTAAAGAATGTAAGTTAAAAGGCACATAACATCAATAACAGAAGGTAAAAAACAAGTTATGGCTTCCTAAGGTCTCTCAGTATCTGCAACTCCCTCATTTGCTAATGGAAGACAAGGGCCAGGATTGTAAACTTCCTGCCTCTGACCTGAGAGAAGGGCTTTGCCACAGGACCAGCCGTTTCATGACAAAAGCTCTGCCTGCCAGAAGCAATGTATTTAGGGAAGGGTAGGATCAACTGCACTTGCCATTTTCTAGACGTTTCAGCCAATGTTACTGTTTGTAACTGTAAGAGAGGATTTGGAAAATAACTAGTTGTGTTTTTAAAAGGCCTTGAGGATATATCCAGAGTAAGAAGACAAGGAATGGCATGCCAAGAAGTAGATTTCTATTTAACTTGTGTATCAGCCATCTATTAATAATAGCTGCACAGAGAGACACTGACATAGTTTCCAAGCACACAGAAATCCTCTCTGCCCCTTATGCTCCATATAAGTGATAGATGAGATTATATTATGAGCAGTAACTCAAGCCCACAGCCCCAAGGCTTCTCCACATTGAGTGTCCCCACTTTTTCAGTGCCTTTGTTGTTGCCATTGACATTATTGATCCCTTTTGTAGGGTAGTGGGGAAGGTCAGTCCTTCTCTCTGTACACAAAACCCCCTTGCTCACTTGGAGAACCTGGTTACAGAGGCATTATGTGTCCCCATAGACTCAGACTTACTTTGGAAGAACCTTTCCAGCACTCCACATGTCAGTCAAGTATGATCCCTGGGCATAGACCGGGATTTATAGGGGACAAATGTTCCATTTCTTCCTTCTGTCTCTTTGGACAGGGATGCTGACTGTCCCTAGAGACTCACCAACCACCCTGGTTTGGAGACTACTATGGTCTTGTCTCATGGAAACCTCTGCCAACAGTTCCCACTGCCTTTTACTCAGACACCTTTCCCCACACACAGGAGCTGCCCCTCTCAACAGAAGGATGCTGAGATCCTGACACTTCTAGGAGAGGTTTTGTACCAAGAACCAAATGTGATCTGCTTCAGGGATTCCAACCCTTTGAGTTAATCCCACTATACCCTGGCCAGTGGCACTGTATCCCTGTAGTGGCAAACTTGCCACTGCAGCCCAGCTTTGAACCCGTGGGGAAACCCAGAGAGGCAACCCCATGCAGCACTGTGCATTTAATGATACCTTAGGGGTAACCAGTGCAGGCAGCAGCACCAGCAAGAATAGGGCCGTGGGCTCCCAATGCCAAGCAGAGTTAACAGAGAGACCAGCAGCCTTCCCACCTCCTGTTTCTTCCTCACCCTTCAGAGAATCTGGTCATGATCTGCAGATCTTCACCTTTTCGAAGCAGCTGTGCTAGTGCAACACAGTGCTACCAGGTGGGGAGAGCATCCCATTGCTGTCCCTTCAGCAGACAGGATTTATGCCTGTCCTGCAGCATCTGTCTCCAAACTCTGCTGGGGGGCTCTTGTGCCCTTCAGCATGCTCCAGCCCTTGCATATGGGGTCACAAGGGGTGTGTGCTCCAGTTCATCACCTCAGGGTTCACTCTTGTCCCAAGCAGCTGATTAGCAATTCTGCAGCAGGAAAACAGCACTGCCGCATAAGCCAGGTTTAGATGGTGATCCTTTAAACAGGAATGATCTCTGTCAGAACAGCTTTCTTAAATCCCGAGAGAGATGCTGCTACTTGCACTTAATTGTTTTTCTGTGTATTAGCTATTGAATGGTATTAGCATAGTATGTGCTCCCATTTGCAGAGGAAGCGTTTATCTGTGTGCCTTCACCAAAAAGTGGGTTTGATTAATTAAAAAAGGAGGGTGGACGGGATTGCTGTGAGGATTTGAATGTAAATGCACCAGCAGATGCTTCCTGATCCTCCCAGCAGAGTACATCACTTTTAATAAACTCGGAACAGATGGCTGGCTGTGGTGTCAGAGATGATACATATCAAAGTGCTCTGCATTCCCCTCCCAGACAACTCTGTCCTCAAGTCTCAAAACCCAGAGGGGTGAATCCTCACCTGCAGCCCGCTGGCAAAGCTCCCTCCACCTCAGGGGTGCTGTGCTTACTCATTGCAGCCATGGAGTCCTGCCAGGGATGTGCAGGTTTTCTGCTTCATGAGCCCTGTGGAAATGTGATTGAGGCGCTTGCTGGAATGCAGAGCCTGTAGTTACCTTAATCAAGCTGCACAAGAAGCAGCAAGAGATAATGTACAGCTAGTTAAAAGTTTAGGTCCTCTTCTTTCTCCTCTATGGGAGCTGAATCCTGCTTATTGCAAACAGCAAAAGCTCCTCTTTGAGCCAAGCCTGCAGGACTGAAGTGACATCTCGCTGAAACATTTGGTGTATCAAAATTTCGACTAAAACTCTTTATGTGTTCACTTTATCTCTCGACCAAAAAGATAGGATGAGAATCCTGTTTAAAATGGAAAAAACTTAGAAAATGAGTGATCAGTGCTTTCTTGGGTCTTTCCTTCCTAGGTCCCTCTACAAAGAGGATTTTGTCCAAAGAGTAAACTGAGGCACTGGACGGTTAAATGGGTTGCAGTGGTCATGTGGGAAGGGAATGGCAAAGCTGAACATAGAAACCAGGTCCCCAAGATTTTATCATGGGCTGAAACATTTTCCCCAGTTTCTCATGTCCATTACCTAATTCATTGCTACCTTTGTTAGTGCTGGTTTGAGCCAAACTATGCAGTGAGTTGCCTGACTCCTTCACTCCTATCTTCTGCCAGGTGCTGCTGCCACCTGAGAGGGCTCCTGGCAGTAATTGTGGGAGCTGCTGGCTGGCAGGTGAGCAGTGGCAAAGTCTGTGTGACTACTGGAAAGGAAAAATGAGCTGTATGATTCTCTAGAAAAGAAAAGGCATTTTTCTGAAAGCAGAGAGATGAGTCAAGCAGGTCTTTCCCTGAACTATCACTAGGAAGGGAGAATATTTGTCTTGAGGAACACTACTGCTCAGGTGTTTCTGGCAGCTGTTTCAAAGACCACAGAACTAGGTTAGCAGACAGGCTTCTAGGTATCTTTACCATCTGCAGCTCAAGCACTGTAACCAGAGACAAATGGAGATCTCATTCCATAAAATAAGTTATGCCTCATTCCCAGTGCTGGGGATGGAGAATGTCTGGGATCTTGTGAGCAAAATTTCCAGTGTGAAATCCTCATGAAGATAAGAGCTGGCACTAGAAAGCTGTGTTCTGTGCTTGTAGAATGAAATCTGGCCTTGGTGCAGCAGGAAGACAAGAGGAAATTAAATTCTAAGCAGAAAATGAAGATCTGTGCTGAGAGTGATCTTGAAAAATCTTTTTTTTAGCCAGAGCACAAGAGAAAAGCATGTGGATATTCAGCAGAGGGGATGGCAGACTGACAGTGGAACCTCCTGGAGAGGGTGATAAATGTGCAGCTAAAAAGCCCTTATCCAGGTTCCCCTTCACACTGCAAACCTGCAATGAAGGCTTAGATGAGCTATGCTGGGCCTTGGCACCCACCATTCTGTAGGACAGAGACAACACCTATGGCAGGCAAGCCTGCAAAGCACAACATCCTGAGCTGCACTTTAAAGCAGATCAAAATTGTCTGGTGTTGGTTAGGATGATGCAGGACATAGTGTTCAGGGAAAGTGCAGGATGAAATTGAGCTCTTTGGAATTAAAATCAAAAACAAGGCTAGGGGTTTTAAAGAAAAGTGGATGGATAGGAAGGGGAAAGGCAAATAAAATATCAGGCAGGATATTATGGAGAGAAGAAAGGAAAATATAGATAATAGGCATTGTTGAAAGAAACAGAGAGGTTTGAATGGTCTTGTCCAGTATCTCAGTGTGTGTGTATGACCCAGTCCCTGACCAGCATGATCCCTGGGTATTACACAACATCCCATAGTGCTGAGGATAACCACCAGCCTGTCCTTTCTATTGCACTTCTATAGACCTCCCCTATAAAACTTTGTGCCCACTCATTTCTTGTTCAAAAGTACATTATTATTGTATATTAGAGGAGTAAAATTAAGACAATGACTGTGATGGATATTGGGGGAGTAAAAAATACTTCATAAAATTTAGTCCTGCCAGTAAAATAGAGACTTTGCTGCTGGATGAATGTCTGTCTTGGGAAGTTCTTTATTTACAGCATCTGTTTATCACTGTAGCAGGGATCATTGGCTGCAAGAAGTCAGTGACTGCAAAATGAACTTTCCCATGAGTACAAACTCATCATTCAGCTCTAATGATCCAAAGAAAAGTTTGAATTAATCCATGCAAGAAAAACAGTGGTGTCACCCAGGATATTGATAGGAATAGAAACACCATGGCCAAAATCATCCCAGTAATATAGAGGAGCTCTGTGTTTTCTTGCAGAAGCACCAACTACATATCTAAGGATTTCAAACCAAAGCCCACTGCTCCTGCTGAAGCAAAGAGCCCCTCCCTGAGTCATTGCAAGGTCCATGTGAATCCTACCAAAATCAAGAGTGTATGTGAGGGTTATGGTTTAACAAAAAAAAGAGGATTAAATATGACCATAAGCTTCTCATTATTCACCTGTTGATCTCTGCAGTACTAGTCAATATATCCCAAGGTCATTTCTAGCGCTAAAATGATACTTCTAATATGAAAGATGAAAATGAATACATCAATACCCTTCAAAAATGGGGGAGGACCTTCTCTTGGTGTGTAGGGCATGAGGTGGGTGTCTGCCTCTGGGCAGGGTAAACACAGCAGCTGGAAGAGATGAGCCAAGTCTCCAGCTCACTTATACTCACTGCCATAATTTCCTTGCAGTGTGGCAGTTCTGTTTTACCCCTAAGGGCCTGACTTCTTTAATTAGTTGGGGTTTTTTTTTTTGCATAGGAGTGATACATAAAGATTTCCTTTTCTCATCTCTGGCTAAATAGAGGGTAACAGCTCTGTTAGACAATTGAGTACTCTCCCAATCAAACAGCAACATGTTGTCTCCAGGGGGCTTTCTTTAACCACAGAACACATGCAGCTGCTGTAATTGTGCTGTTCTTGAGGCCCTCTGCAGGGGCAACCAGGGCCACTGTTTTTTCTGAGAATCTTTGGTGCAGCACAGGAGAGAGTTCTGTTCTTGGATCCACAGTGTGGATTTCCAATAAGCCCTTCTGCTTATCCACCTCTTCCAACTAATGAAGCTGCTCTCAGAATAGGGAAAAATTCAGTCCTTAGCCTAAGTCAAGGAATAAAGCCCAGATGGTTGATGTTTTGAAGCAATTGTATGTAAAATATTAAAATAAAATAATAAAATATAAAATAAAACTGGAATGATTGTGATATCCAGGAATGTGTGAACATAAGGTCAGGACTGAACTCCCAATTCTCTTTGTGGCTATTGCACAAGGTGTACCTGCTGTTTATAATGGGTTAATAAAGCATCAGTAGATGCAACAATCATTTTAAAAACATGAGTAACCTGTGATCCAGATGGCTATAAATATACCAGTTGACAGAGGCAGAGATGGGCTTCAGCACAGTAATAAATAGGGCTGATCAAAATATGGAAAAGTGTTTCTGCAAAATATTTCAATGAACCAGAATTTTTTCAGTTCAAAAGGGCTGAAAAATCATACTTATATTAAATAAAGTTTGATAAAAAATATCCCACCTAATTTCTGTTTTCATTTATTAAAAACACAGTCAAAATAGATGTTAGCAATTTGTATAATCATCAAACCCCATGTAAAATATGCTGCTAGTCAACTTCCAAGAAGGGAGCTGCATTGCTCTCTGAGTCACTGGTCCTGCAGAGAGTTTCAACATAAATTATTTAGGACACTTATTTCATTGTAGGCCTGCACTTGTTTCTCCACATTTCACAACAAATTCAAAGAAAGTGAGAACTACATTTCTGGACTTCTAAAAGCATGGGGAATGGGGAACACCTGTATGGGTTGGCACCAAGTAAACCAAGTTAAAAAGCAGCAGGTGGTGTCTGGAAGCCAAGGAAATCACACATCCTTGCAGGGAGGGCCAGAAGTACTCATGTTAAGAGGTCATCTCTTGCAGCAGCTGAGAAGAGCACCAACACATGGCTCCCTCTGTCCTTGGGCAAGTCGAGTCAAGGCTGCATTTGAGCTGCTCAGGAGAGAGGTGGCGCAAAGCCGGTACAGGAAACAGGACAGTCACTCCTGCATGTGGGTCACAACAACTCCACAGCACGACAGGCTGGGGGCAGAGGGAAAAGCTGCCTGGTGGAAAAGGGCCTGGGGGTGCCATTTGACAGCAGCTGAACATGAGCCAGGTGTGTCCAGCTGGCCAAGAAAGCCAATGGCATCCTGGCCTGTGTCAGCAATAGTGCAGCCAGCAGGACCAGGGCAGGGTATATGCAGAATTCAATTTGATTTCCTGTCTTTACTTTTGTTGATGAACAGCATTGACTGATGTCTTCTATTTTTTGTTTGTTTGTTTTAAGACATTCTCTGAGCAGGTGCTCTTCCTTCTTACAGCTGTTATCCTCACTTTATTCCTTGCCTAAATAAATTTAAATAATATTCTTGCCTCTGAGGAATGCATCCCAACCCCAGGGAAGGAAGCTAGGTCTAGAATTGAACTCAAAACCCATTGGAAAGGATAAAAGTCTTTCTATTGATCTATGTTTGGGTTCAGGCTCTCAATGAACAATTTACTTAGAAACGCAAATAGCACATTTTCTCCTTACATTTCCAGTTTCTCACTCAGTGAAGCTGTCAAGCAGCTGCAACATTCCCCTCAGTACAGAAAGTCATGTACTCACTGCAGCTTTAAACACAAAGTGAGCATAGTACCCATTTATCTCCTCTGCCTGGGGGAAACCCTTCCATTTCTGCTCATTTGGGATTACACACAACATGAGTTTCCTCCTACATGGCATGGAACACAGATTTCACAAGCATTTCATCATGTTTCTGGTTTTCTAGCTGCCTCCATAAAACAAAAAGCTGTTGAGAGCCAGCAGATCATGTTTTAGTAAAAACTCTAAAAAAAACAGAAAGAAAAGCATGGTCTGGGTTTTTTTCCTGTTAGTTTGGTTTTTTAAATACCCAGCAAAGTAGAAAGTGTGGTTTGTCCTGAAAGATTCTCCCAAGCACTTAGTAGCAGAGACTGAGTCTGAACTCAGCTGAGTACAAATGGAGATCTCTGCAAGGTCAATGGTGGTCAGTGGTCCAAACCCTTTCCTCCAAACAGAGCAAACTAGGAGCTGCAGGACTTCTTCAGGATCTCCCAAATTTTCTTTGGGCTCATCCTGCAATGTGGAGGAATCTATCAGAACTATTTTGTCTGCAGAGCATATGAATGAGATGGGCTCAGAGACTTTGCTGCATTTGAAGATGTTTCGTGCTGCTGTCCCCTTACCCCGCAAAAGTAATGGCTGTTCCCCAAGGACAGGCACTGTAAACCCTACTCTCCTGTGAAGAAAAAGCATTGGCCAGGTAGGAAACCTGAACTCCTGCAGGCTGAAAAAAAGCCCAGTAACAGTAATTTAAGATTCTGTGGCTGTTCCTCAAGCTGCTCTGTGCTGATGCTCTCAAGCAATTTAATACCTGAAAGGCTACCTCCTCCTGTTCCTTGCTTAGTATAGAAGGAAAAGGCTTGCTGTGCCTGTAAAGAGAACATTCATTAACTAGCATTAACATGCAATTTGATGTTCAAAAACTGCCTTATCAACAGAACATCTGAGGTAGCAGCCATCTGCACTGCACAGGCTACCCAAAGCTCTGCTCAGGCTGTGCAGAGAACAGCCTGACCCAAACCAGGGTGAGTGGATGGAGGGAAGGGGCCAAGGTGCCAACTGAGACCAACAGAGTGGGAATTTTTTTCTTTGCCTTATCATGTCATTATCAAATGACATGAGTCATTTCCCTGATACAAGCTGGGGCAACTCTTTACTACTGGCTTACTGCTGGAGCATGTCTAAACCCTGCAGAAATCCTCCCTGTCCTCTCCATGATGTCTTTTATGTGAGGGAATAATAGATCTTTAAGGATACTTATTCCTGAGACATCTATGTATGGCCATTCCTAAAATGAAAAGCATGATTTTTTAGGTATCCCCAGAAAGTTTCTGGGTCACTGAGCGAAGACTAAAAGTATCTTGACAGTGCTCTAGTGAAAGCAGGATGCTCCAGGATCTCTTTGCATTATGTTATAGGTAATTATATGCTGTAGGTAATTAACCTGTGAGACTCGCTGGCTAGTAGCCAGGTTTAAAGGAGCCTCATGAGAACCAGATGACTGAGATTGTTTCTCTTGGAAAGGACAGGAGTAAGAGAGAAATGTAAATCTCACGAAAGCCTCACTGGACTGGGAAGAGAAAGAGTTTTTGTCTTTCCCAGCTTTTAGAATAGAAGAAGAGGTAATTTAAAAATAACAGATGACATATTTTTGCTGTGTTTAAGCAAGCTGTGTCATTTAATGCCATAAAGCTGAGGAAGGTATCAAATTTGAGAAGAGACTCTCAGAGGGACAATCAAACTAGCTACTTCTAATTAACACTAAAACGATGTGGAACACTCTAAAATAAATATCAAGGCCAGTGCCCAGTTTTTGGGAGGCTTGGAAGCTGGGATTCAGCCTGGCACACAGGCAGAAAGAGGCCCCAGTCCCACCCAGGCCCTTGTTATGCCTCTGAGGGAGTGCCCAGGGTCTCCAGCTCCCTACTGCAAGCCAAAATAGCAACTGTTGTGTCCCTGTGTGCCATGTCTCCAGGTAGGTGGTTCCAGGGATATGCTATTGCCACTGTTTGAAGAATAATAATCGTGTGGGGACAGTAGTGCCCTGAAAGTCCTTAAGTCCAGCTTTTGGGACAGAGATAGGTCAGCAGTATATGCATGAATCCTCACACCTTCCTTCTTCCTTCTGCATGAGTGGCAGGGAAGCAGGCTCTGTGTTCAGTTGTCTTTTCATCCCTTTAAGTGCATTGTTTCTGATCTGAGCAAAGGGAGATCAAAGAAAGCATCCAGAATGGAAATTGTTTATGTGTTTCACGATTCTAAACCTTGCCATTGGGGGGCGGGGGTGGGGAGGATATTGTAATTACAATTGCTTTTTAATTAGGGGTTTTGCCATTTCATCTCCATGCCCTGGAAATGTTAGCACAAGTGCATCTAACTTACATCTCAAAAAAAGCCCCTTACCTCTCAAAAAGCTCATGATATTTGAATTCTGGCCTTGTGGGCAGCCCAGGAGACTCACATACCCCTGTGGCTCACTTGGTTTTCACTGAGCAACTGGCCTGAAATGGACAGACAGTTTGGTTATATAAAGAAAGAGGAATAAAAATTATCTCTACAAAATATACCAGGCAGTCACTTAATGTTCAGAACCTGGGCAGATGCTGATGCTGACTGAGGATTCATTGTTGGCTGTGAGCTGCTGGCAGAGTAGAGGCTGTGTGATGGGCTTATGGACCCCCCAGAAGAGCAGTGCCTCAGTAACTCATAGACCTCAGTAACTCTTGTCACTATTTTCTTCCTTTGACCCTCATGAACCCTGCTAGTGTCTGCAGGTCAGTAAACAGGACTGCTTGCCTCTAGCTTCAGAGCTAAGTAAACAATATCAATAATATTCTCATGAACTTAAGACCAGTCTAGAGTTTATAGAATTGATTAATCTTACCAAATCTGTACATCAGCATCATATAACCTTTGCTGTCACAAACCAAATGAAACCATAGCCATAGGAACAATCAGTAATTTGCAGAGGAGACTGAGATCACTGTTCAGGAAGAACCTCTGTCTCCACATCTTTTTGCAGATTCAGTGGGGCTCACAGGAATCAATTAAGGTTTTCTGTAACTGCCAGGTAAAGTGACCATGGCATTGGAGTGGTATGACATTTTCCAGATTGGTGTTTGAACAACATTTAGAACAATTATGTTGAGATCCAAGCTATTTGTAAGGGTGTCCAGATGGGATTCTGTGATCACTACAGAGAAGTCTCTTCTTTCAGCAGGGAACATTCTCCATCTGCCCCAGTGAGAGCTGTGCACGTCAGGCAAGGAAGAAAATGGACAGGCAGGGCTAGCTACCATCAGGTTTGGCACAATGATGGGCTTTTTTATGGGGTGTAAGTAAACTTTTCAACAGGAAAATAAATTAATTTCAGGTTGGTGCAAGGACAGTCTAGACTAAGAAAATCAAAGCAAATCAACATCACTTTGACTATGACCCGAATAAGAAGAGAGGACTGCCTTTGAGCAGCACAGATGAGTATTCACAGCAGCAATCTGAGACTTGAAGCTTATTTCTATTTACAGGCAGAGAAGCAAGGCTTGTATGAGGGAACTGAGAGGTGAATGTGACTGACTAAGGTGGGAAAGAAGAAAAGGTGTGATGTGGGGGTTTTAATAGACTTTGCTAGTAATTTGGCAATGAGCTTACATTCAAGTTTTTCAGTCAAACAGTTATCAACTGATTTCATATACAAGAAGGTATTTGTTGCCTATTTTTTTGCTTAGTGTCTTTTTGGTTAGGGTGTGGTGTGGTTAGGGTACCTTGGCTTCAAACCTTTTTGATATCTTCATGAAAATGACACTTCCCCTCTATGTGCCTCAGTACCCAGATCTGTAAAATCACAGCTGTTTGAAATGCAGTGTCAGTGATTCCAAGCACAGAAGAGGAGTGAATTCTTAAGCCAGTTTCAGCCAAGGAATTAGACAACAAAGCTCTCAGAGTAAGGCACAGACAAACACGAGATCCTTTGGTTTTAGTTCCTGGATTCTGAAATAAAGTAAAAAAAAAAAATTACTCTTGAGAATAGCACTTAAGCCACATAATCTCTCAATCAAATGACCTTATACATAGAAAGATCATATATCAGTATGGCTTTTAAGCTGACTCTCTTGTTCCCTCAGCTCAGAGCATGGATAATGCAACAGTGCAGAGAGGCTGCTTCCATCTATCCAGACACTGCCATCTCCTCAAATCACTTTCAGGCTGGGAGAGCAAGTATCTCTCTGTCCATCTGCACATGTTATGTTGGTGACTGCAGGCAGGTCATGGTATATAGCTCTCCACAATCCCACCACACTTCATGCAGAAGAAATTGTGCAGCTATAAGGAAAAATGGAATTGTTCTCTGTAGACATCAATAGCTTGTTTAATAATGCTGGAAGCAGTCAGAAATGTCCATCTTCACTACTTTGCCACCCATTGAAGAACTACTCCTGTTTTCCATATACTAAAACACAAACTACTTTAGAGACTGACAAACCTGCTCTTCCCTTGGAGTCTGCTTCAGACGTTGCCTTTCTCTGAGTGGCAGAATACCTTTCGCTTTTTTGTTTGATCACCTTTGCTCTTTTGACATAAATCTTTCCCTGGCATGCTTTACTGTGGCAGTTCCTAATATAGCTGTGCCTAATGAGACAAATTCCAAGAGCAGAAGTACTGATTGCCAGATTAACAGTTTCATATCCATTTTTCTAGGGCAAGAAACAGAAAAATTCATCATCTATCATATGCTGTTATGTAGGAGTATGCATGCCATACCTGGAAAGAATTTAGTTTCTCCTTTGCAATGAACTTAATGGATGCAGGACCACACCTTGAGAAAGAGAAGAAAAAACAGTAGTTTTGGGCACTACATATCCTGTTAAATATCTCAAAAAGAGGCCCCAGAGAAGAAAAGGACTTCATGTAAGAAACTGGATTAGAACTGAGATATTTTATTGCCTTAATAAGATCAGCATTTAAACATAAGCACAAGTAAATATTGACTAGGAAAATACAGCCTGATAAGCAGATCAATCTGTTTCTCACTCAGGAATACACAGGAATTTACAAGTTTAATAATTCTCAGTTTTTCAGACTCAGAGACTTAAATGCTCTGGTGTATCCTGAAGGAAGGAAAGACCATTGTATATGGCCCCCATCCTTCCTCTCCAGTAAATAATTCAACAACACACACACCCTGGGAAAAAGAAATTAAAAAGAAAAGAAAAAAGAAAAAAGGAAAAGAAAACCCCAAAACTAAACAACACAACAACCAAAAAGGAAGGAGATCTCTTATTTGTGGAGGTTCCCCATGGAACAAGAACTGCCATGGGTGTTCATTCATAGCCTTGTGAAGATTTAACCATCCATCACTGCCATCCACAAAGCACTGTTCAGAAGATCAATTTATTTCCATCTTTTCTCTGCAGTTAACTAGAAAATGCAGCTGACAAGAGGAGCTTTGATTTTGTATGAATGGCCTTTTACAATCCAAATGTGCCTTTTGAAGCATGCATTTAAATCAGATAGATATTAGAGGACATTTGGGAACACATTTCCATTTGCACCTGGAAAGAGAAAGGGAAAACGACGGTGCAGTCTGTACTGCCTAATCTCATCGAAAAAGTTCTTGTCATCTTAGACAAGCTGACAAGTGATGACCTCTTAGATTCTCCCTAATTCCTTGAGTGCAGGATTCCCCAGAGAGCAGAGTGAGGCAGGGTGGGGAAGAAAGATTATGCATTTTTCTCAATTTTGTTTTCTAGTCTAAGTCCCTGCATTTTGTGACCTCTGAAATTGCTTGAACAATAGAATGGAGTTGCAGAGCTGCTGGTAAAAAACCATTGTTCTAAAGAAGCATTGGAGTCATTTTAAACAAAGACTGCAGCTGGCTGATCTGACAGATGCTTCATCCAAAGAATAGACAGCCATTTTTTCAAAACCATGGAAATGCTTGTGACTAAGAGAATTATACAATTTGTTGTTTCCTTTCTCTCTCTTGTCAATGCAAACTGGCAGCCAGGTAATCTTGGTTACTTCAACTTTGGTGTGTAGGGTATTGCTAAAGAATGTTATAAAACATTGAATGAAAGGTAGCAATCTATTAAAATTTTGTTTGCAGAGTCATAGATGGACAGCAGATGCACTAGCCTTTGATCTTTACCCCAAATAATATCCTAATAACAAACCTTTCATAGAACTGCTGGGATTTACCATGTCCATTGGCAAGCCCTTTCATGGTGACCAGTTCCCTGAAGTGGAGGTCTTAAAAAGACATCTAAAAATTCCAGCATCTGTTCTAAACTTCCACGGTCAGTGAAAGACAAAGGGGCCCTGAGAGGGCAAATCATCTACAGACGGCAGTGCTGGCCGGGACATATGAGGTGCCTCACGTTTGGCTACAGGTACCTACAGAGAGGGCACATGTGCAGAGGTGTTGCAGGTTGCCAGTGTCGGGTGAGGTGCCAGAAAAGCGGTATCCTGGAAACACAGCTCAGAGCCTTCCTGCACCTGCAGAGAGTGAGAAGATGGAGCAAGCAGAGCCTGAGAGCTTTGCACGGGCAGCCGGGGAGGTCGAAGCTCCTCCGACACCCGGCGAGTGATGGAGGCTGATGGGAAGCCTGTGTGTGAGGGGAGGGGGCAGAGCAGGAGGTGGCTTCCTCCTGACGCCATTTCCGAGGGCTGAGATATATAAATGAGCCGGTTGCTGCAGTGCCTCATCTCGGCTCTTCAGCCAGGGCACTGGCGTAGATACACACGCTCCGTGCTGGTCTCCCCCCGGCACCTCACCTGGAGCCCCCACGCCGCGACAGTCTCGCCCTCTGCCCTTTTCTCCCTGCCTCCATCCCGCCAGCAGCATGAACCGGCCAGAACTGCTCGCCGTCCTGCTCCTGGCCGTGCCGGGTAAGTGGGGCTGGGATGGATCCGTGTCCCCCTGGGCTCCCTGGCCCCGCTGCACCCGCCGGCCCCGCTCCGCCCCCGCCTCCAGCACCGCGGACAGGGACGGCCCCGCTCCGCTCAGCACCGCGGACAGCGGCCGCCGCAAGGTCACTGCCGAGCGCCGCATGGGCCCTGCCAGCCTGGACCCCTTCCCTTCCCTTCCCTTCCCTTCCCTTCCCTTCCCTTCCCTTCCCTTCCCTTCCCTTCCCTTCCCTTCCCTTCCCTTCCCTTCCCTTCCCTTCCCTTCCCTTCCCTTCCCTTCCCTTCCCGAGAGGGGCACAGTGCACACATCCAGCTGCTGCACCCAGAGACCACTTGCTTCAGAGAGAGATGCCCCTTTTCTCCACTCCCATTTTCACAGAATAATGTTTCTCTGCTTGTCTTCCAGATGAGATGAATAACAAGTTCTCTCTTTTTTTGCCCCTCCCCTTACCTTACAGCCGTCTCCCTTCCTGTGACAAATGACATGAATAAAGGCGACACTAAGGTAAGGATGAGTCTGTAGTGGAAGGGTCAAATGAAGAGAAAGGATGTGGTGTTTCACCTCCACCTAGGTGGTTGGCTTTGGATTGCTCCACTGAAATACTCTGTAGAAAGTGCTGAGAATTTGTATGAGATTCCTCAAGCAGGATGCATCTCTGCTCCCTTCCTAACAGAAGTTACCCTTTGTGCATCCACTTTTGGGCAGCCCAGGAAGTCCCTCAGGATGTGACAGAGGGATCAGGCAAGCTTGTTTAGAGAGGAGATGGAGGCTGGGTATAACTCTCCTTAGCACTCCTACTTTCAGCTTTTCAAAGCTCCCAACAGGAGGTGACTCAAGGGAGAGTGGGGGGAAATGTGATTCAGGAACTGTGTGTGTTTGGGGGTGTATACAACTGAGTTTGTATGTGTGCTACTTAAACATGTACGCTCTGGAAAAATAGGCAACTGGTACTCTCAGCTTGCTAATCCATCCTCAGCTCCTGCTCAGCCTGTCTGGATGGCTATGAGCAGTGCAGGACTTGGCTGACCTCTCCAGCCCTCCTTTACAGGCTTCTGTGCACATATCTGTGTCACACTCTGCAATATTTATAGCTGCACTTCACAAACATGTGCGCTCCCATCGGCCTTTTGGCACCTAAATGCTTGGATAGGGGGGTTTGCCTGTGTTTATCTCTGTCAGACATGACTCCCTGACCACCCCTTCCCTGTCTTTCACATGAGCTGATCTCTTGGCTGCCAAAATTAAAATTTCTTTGAAAATTCATGTCCATAAAGGAAACTCCTTTATGGAAAAAACTCCTGGAAACTCCTTTTTACTTCTTGAACCATTTCATGTTATGAAATCTTCTAGCCACATAACATTTTCCCCCAGGCAGCAGCAGGGGAGGGCACACTGATGCCAGTGTCAGCCCCGGGCTCCACTGCAGGTTACCTGCAGGATGTGTGCCATGAGCAACACCTCCCTGTGTCCTGTGAGACGTGCCTGGGCCTGGAGAGTGGTTGCTTTGTTAAGACTTTTAGCCTGCTCAGCCCTTGCTGGGACTAAGCCACGAGCTGTGAGCTGTGGGTACCTTCCTCAGGCTGTGTGCTGCTGAGGAAGTGGACTCGGGACAGGCACTTTTCCCTTCAACTTTCCATGCCAGTGTGAGCATCTGATGGGACAACCCTTTAATCATATGATTTTCCTGGTGAGGTCTATTCCCCAATATATTCTATGTGTACAAAAGGGCACTTTTGTGGCAGATGGTGCAACTCTATGGAAATGTTTCCACCAAGGAAGGACTTTCTCAAGACTGCCCCCCTTCCCTGGGTATTGCACTGACACAGGCTCTAGCTGGCAGCAAAATCAGCTTTCTTTTGAATTTGCTGCAATTGGAAGAAGCTGTTAAGGCTTTCCAGCCTTCACCATCCTCTGGGACACAGCATTTCAGGGCAGGAATTTCTGGTCTTATGGAACAGATTAGGGCAGGGATATCATCACATGAATACAACAACAAGCACTGCAGCTCTTCCTACACACCATGCTCTGTGCCACCAGTATTTGTGGATGGCTCAGGGCTGTGCAGTGGGTGGTCAGCACCTGCAAGCCTTTTCTGGACAGCTCATCAGACCTTCCTTACACCAAGGGCTTTCCATAGGGAGCTGAACAAGACCAAAGCATTTACAATGTCTCTGGTGTTTTCCCACTCTTATACTTGAAGGGCACTATTTCTCACTTACAACCATACATTTTAGGAGGGCATAGCCAAGCTCAAATATGGAGAAGTCTGTCCTTGTAAGTGCACAACCCTTTGGAGATTTCTGTGCAGGGACGTTGTGAGTTGCTCTTAAGGATCTAGTTACATGCTCATGGTTAGATGATAGCCATGGCAAAATTCCAGTCTGAGTTTCTGCACTGGATTAATTACATTAATTTGGAAAGGACCTCTTCCATTTCCTGATGCAGGTTGTTGTTTCATGACCTTGTGAAGTCTCACTCTGCAAGACCTTCTCTAACATAAAGAGAGTGTTGTGGGATGACTGCACTCTTCATTTCATTATCTTACAAAGCTCCTCCACAGAGTTCAATATGTTTCTGTGGGGAGTGATGTGTCTCTTTGTGCTCAGACAAAGACCTTACATCAGCTTAGAAGTCTTGAAAAACTTGAATAGAATATTTCATTGAACCACAGTCTTACTTCTCATGCTGAGAAAGTCTTCACTTCTGAAGCTGCATCAAATACTGCTACAATAAGTGGGTCCAGAGGTTGGAAAACATGAGAGGGAAATATCAGAATCTGAGGGGTTTTTTCTATTTAAAGATAGTGACTCAAAGTCATCTGAAATCACTATTAATGGATCGCTTGTGATACAGGAGAATGATACCAGGGAAATTCCCCTGCTTTTTTTTTTTTTTTTTTTTTAATCATCTTTCCTGTATCATTTCTAATCCATTAGGTGGTTCCCTCAAACTCTGTAAGGTGTAGGGTTCAGCATTTTATGGCTGTGATCTGAAAAACCAGAATTCTCTCCTTACACAGGGTGAGAATTTGCCCATTCCAGCTGTCCAGTGAATATATCCAACTGCTTGAATGAACAGCATTGTGGATGACAGGGGACTGCTGACTTGTGTTTAATTTCTACTGCAGTCACAGCACTCTGCTCTCCTGAGAATGGTACATTGTGAGGGAGGTCAGGGCTCTCAGGGCTGCCTGCTGAAATCATCAGGAGAAAAAGTTTCAGTGAGTGATTTTTTTTGCCTCCAAGACTTAAATTGTATTCATTTTTCAATTTAGCCTCTCTTTTTTTCCACAGGCAATTGTGAGCTCTGCATTCTTCCTTGATTGGTTTATAAATAATTATACTTTTGAACTAAGCAGCTGATTCCTATGCTACTAATCAGCACCAGACTGTAGTGAATGCTTCTGTCCTGTGTCATCATTTGGGTCTACATGATCATACACTAGGGCTCCCAGTGGTGTATCCTGGCATGGCAAGGATGCCTGCAATCTCAGTGCAGGTGACAAATTAGAAAAATAACACTCCTGGTTTTACACCAACAGAAAGGGCTGCTGGAAAGGGTGGGGCCAGAGTTCATCCTGTCTGAGAAGCTGTGTCAGAACTTCTTTGCTTTCAGATGACCTGCTATCGTGTAGAGCTCTTCCAGTCTATAATAGATGGCTTGAACACTCAAAGCACATGGTCAAATACTTCTGCAGAGTGTCTTGTCCTTTCTAGGGTTGAGAACAGTATTTCTCTTCTGTGTTTGAAAGTAGGTTGCCTCACCTCACCTTCTATGCCTGGCTTCAATCTAACTATGATGTCTTTCCCAGGGTTTGAAGAGCTTTTAAGACTTCAAGGTCATCTATTGAACAGTTATGACCACATTTTGCTCTCTTCAACCTCCCACTGAGTCCTTTTATGAGATGCAGATTGAGATATATTGACTTAAAAGAGGATTATTTTGGATTTTCTGTGTATATATTCAGATACCCTTTATTCTCCAGATGGGCTGAGACTCTGGGATGGTCTGAAGCCATGCAATCCTCAGCTGAATTGTGTGTCATGTGGAAGAAGCTCTTTCCATCGTGTAATTTGCTCACTTCTCAGTTGCAGGAGGTACCTTCTGTTCCTGCGTTAGGGAAAACAAGAACTGAATAGTCTGTTCTGGCTTGACCAGAAAAGCAAGAAGATCTCTGCCATCATCTGCTGTACTTTAGCCTTGGTAACAAGTAGGAACAAAAGACAAAAAAACAGTTCTTTAATTTGTACTTTTGTCTCTTTCTAGGTGATGAAGTGCATTGTAGAGGTCATCTCTGATACTTTATCTAAGCCAAATCCCCTGCCGATCAGCGAGGAATGCCTAGAAACTCTCCGAGGAGGTACTGCCTCAGGCTTCAGGCTGGGTATCTGGCAAATCTGGCGAGTGGGGGCTGCTCCTGCCCTGACCAACTGAGCCCTGGCCTCTGGACTCCTGTCAAGGGTCCCTGACACGTTCACCTTCCTTTTCCACTGGGCTGTACTGGGTCTCAGGAGAAGAGATGGAGCCATTGCTTGTCCCAGGCCGTGCCTCGTGCTGGCACTGTGGCCATGGGGTGCTGGGTGACATCAAACTGCCTGGGTTTCATAGGATCTTCCTGTCATCTCAATCACATGGTTAAGAGATGTGGGAGCAAATCAGGCCAAGGGAAAGAAAAGAGCAAATGAAGAAGGAGAGGCATTTGGGGTTCTATTTCATTTCCTCGGGTTGGGGGGAGGTTTGCTTTGACTACTTTCTGTGCTAAGTCTCCCCTGTTGCAGATGAACGAATTATTTCTATCCTTCGCCACCAAAACTTATTGAAGGAACTTCAGGAAATTGCTGCTCAAGGTACAGTGCCAGTGTATTTTCAGGTGAATGTAACTATTGGGAAGATTGTTTTCTTCTGTTGTAGACCCTTACAGAGTTTTATTGCTCGTTTGGTTTTGTGTTTGTTTTTTTTTATTTTATATTAATTTGAGATCATATAAATATACCCTAGGAAATGTAGTTCCAAGATTTCCAGCAGAGACTGTGTGAGTGGGGACAAGAATTTTGTTTGTAATAACTCCAATACGTATCTGATAATTTCAATAGCTATCAGTGTAACTTGGTGGTGATGTAGAGCCTAGATATTTTGAGATGGGAGAACTCTAAAAGGAAACAGTGTAATTTAATTCAACACATAATCACCAGCTCCCAAACTAGAATGAAAGGCAAGAAAACCTCTGCTGTGTGTGCAGCTGGAGTTTAGCACTAAACCCAGGTGTGACAGCAGGGAAGCCCCACTGAACAGTGAGTAAGACTTGCACCTAAAAGACCCCAGTAAAAATATTCTTGAGCTAATGGTATTTTTTGATTGCTTCCTTGACTCTAAAACAAGTTTCTTTGATTTGGAGAGGTGCAGGCCACTCACCACTGGTCAATGTGGGAGGAGCAGCAGCATCATGGAGCTGTGCCAAGGGATGTTGAGGGAAAATGAGGAACATTCTCAGGTGCCCAGCTACCCAGAGCTGACCTGCATATCTCAGGCAAGGCTACTTCAGAGCTAGTCCAGATCCCTCTCTCTGGGTGAGGCTGCAACAGGGCTCTCCCCAGGCTGCAGCACCTCCTGCCCTTCTCTATTCCTTCTCCTTGGGTTAACCAGGGGGCATCACCAGAGAGACAATGACTAGGCCATCCCTGTGCCCTGCTCCTGTGTGACAAGTCCGCCAGAGATGGTTGGAAGGCAATACCACCAGTTCCTTGCTTTCAGAGCAAGGAAGCCACAAAGGCAACAGGAGAAGAGAGAGGAAAAATTCAGGAAGTCAGAGTTGGGAAAGAGTCTCATGCAACTCCCAAAGCCATATTTTAGTCACTACCCAAATGGTGGAGGAGCCAGTGCTCAGTGATCTCAGATGGACTCCATGGATGCTCTGGTGATCCAGAAGAAAGAAGACATGGTCCCTTCAGTATGCTGGGATGTGGCTGCCCAGGCACACCAGGGATTCGGAGAGGAGCATTCAGGCAGGCTGTGCCACTCAGCGTGAAGTCCACGAGAAGGGACTCATTTCATGGAGGTGCACCTTGTTCCTCAGCCTGAGCCCATCGCACCATTTTGTCCCAGGGTAACACGAGATCCAATCTACAGACCACAGAGACTGGGGGTGGAACAGTCTTGTAGACCAAGGGAAAAGCAAGGATGTTAATCTTGGTGTCCTCTGTGGTGGTGCAGCTGGTTCTGCTCAGGCTGGAGAGCCCACACCATTCAGTTCTGGGCTAGGGAGGACTGGGCTGGCAGCACTGGCTCTTGCCCTTGCCTGAAGGCATAGAAACAGGGCATGACTGGGGTTAGACAGGGCTAGTTTGGCTTGCAGATCCCATTGCTGGTTGCCAAGACAGCTGCAGTCTGACCTCCAGCTCATGCTGCCTTCAGACACCTCTCTCCAGGGTGTTGTGTTCTTCTAGAAGGTTCCATAATCCCAGAGCTAAGATGTGGGGCCTTGGAGCCCCAGCCTATCCCTGCAGTCAAAATAAATGCTGCTTCTTCCTCCTAGCACCCAGGGGAGAGGGGCCCCTACACCCAGGCTGGAGGATTCAGGAGCTCTCAGTGCTCACCTCAACAGAGGTGCGTAGGCAGAATCTGGCAGGAGGCAATTTTTATCCTTCAATAGTCTGGTGATGGAGTCTTTTGTTGCACTCAGTGTGCTGCAGTTCAGCACCTCTTATTCCCTAGATCTCCATCAATATTATTTTTCCTGGCAACCCTGCTTCTCTATTTAGAGACCATTTTCTATACTGCAGATGATGTTTTTGATTGTGGTTTTGTTACTGCAGTTGATTCACATTCCCTCCAGTGTCACTCCTCCCAGCTCCCAGGTAAATTTTTCCACTGTAGCAAATATAAAGGGCACAGAACTATTTTCCTACCTGTACTTTCTGAAATACAGAAGAAACTGTTGCCTTTCCCTATTTTTTGTTACTTGACACAGGTGCAAATGAGAGAACTCAGCAGCAGAAGAAAAATAGCGGCTTTGAAGATGAACTTTCTGAAGTCCTTGAAAGTCAGAACGACAAGAACAAGGAGAGAGGTCAGTGTCAGCCTCCACCCCCAGGAAATCCAGGTCAGGCTGTAAACAAGGATCGTCTTTCAAACAGCCTTGATATGTCCATCTGCTTCTCTCTCAGGCATGTTCTTTGATGCTGCTGCTGACACACACAAGCAACCTGGTGTTTGCTTCGTTCTTATTTACCAGCTCAAACAACATGTAGTTTCTGAGCTTTAGTAACTGGTGATGGTCAAGCTACCAAAGTGATACTGACTTTTCCATCCTGCTGCTGACACTTTCACTCACTTATAACACTTAAAATGAGTCACAGCCAGGGAAGTCCTGCACTGAAAGAGTCAGTGATACAGGCAAGGGTAATCTGGGTTTTTGCCTGTCACCTTTGTTTCCAGGTATCTAAGATATTAAGTAATGAGTCTCTGAAGGGAAAATTGGAACACACACAGCGCACACACCCACACAAAACACCCGTATCTTGGAAAGACCACCTTCAGCTGGGATTTCCCTTGTCAGTGTTTCTCTGGCCTTACTATAGACAGGTAGTTTAGCAGAAAGGAGGGGCTGGCACCTTCCCTTTTCATGGTCAGGAAGACAATGCCAATGTGGGGTGATGTGACTCCTTGTCCAGCAGCAGCTGGGTGCCCACAGAGGGTCTCAAGCAGCTCTGGGGCACATGGCTAGCCCACAGCAGCACAGCACTGCTGTGCCACCAGTCCAAAACTGCTCAGAGCGATGAGGAGTGACGTCTCTAGGGGCTGCTGCAGCACTGCGAAAAACCAACAGGTAGGATGGTGGCACTGCATCTCCCTATTGCCAAGTCACACCTGAAACTCTTGCTCTGGTAGTGTGGAGATGGAGGAAGATGAAACATGGCACATGGGCCATCCATGCCCACTGATAGTCTGGTGACACCAGCACAATGTCACCAGCCTTGTGTGACCAGCTCTCTGCATCCCCTCCTCCTGGCACACTCCTCAGCCCTCCTTGGGGCTGCACTTACTTTTCCATACCTCTCTGCCTTTTAAACTCCCATATTTTATTTTGCAAAGTGTTTTCTCTGGCTAATAGTGTTAAAATAGGCCAGTTTCCCTTGAGCAAGAGCAAATACTCAGCCCACATTAAGGTCCTGCTGAGTAGTTCCTTTGCAGAAGCAGAGACACCCCTCCTCCCTCCAGCATCCTGTGAACAGGGCTGGCTGCTTCTTCAGCCTGGTGGGAGAAATAAGGATGTGATGTGAGTGCAGCACTCAGAGCAGGGAGAGCTGTGCAAGTGCTATATTACACTCCTAAATAATTTCATTTTAAATGCAGTCTTGGTTTCACACAGGGTGAGTTCGTGGCTGGCATCTCAAGAGATGGTGATGAGGACTGTGCTGCAGCAAAAGACTTCAGCATATGTTCAACTTCAGCCTTGCAAGTCTCTCCAGGTGCACAGGCACCAGAGAGAACACTGCCTTGCTTGAATGCAAACATACGCTGAAGCGACTTGCAAAAGGATCCATGGGCTGGTTAAGCAGATTGCTGAGTGGGGCTGAAGCTCCCTAAGAAATGCTTGGCCTTTGTTGTCGTGAAATGGGCTCCCAGCAGAAGTGTGTGTTCTTGTTTCTCCCTCTGTAGATGCAGCAGGGGAGCGCCCTGAAGAGGAGCAGCCCACAGGGTCCCTGGCTGAGCTGGCAGCGCAGAAGCCCCAGCAAAATGAAGACTCAAGAGAGGACAGCAGAAACAGCCTGGAGGAGAGGGAATCCAGGCCACAGGATACCAACCTTGTTGAGAAAGAGGATCGGGAGGAAGCTGAGAGCAATGACATCAGGGATACTGAGGAGACTCATCGAAACAAAGTTTTGGACAGCCACATTGGCAAAAATTTTAGTGAGGATGAGCAGCAGCAGCAAGGGGATGAAGAGGAGGAGCCCAGAGGCTCCAGGGACAGCCTGGAGCTTGAGGATGAGGGAGAGGAGTCATCCAGGCAGGGCCAGGAGCACAGCAAGGAGGTAGCAGGGGAGCGTGTGGAGCGGGAGAATGATGGAGATGAAGCTGTGGAGGAGGACCCTACTGAAGCAGAGAGGTCACTTGATTTGGCTGAGGAGGACGAGGAGGCTGAGGAGATGCAGGGAGGTGACAGTACGTATCCCAGACTGCATTGATACCTTCCTGGGGTGAGCTGAGAGCACTGAGACAGATGGGTCAGAGGCTTCAAAGCCAAAAATTTGAGGCAGGTGCTTACCGGGTTTACAGAAACACACTGACCAGCAGCTACCCAGACCCCACCACAAACATCTGACACACAGGCACAGGCCCTTGCACAGCAGGTAACAACACAGGCCCTGCAGCTGCCTTGCTGCTCAGCTCTCACAGCTCCTGGGGACAACTAATTCATCTTCCCTGAGCTTCCTACAAGGGTTTTGACTGTTGCCTTCAAGCCCCACTACTGACATGGCAATGTGAGATTGGGTATTCCAGAATCTTGGGAAAGCAGGCCTAAGTCAAGAAACACATCTGGCATCACCACTGAAGGCTCAGTTCAAAGATGGACCTTAAACAGGTTAACAGTTGTGTTCACTGCTTTTTTTAATGCTCTTTCAGATAATGATGACGAGCTGGGATTTGGAAAAGATGCACGTAGCTCTGAAGAGGAAGAAGAGGAGGAGGAGGAAGAGCAACCCCGGGCACTGAGAGGAGGAAGGCATCGTCTGGAGGATGAGGGGATGCAGGGAGAAGAGGACACCTTTCAGCCCAGGGATGGCAAAAGCGATGAGACGGAGGAGGAGTCCTCCAGGGAATGGGAAGACACCAAGAGGTGGAACAAAATGGATGAGCTGGCCAAGCAGCTGACATCAAAGAAGCGCATGGAGGAAAATGATAGTGAGGAAGACCCAGACAGGTCCATGAAAAAGACATTTAGGTCCCGCAAGTATGCCTTCAGTAGTCCTGAGGAAGATGTGAGAAGGTCATGGAAGCGTCACTCAAAGGAGGACAGCAGTGAAGGAGGCTTTCCACTTGCTCCCCTGCCTGAAGAAAAGAAGGATGAAGAAGGCAGTGCTAACAGGAGAACAGAGGTTGGTGTACATAGGCTTAAGAATAAATCCCACCCAGTTATCCAATCTATGCTTGGAGATGTGGATGGTTTACTGACATTAATGTAGCCAGCAGTGGTCCTCTGTGACATTAAGTTGATGCTTAGCAAACTTCTAGTGATTCAGCCTCAGGTATTATTGAAGCTTGCACCTGGCTGTGCCTTTGGTTTTTATCCTTGTTTTAGTGACTAGTGCAAAAGCATTCCCTGCACCCCAGAGTCATGCCTCCAGTGACAGGACTTCTGCTCTGGCCTGTGCTAGACATAGTGATCAGAGCTATAACGGGAGCCTAGGGGTAGCCCTTGTTTCACAAAGCCCTTGCAAGTCAAAAGGAATGCTTTCCTTGTTTCAGGGATGGAGTGAATAATGTCAGACCTCCTACAGAGGTAAGTCAGGGGTGCAGCTGTGGTGAGAGACCTGGGGCATTGGAGTGGAAATGGTTGACATATACAGAAATACATCTGAGCCAGGCTTCCAAAGTCAGAGATCTCCTTCCCTGATACCTTGTGTGATGCTAGGTAATAGCTCAGCACGTCCCCAGCAGCCAGGAACTGCTGGTGGGTTGACCTTTGTGCTGAGGCTCAGCTCCAGGCAGAGTTGATTTGGGATAATGCAGGGGACTGGGCAGTGGGTCTGGGACAAGCCATGATCAGGTGCCTGGGAACAGGCTGGGGCAACAGGTGAGTGAAGCCAGGTGGCTCTCTTGCCTCCAAAACACCCCTCTTGCCTCAGTTATGTGCCAAACCATTGGCCAAAAACTGCCCATCAGCATCCCCCCCTACGAGAGCATCTCCAGTTTTCTTAGTTCAAAGCAAAGCCAAATGTCTCAGCTCCAAGCAGGGATGCAGTGGGGTGGGCTGTCCCATCTGCCTTCCGCCACTGTCTGCTCACATCCCACATCTCTCCCCCAGGGAGGCTGCTCCCCACCTGTTCCTGCAAGTGGCTTGGGCTGCACCTTGTCTGCAAGGTGGCAGACTCAGTCTCCAAACAGGGATTGGAAAAGAGGTTGCTGAGGCTGCAAAACTGCTGTGTTTACAGCTACAACGAGAATTTTTTGTTTGGTTGGCTTTTTAAACTAAATCAGGGCCTCTGGGAGTCAGTGAGGAAGGCCAGGCACACAGCAGTGTGGAAAGGCACAGGCTTTGAGTGCTGTCCTGTCCCCTCTCTTAATTTTTGGGCCATGGGGCTGTGTGGCTTGGCCAGTGAGGCCAATGTGGGTACAGACACAGGCTGAGAGTGCTGTCCCCTGCACTTTCCAGTCAGATGTGTTATCCTCCAGCAAGATGACCCTCAACCAGCTGCTCCCTGACCCACTTAAAACAAAATGGAACAGCTGCTTGGGCACCCTGGGTGCTTGCAGGCACCCTACTGTAGCCAGAGCTTTCTCAGGGGCTGAGCCAAGGGCCCAGTGGAGGGGCAGGGTGAGTTTTTTTTCCTGATCAGGAAAACAGTTCAGGAAGAGAAAAAAAACCCCCTTATTTTTACATACATTTTTTACTTTTCTCACACCAGTTGCATGCAGTGCAGATGCTCAACCTGTGGTTGGCAGCTGCTGAAGGCAGCAGCAAGGCTTTTCTCCCTCCACACAGGAGGCTGTCACCTCGGCTCTACCAATGGGAAAGGGTACAGCACTAAGTTTGCTCACACAGAGCATGCTGCTGCTGCGCTGAGTGCATGGTCTGCAGAGAGCCCTTGTGACCAGAGCTGTGAGGGCCAGGCAGGGCTGGGGCTGGCAGCGAGGCAGGGCCAGCTGGATATGACCTGAGTTCAGGCAAAGCCATGCAGTCAGGCATCTGAGTACTCGCACTATATAAAGCAGTTACAGGTGACAGCATAGATACACAAGAGCAGGTATAGAAAGACCACCAAGTGACGGGCAGCTTGAGCCTTCGAACTGATGGCTCAGTCACTGTTTCCCAGGAAAAGTATCTTCTGCTAGTGCAGGTGCAAGTAAAGCCCCAGGGCAGGGTGGGGAGAGGGGGCACCGCTGTCCGCTGCATGGGCAGGGCACACGCTGCACTTCAGCAGGTGGCAGGCAGCGGGGCCCATCCTGGTTTGGCGCCACTGACTCAGTGCTGGCACCCAGTGCTGTTTGGCAGAGCCTGCCCCAGCTCCCCAGCAGCCATCTCCCTCCAACCCCATGTTCTGAGGCACAGCCCCGCTGGGGGCCACCCTGCCTGGCAGGGGACGGGGGAAGGACGGCAGCTGCATGTCTTGTCCCCATCACTAGCAGCAGAAATTAAGCGTTAGGGCAGAAGTAATCAGCGTTGTGCACACTTGTCTGTCCGGAGGGACAAATGCAGGCTGAAGGGATGGGGCAGGACAAGGCCGTGCTGGTCAGCCCCAGGCAAGGCTCAGTCTAGCTCTAGGGGGCGAGGGTGCCTACCTTTGGCCACTGACACATCCTGGGTTTTTGTTGCAGGACCAGGAGCTGGAGAGCCTGGCTGCCATCGAGGCTGAGCTGGAGCGCGTGGCCCACAAGCTGCACGAGCTGAGGCGAGGCTGAGGGCCCCGGCGCTCCCTGTGCCGGCGACAGCAGCGCCGCCGCCCTCCTCCCTCCCACCGCGCGTTCATTTCCCGATCTCAGAGCAATTAAGCCGAGCAGAAGCACCGTGCCTAGGAACCGACCCCGCTAGCGCCCAGGCCTGCCTCCCTCGCCATAGTGTTGTGCCCATCGCCACTGCCTCACCTCATGCTCCTCTCTCCACACGGATGCCCACACGCCCGGCAGGGCGCCCGTGGGTGCGAAGTGCAACCTACATGTGTATTTTCTGTCTGGGTGGGGTTTTCTCCCCTTTTTTTTTTTTTTTTTTTTAAAAGACAGGACAGCTTTCTAGAAAGTTCTTTCACTGGTAGTTTCACTGGGTAAAAAAACCTGCAATAACTTGTTATCTTTTGATTAAAAGCTGAGAACTCTGACTGTAATATATTCTATATAAAAAATTTATCTAAGGAAAAATAAAACCGCAGTGGCTTCCTACCTTTGTTTTGGCAGCTTCAGTGTCGGTTGTCAGCAGGCTGCAGGCCCTGCAGGCCCCCCGCAAAGAGGGAGGTAATGGAGGGCTCCCCTCACCACAGACACACCGTGATGGTGCTTCCTTCTCTCCTTACCCGGGCTCCAGCGCTGCTGCCCTCTGGGGCCTGGCACCGAGGACACTTCCCTCTGGTCCCAAGCACTGTGGGGCTCTCCCTGCCCACCTGGGGGGCGCTGGTGCCACACTGCTCAGCCCCGGCACTGTGTGCCCTGGGTGCTTCAGTGAAACTTGGTCATATCTGAGGGTCATCCATGAAGACAGAGAGAACAGAGTTAAAAGTTTAAACACTGGGGCAATACTTGACCAAGTCAAGCTATCTGGACAACACAGGAGTAGATTAGAAAGAAGTAACAAATAGGCCAGTCAGGAGGAGAGCTACCACTCTGTGCTCCCCAGAGGTGAAGGACCATCCTGAGCAGATACCCCTCCTATGCACCGGCTCACAGGAGCCATGATGGCCAGGTGGCACAGTGCTTACAGGCAGAACCTTTCCATCCTTTGGCCTTCAGACCACAGGGCAGCTGGAGGACCAAGGCGTGCCTGGGTTAGGGAAGCTGGCCTCAAAATCTTTGAGCATTGATCATATTTTAGATGTTCTATGTGCATTGAAAGGAAAGATCCACCCACTCCCAGGGCTGTATCCCAGACCCCCCAGTCTGAAGCTCAGTTCTCTCCCATCACCTGCAGCCCACAAAACCACAGAGATGCTCAGGGAATGGCTACCAGGCTTTAAACTCAACTTACTTCTTTATTCTGCAAATTCCTCAGTGCTGTTGGCCTGTGGAGTACATTACACAGGGGTGAGTGTGCAGGGTTCCCTGGCACAGGAGGTGCATGGTGCCCAGAGCTGTGCCGCACCCATGGGATGGATGAGATTCCCCAGGGAGGGCCAGGAGCTGCTGAGTGGCCACTGCCCTCGCCCCTGGGCAGCCACTAAATGGCAAGAGGAGGTGTTGAGGCCAAGGCACGGCCCAAAAGCTGCCCTGGCACAGGGCACAATCCAGGACAAAGCACTGGGCAACAGCCTGGCAGGGGAAATGCACTGGAGCAAGCTGTGAGTCTTTCACCTCTATCCTGAGGAGATCATACTCTCTTTAACCTCATGGAAACATGGAGGAACCAAAGTGAAACCAAAGGTGTTGCACAGAAACAGTACTAAAATGTCAATTAGGGAGTTACTCCACCTGGAGAAATCACATATTACATATTGATCTTCACATAAGTTTTAATTTGAATAATGTATTTTTAATCAGAATATTGTATATTGTAAATATATTGTATTTATAGCTGGAACAGCTTTCCCAGGGAAGCAGTCAGCACCGAGCCTGGCAGAGTTCAAGAAGCATTTGGACAATGCTCTCAGGCACATCATGTGATCCTTGGGGTGTCCTGTGCAGGGCCAGGGGTTGGACTTGATCATTCTGATGGGTCCCCTCCAACTTGACATATTCCATGGTTTAGTTTCTCTCTTTCTTTTTGTGAACAGAGTCTCTGCCAGTAGCAGCACCCATACAACTCCTTGCAAACTCCTATATGTCACAATAATTTCACAGAAACCCTCAGACTCCCACTACATCTCTACCAAAAGAAACAAAAAAACCCCACTAAACAAAAAAATAACCCCAAGAAACCAAGAAACCAAACAACCCCCACAGAAATGCAGCCACATGCAAAGGAGTTAGACAAGTTTTTTACAAAGGATGGCAGCAGCAGACAGAAACAGTCCATACCTGATGGAAAATCAACAAGAGGAAAAATAATGTTACTTGATGGAGCTACTACAAATATGGTCTTTAACTGGATATTCAAGTAATCGCAAATATTTGGGACCCAAGGACTTTCTTCAGATGGAAAGCTGGTGTTCGAGGCCTGAGCTTGGGGCTGCAAACAACTGCACTCAAAGGATGTGAACACTGAATTCCCATGAAAACAGGCCTCCCCTGATGAGCTGCCCACCTGGCCCCCCTATCCACTCAGAAAGAGGAAGCAAACTAGAACTTGTTATAAGGCATTTATTTTCATTATGTGTTGGAAAGGGACAATCCTCTCTTCAAAACAATTACAGAGATAATGCCACAATACCTACTGCATATTGCTTTACTGTTGAAACCAAAACATTGTCCAAAACAAGTGCTTGGCAAACAAAAAGAAAATTAATATATTACCATTGAAATGAATGCTGTTAGATGAAAGCACCATCTCCATTGTTTGATCTGATCAGTCATGCAATTGAAGACGCCAAATAGCAAGTATTTTGGGTTTTACAGTAAGCCATGATCTTTCAAGGGTTTATATAATTCTATACAAATTTAAGTACAAAATGGGAATTATGTTTCAGAAGTCATAGTGAACCAGGCTGAAGCGAATCACAAGACACACTTGTTAACACTGTACAGCTGGATTTGAACACAGATACCAATGAACTTGCTAAACCGAGCACACGCACACAATGGTCCCCGAGATTCAGCCATGCTTGGGTGGGATGCCATGCTGGAGACTGAAGGACAATATCCAACACTATTCACACCCAGAGGGCCAATTCTCTCACAATTGTTGGGATCCCAAGGAATTGTTGTTACTCCATTTTAAGAACGACAGTGTTTTTAGTATGTGGATGTCACAAGGGTATACACAAGCTGTATCAAATACTGAATCAGAAATAAATAATAAAAGATACATCTAACACATCTTTTATTTTTTAATATTTTTTACAGCACTGACTTTACAAGAGGATAAACAACTCATTTTTAGGGGCTGCTAACATCTGAAACAAAGAAGTCACTATTTCATACTCAACATATTCTCAACCTTTTAATAACTTTATATATGTATATATGACTTTTCACACAAAAAAAAGAAGTTAAAATAATTTATATCTAAAACTATTGTGTAAAGAATGAAGGACGAAATAAAATGTGGGTTTCTTTAAAAATGCTGGAAGAGGAAGACCTGATTTTTATGAACTCCATTTGCTGTTTCAGCTATTTCTGGAGTTTCAAGAGATTTCCTGGCCATCAACAAAAACTTCCCAACACATCGGGAGCCCTCTGCAAACTCATGACATGCTGGGTAAGGTCACCTGCTAATTCCTGTGGGCCACAGGCATCTCCTATCATCAGCCCCAGTGGATTCAGGGTGAGAATGATGGAGAGGAAGAAAACATCACCCCAGATTGCTATTAAAACCCACAGAGTGAAATTCTGGACAACTGGTATCATGATGTCCACTGGCCAGGAATTTACTCCCAAGCCCTACCCTCCTTGCCCTCCTTCTGCACCACAGATAAAGGAAGTTTTTCTCTCAATGGATTTTTTTATTTCCACAAGAAAGCTGCCCCAAGAGCAGAGTGAACCAGACCCCAAGAGCCACCTGCACACACAGAGCAACAACAATTCCTTTTGCTTGCTACAAATGCTGCTGTGCTTGTGTTGCTGAAGAATTGCTCCAATATCTCCATTTATGCCTGGATCCTCCCAAACTTCAACCATCTCAAGTAACTTTTGTGGCCATGTAAATGTGACAGAATCCATGGAGGATATGAAAGCCATCCAGTCAAAAGCTCAAGTTCTGATGGCCTGGATCCACATAGGGTGAAACAGTGAAAGGAAAGGTAGTAAAAATGTGGAAAGTACTTTTCTGGAGGTTACATTCCTCTGAAATAGATATTAAAGCAATATTACAAATAAAATCAGCAATGTGATCTGCAATGGCATGTCCATTTTTCTACAAAAGCGAGAGGAGATTAAAGGAAATATTTTAATCTACACAAAGCATTTTCACATATTCCTAATTACAAAACACACACCATAAAGTAATTGTATACTGAATACAGAAGTCAATACATCTCTTACTAAAAAAGAGAGAGGGGAAAAAAATTAGCAGGGTAATGCAAGTGAACTCCTGCAAGTGTATGCAGGGGGAGACTGCTACAAACTCAGACTCTGTTCACTAAAAAAACCAAAATCCAAGGTTTTCTGCACAGCTGTGGAAGGCAAGGCTACAAGCTAGTGTGGAAAAGCCTGACTCACTTGTCACTGCTGCCATGAAAAGACTTGAGGAAATCAGTGTTAGTCTAAGAACTGAGAAGTCTGGATTTTTTTAATTGGATGAAAACAATAGGAGCATTTCTCCTGTTTTGCTCTTTTTTGCCAGGCAGTTCAAACACCTCTGGCCCCATTTATTCTTTTGCCTTTGGACTGTGTCCCACCTGGTTTTTCCCTGGCTGGATATTGCCCACAGTTAATCTAGAAAACCTGAGGCTTTATCTTGAGCCTCAAATCCTCATCACCTCCTGACGCCTCTGGGTTGGGTTCTTAGCTTGTAATCATCTACAATGAGAACAAATTAAACTGGTAGATTTCTGTCTGTGCAATGTGCTGCAGATCTCCTCTGCAGAAACATTTCCACATTGACAACGGAGATCTTTAAACAGCTTTAACATTACAACAGTCTGAATACTAATAATGAATCTATCCTACCTACCGACCAGCTCAGTTGATCAGCTCCTCAGTTGATCAGCTACTTAGCACAAAGGTTGCACAGCAAGACACTTCAACCAAAGGCAAAACATTACTGGCCCAGTGGTTCTGCATTACACAAACCACAAGTGCTAGCACTGATGCTGATGGTTTGGTTGCATTTCTGCAGTTGGCTTTCACATAATGATCAGGATGTTCTGGCACAGGCTACAAAGTCAGGCACAATGCGGCCAAGTCAGCTAGAGGGGGAAGAGGGTGACATTACATCACAGGCAGCAGTAATACCACTCAAGTTCTCTTCAACAGGGAAAGATCTTCACCTATTGAAGCTAAAATTACGTAATTACAGTGGAAACCAGAGTCTCATCTCCACCATGCTGACACAAAACCTGGAGAAATTCCAGTCAAGCTAATGGTATTCTTGTGGATTTCAAACAGTGAAGCAGAACAGTAATAAATCCCTAAAAAGCTAACTGGTGACCATGTAATTTTAATACAATTGCTCCCATCAGCACATAACAGCTATGCCTCTGAAAACAGAGAACCACCTTTTCCTAACCCACAATAAAAAGAATTCAAACAGACATTATGGAAATCTCCTCAGATTGTCTGCAATTTTAAGAGCAAGGGCATTCTGGTATGGTCTAATGTTACTACACTCCTCTACTTTTACAAAGAAAGACAAGACTACAGAATATTAACTAACTTACTGTGAAGCTTATCTTAAATCAAAACTATCCTGAACTTACCAAATGAGGCAGCAATTCAGAAAAGCACTTTAGCACAAGCTTAATAACATACTCATGCTCAAATGTTTTGCAAGAACATAATTGTGTGTCTGAATACTCGGTAATTTACACTTTTGGCTTTTACAAATTGGTCTCCCAATTTGCCCCTGTGATTTAGCAACATTCTAGTACATGAGCCATTACCTTAATTTCTGCAAGGAAATATAGTAGTACAGCAAATGCATGGTAATTTATGTCAAAACTCTATTGTAATGCCACATCACAACAGGTACCTGCATAACTGCACCTGGTAAATTAAAGTGATATTGATACATTCGATAAATAAAAAATAAATTACAGACTATGGGAAAAAAGTCACTGATCACACCAATGACCTAAACTTGTTTTCTAGTTACTGCCAAGGTCTGGAGTAATATTTAAATATAGTATTTCTGCAAGCATTCAGAGAATTACAAAATAAACTTCTAACAATCATTTGTAAACAAGTTTAAAATGCACAATTATATTTCAGTAGTTTATTTGGGAGAAAAAAAGCAGTGCAAAATAGGCCAACCAAAATTCAGAAGGCAGCCAGGAAAATAAAATTCTTATTTGATGTTCTAACTAGGAAACAGCATACAGACATTTCCATTGGATCCAACACTCAGATTCATGTAAACATACTTAGTTTGAAAGGTCTTGAGTTAGTAACCCAGTTCTAACATCATTGCTTCATCCCCACCACCCAGTAAAGAAACAAAACCCAAAAAAACCCAAAAAAAGCCCAAGCCATTGTAATAAAGGGAGCAATAGGTAAGTCTATAAACACTCCACCAGCTGGTTACAAGAAAGTACCATACAAAAATATGCACTAGCAAGTTCATTCCTGAGGGCATCTTTTGTTACACACGTAACATAAAAACACTTTTTATTTTAAACAAATAAAAACAAACCCCAAACTATAGATGTCAATTTTATTTTAGTCATGGCTT
Organism: Brachypodius melanocephalos; assembly: GCA_013398615.1. NCBI lineage: Eukaryota > Metazoa > Chordata > Aves > Passeriformes > Pycnonotidae > Brachypodius > Brachypodius melanocephalos. Next base: position 34,638,308 of record VZSR01000520.1, read on the forward strand.
TACGAAAGGTTTGGTCTATCATGAATACTTTTATAACCCTTACCTATGTACATCTGACTCACTCACACCACAGCCATCCTCTCAAGACCTGCAAGCTGCAGACAACACGGGATCCAGCAGCCTCAAAGCATACAAGGGTTGTGAAGCGTGCCCAGCTCAGAACTGATCTGCAACACTTGAGGAAGTTGGCTCTGCTTATGTGCACCCTGGGATCTGACTGATACCACGCTCATAAGGCTCTTCCAGTCCCTATAGAAATATTTTAAGTTAGTAATCCCTCTAGAACTATAATCATCTTCTATTGTGTAAATCATCCTGAAAAATTCAATCCTGGCTACAGGAAATTCCCATGAATGGCTTTTTGGAAGAAGACCAATCTCTACAGAAAGAAGACCAATGCCTGCAGAAAAAGCATTGTTTACATAAAAGAGCTGCTACATGAAACTCTTCAAAACTTTTTCCCCTCTAGGACTGGTACCATCAGGTAGGGTGGTGACATCTTTTACACAGTTTAATCCTCTCTCCATGATCTACCTGGGCTTTAAGTTCTAGACCCTTTCCTTTCGAGTAGCCATCTAACACATGATACTAACCAAACTGGTATTAAATGCTGCAGTGACAGATGCTTTATGAACATGTGCTATAGAAAAGACAGAAATTCCTGTATTTGCAAGCTAGGAGCTTAACTAAAGAAATTTTCTTAACGCCACCCTTCTTAAATGTATTTTAGGGCTAATAAGGGGAAGAGAAGGCCACTTCTTCTAACAAAATAGTGTTTCTGTTCTTTGCACTTGGATATTTCCAATATAGTGTTCAGAACTGGCAAAAGTTGCAGGAATTCTCAAAAGCAGAAGATACTGCCATACTAGAAGATATCTCTAGATACAAATTGGCTGTGCTGTAGATTACAAATACTATAAAGCACCAGGTAAATTACCATATGGCCTTGCCTGGCAGCTTGCAAAAAAGTAACGGCGTCTCCAAGCTAGAGCTGTCCCGTACTTCTACCCTATATGAAGGTACACAATTTTGTTTATATTTTACAGAAAAAAATGCACAACAGCATGGATCTGTGGAAGGCAGCGACTGTGTTACCCCTCAGAATACACAGATCAGGTGTGCTGCTCCAAGGAAAATGCACAGCTCTGCCAGCCTTTTCCCAGAGCTGTCCCAGAGTCTTCACAAGTGCAATGGAGGGAGAATTAAACTCCCTGCTAAGAGATGAGCTGCTTCCATTAACTCTTCTAGGATTTCAGCACAAGCAGACAATTGAAAGCATGTTATTTAATTGGCTAAATGACTCAGCCTAAATAGTGGCACTCTCTCTGGGTGAAACGTGTTGCTGTTGGCAAATGTGGTTAGAAGCCGATTTGAGTGAAGCAATGAGGCCTGGGGGGAGAACTGCAAAGCTGGAACAGGGGTGGTCACCTGTGTTCTGTGTCCTGAATAAGCAGGCTGCTCTGTCCTACTCAAAGTGCAGCGGCTTCACAGCAAGCTACCTGCCAACATCACGACTGGTCAACGTCTCAAGAGATTTGGTTTAGTGATACTGAAGTTGTCTTAGCTTTCTTATGCAATGGCTACCTGCAAAAAAGAGGAATGGGGAGTTTTTTAGGCAAAAATCTCTAGCACTGTTACATTCAGACACTGCATTTCAACATTATTATCTTCTTGATACCATGAGGTCCGATTTTAAAATGCTGGTCACCAGTGATTACAAAGAATGATAGAAATGAAAGAGCAACCCTCCCACAATGAAAGGACTAGTGTTAAAACACATGTGTGTGTAAACTCACTACAGATTTGCAACTGGAATCTGATGAAATGGATTTGGATCACTTTCTCGCTCTTCCCCTTTCAGTCCGTTTCATCAGCAAATTAGGTCAAATCAAATGGAAAGGTTTTTTTTATTTTGCTTTTTTGTGTTGTGGTTTATGCTGGGTTTTTTCCCATTTTTTTGTCAATTGTATTGTTAAAGCCTGATCTGGTTCTGGGACCACAATTTGTATCCCTGGGGCTTTTTCTCAGTCCATGGCATTGGCAAGTTATTGAGAAGAAGCTTTTGTTGCCAATGTGGCGACGCAGTGCTGCTGGAAGCTGGGGGACACTGCTGAGTTGCAGCCTAGTCTCTGGTGTTGCAGTTTTACTGAGCTGTTGGTCTCGCTTTCCACAATCCAGGAGGAGTCTTTTCCCATGACGCTGAGACAGCCTGTGCTGGCACAGCATATCCGCTCGTCCATGATCCCACCGCTCTGCTCTGCCAGGAGCTTGCTGCGGTTTAGCTGGGTCACCTCAGGTACCTGACCCTGCAGGACAGCAGCTATGTGGTTCAGCAGATCTGTGAAAAATTCGGAAACACCCTCATAACCTGGAAAGAGAAAAAATGAAGCAGAGAGAAAAAGGCAATTAAGTAATTTCCTTAGGTTCTTTGAGAGGCTTCTTTTAACAGTTAGTTTCTTGGAGTGTCCTTGCCCTCCACTGACCATAAAAAAGCTGGTAATAAACCTGATTTTAAAAAGGTTTTCTCCATGACATCATTTTAAGTGACAGCAGAAACAGATTAGCATAAAGAGGAACAGAGACTCTTAAAATAAAAGTATTTTTCCAATGAGAAAAACAATTGCTTTTCAGATTTGCTGCTTTTTTTTCCTCCCAAGGATATATATGTGTATATAATTTTAGGTATATTCTATCATTTGTTGTGAAGTCCGTTTTTTTCCTAAGTTACAAACTCTCTGGTATAATGTTGCTCTTTTCCATACCATTTCCAGGTTTACTATGGCAAGTAGCTCTAATGCAGAGCTTTCTTGAGGGTCTGGACCCTCTCCAGAATTTGCCCAGCAATACCCTCAGTTAGGGAAACCTCAGAGGACAGCAGGGCTGGCTTTATACCCTAGAGAAAAGGCAGTTTCCCACTGAGCAAAAAGTGATGCAACGCTTGTCTAACCTAACCTAACTTGACATTTAAAATGTGTTTGCTGCTTTGTCTGAAAAAACACCTGTAAAAACGTGTATCAATGATACAGTACTTGATAAAAACATCAATCATTTATCTCAGTGCTGAAACCACCTTTCTGCATGTTCTGTTAAGTGATTCCAGACAATTTACAATGCAGTTTAATAACAACTTTCCTGGTTAAACCAGTTGCTCAAATACCAGTAGACATGACATTTTTGGTGACACAAAGGGTGGCAGGTGTACAGAGCTTCTGGGTCTATTTTGAACACTGTACTATGGGCACAATTTTACCATTGCATTTCATTTTAAAATTGAACCAGACATGCAACATATGGATACAATGTCCTGAAATGGGTCTTAACTGCTACTGCATTACCTAAAATTGTTAGCAGTTTGCCTTAGTATTTAGAGGTGACATATGACATTTAGTGTTATTTAATGGGATAGGCTGATTGTTTTAAAATGTCTGTGAAAGTATTCTGGAAGTGGCCTGGTATTAATATGGGAGACTGAAGCAATAAGTAAATTTGAAAGACCCGTGTGAATAGCACACATTCACACAGCAGCACATGAGCACAACCAGAGACCACAAAGTAAATACATACTTCAAAACACTTTTAGTGATGCAATCACTGAGCAGTAGAGTTCCTCACATCCATAATTAAGTAAATTTTAATTTCCATTCTCCTGTAAAGACCAACTTCCTTAGGCAATAAATAAACCAACTTCCTGGAAAACATGAAGTAAGACTATAATTTCACTATAATAAATAGTGAAATAGACTATAATTTCACCTATAATAAATGTGGGGATTTGACGGTGTATTTATAAGCCATATGTCAACCATTAACTCTTATTTAGGCTGCTACATTACTTTGGATTTTATTGTACTTGGTCCCAATTCTCCTAGATACTTAACAGGTCACACAAAATACAAGCAATGTGAGACAACAGCTCACAGTTTTCCTTTCTCAGAGCCCCTTGAAGGGATTCACCAAACAAAGCTCTCAGTTCAAACTACCAAGTTTCCCAGTGCCCCACAGGATAATCCACTGGTTGGCAGGGGGCAACTAGGACTCCTAGGGCTGGCCATGGGAGTCAGAACAGGATCTCCAGCCCTTGGACAGAAGTGCTTGTTATGCTTTCTTGCTTATGTAAAAGCCATGGGATTAGCCTTCAAATCTACTCAGAGTGCTTCAAACACCCCAGGAATAAGCCATCTCCATAGTAACAGCTTTAATATTCAGTGAGGAGATCCATAGTACCCCAGAGTGTTCTGTCTGCTCACTGAAAACAAACTAGCCTTGTAGGAGGGCACCTGGAAAACTCACAAAGAAGTTGCTTTAAATATTTAATAGGAATATGACGGCCAGTTATTCTGCCCTGAAATCAGCAGATGTTAGTGAAAGGAAGCTGTATGTAACAGGCAGGCTCTGTCTGTGCAAGCCCTCTGCACACTGGGTGGAAACACCCAAGTAATTCTATCCAGTCACCCAGAAGAAACTTCATAGACTTATAAAAAGGAAATATAAGGAAGGGAGGAAGAGAATTAGCTGTCTCAGCTCTTGGTTCACAGGACTGCTGGAAAGGCTGCAAACTATGGGTATTGCCTCACTTAATTCACATAGGGCTCCTGTAGTCTTCTCAAACTAGTCAGTTGTGGAACACCACTGTGCTGCAATGATAACAAAATCAAGAAGTGCAGATTAAATGACACCTTCAGAAACTACTGGCAGTGAATCTGGGATTCGTGTCACACAGAGAATCAGTGGGAGGATATAACTTCTGCATGCCTAAAACATAACTTGCACAAATCCTGCAGGTGCTATTCTAGCACTGCCCCTTGAAACAATTTTGGAAATGTCTGTTTACAAGATACCTGAATTTTGCTATACTGAGAACAGTCTCCAGAGTCCTCTGGCTGAGCATGGATAGGAAAGATGTCTACCTAGCAATGCATCTGAAAACCAGTGCCCACCTCTTTGAGTCTTGGTGGAGGCAAGAAATGGCTATGAGCATTTTTAAGCTAGCATTACAGATGCTACCTGCCTGATTTTTCTCCCTGATCTGGCACACTCAGCTTTTCAGCATCTTCCCCTGGTGAGAGAGAAATAGACAGCCCATATCCTGCATTTACAGCAATGTTTTTACACACACAAAATGCACGCTCAGATTTGATGCTCCCAGCTACCATGCAGGTTCACCAGAGCCAGTTCACCTGCACAGTGATAGCCTGCAGCTGTGGGGCTGGGTGAGCTCAGCCACCATCACAGGACAGCAGGCTACCTGGAACCTTTTCTCTCACTTATCTGAGGTCAGACAAACATAACTCCCACTTGCTATGTGACTGTGCCTACAGTTCAATACCTCAGCTGGTAACCACTGCTAAATATAGTACCAATAGTTTCCCACAGAACAAAACACACAATAGGCCTTTCAGACATTTATCTTTAAAATCTTTTTGAAGAGTTGCTGGTGCTAATGCAGCAGGTAACAGACAACATCCTCCTACAGCTACACCTGTTCTCAATCCTGTCATTAAACTCATCTCAGACGACAACCATAGAGTGGCAGATTCAAATCAGCTTCAAGCCTGGTAAGCACAGAAGACAGCACAAAAGAAAGGCAGCAAGCCTCTGGGCAGCTGGACAAGGCTTTGGTCAGGCTTGGCCCCAAGCCATGGCTTGAATTCCATGAAAGAGGCTGTGAATACTCTTTTAAAGAGCATTTTCCCCCTCTCTTTTTCAAGGCAGTAGTGCAGAGATAATGCCCAGGAGCGTTGGCTCCAGTTTGGCTCTACTCCAGCTCTTGAAGGTTAAGATGATTTGAGGAAGAAGTGCAAGGGAGGGCACTTCCTGCGACTGCACTGAGCTAGGAACAGGGAGATCCCACTGCTGATGCAGCTCACTGGTGACTCTTTTCAGGTGGGCTGAGTTTGCATTTCTCACTAGCAAGGTGCTGGCTCCATCAATGAAGTCAGTCATTGTAACTCTACAGCCGTGAATCAGACAGGCCTTTGGAGTTACTGGTTCTGAACACACTTTTGAGCAACAGAGTATTCTGTGCTGAGATATAATTTGCTTCTGTTGCATTTTACCCCATTGCTTCTTCTCTGACCTCAGCAGACCTTGAGAACAGGCCTCATCTCAGTTCTGCTACCTTTTACAAATTTTAAGCCAGTTCTTGCTCTCCCCCAGCTTCTCTTCTGTATGTCTGGGCCCTGCTCCTATCCTCTAGCTTTTCTCCAACTGGTCTTCAACCTATCCCATGGTGATAAAGTCAGTAGTTACCATCACAACCCACATGTTCACCACCAAAAAAAATGTTTTGTGAGATGTAATGTAGATCAGCGCATAAGAAACTTCCTTATGCCCTCAAGTCTCCTGCAAGGACTAAAACACTATTAATTCAAAGTCCCTTCAAAGACCAATTTCTGTGCAGACTGAAACACAGGACTTTGGTATTTTCAGTATTTTCAGTATTGAAAACTATTGCCTTAGGGTAGAAGTACAGCAGAGCAGGTCTGCAAACTTAAGTGACAACAAGAAGATATTGGTCCTCTCTAAATATATGTTTGCCACATTGCTGTTCCCCAGTGTAGACTTTTCAAAATTTCAAGAAAAGGAGAATTTCAGTCTGTGCAAAGTACCAAATCCAAAATAATACCTGGAAAAAAAAAAAAACCCAAACAAAAAACATGAAGCACCAAACCAAAATGCAGGATACAATATTGCAAAAGAATGTCCTGTACCACTGACTGCAAGACCCAATGTCTGAAATACAATCCTATTCATAAAACTGACACGGCTCCATCTAACACCCAATTTAGGTTGTTTCACTGCCCTGGGCAGAAGACTGTTTTCATAGGTCTGCAAATTGCATAACATCATGCGCTAGAATCATGCTGGGAAGCGACCTGAGAATAGCAGAGCTGAGTTTTAAGAGGAAGCCTGTCACTGTAAAGATAGACAGACAAGGCATTACAGGGCAGTAGGAATGAGGACCTGATTTGAAAAACTGAGGAGATTGGGAGCTCAGGACAAGACCTCTAGATGCAAAGACACCACAGCCATATTGAAAACTTAAAGTCTTCAATGGCAGGTTAAAGAAACTACATAGCAGCCTGTGTAAGTGTCTGGAAACAAACATCCCCATTCAGGTGATGAGAGGAGATTCCCAGAGAGAAAAACACCCTGCAAAACAGCATCAAATGAGATGATGTATTATTTTCCTGGGTTAGACTACTGAATTTAGCACAAGTGACAGACCATTACTGCCTCACCCTCGTTCACACTTACAACTCCTTTTAACAGTTCTGGTGATCAAGGAGCTTGTTTAGTTGTTTTCAAGACATATGTTGCACTAAAAAAGTGGAGAATTTAGTATTCTTTTCATTTCAGAATGAGGGCTACGCCCATAAAGGCTAGGTCCCAGCACACAGTGCCACACTGCAGTTCTTGAGTTTCCATCTGCACAGGAGGGCACAACAGCTATGTTAGAACTGGCCACTAAAATTTGACCATATCTCCTAAGAGCTGATACTTCAGTTGCAAATTCCACATCTAGGGTTCTTCCCTTCCCAAACTGAGCTGTATCTGATCTCAGAACCATCTGGTTGCTGCTGTCCCACCCCCAGCCTGGGATGCAATGATATGAGACAACAGCAGTAAAACTTGCTCCACAAAGCAGGAGTGGAAAGGCCTTTCTTACCTGGAAATGCATTTATATCAATGACTGCATGCTGCCCAGTCTGATTGTTAATGATGATATCAATTCCAAAGAGGGAAACTCCCAGTGCTTGCCGCAGCGCTTTAGAGATTTCCCGGATGACGTCGTCATTTGGCCGCTCAAATACTCCTTCAATTTTATCCAGCTGCAATGGAAAAAGACACATTACTAAGGGACTCTGAAACAGCATTTTTAGTAGAAAGATTGATTTTCAGAAGTTTCCAGGTGCATATCCTCCAAATCTAATTGCAGAGAATCAGTGGCATGAAACCAAGAAAGACACCAAAGGGAAACTGCTTTCATAATTCAAAATGCTTATTAAATTGGAAATTCATCTTGCTCTAAAGCATCTAGTTCTTCCTCCCCATACTGGTGCAGCTATAGAAGCAAAGCAGTGTAGGAATGAATGGAGAATCAGACTGATTATTTTAAATACTAGATCTACACCTTGAAAAACATATGCAGGTGGCATATTTAATCCTGTGCTGCAAAAGTTCTGGCTATCATTATTATTTCAGTGTAGATCAAGTTCTATGTTAAAAGAGCTAATAGGACAGACTCCTGCTGTTAGTTTAATCTGAGTCATACAATACAACTCAGCTGATATCTTAAGGGCATAGCATACCTTTTATGTGGGTTTCATGAACAAATTATTTTGTAAGTATTTATTAAAATGAGTGATTCAGGTTACTTATGACTGGAGAATGCAATCTTCACTTTTTAAGCAACATGTTACATAGCAGAAGTATGCTGCTATACCTACAGAAGCATGACTGGCATAGGCATTTGTATGAGTGAGATGGCAGGTAAACCACAAGAGAACACTCTCTAAGTCTGAAAGTAAATTTTTAGTAATGGCTTCTCCCTCAACATAACCACAAAAGGAGTTATGACTAGCACAATTACAGTTTTAATATTTAGCATGACTACTAGTGCTGCACACAAAATTCAAAATCAAATATGAAACTAGTCCCCAGCAGAGCTTGTGAAACAGAAAAGAATCCCAAGACTCAAGAGATTGAAAGGACCCAGTGCTGTAAAGTGATTTTCTCAGTAGCTGAGCGCTCAAGAACTTGTTAGGATTCATATGTCCAAATCTTATTAAAAGGGCTGGCAATGCTAGCATGAAACTGTGCAGTGTGCTGGCACTGCTGGTCTTGAAGGATACCCAGAAATGGTCCCATGATCACAGCTCAGGCAAGCTCACATGGCAGACAACTACTGGCCCTCGGTTGGCCTTGTGCCAACACAATTTCTATGCTTTAATTTCCTCTGTTTGTCTTTCCTCACAGAACTGAGTCCTAGAAGGATAATTTATGTTTATTAATCTCTCTGGACAGGAAGAAGCTAGGTGTTTGCATTCAGAATCTCCTTCTTCCCTTTGCCTAGATTAGCCCTGGGTAGTTTGGGAAGCAGCACATCCCTGCTACAAGTTCTTCCTCACCGGAGCTCGGTAAGGAAAACCAGAGGGGGACACAGTCATGCTGGTTCGTGGTACCAAACAGACCTCAGCCTGCAACACAGAAGCAGACAGCTTGTGAAAGAGAGTCACTAGCTACTAACACTTCCATAAGAAAGGATTGGACAGGTTTCTAGCTGCACTAGAGGGAAAAACACCAAGTGTACTTACCGCGGTTAAGACAGATGAGGACTCTGGTTTGGAAACATTGTGGCTGTTGAAAAATATTGATTCTCTGTCTGCAATTAAAAAAAGGTTGTAAATAACTTTATACCAGATTTTAATTTCCAAAGGAATAGTGCAAGGAACAGTAGGTGGCAGTGCAGCCCCATGAAGCTCGTCCTGGTCTCAAGAATCCACCCCAGCCACAGGGCTCTCCTGTCTGCTGGCACTTGGCTGCCTGCACAGACAGATCACCCATGGTTCTCAGACCACAGATAAATAGAACTGCACACTGGATAGACAGAAACCAGTTTTCCTTCCTTCACCAGAGCAAATAAACTAAGTTCAGTCAGATAATGAAGTTAATTTTTACTAATGTGCTATATTCAAAGTGACAGTTCCAAAAGGAAGGTGTGTGACAGGAGGGAGAAGCTGCAATCACTGCAGGTGGTAGGCCAGTAGCACCCAGGGTACAATGAGAGCCCTGTGAACTTGGGCAGGGCACTGTCACCATGGCAGAAAACAATACCTTTTGTGACCAGGACCTGTCCTTTTGGAGGCACCACAAGAATGCAGGAAACACCCTGAGGTGACAGAAGCCATTAACAAAATACAGTAGAAACCATGGGGAGAATTACACCAGCACCTCCCACTCTGCTTCCTCTGTGCTGAAGGTTTTACTGGCTGAAAGAAATCCCCCACTATGTCTCCCTTTAGGATTCCCACCACAGCAGACTGATGGCATCATAGAGGCAACCTGCACAGAACACCTGGACCTAAGTCTCGCACTTGCCACGCAGGTGGCAAGAGTATTTCTGCTATGCTAGTCTCTGACCAGACATTCAAGAGCAGCCTCAGGGCCACAAACAATCAAGACAGGAAAGCTGTGAAAAGCAAATCCAAGTCCACTCTGCAGTCTGACCACTAAAAGACTGCTTGTCTTTCCTCTTGTTTAGGAAGATCTTTTACTTTCAGACACTCAGCTCTTTCAGCATCTCACAGCCACCAGGTCTGCTTAACCATCAGATCTGCCAGGTCAGGTTCCTGTGGCAGAGCCTCCTCAAACTCTCCCAGTGTGGGTAAGAAAGAGAGACACTTATCTTAATCTGCCAACAAAACTTATTTTTATGTGGACTTCCAAACAACTTTCAAGTCTTACACTAACAGATGAGGCATTAGCTAAGGCATTTTTAGAAAGATGCCTTAAAATGTTCCCTTCCAGCAAAAGTATAGACCAACTATCCTGACAGTTTATATGAACATAGATTCTGGCCTACTTAATTTGATCAGGACATTGAGCACACCTAAAGTGAATACAGGTACACATAACTACAGACAAGAACTTCTACCAGCATCCTACTACACCTATACTAACAAAACACATATTTGTGTTTGAAATGCAGTGGTGAGCATACATGGATATATTAGGATTAGAAAACACTAAGAAAAGGGACAAAAAACCTGGCATTTGTTCATCCATCTCTTTTAGTTTAATCCCGTTCTCACTTACTGGATTTGCCCAGTTGCTATTAAATCATGCTTGCTCCTATGTGCTGCTAAATTTTTTCAGCTTTTGGTAGGCCATAGAATGCAGTTCTCTGGAAAGGAGCTTTTTTCCATAAAGGAAATCTAAGTAATCTTTAACAAAAACCCTTCAAGTGTTACTCTCTAGTGACATACAGAAGAATCACTCTCCTCACTGAAAAATCCATTCCTCCTTCTCCCCAACACCGCTGCTATCTACAAACCAAAGGACATTTCCCACCAAGATTTTCAACATTAGGCCTCACATGAAGAGGGAGGCTCATTTATGGGACAGCACAAGAGAGATTTAATTTAAAACACATACATATTCAAGGTAAAAATAGGGAAAGGAAGTGCTTGAAATGATGGAATCCAGGAAATTCTCTCCAAAGCACATTTATAAACAAACTCTGGAACAAATGACACATGAACTTACTGTGAAAGGAGAGAACTTCTCTCCCTCTCCCCCTTTCCACATGACATAAAACAGTGTCTAACAGGTAAGACTCAGGTTACCATTGCATAAATATTTACTGTATGAATGTCATTCATACATATTCCAGAGCAGGTGAGTTATCTCCCTTCCTATTGAAATAATACAGAAGAGGAAACATGGTATGTCCAAACCAGCTGCCTTCACTTCAGCAGTTTTTTTCACAGATATTTTCTTTGGACATGTTTCCTGCTGAGGCTGCAAGAACAGACATTTTCTCTTGAATCAGTACAATGTACCTGAGATGCCTGCAGAGAAGTTCTTTAAAGATGGTCTTTTCACCACAGTGTAGGATTCCCCGACCACGAAAACTTTATAGAGCACAGCATTGTGATTGATGAAGCTCTGAATGACACAAGGGGGGCGAACAGCTTTGAGGCCTTCCTGGTTGAAGATGATCGCCATCTGGAAACACACACACACACACGGTTGTGCACAAGGCTGGGAATAACTTCATGCTCACCCACACCTGACAAGCAACAAGGGAGAACATCTACTGGTGGATATATATTGACCATGTGTGAATTCCTTCTCCACATCTTGTTCTATTTCATTATGTTTCATTTAACTGACACACAGCTCTGCAAACACTACTGGCAGTGAAGCTTTCAGTTTCAATCAACATTTTCTTCGCAGCTCTTTGCAATTTCATTTGCTGCCTTTAGTTGGGGCGCTACTGCAACTGCAGGTACAGTAAAAGGGTAAAACACCTGAGCAATACAGATGACAAAGTCTGTATTGAATACAAGCCTGTATCATGAGAACAAGGGAAGGAACTAGTTAGCTATAGTTAGCTAACTGTAGTTAGCTCTGTGCACTAACTACACAAATTCTTCCCCATAGCTCTATTCCCCTGGTTTGGTTCAGCCCAGTTGCAACAGACTAAGCACAAGGGCTTTACCCACACCATCAGAGGACATTTCTCAGACTCTAGTAGTTTTACTGCTAATAAATGCTGGCCTGTCCATTTTCCTGCTTGGTTTCACCCCATTACTCCAAACAGATAGTCTTCTTGAAGGTATTGGAATAAATACGCTGAAAAGGAAGGCACTTATTGGGCCTTATGAATGATCAAATAACTGTCTGCACACATGCACAGTAACTCAGTAGATTAACATTTTCTGAGTTCAAGTCAATGTGTGCATTCAATATCTACTTGCAGTAGGTGTTCTTGATGTCTCTATTACACAGCACAGAGTGAATCTGTGAGTGGTAACAACCTGTGCAAGAAATTTCTCTAAGAATCATCCATCAAGATGATTCACAGCAACATCATCATACCTCATTTGTCTCTTACTGGAGGCAAGAAACATTATTCTCTTCCTCCTCTTGTGTGGATTGTTGGCATGATAGTGTCTACAACGTCACACTGGTAAGAACTGTTCCTATAGTGTTCTGTTCCACTATTAGTTAATTGATTCCCACAAATAAGCGTAAGATGAACAGGTTCAGCTTATTTTAGAAGTGTGGAAAGCCAGAGTTTATCTTCTCAGTACAGCACTGGTCTAGACTATTGGAAGCTATGTGAAGCCTCTCTTCTGCAAAGCTCTGTGCTGGCAGCCCCATGGACTAGCACACAACCCATATAACTCCCGTGGTGCTGTGTTATGCTGGTTCACTGCAATGTCTCATGGTTTTTAACATGCATGAATAGAGCTCCAAGAATTTGCTTGCAGGGTGCACTTGCTCTTTGTCATCTAGCACAGACCTGCTGTGTCTGGCAGTAACATGGGTACAATACTTGATATCATAATTTCCAAACAGCATTTCTCATTATAAATGCAGAGGTCCTTTGAAGGCAAAACAAAACATTTGCACCAAGAATTTTTACTGACAATGTCCATAAGGAATTCAGTCTCACAAAATACAGCCATTCTCTGTCTTTTCTTTCTTGTCTGCTCAAACGCTCAGAAAAAAGAACTCTGGATACATTTCTTCAGGCTATGGGTCTCTCATGACAGCTTTACCAAAGATTAGTTATGTTGTGACCTGCTGGCAGCCAGGAATCACAACTTCCAGCCATCATCTCTGTTCAAGTTTAACAAATGGTGCTGGCAAACTAGAGGTCAAGTGCTGAGCAGCTCAGGCCACTGCTAATGCAGAGACCATGTAGAACTAGGGACACCACCCCAGCTTAACAAACACCATGTACTCACATGAGAATAGTGGAGTCTGTCAGCCTCACCACCTCAGAGTTTAGTGGTGTACTCACACACCAAATCCAAACTCATGTACCAAAGTTAAACTCAAGGCTGCACCTTCAGTGTCCCTATTAGCCAGCACCTGAACTTTCATAACAGCCATCTTATGAAGAAAAGCAGGTTTCTGGCCAGTGCTCTAATTTTAGCGTCAGCTCTGCATTGGAAATATATTATCAAAAAATGAAATGATTTACCAAAAGCCAGACAAAGACTCATTAATAAAACAGACAACAATTTCTTGCTTCTAGACCTATGCTCCATCTTTTAGACAGACTGTACTGTAAGCAGGTATTTATCCTATGCTTCCTTTGTAATTATCGACCATAAGCAATTCTAAAACAGTTCCACTCCAATCCTAAATATAGTTTTGGATCACTCCTGAGAACTCAGCAACTCCAAAAGTGACTACTAGTAGTAGCACTATGTAAAGACTTCAGTAATGTACTATGCAAGACTTTAGGTTTTCTTCCAGGGGTCCCACTAAGCTCTAGTCATAAGTTCCTGCAATAAAGTGCACACTGCAGCTGTATTTTAGTCTAATTTTTGCTCTGGCAGGAGGCTTAGATGTGTCTGCACTGTATGAAAGAAGATCAAAGAAAGATCCACCAGGGAAATAAAGTCCAAGCCTAACTGGACAAGTACTGAGAGGTTCATGCATTTCAGTTTGCAGTTGCAGAGGAACACTTGACAGAAAAATCAGCAGGAAAATCGGAGTCTTAAATTTATTAAAAATCCAGTCCCTGAGTGTTCTCAGGAATGACAGCAAAAATTTATAGCAGCTACTCCAGCAAACTAACAGGACTGTCTGTCGGCTTGTGAAATAAGTCAAGGTAAGGCCTGCCTGAAAAGTCTCACTGCATTTTTAATAGGAAGAAGTGGTCAGTCAAGATTTCAGCTATACCCATTCTGCTCATCTAGATTTACAATTTAATTCAGGGTCTTCAGCTCTCAGAGACATTGCAGCAAAGTCTCATAGTGCACGTTTCAAGAGCAGCTGGGAAACCTGGACTGATGGCCATGTTTTTAACAAAGGAAGCCAGGAGTTATGAGAGCCAGCAGCAAGGACTGCATTCTCAAAACTGATCTGCAGTAAGCAGGAAGGCAGGAAGCACAAATGGAAAAGAATTAAAACAGGACTCAACTCACTTAAATTTAGAGGAAGCTAGTCTCATAGGTAATGCACTTCTTCCAGGAATATACAACCATTTTAGCTGCAATTGCCTTACAGGAAGGCAGATAAGTTCTACCAGTCCTGTTCTCCCCACAGACCCCGTTGTGTTATTACAACTGAACATTGCCTGGAAACCATCTCTATTTGTTACTCCCTTCCCCCCTCAAGGGAAGGAGCCAGCTGCTCCATCTGAAGCACAAACCCACTACTCATCTGTACCACACAGATATTGGAAAAGTGACTTTCTGGGATGAAAGCTTTATTTAGCGACCTCTTACCAAAGGAGAGACTGAAGGAGACTTCTTGCAGACAAAGCTGACTGGAGACTACAAACTTATAGAAGCAACAATATATTAGAAGTTAGAAACTGCTAAAAATAACTTGCATGACAGGAGGTTCAATTTAACTTCATTTCAGATTTTTGAAAAAATAATGGTGCAATTAAACGTGAGGGAGAGGTGAGGAAGAAAAGTTGTTTGGGCACAGCCCTGATTCTATCCACTACAGGATTGGAAATCACCAGCCAAACCACCACAGGGGGAGTGGGGGACAGGACATGACTGGAAGCAGGGGAGTAATACTGCAAAATTTTTTAACTCACCTCATGGGAGTTGGTTCCATGGGCCACTCTGGTTTTACAAACTGGGTAAATAAAAAATAAAAAACAATTCACCACTGAAACAGAACACACAAAACCTTTATAATCCTTTTCCCACCCACACATGCAAACACTGGACTCCACCAAAACAAGGCATTGACTGTAACAGACACCAGTGACAGTCTTTGCTTGAACAGTGTCCTCAATCACTGCAAACCTTGGCTTGCTCCAAGCACTACCCTCTCAATTCCTCCCTGTAACTAAGGTGCAAGCACAGATCTTTATTAGGACTGGACAGAATTGCAAAGCATCAGCTAAGAAGTTAGTACTAGTACTAGGATTGCCATCCTGTCTACTCAGAGAGCATTTTCACAACTGCGTAATTTTTTTGCTAAGGCTAAAGCTACTTTATAGGTACCACAAAACACCACTGTCCTTAAAACAAACTGGGACACAGTCGAAATCAACTTATTTTCTTACCTCCCTGTTTTCAGGGAAGAGCAGGAAAAGTAATGGGCTGAACCAAACTAAGATATAATTGATTTTTCACAGGCAACCATAGAAAGGGACAGAAAAAGGCAGAAAGCCTAGCAGTTTTTCTTCTTCACATTTATCTGCTCTCTATATCCTGATTCTCACTTTCATCCTGATTAAGAAGAGGAGTAAAACCAGTAAGAGGAAAGAAGCAACATGCTACTCCTACTATGAGGCCAGAGAAGAGCTGAAGACCTAGGACCCACACAATGACTAGAGCTGATGTTACTTAGGTGTTAAGCACAGGAGATGAAAACTTCCCAGTAGTGAGGGGGTGGATAGGACAAGACTTCTTTGCAGGTTGTTGGAAGAATCAAATTGCCAGGCAAGAGGACAGGGAGCTATGAAAGGGAGATAACCTGCACTTGAGTCCAAAATAACTTGGTAACTTGAAATTTTAGAAAGTGGTTTATGATGTCTCACAGACATACTCTGGAGAGCTGGACCATTTTTAAGAAAAAATAAAAAAAGAGACAGGAAAATGAAAAAACACTCCCAGAATACCATGGTATATTAATTTTTAGGGCTATTTTGTAATTTCATCATCATTTAGTGGGTTTGATTCAGATGTCCAGAATATATGCTGCTGACTACTGAGGGCTAGTCAGTCTGTACTGAGGGAACAATGTGAAGAGGAGGGCAAAGCCATTCAGTGGGATTTAAAGTACTGCTTCACAACCTGCCTTCAGGAGACCTGCCTCATTTGGGAGAGCGATGGCAGGGAGGGCAAAACATGCTTTGTCCACACGACTTTACCTCTGAACCTTACAAGTGAGGCAAGCACCAAGGGAACAAACAGCGACTAACGATCCTGCTCACTTTATACTGCAAGGAATCAAATAAAGGAACCAATTAAAGCACAAGCCCCACAGTGAAACTTCTACAAAGCACAAAGTTCACAGCAGCTGTTTGAGCTGTGGGCCCTTGGAGTTGTCATCTGTGTCAACCTTCTTTCTTTTACCCTCTAAGATTATATTTGTACCCTGGACCAGGGAAAGGGAGAGGTGGGAGAAAAAAAGAGGACAGTCAGCAAGGCAGTGATTTTCTCAAGAAAAATAATGAATAGAGCTGGCAGGAGAAACATCTTGCACAACTTCAGGGCAAGAGGCTAACTTTGTTAGAACTATTAGCATTTCTCAGGAATGCATGTTTACTGTAGTGAGGTGTTGAAAGTAAGGAACATCAATAAAAGGCAAAGTAAAAGCTGATAGGAAGGGGGTTCGTTCCACATTCCAAGTAGACTGTCTCAGAGCATTTGTTTCAGGAAGGTTTTGATATCCTTGACACTTTTGGCAGTGAAACCCACACTCCTACAATGTTGGCTATGTTTTGGGGTGTGCATGTATGGTATTTAGAACCTACAAGAAACAAAGAAAAGCCCATGTACATACTGAATGGGAATGCCAGTCCATTCTTCTCTATAAGCTGCAAAGTATCTTCTCCACAGGCACTTGTCAGCTCCATAAAGGGTGGTGAACAGATCCTCTCATCTACAAGAAAATAAAAAAACTCAAATGAAGATGAGGGGTTTAGCTCCTCAGCTGTATATCATTACCAGCTCTCTCCACACTAACTGCTTCTGGACAGTCAGCTTACACTAAAGGACCCAAAAGGACTGTAAACCACACCTGAATTTGGGGTTCTGGAAACATTTCAGAAGATGAAAGGCTCAATTTTCAGACAATCTAAATGGCAATATAAAGCCAGTATTTTCACAGGCAGCAAAAATGATCACCTGGTTAGGAACACGTAGCTGCACAAGACTTAGCCAGTGAGGTGAAAAGCCATCAGGATCTTAGCTCTTAACTTTATGCCTTCAAGCATAATTTCCTAAAGCATTTTACAAAAAGCAGAATGGTCTGCAAATCTGACTAGAATAGGCAGTCTCACAAAGCCTCTCTCCTGTAGGGCTCCTTGGTGGCAGATTTCAGTGTGTATTTACTTCAGACAAGGTGCCAGAACATTCTGCTGTTCACTGGGATGACTCTGCCATGAAAGCAATGTTCATTTGGTCTGGCAAAGCCAACCAGAGCACTGCTGAAACACCACCATATCAAGACTGCTCAGCAAGCTCTGGATAAAGAGAAAAATCATAGGAACCATGGTAAAATTTAATGGAGCAGGTCTGTTCCAGAGTCTTTCTGCTGATGTTGCGCTTGTTCACATACTGGGATTGCTGGAAGGCTGGAGTCAAAAACCAGCCCTCTTAATGACTTGGTAAGTTGACTTGCTCTAGAATGCTCTTCCTGTTCACTGTAGGAGAACTGAGATTCCCCTGGGAATGCAGCAGGAAAGGCAGAAACCACTGTAGGACTCACAGGACTTGCATATAAATTGCTTAAGAGGGCTGGGTTGCAATTTCAAGTGTACAGAGAACCTTGGCTTCAGCCATAGCTCTGAGACAGGTCAGCAGGCCCACAAATTTTCAGACAAAAGCTGTGTGCACGTTGACAACATTGACTAAGTCAAATCAAGGACATCACACAAGTATGAACGACTATTTAAATTACCTCCTCAGTGAGCACAGCCTTTAAAAAAGTGCTACTTTCATGGAGTTTGAGCTGTGGCCAGGAGCCACAAATGAGTTATAACTTGAGTTAGCTGCACAGTACTGAATACAATTCAAGACTCGCTTTTCAGACTTATTTCAAGAGAAACAGGATGACACCTTCCTCCAAGAAGCACAAATGGTTGGAGCAACTGCATCTGGCAAACTCAAGTCACAGGTTTATATCAACCAGCAACTTGTCCCGAAAATAAGCAAAATTGCTGAATTCAAACAGGTGGAGGCCATGCTGTGCAGATGGTGCAGAAACTGAAAAGTGCATATGAACTAAAACCCCAGCAAAAGCTAAACATAACTCATGAGACAGCCATGCATCCAGGAATCACTTTATAAACATTGTTTAGATAAATACTTTTCACTTAATTGTAAGTATATATATAAAGAAAATGGAATCACTGAAAGTAACAGAGATGCAAAACTCTCTATATTTTGGTACATCTATCTCAATACATCCCCAAACTTTTGGAATATCTGAGAACTCTGCTCATTAGCAGTGTTGTCACTACAAGAAGTTTTCTGAGAAAAGGCTATTTTCATAAAAGGAGCAGAAGGATGGATGCTTTGAGGTCAACCTCTACAAAACTAAACAAAACATCCCAGATTTCAAAGCTTTCAATTTGCTGCTATGAAAACAAAAAGCAGCATCCAAAAGTGACAGGTACTGTAATATTTACAAGCCTTTGCCAGAGTTAAAGTTCCTTAGTTGGATGAATTTAGGGAATAAGATTTAGTTTACAGATACTTGGGAACAACTTTGGCTTGGCAGCTCTCCCACCCACATGCTTAAGCCTCACAAATAACTTTGCCTTCAGAGTGCAGATGCAGAGGAACGTATGGCTCCATCTCACTTCCCCATGTTTCTCTCTCATGCAAACAGGAATGGGAGACAGGGAGGATTCAGTGTTCCTGCTGACTACATTACACTTGCATGGGGAGATGAAGAAATGGGCAAACAGTAATTTCTTTGACTTTGTACTTAAAAAAGACCACTTGGATCAACAAAAAGTAGCAAAGAAGACTCTTAGCATCTCAAAGTGCTCCCGCTGAGTTTGCACAGCACTGGCATTTTCTCTACCAAGAAGGCATTTCTAGCCCACTGAAACCTCTAAAACAGACCATTAAGTCACAGCCAGACCTGAGGACAAATAAATCCTCACTCAGCACAACATTTCAGTAGAGCCTACAGCTAGAAAACTGCTGCTCTGAGTTTAACTGCACACACTGAAATTCTAAAGATAGCTGTAGGTTTAAAAAAAAGCTCTCCAGCTGCCAGCAGTCATCCTCTCCTCCTTCCCAGGGTGGCAAACACATGCTAAAGCTTTTTCTCATCACTAAGCTCCTGCCATCAGAGCGACAGCAGCCTCTGCACACCTCCTCTGCACTGAGGTCCAGGACAGACCTCACTCCATGGCTGAGAGTCAATTCAATACTGATTCACATCAGCTTGGAACTACACCATGCGACCCACACAGCGCCAATGACCCCCCATGGTACACTGACCCTTCCCTCGCCTCCTGCTGAGTAAACTGCTTTAGTGTGAACTTACTGAGCTGTGGGCAGGTGCTGGACTCTTGGCAGTGTCACTGCTTCTTTGCAAACCAGCAGTGACAAGACACCACGGGAAACCATTGCCAAAAAGAACAACAGTAAATAGACACAAACAAGTACCCATAACAGCCTAGAGGTGAGAAGGGCATCATGATTCTGGCTCCACTGCTGATCTTTTGTGTTGATGCTACAGCCTAACCCTCCAGTCTAAAACCAAGCACTATTCTCATTTGCACCTGAGAGCCCAGTGTGAAAAAAGCACTTTAATAAAAGCAGTCTGAGAACTACTACAGCATGATGCCACAGCCATGTCACCCCTCCTGTGCAGCTGCACTGGCCATACATCGCTAGCAGAAGTGACTCTGTCAGGACACAGACCTGATACAACCCAGAACCTGTGCACAGAGCTGATGCTGTTTATTTTCTACCATCAGTACTCAGCTCTGTGCTGTGCACTGAGATGCTGCCGAGTGGAAGAGTCTTCTTCTAAAACATCAAGTTTGGAAAAGACTCTGCCTCATCTTCCACCTTTGGCTATGCACAAGTGACCTTAAATCCAAAGAGATTATTACAATATGCAGTATGTGTATTTCTAATCTTTTCACACTGGACCTGAAACGAAAGGCACTAGAGGCACTTACTCTCTCCCTTTGGGTGCATACACTGCATCACACAATAAGCAGATGACCACAATTGTTTACCCTATCTTCCTTTATGCAGCCTGTGCTGGACTGAAGATACCAGCAGGAAAAGTCTGTCCATAAGTCTACAGACTGCTGTGAATTAAGATTCTGTACATTGCTATAGTGCACATTTAGAGAATGGTATTTATTTTCTAAGCACCTGGTTGTCTCTGAGAGTCTGAAATATGGCCATGACTCCAGGTGAACCTTGTCAGGTGCAGAACTGCCAACCTAGCAGCAACAAGGAAAGATTCCTCAGATCAGAGTGTTCAGCATTCACTTCAGACAAGTACAGAAAGTATCTGTAGCACTTTTGTTGTTAAAAACAACATATTATAATTAAATTTAAAAGTCAAAATTCTGTCACTCTGTTCCTCCCCCATCTTTGTCCTCATTTTTATTGCATGTCTTAGCACAAACTTTGTGGTATCTGTTTTCCATATTTTCCCTTATGGAAAGATAGTTTCCCTTTTCTTCAAGATTATTTCATCTCAGAAGGAGTTCTCTCTTTCTCTCCTCTTTCTTACTTCCTGTATTTTTTCTTACTCCATCCCCATCTCTCATCTAGGCTGTTCATTTTTTCAGCTGCTATTTCTGCTCTTTCAGTGCTACCTACACTTTACCCCTCCATCACCTCTGAATGGAGCTCATGGCTGGAGGGATCACGTTCATTGCAAGTGCAGGGGGAGCATTTGCAGTGGGACACCTGAGGACAGCAAGGACGCTGGCACTAACAGGTCACAGGTCAGAGGCAGCAATCACAGCATCAGGGAGGCAGCTCTGGCACACCCTGCTGTGGGGTGAGCTTTGTCAGTGTTGTTCCATTCCCATGGAGCAACAACATTATTACGAGGGCTTGACTGATGGCAGCCAGTTTACAGGGTAAGTAACACAGCTAACCAACAACGCAGAGGTGAAAGAGCACTCAAGCCAGGGTGTCAGTGCCAGGAGAGGATTATTCCAGATGAAGTTCAACAACAGTGACAGGAGCAATGGGACGTGAAGATGGGGAAGATGCAGACTAAAAACTGGCTAGGGAAAAGTGTTTTCTAGCAGTGAGAACTGGTGGAATTCTTTGTGCTCAGGACTTGCTTTAGTAAGAGATGCTGACTAATGCTTCCCTACTCAGGGCACCCTGGTGGCCTGCAGACAGCCTGCCAAAGAGTCACAAGATACCCAAACCCCCAGAAGACACAAGAGGCCAAACACTCAACACACACTCCCATTCAGTAGCTAGGCAAAACGGACAGAGGAAAAATAAGAGTAATACATGGCTGTTCCCAGTTGAACCAAATCTTAAAAATAAATGGAAAACACTGTGACAAGACAGTCCTGGGATGGTTTTTGATGAGGTTAAATAGTCCTTGTACTATAAAAGTTTGAGAAGTACCAACACAGTGGGCAGCTGTAAATGACTATGGGGAAAAATAAACCATAAGAGAAGAAGAACCTATTGAGATTTCTTTGGTCTTTATGATTTTGAAGAGGTAAGAAAACAAATAATAGATTGCAGATCCAATGCCCTGCATTCATAGATCAACAAACTATATTTCCTTGTCTTCAGAAAAAGAGTTTAAAGAGAATTTATGGTCATCTGTGAGAATAGCTCAAAACCTGTGTCTAGAAAAGAAATACAATGAGAAAGCCACTCCCTTTTAAACTCCAGATTTACTGTCTAAACATGTTTCCCTGCCTCATAATTCACCTTCCTTCACCCCCTAGCCTAGGGAAGCAGACAGGCTGAAGAAAAGAGTATTTATTCTCAGCACCACCAACCTCCTTCCACCAGACCACAATGAAGTCAACAAACACAGTCAGATTCTGAACTTCCGTTTATGAAGTGGGGAGGAGGCTTCACCTCTCTCCTTGGGCTTTTTGGAGCTAGTTTAAGGAGTTCCAGGAAAAAAGACTTTTTGATTCTACTGAAGTCATTACAGTAGCTGAGTAAACTACCTGTTTGAAGCTTCAGTCTAAACATCGTCAACCAAAATCCTGAGTGTTACTGGAAAAACATAAACCAGAAGGTGTTTACTGAAGAATATAATATCTTTTGCCCAGGCTCAATACTCATCATTAGCAGTGCCTTCTTTGTTTACACACAGAAGGTAAAAGACACACCAAATGAGGGGCGTGCTGAGGACAAGGGAAAGGTAAAAGAAGTTGGGAAGCAGGTGGAAGGAAGATGCAATTTGTCAAAGGAGCACAAGAGGAGGCCTGGAGTCCCCCAGGTGTGCAACACACTTGGCACACCTAGATCCCCTAATTCTGCTTACCCATTCCAAATGGAGCACAGCTTGTACCTATGTTGCTCTCTGTGCCTGGAAAGGCTGACAGTATTATTCCTGAAAACACTGGGTACACAAACTCCACATTACACAACGCATTACGCAGAAAAATGATAAAGCTGCTTTGAAAAGTGCTGGTCTCTATTGTAAACACCCTTAAGAAAAGCACAAAACCATCCATGTCAAAATCAGGACTGGCTCATCACCTAACACTTGTGGAGCAAATGTTAAGCCTTAAACAATCAGAAAGATTTACAGCAGATGGGAACAAACTCTAAACTTCCTACTTTGTTGAAAAAAGCCACTCTTTATTAGAATAGTTTGCATTGTGATTTAAAAACATTTAAGACTCTTTAAAAATAAATTTATTTTCAGTAAACTGTGCTTCACTGTAGCTTCCATTAACCTGTGGCACTGTTCCTGTGGGAATAGAGAGGATACACAGCCAGGGCAATGTCTTTTTCTCCTAACACAGTAAGGGAAGGAAATCTGAACTTCCAGCTCACCCCTGCCTAGTGAGTTCATTTTCAACCAAAAAACCCAACCACACAGAGAAGCTGGCAAGGGTTTAAAAATACCTTGAGATACCTTATCTCAAAGGTATTGTAAACTACTACATGACAGTGTTTTGCCCTTTGAATCCCTTTATTGACTGTACACTTATAGCTTTGGACTGTAACTTCTGCTAAGGTCAAAGTTGCTACATCAAGGAGTCAGTCAAGTGAAGCCAACCCCAACTTCAGAGCAGCCCAGTCCCTGTGAACTGGAAGAACTCCTCCTTCACTCCTCCCTCTAGTAGATAATTTTTCAGTTGAAGCTTCATAAACCCAAAAACTTTATTCATAAACCCCACAACTTTAACAGGTTTATTTCAGCAGTTTTGAGCTGTATTAAAAATACTCTCAAGTTGTTTCTCCCTTCCCCTCAGAAATGCATGTGTGTGAGGAATGTTGGCAGAACAGATTTAGTTCAAACATATGTTGATCTATAGTCATCACTGTAAAAAATCAATGCATATATGAATATCCATGTGTTTGCATCTCACTCTTTTAAGTCTCTGAGGGGGAAATTCCAGTTCTAAGGGTAAAGCAGCTGTATCTGGGGAGCATTGGGCAACACATCCCAAAGACACAAGAGGGCAGAGCAGACTCAGCATTGAGGGCACAATTTCAAGCATAACCTTGCTTGACATACAATGAACTGCACACCAAATATCTGTGTTAAATGGAACATCTGCAGAGCAACAGTCTTGGTTTTTTAAAAAGTAGTGATTTTGAAGCATCTGGGCAGTGAGTGAGGAAATCTCACAACTGAATATAAATATGAAACTATTCCAAAAAATTCACAATAACTTGTCATTTCCAAGCAATTCAGGGGTGCTAATTATGGGTTTTGAACATGATGAAATCAGCTTAGGCTCAAGAGAAAGTATAAACCATAAAGAAATAAAGACAAAGGTCATAGCAAATCCAGCCTGACAGACTTTTTTCTCCCAGATGAACTCTTCCTCAGAAACAACCATTCCGTAAAGCCATGGTCTGTATCAGATTCTCCTTTACTTTTTAGCTCTAGACTTTCATTTTATGCCCACTTTCCTTGGTGAGCAGAATTTGATTCCTGAGAAAGGAATTCACATCATCCTTTGGGTGCTCAGGCTGCAAGAGGCAGGTTTAGCAGACAAGCATTCCACTCACCTGTGCTGATGGAGCCTCACAGGCACCTGACAGTGGAGGAACACAGCTACAGAAGTGCCCTCAGTTAAAATAGACCTGTGGTGAAACACAGTCACTGACACAGCCTGATAAAGTGAGCTCACAACCAGGTAACAGTTTAAGTGGTGAAAAATTATCTCATTCAGGAGACAGAGTAAAGGCTGGGAAATTGGGTGTTCATCATCAAATAGCCTCATTTTTCAGCAGGTAAAAGGGGTTACCCAACAGTTTGCAAATGGAAGGGACAAGAAGCTTTGCAGTTGAATTTAAAAAACCAAGCACACCACACCACAGAATAAAGGAGGCAAATGAACCAGCTGTCCAGGAGAAGGAAATAAACCTTCTGGTGCTTCTTAGGCTCTTTGCAGATAATAATGTAAGGCAAAACTCTCTTATAAATAATGAAGAAGGGTGGAGAAAACCTGCTAGAACAGCTTTTGTGAAATAGTAACATTTATTCCTTATAGCATTGAAGCTGTACCAAAACCTGGGGACTCATTTTACAGAAAGAAGTGTTGCCAATGTTATAGAAAGAATGAAAGCAATTTTCCTCATCAAGGAAAAAAATGAAAGGAATTATCTGGCAAATGCAAAGAGCCTTTTTTGCATTTTTGCCCCAATAATGCTCTGCTCAGAACACTGGCATTGAAAGTATTGGTATCTGCAATATCCCAAAGGCATTTCAGGAGGACAGACTATGCAAAATATACTCTGCATGTCTGCTCTACATTAAAATGCAAATGTCAGATTCAGTGTGAATACCTGAACCTCAATTAAAACCAACTCAACTGTCTCTAAATAGTAATTTGAATCTGCTGTTTCATATGCTTACCTATGTATGTGGAATACAGGAATTATACTTACCATTACATATACTTAGCATTACATACACTTGCCATTTTCAAGTGACAAATGTCCCCAGTTTTAGTATTCCTACCAACATGGACAACCCTATTATGTAGAATGAGAAAGGAGTCTCAAAACCAAGTGCCAGTGTCCAAATACAACCTTTTCCCATGAAATACAGAATGTATGTAATGGCCCAGATGCTGGAATTTTTATGCTTTCTCATCCAAATACTTAGCTAAAACATTATTTAGACTAGTACAAAACAATTTCTACTTGTAAACTACACAGTTCCAGGACAGCAGCTGGTGGGATATCAGTTTGCATCCTCCTGGCCTCTATGGGGGATAGGAACAGATAGTGATGTGCACTTCCCTGTATACACCTTGTACACACCTGATTCACATGAGAGACTGGCAGCAGAGAGAGCACCACTTTGCTCCATATAATGAGATGCTTATCATTCCCAGGAATCTAAGGTAAGCTGTGAAGACTCAATGCTGAACTCCCTACTGAATTTATTTGTATGTAACTCTACTCACTTAAACCAATTAGTTCCTCTCAGTTGAAGAATCAGTCTTTCCTTATATTATACAGAGTGCATTGTCTAATAAAATAGAAAATGCATTCATGGCAGGGGGTATGAAGGCAGACATGACATAGGCAGCTTTTTCCTTGTCTGTGATGAGGTTCATTTGAACATTCTAGAGCACCCAGATGAGTAGAGTCCATTGAAGCTCTTTATATCTCTAATCTAAGAGGGTTGATGGACTTTAACCAGATCAGTTTAATGAGCTTTTGGAAGATAAATCCTGGGAGATACTATACAACGCATGTCCCAGGCTTTCAGCAAACACCACTTCTAATCTACACATGCTGTGTCAGAGGCAAAGCAGCAGCCCACAAGGAGTGCAAAATAGTGACAAGATTCTCTCCAAGGTAGAGGTATCCCAGGGACACACTGGATATGACAGTATCATTCAGTGCTTAGTTCAAGCCCCCATAGTATAGCGAGATTCCTGCAGCACCTGTGCCCCGCCTCGAGCCAGAGAGGAACACAGCCTTTGGCTTCTGTTCCCAATCACATCAGTGATGACAGGGAAATGTGAACAGATACCTGCCTTTTATGACTTTACCAGCCCACATATATGTGACACAAAGCAAGTGCAAGAGTTTACATATAGATCTAGAAAACACAGCAAGATCGTGGGATAACACTGAAGAAGGGGAGAGGCACATTGCTGTCACTGCACAGCTGAGCAGGGCTGACAGCCAGCCCTGTGGCTAGGTACCTCCTGTCACCTGTGTTGGGAGGCCATCTCTGTGCCTTGAGTCCAAAGAGATTTGCCAGAGATTTGGTAACCCACTTAATTAGAGTTCTTTTATGTAAAGCAGCCACTCAGAGCACAACTACACAACTGCAATGCACTTCTTCCTGTGCCATGGGTGAAATGTAAGAATGTGACATTTCAGTAACAACAGTGGAAAGAACTGTTTGCAGATACCTAAGCAGAGACTTAACTATCAACTCAACAACACAAACAAATGATCGTGGTCCCAAGTTTGTATGCAACATGGGAAACAAGAAGCTAATGCCCTGCCCTAAGTGTCCTTGCATAGGTTCAAAAACTTCTCTAATGCACGTGGGACTTTTACCTTCCACATTGCTCACCATTCAGAGTTTGCACTTTTCACAAAAGTCATGGAAGGAACAAACTCAAATGAACAGGCTTTTTTATTCAGAAACATTTTGTATTTTCAATTGAAGATCTTACAGACAATCTGCAGCCCTTTGGAAAAATGTAACTGAAACACTGGTTCTGGCCTTAAAGGATTCTGCTCTGCACTTGTTTGCAATGCTTTAACTGGAGTAGGGCACACCAACCAAGGCTGCTGCCTACTAGAGAGACTGGTATGATTTGATGATTTTTCCCAAGTGAGGTGGATTGGGCCCACTCCAAATCAATGAGAAAAAATAACTCTTGAGACAAACAAGCTATGAGTATTTTAAACATCAGAAAGAAAAAGACCTATCTACATGGGAAAGCTTTGTTAGTGTATATTTTCTGTTCTAATTATGTTAGTATAACCATAGCAAAGGAATGCACACACACCATGTTGTTTAAATTGGATTAGTTTCTGTTGCTAAAGTTTTCAGACAGCCCTGTAAATACTAAGCTATTAGAGTGTCAAAAGGAGGGCAATGAGCATGGTGAAAGGCCTTGAGGGGAAGCCGTGTGAGGAGTGGCTGAGGTCACTTGGTCTGTTCAGCCTGGATGAGACTGAGGGGAGACCCCACTGCAGTTACAGTTTCCTCTTGAGGGGAAGAGGAGGGGCAGACACTGATCTCTTCTCTCTTGTGACCAGTGACAGGATCCAGGGAATGGACTGAAGTTGTGTCAGGGGAGGTTTAGGATGGATATTAGAAAAAGGTTTTCACCCAGTATGGCTGAGTACCAGAACGGGCTCCCCAGGGAAGCAGTCCCAGCACCAAGCCTGAGAGAATTCAAGAAGTGTTAGGACAATTCTCTCAAGCACACAGTGTGACTCTCGGGGATGGTGCTGTGCCATCAAGTTGGACTCAGTGATCCTTACGGGTCCCTTCCAACTCGGCATATTCTGTGATCTCTTTTCATAAACAGTGCAAAGCACTCTGGGTAGATATCCCATACCAGACCCCAACACTTATCAAAACACTTAGCAATACCTGTGAGAAACTATTGGGAGGCAAAGACTAGCAGTTCTTACCTACTATCCTGAAACTGTGTTGGTGTAGGAAGCTGACACTATTTCTTTGCTGCTGCCAGGAGAAAATCCTGTATTGCATGTTTCTCTCTGGCATCATGGAGAAGAGGTAGTGGCTGCTGAATTGGAAGGGGCAGGTGCCCAAGCTTGGTATTTCTACGGATGTCATCTGCTAAGATGCCAGACTTCCAGCAGAATCCAGGACAAAGTGGTTTCTATTTCTATTTTCTCTGGCACTAGGTCTTTGGCTGCGTCTTTGGTGCAATCAATGCCTGGGTCCCTGGTTTGACACTGGGCATGTCAAGCAGCTAGGAGCAGCCAGAAGCCATTTATTCCATGAAAATCTCAGTGCTTCAAAGCAGCAAGTCCAGCACTTGATCTCCTTCCACCTCCTCCTCCCACCTGGGAGGGAGGGAAATGGCAATAAAAAGGCAGAGGGGGGAAAGACAACTCCATGAAAATGGAGTCCTTGACTAAAGTGCCAGCACACATGGCAGCACAAGGAGCCTCCTGAGTCTGGCTGTGAGCTCCCAAAAGTCGTGTGCCAGTAAATAACTGTGATAGAAAGGGAACTTCATCTCACATGGCTCCAGCCAACTTGTTTCTGCAAGCTGTCTGTGTACCAGCAGAGCCAATGGAAACAGGCACATTTGGACAGTGATTTTACCTTATATACTCAGCAGTTTAAAACTAGTAACTTCTGGACAAATTTATCTCTACCCGCTGTTTGTAAACTCCTAGTACTGCACACACATGTAAATTTTAGCTAGTGAAGTGCAATAAACAGCCCTTTGCTGCCAGACAATTACCTTCACAAGAACTGTTGTTGCAAAGTAATCTTCCTGTTTTTCTGAAACGTGCATTCCTGTCTTGCAGGAACAATGCCAACCCATATAGTCTGGATACACAAAGAAATACCTATCATTTTCTGGCTTCAGTTACTACACTGACTCCTGATTCATGAGCTTGCTACTATCTCCTGTGAAGTATGAGAGCAATGGTAGAAGAGATGTCCACATGCAGAAACACCCAGGAAGAAAGTCCAGAAAAGACAGATAACTTCTGGTTGATTTCATAGAATCGTAGAATGGCTTGGGTTGGAAGGAGTCTTAAAGATCATCTTGTTCCAATTCCCTTGCCACAGGCAGGGACACCTTTCTCTAGACCAGGCTGCTCAAAGCCCCATCCAACCTGGCCTTGAGCACTTCCAGAGATGAGGCATTTCGTAACTTCTCTGGGCAACCTGTTCCAGTTGCTTCACCACACTTATAGTGAAGAATTTCTTCCTAATATTGAATCTAAACTTACTTTCTTCCAGTTTGAAGCCATTCCCTTTGTCCTATCACTACATGCCCTTGTAAAAAGTTTCCTTAGTTCATATGTAGCAACACTGGACAGGACAAATCCTGAATCATATTCTCTATTTTAGCAAACATTAGCTCCCAAATAAACTTTCTAGTATAATTTTACTTGTTTAAAAATCTTACGCTTGTAATAACTTATGAGCCCTGGATTATACCTCCTGCTCTCTCCTTACTAACTAGTATAGACTTCACCCCATGCAGTGAAGGGAATCTTTTTTCTGTTTATCTATTTGTACTTCATTGGGCTGGAGAAGTCGTACCTGCCTCTGCAAGTAGTTCCCACCTGCTGACATAAAGACCAGTTGTACTGGGGTATACTTTTCCCCCCCACCCCCATTGGTTTATCCATTTAAGACTTGATGTAAGAGCAATCTCCAGTCAGTCAGGATTTAAGGCATATGGGAGGTGCCTTCCCTAAAAGTTAAAGCATTCCAAACTTTTCTGTGCTGTCTATATGTAATGACCATGTCTCCACTTCTCTCTTATTTATGCCCTTACTTTGATGAATACAGCAAAACATTCACTGTCTAGGCCCTCTAATCCTGAAGCATCCTCTAGTTAGAGGACAGCCCACAAGTCTTCTAGCATACTGCTGATTGCCCATTTATTCATCACCTCCTCTTCTAACTCAATCCTGCCACTATCCCTGACCTTTCCATTTGCACCTACACACTGCCATCTTGTCACAAGCTTTCTCAAGGACAAAATGCTTTTGTGACATTTCTAAAACCAGGTCCTTACTCAAGCCCCCTTTGCCAAGTATCAAGCTTATACATTTTTTTCCTTTCCCTTGGCAGCTGGACCATTTTTACATCTTGTTAACTGACCTAACAAGTGAAAGTTGTAAAGAAATGTGTTACATTTATTAGTTTCCTCAGTGAAGTATGTATGAAAAAGCCAAATAATACCTCAAGAGGAACAAGCCTCATGCATGGATTGGAGAAAACTGAGGTATAGCACAGCCACACACTGGATCATTCAGAAAACAGGAGCTGAGTGTGCGCAGGCAGCTGTGTAGGAGCCTCTTCAAAATTCTGGTCAACTGGCCCCAGTTCCCTAGATGTGCTACACCTACACCAAGGAGTACAGGGGATGCAGACCCTAGAAGGTCAGACTGTATCATACCCACCCCTTAGCTGTCCAGCACAAAGGGGGTTGTGATCCCTGTAAGTTGGTAAAAGACAATTTTCCCTTTCACAGCAGGCAGTGGCAGACACATGACAGTAACTTGAGCCACATGGACATATCCATGTAAAATCAACAACATAATTTGTGCCTCAGAGTATCTGTGAGATCAGTGAAAAGTTCCCCATGCGTTCACTGTCAACTCCCAATATTCAACAGATCCTTTCCCAAAGGAAAAGGAATGTCCTGTGTCTTCAGAAAATGCACTTTTAGAAGTAAATAGTTGAAAAAACTTGCTTTGTACCTGCTGACTGCCTTCCAACCAACGTTTTGGTAGTTGTCAATGCTGCAAAGATATGTCAAAATCCTATGCCCTACAGTATGATATGTCCTGCACAAAAGAATTTAAATCACAGGATAAACTCTATTCTTAATCATGTCACAATCAAAAAAGTTTTAAAGACTACTCAATCAGAAGAATGCTGGATTCATACCATACCAGTTGTAGGATCTGAACTCTGCTCTGTAGGTGGATTAAAAAGTTATGGAAAGAGCTAAATTCCTGGATAATTTTCAAGAAGAGAAACATGGCTAAGTTCAACAAGTTAGACAGTTCTCAGCATGACCTATCATGGTTTGTATAAAAAGTCTCTGATTTAGTAGAAATGCTATTTCCTTTTTGTCTGATCTATTTCATGACCTTTTTCCAGGCTTTGGGAATCTGGGTACTCATTTTCTTTTGGACAGACTGAAAATGCTGTAGCAAAGTCAGGGCAACATAAGACATCGAGAGACAGAGCACTTTCAAAATGAGGAACATACCTGTAAGGTCTGGGAAAGCTAAATACTTTAAGGGCAATTAGTAGATTTCTGAGACATGCAGTCATGTCTTTCAGTCAGAACTTTACTATCTGCTTCTTACTAGATGAAAATAATTAGCCTGTATTTGCAAAGATTTAAAAAAATAAAACATAGTATATACTAGTATTAGACTTTTCAACTAGCTAAATGCAGATGAAAGGATGCTCATTAAAAAAATCCAGGCTACTATCATTGATGTACATTTTATTTATATAAGCCTCTTCATATACACAAAGTTCCACATGCATCAAAGATTCTTCCTTCATTCCTGGGCTATCCAATAGCAGTTTCATTTTACTGCTAGGAAAGTTGAAGCAGACCCTCAGTGAACTGATGAAAGCAACAGTGAATTTTGGTGGCAGGTTCACTCAGACCATACCTGCAATTGTCTCATCCTGTCATACCACACTCCTTGTTTGGAGATCTTTCCCTTTTTATAAAGGCAGCACACATCACCAATCCATTTTACAGCAGTGAAAGCAAAGAGACAAAACCCTAGAAGGGCTCATCAAGAGAAAGCCTGTGGGCAGGGGTGGAAAACCTCATCTTCTGTGCCTGACTCCATCTGAAGCAAGAACTTAACCAGGTCTGGGTCTGCTCTGAATCAACAGCCACTTGCAATGCAACAATTGAACAATATTTGTTGAGGTATTTAAATACACAGAAAGGAAACAAAGATGCAAAAATATTGAAGTAAAAAAGTGCAGTGGAAAAGTTTATAAAAGTGATCAACATCACATAGAGTAGAAGCATTTTAGTTTATTCCAAGAATGTAGAATGTGATCCCAAATAACATTAGGATTTGCAAAGATACATAACACAGACACATAGCTGAAGCTTTATATGAGATTTCCTTGTGTGTCTGGAAGCGCATATCCCTGTCCATTTGCTGCGTTTCAACCTAGCGCTCTTGCATTGCTGTGATAATTAGTGACTGCTTATTTTGGTCCTTGTGTCCATGGATGGTTTTATGTAAGTGTAAGCCACCACCACTGTTCAGATGTCCAAATGTGCTCATTTCTGCAGGGCCTCTCAAACACAAGGATCTGCACATCAGTGCTCAAAGAACTTCAGAAACAAGGAGGACACAGTCTGTGCAAACACATCAGTTCTCTGAGGTGGAGAGGCTGTTCTTCCTGACTTGAACTCACATTTGGAGAACATGAAATTATGCAAACAGAGGACTTCTGAGACCACGAATGTGCCCTGACATGAACATTTCATCTTTCCTTCCTCTTCCCCGAGGCCAGCACTGGCACGATTTGTTAAAAAAAGCCTGAGTACCAGGTATTAGGCAGCAAAGCAGTGCAAATAGATATTTTCTGGATAATTTACTCACTACCAGAGAAAAGGGCAACAGAAGACATTAGGCTACTGCAGACAAGGTGCTGTAAAATTCAACACTTGTGTTAAAATGCAGGAATGATGTACCTTTGGTCTCTTAGGGAACAGCCTTCAAAACCTGACCTCAGCAGCTTCTCTCTGAGATCAATGTGGAGGAGGATGCTGTTATTTCTCAGTGCTGCTGAGTTCAGCTCAGCAAGAAGGGGAAAGCACTCAGGAAGGAATGCTCTGTTTTCCCAAA
The DNA here is from genome assembly GCA_013398615.1 of Brachypodius melanocephalos. NCBI lineage: Eukaryota > Metazoa > Chordata > Aves > Passeriformes > Pycnonotidae > Brachypodius > Brachypodius melanocephalos. The sequence goes on from VZSR01000520.1 coordinate 34,671,457, forward strand.
CAAGGACATGTTAGCACCGTACCGGGACACCAACCCAGGCAGTACCAGCATTTGTTTTGTTCCAGTAAGTCTGACTATTAGTCACATCTATGTACTGTCTGCAGCAGCCAAATGCTCCAGTGAGACATAGGAGACTTGTACAGACAATTCCAGAAACACATTCATCCTGTGCCAAAATACAATACACTGTCAGTTAAAGAAGGGGATTCTCACTCCAAGGGCAGGGGTGATACATTTTATCTCCCAAAATGTACCAGGAGTCAGAGGCAACACAGGACCTGAAAACAGTCAGGAATGTATCACGGTTCAGTCTTACAACATGCTTGTCCTTGAAAACTCTTCGTTTTAGCAGAACAAGAGGAGGAAATGCCCCGAGGACTCCTTGAAACGTCTCCACAGGAAGAGACGTTGCAAGTATAAATTATGCTGAGTAACTGAAAAAGTGGGGAAAAAACACAAGTGTGTTCAGAACTAGAAAATCACAGCAGGTGTCAATATTTTCCAGTCTTTGGGCATGTAACATCAACATTTCAAGCTTCTCCATCAAGTGTTTAATTATAGTCTCCTTAGGTTCCTTAGGAATTGTCTGCACAGCATACAGCAGAGTACAAAAGCAGGAAACCATTGGGAGATTTGGTGCTTTACTAAAGGGGGAAGCAGAAAACACGCCAAGTTCTTGTGAAAATAAGATGATCATGCCTTGCGTAATGCTGCAAAGGGACAGCTGTGACCCTGAGAGTGGTTAGGCTTTTCAAAGTGCCAGGGAGCCACATCCAACCTGACAGGAGAGCAGCCAAGAGCACGTGGCAGCAAGCCTATCTTGCTCAGGCAAAAATCTGTCACTACCACTATTTGATTTTGCAGACCACTTTCATCCAAACACACAGAAGAGGGAGGCATCCTGTCTACTCTGCTCACCTGAGAGCAACAGTGCAGGCTTCCAGGAACAGGCAGTTGTGAACAGAGAGGAAATTAAGTCTAACAGAGCTCATACCCTGCTGAACTCACAGCTTAGTGCTCCTTCTAAACGAGAGATTGAGGACATGACTTTGGTCCACAGCACTGTCATTATGGACTTTAGGGGCTGCACTAGCTGAATGCAGCCTTGTGGAACCAAACCCCTTCATTTCCTTCTGACAGCCCTGCTCAGGGCATAAGCACACAGTCTTTACACTCCAGCAGACTCATGGAAGGTGTCACTCCAAGACTAACCTATGAGGAAACCACAAAACCAGAACTGTCCTTCTTTCCCAAAAAACCCTCATCATTCACCTGCATTTTCTAGGGGGAGGCTGGTGAAGAAGGCAAGCACCCTCCCACAGTTCAGGGCCCAACAGAATGCTTGTGACATTCCCACTAATTTCAGCCACAAGCAATCCATGACAGTATGGCAGGTAGCATGTGTATGTGCCACTGGAACAACCAGTGGGAAACCAATGCAACCACCTTGCTGGAGGAGCTGGAAGCTTAATCTTCCTGTGGTGCCAGGATTGAATACTACTGTAAAGGAAAGCAGAGGTAGGTCTTCCTAGGGGGATTCAACTTCATGACCATGAAAGGTAAACATAAAGAAAACCCAAGGAGGATAGCACTGCTGCAGCCTCTGCTGGCTGAAACAAAGCATACCAGGACACAGACCTGATATCTCAGCATCTTTTGAAACTTTAACACTTCTACAGTATGTACTTTATTCAGTTCATATTTTTCATAGTCATTCAGTTCATAATTCTTCAATAAGCTGAGCTAGATGCTTATTTGAATTTGCTTTCAAATCTGCAGGATGACCCATGCCCTGTATAGCACGAAACACTAATTATGTTCACTTTGGCAATAGTTATTGGTCTGTGATTGAAATAAATACCCTATCTTCAATGCCTGTGTCTTAAGGCTGCTCGAGTAAGAGAATATTCTATAAACATATCCCTGCCAACAAACAAATACATTCATGGTTTTTTCCCCTAATACTGATACACTTTCATAGCTGTTCCCTTATAAATATTTTGCAAGCTTATCTCAGACAAGAAATTAATTTTCTGTATGAAAGGCAAATAGCAGGATACATGTTCATGTAGCACAGTGAAAAATGAAGCATTTCAAACATGTAGTTGCCAACTGGGAAATTATCAGTTCTTCATTAGCAAGAATTTGAGTTAGATATGAATGAAGTTACCAACCTTTCCTCTCTCTTTTCTGTTTATCCTACTAAGCAGGAAATCCCAGAGACCACATTTAATAATGTATCTTTCTACGAAGTGACTTTAGATTTCTAGAGGCTTTTCATGTATCACAGTTTGATCACTTCCACACGGTTCTCTACTCATTTTACTTCAGCTTCTCTCAAAAAATATCCAAGGATTTTAATTTCATTTAATTTTTAACCTTTGCATCCCATTTCAAAAGCACTTATATTCTGCAGTATGAGCCTAATCATTATGTTCTGCCTTACACAGAGCTCCCAAAATCCAGAGTTAAACTGTAGTCAGATGAAGTTCAAACCACTTTTTCAGGAGAACACAACCCAGGACTGGCTCAAAAGTTGCTCCTCAGCACAAGGTGGGATCCCCACAGGCAGCATCCCACCCCATCCAGCAGGTACAACCTGCAGGCACCAGTACCAACATTTTTAAAGTAATTTCACATGTATTTCATTCCAGCTACTCATCACAGAAGCCTGGAAAAATGTCAGCTGTCCTTTTATTAGAACACTCATCTGACTGCAATATGATCAATAGAGGGAATGAGAGGAGACAGGACTTAAACACACTGTACTAAACAAACCAGCTTTAGGTTTCCTAGTATTTTTATGAGAACAAAAAGATCCATCCAACCGGGATCAAGAAGGTGTTTTTGTTCTCCAGGATGAGACTAATCCTTTGCATTACCCTAATCCTTTGCATTACCAGGTCTGTGGATCCCTGTGGTGTTTCCAAAAAATGGAAACTCAGATGTGTATTTGTAGTGATGGGGTACGTGTTCACACTCTCCCATGAAAATGTTCCTAGTATTCACTTTGTTTCTCTGTATTTTAGTTTTCCTTTAGGTTCCTCCCTTCCCTTTTCTTTTAGTCTTTGCCAAGGAGATCTTCAGTATCCTTTACTGAAAGGACTTTTTCCCAGTATCAGGACAATGCCAGATCATAATGGCACAAATCAGCAGGGAGAAGGGCTAGTGGCAGGTGTCCAGGAAAGAACACAAAATCACAAAAGCTTACAAGGACGTTGTCCCTGTCACAGATCCTTACAGCAGCCCTTTAGGGATTTCTTCAGGAAAGTAAAGGGTTTATCTGCTCTCAACAGGTTTTTCTGACATGAATCTAGTTGCTTTTTTGAATGCACACAAATTAGCATTCACAGCACTCTGTGGCACTGAATTTCCTTGTTTGGCTATGTGGTGTAGGATAGTGAAAATGTTGGGTTTTTTTTTCAAGCTTACCACCTACTACTTTCATATTTACCAGAAGAAACAACACATTGCTGTTCCCATTCATCAGCAGCATGCTGCTCCCGATTCACACAGGCCTCCATTGTGCTCCCTCCTCTCTCAGCTGCTTCAAGAAGTTTTGAACTCTGCATTTCAGTTCGATCAAATCCTTTGCCAGTGAAACTGCTGTTCTGGGGACGGAAAACAAAGAGCCTGGCCGCTATAATGAAGCATTTCAGTAACACAGTGCAAGCTTCTGTCAAAAAATCGTAGACTTTTGCCTGCCAGGACTTGTGCTCAGTCTATAGTAGAGATTCTTTACAGCACAAGCAATCAAACAATTTTGTCTTCAATGAGGAAGATTTGGAGAAAAAACAAAAAACATACTTCTGTAAGTGTGCTTTGGGACATTAGGCTATTTAGTTTGTGTTTCAATGTACCTGGTTATCATGCAGTCTTTGTTTGGTTAGAACAGCCACTTTCTGAAACAAAACGAGGTACTTCATTGGAAGAGGTGGGTGAAATGCAAGAAAATACTATGCTTGTAGATGCAGGTCAGATTTTGAATACGAAGTCCCTACCTCTCATATTAAAGTGTCCTAAAACAAAACCCTCAATTTATTAAGAACTAGAAACTGCTCTAAAAAGAACGTGAAATAATTAAAAATTAGCTCTTAATTTAGATTGCCTTAGATCAGAAGGGAATGCATTTCCCCAGAGTTATAAGCTGGTAAGATGCACTTATGCAGTTACAGAGCATTAAAAACACCATCACATTCCTTTTGTGTGACTTAGCAAACTAATCAGAGGCCATCATCAAAGAGATATTATGTAATATCTATGCAGTTAAGTAAGGTCGTAAATCCTCCCTCCCTTGTGTTCCACAGAGCGAGAAGTCTTGCTCCAAAAAACCACCTCAGGCACAGCTCAGAATTTGGTAGCGCTGGTCGGACTCTGACTTTATCCACAATTACATCTAGATAGGAATTTGCAAAGACTAGCATATATGTAGGTAGGGCACAATATCCAAGTGAGATGCCTGCAGGGAATCAGCTTGCTTAACACCATTCCCACCCAAATACAGCACATACACCCTTGCCCCACCAAAAAACACCTAATTTAAAATTTAAAATGCCATATTATACATGTTCTGTTCATTTTCAGACTGAGAATATAGACAATAACATATAGCTGGAAATAAGCTTTAATTTTAGGTTAACTTTAAATTGAGAACCAGATTTTGTAGCTGGATTAGGTTGGGGTTTTTGTATTTGCTTTGTAGCAGCAGATGTGTCTGGTGTGGGGCTCAGCTCGAAGAGTTAAGATGCTCAGATGTTGGTTTTGAATCCAGAAAACTCCATACAATATTTACTCTCCCTGCTCCCAGAAGAGATGTGTTCAGCTGATTACACAGACATCCCTAGTCCCGTGCAGCGTGAAAGGAATCAGATCTGAGCAGCACCCTTCCATAGCTCATCTTCTTCCTTTTACCCTGAAAAGGAGCTGTAAATTCAGAGGCTGCTACGATTCTGAGCTAGCACATACGTGGCAACGAGGGCTACGCCATTATTGGGAAAAGGTACAATCTGGAAGAAAAGTACATTTCTCCTGCAGGATGCAATGCCCGTGGCTAGACCCAAGTGTGACACAGAAATAACCTGTTCCCTGCAAAGCAACACACAGCACACTCTGCACAGTGAACTGAGGCAACTGCTGCTGCTGCTGCTTTAGGCTTTGCTGGCTCCAGCCGAGCACAGTACTTCAGGGCACTGTGAGACTGAAAATCAAAGCAAACAGATGTCTCTAATCTCAGTAATAGCACTTGAACTAGTAATTACATCAGAGTTTCTCAGGAGAGTCGTTCACAGGATGATGTTGAGAATTTGGTTGATGGTCATTTTCCCATTAAGAAAAACCCTTCAGTAAGGACATCATCATTATGTACCACAAAGGTCAGTACTGGCAAAAGACACTTCAGGAAGCCCTGGGACAAAGAGCAGACTTGTCCCAATATTAATCTCATCCACCAATCAGCTAGGGATGTCTCAAATGGTAAATGTAATAGAAAAAATAACAAATAAATCCTATTTTAGGAACAGCAGTTCTCTGGTCAACTCAGTCTACCAAGGTTTAGCTGCAACCCTTTATGGAGACATCTATTAAATTAATTAAAACACAAATATACAGTCTGGTTTATTTGAGCTACATTTGGTGTCATACTGCCAGCCCATGGACTTTTACTCCCTACATCAAACACTGACTTTAGCATATGTAATGCTTCATTTTGAACAAACAAGCCTTCCTACAGGATAAGGATCACTACATTAAATTATCATTATTTTAATTACCATGATAACTCTGGATATGCTGCCCAGCCCTAAGGACATGTTTCGTTTCAAACTACAAAGCAGTGTCACTCTTAAAAGCCATGACATTTATTTAACCCTTATAACAATCAGTATAAAGCAGAAAGTTAAACTGCACCACTGAAAGGGTAAACACCAAGTTCCCAGCAGTGTTAATCTTTCTCTGATCCCTTCTTCCAAGAGGCTACTTCTTGCAGTCTGATGCAACTTGAAAGCCCACAACTACTTTTGGAGCTTAGCTGGTGAAGCAGAAAAGAGGAGAGTGAGTGAGGGTGGACTGCAAGTGTAAGAAAAGTGTTTCACTGTACAAACTAATTCACACTCAATCCCTGTGGCCCTTCTTATTAAGTGTGTTTTATATTACTTGAAAAACTGCCTATACCAAATTTCCATAACCTCTCTTCAATCAACAAAAGCTCAGCACTGACACTGGCCTTAATTTACAACTAAGAAACAGAAGATGGAGGAAAATAAGTAGCCAGATCTCTTGAAGCATTTATGACATATAAAACACTTGAGATTTTTACTTCACTTGAGGAAAATTGAATAGTGAAGGGCCCTAGAGAGAAAAGAATGGGACACTAATTTTTGAGATGTTGACAGATAAGGAGAGGGAAAAAACCTGCTTTAGGTTCTGCCTACTTTTGGAGACATTGGGATCTGAAGCCTAAATATTACCTCTTTTCACTGTTCTTGCTTGTCAGATGTATTCTGCAATGGTGAGAAAAACATCCCTGTCTGAATTACTAAAAATCAAAAGCCTGGGGATTAGACCAGGCATAATACAGTGCTACAGAATAAGTGCAGATCTGCTTGTATAGAAGGATACATGCATGTTGTGTATTTACTCTGACAACAGTCTCACCCCAGACGACCTGAACACAGAAACCTGTGCTTAGGTTGAGAGGTACTTCAAGTCAGGTACACTCCAGCTGGTTCCTGTTAGGATACAGATTAAAACTAACCACCAAAATTTTATTAAACACTACCAGCCCATCAAGGCTTGTGCAATAATGCTCACAGTGCTTTTAAACTGGCAAATACTGAGCAGGTCAGAAATCCTCCCTCGTGGGGGCCCTGGCACCACTAAGAGTTAATAAAATGGGAAGGCAAAATGAGCACACATTTCCAGATGCTTAGAATACAAACAGTACCTGTCAAGCTCCACACCCAGATTTAGCATGTGGATAAGGAAACTGCATTCACATATTGGAAAATTTTGTTGGGCGTTTTTCCTAAGAATAAGCACTCTCCAGTGAAATTCTTGCTCTAGTCTTCTACATGTGTAAAACCTAGAATTAAGTGTCCTTAGGTTCTCCTGCAAATAACCCTGTTTGACGCTTGCACCCACTGAACTAGAACAGATGTTGTCTAATAATGTTTTTCTTCTCACTAGGTGAGAAGAGAGCTGCAGTATGAGACGAGCTGCTTCCCGCACTGATGTCGCTTGGAACTGAAGATAAACAATCACAAACTGCTTCATCTGCCCTTGGTATCCTCTTTTTGCATGTTATTTGATATGGATAGAGAAAGCAGATTTTTATAAAAAAATCTTTTTTACTGTTTGTTCTCCTGAAAGTCTAACTGCTTCCTGTCATGCCCTGGCAGGAAAATTCTCATGTTTCAATATGTGTTCTCTCTATACTTTGTACTAACTTGCATCAAGTTATAGCTAATACTTTGTAGAATAAGTTTTAAACAGCCTCACACAAAAAAAAACCAAACAAACAAACAAAAAAACCCACAAAAAACCTAACTCCCTAAATATTAATTACTGACTTACTTTGCAATATCCTTTTCAAAAACAGTATGAGTACTTTATTCTCATGATTATCAATGCAACCCCACTACACTGCTTCAATTTCCTTTTCTTCTCAATCTACCTTCTCTCACTCATGTTCCCTATCTGCTTTTTAAAGGAAACAGATGAGTATCCTCCTGGAAAAGATCCCTGCTCAATCTTACATTCATAGATCATGTAGTCAGAATGAAAAAAAGGGAGGCAGAGAAACAAGAGAACAACAAAAGGTCAAAAAACTTTCAGAAATTCTTTTGCAACATCATTTTACATCAAAAGGCAGCGAACTCACAGATTTGACCCACAAATGTTAGGTAGAATTAAAGCAGCTGGATGAGAACTGCTGGAGGTAAACCCGGATGACCTGAGTAATTCCATTCATCTTCCACTTGCAAAACAACAAATTACCCCTGCTGCATCCAGAACAGGGGAAACTCAGAGCAGAGCTAAGCACAGTTCTCAATTCATGTAGAGAAATGAGATCTGGGACCCACAAAAAAAATTATATATTTTTAAAGTGAACACTACAGTCCATCTGCTGCTTAAAATCTCTCCATGCTCCTTCCCACTCCAGGGCTCTAGCATATGAAAGAGTCAGCAGGGATCCTGGGGAGCATGGAGGCTGGCCTTTCCATGGGAAGAAGGAGAGCTGGGCATAAAAAACCACCCAGTCTTCATGGGAGACAGGTCTGTCTCCTCCAGAGCTGTCTGAGCATTCTGCCCTGCTGTTCTATGCACTGTAATTTTCTTCACTCTCAAGGTTTATTTTGAGTTCTGAATTAGGTTCTATAGAGTTCCTAATAGGTCTAACAAATTGGAATTTTGTCTCTTTGCAGAAACAAATTTCACAGCAGTTCCTGGTACAATGATTTTACAGTCTTATTTTTCAACTTGAAGCAGGATGTGCAGGAATAAACTAGGAGGCCTGAGGGTGATGGATTGGGCTGAGGGACTGGTAGGCTGGGCACTGATGACATCCATCACTCGACAGCAGAACCTAAGGAAAAATGGGATTCATGCGAGTAGGGATTGTTCATTTCTGAGAATTAAGTCAAAACATTTTCTTCCTAATTAAATCAATCCTGAGTTTCCAGTAAGAATTTCTGATGTATGCTTGCTACTTAAGACTCAGAGCTCAACTGCACCACTCCCATCTCAGATTTCACTTTGGTTTGCTTAGTACAAGCTTGTCTCTTAGTGTGTTGATCTCGGCTTTGCTATACTAATACCAGCAAGTTATATGTGATATCCTAGGAGCTGCTTTTTGTAACTGCCACCTGTCCAAATAACCCCTTTCAGCATCAATCCTTTTTCATGGAATCACAGAATAGTTTAGGTTGGAGTGGACCATAAAGATCATTTAGCCTCAATGCACCTGTCATGGGCAGGGATGCCTTGCACTACACCAGGTTATGCAGAGCCCCATCCAACCCAGTCTTGAACACTTCCAAGGACAGGGAGTCCACAACCCCTCTGGACAGTCTATTCCAGTGCCTTACCACCCTCACAGTAAAAGGTTTCTTCCTATTATCTAATCTAAACCTGCCCTCCCCCAGCTTAAGACCATTCCCTCTTATCCTATCACCATATAGCCTTGTGAAAAATCCATCTCTAGCCCTTTTGGAAGCCCCCTTGACATACTGAAAGGCTCCTATGAGTTCTTTCTTTCTTAAAAAGCTCAAATCCACTTGGACTTTCTTTGCCAGCCTGAAGAATGCTGCCTTGTATACCATCAGTTCATCTATGTTTCTTCCCCTCCTATATATAAAATACACTTCCTTCCAGTAACTATCAATAACCAGGACTTTCATACTACTCAGTGCTTTAGTTTTATAGCCTGAAGCATTTCTACAAATGGCTGTGAAATCCAGCATTCCACCCTATGCTTCTACTCACATAACAATGTTAAGTTAAATATGATAAAATAATATTTAACTTACACCTTTTCAAGATGTGCAACTGTAAAGGTGGAGTACCAGCCCTTCACATTTCACAGCTGACTGAAGAATTAAATAGGATTCTCCTTCGCCCTCTTCAACTTTGTCTACATACTGGAAAAATTACAAACTAGGCTATGAAATGATTGAAATGATGCTATAAAAGTAGGATCTAAATAGGTCTAGGAACTCTCACTCTAATCCGTATTTTTCTACTCAATTTTGGTTTGCTCTGAGTAAATCCCTTATGAACTGCATGTCGAGACATTTCTATAATGATCGAGTGAACAAGTATTATTTATGGCAAGATTTATATAACCACCTACATGTGGGAAGCTCCATACAGTGTATTTTTAGCATCAGATACTGAAAGCTTCAAAATAATGACAAAACCTGAATGTTTAAAGAAACCAGGTCACAGCTCAGAACTTAGCTTCCACTAAATGCAGTTTCAAAGGGTTTCCTCTGTATACAGTTACAATTAAAACCTATGTGGACACCATGGAAGCCTTACCATCTTTCCCTAACATTGCAGGATCATTGGTATTACAGTGGTATTGCAAGTACTTTGAGCCCTGTGCAAAACACACAATAACAGGTGGTGTCTCCCTCAGAGAAGTTTTGAACCAAATTGGACTGATGAAGGGTATGAAATGAAGACACAAGGAGGAGGAGACATTAACACCTACTCAGGCACCATCACTAAGTCTTGAAAAAGGATCAAGCCTTTCGAGTCCCAGCACAATGCAGTTCTTCAACGAGACCGAACAACTTCAATGTCTCTCTGCACTTTCTGGCTGACAATACCCTATCTTTAATGAAAATAATGGCAGTGCTGTTCCTAGATTAATACTATGTGCCCTACAGCCACTAAAACCACACAAAAACACTTTAGTCTTTACAAGTTGCATTACATGGCATATATAGGGAAAAAAAAAAAAAAAAAGAAAAGACACAACCAGAGCGCAACACAGAAAATGTTTCGAAAAAAATCAGTTGTTTTCCTCAAATCAAAGAAGAAGAAGCCTCCTTACACTTAGGTTTCAAAGGAAAAAACAACTTCTCTGTATGCCTGAACAAACATTCAGCTCACATAGGTCTACCTTTACAAAAGGAAAAATAATTTTCCTACGAAGGCTAACCAAGTATGGAAAGTTAGTAAAAGAAATTATTTTGAACAAAGTAATATTAAAAAAACCCAAACAAACAAAAAAAAAAAGAAAAAAATCCCAAAAAACTGAATGAGAGCACAAAAGGGAAATGGATCAAAACCATCTGCATGTCATGGTACACACTACATTGAATATGAAATGCATTTGTTTTACTCTTCAGTTCCAGGCTCTTTAATTTTCACTGCAACTAAACAAACACTAATGAACCAATGCAATTCACTAACTTAAACATTAATAATGCATCTAAAATTTGGTATGTTTTTTATTTAAGAGATGAATTTTGTTTAAGGATTCCTTTATATTCCTAAATCAGAAGGGAAAAAACCCCATCCTGATCGTAGAATTAGAGACCTATGATACATTTGTTCCCTTAAGATAAAATTCTTGTGGTAAATCTGATACATAAGTAGGGAAGATAAGACAAGTACTGCCAGCTTCACAGAAGTTTGTGCACATCTAGATGTGATTCTCATACAGTAAACATCTATTAAGCTTTGAACCCAGCTCTGTCTCAATATGAGCTGGTTTTCTTTGTGCATGTGTTCAGGCTGCAACAAATCATAAAATAGACAACACAGACAGAAATTTGTGTTGTTACAAGATGTTATTTCTCTTTGTGGGTAAACCTGTAAACCTGGGCTTGAAATTAGAAGGTATTCTCAGCTGTTTAAGTATCCAGGCTCTTGAGCCACCTGCCAGCTGAAAGACAGGGACAGAGAGAAGAATAAAGCCTCTTTAATCTAAGGGTCATCAAACTGCTACACCATTTACAACACACACTGCTCTATGGGGCTGGATAGAATCCACCCAAGGGCACAGCAGGAGCTGGTGGAAGAGCTCACCAACCCACTTTCAATCACTTATCAGCAGTTCTGGCTCACCAGGAAGATTCCAGACAAACACAGGCTGGCAAATGGGCTGTCCGTTTACAGGAAGGGCCAGAGGGAAAATGTGGGGAACTACAGGTCTGTCAGCCTGACTTGGATGCTGGGGAAAATCAGAGAGCTGATAATTTTGGAAAAGTGCACTCTTTGCTGGATAAGATCTGGCTGTATGGCCAGACCCTGAGACTGGTGGTGAATAGTGCTGCATCCAGTTGGCATCTGGTCACTAGTGGTGTCCCCTAGAGATCAGTACTGGATGAAGTTCTATCCAATACTTTTATTGGTGACCTGAACACAGGGGTAAGAGTGTATTCATAGTGAATCCATGGCCAATACCAAGTTGGGCAGGAGTGCTGATCTGCTGGAGGGCAGGAGGGCTCTGCAGGGGGATCTGGA